>OY728119.1:482909379-484159379 GCA_963277665.1 Viscum album | reverse complement strand
ATAAACTAGCTCTACCATACAATCCTTCGACATCATACCTTATGTTTGTAATGACACATTCCATTTATTCCTAAGAATGTAATATATAAATTTTACACACTCTTTTATTATGATATTCATTATTCCTATAAAAACATGTAATTTCATCCATTTATCACTTAGTTTACCAAGATGTCTATGCCATAACTTTTTGGAAGTTATTTTTCCAGCATGCCTTTATCCTTCTAAAACTATCATTAGGTACAATGTTCCATCTTCACTACTTTTCCCACCACCATCTAACTATGTGTAACTTTATGAAATCCCACATAATTAAACTGATCTACTAAGATTAAATTCTTCCTTAACATTAGTATGTTCCACACTACTTTTTATTTTAGTAAGATTCCATTCCATGTCCAAATGGAAATTTCTATCTTTCCCATAATCTCAAGAGTTTAATTGTCCACAAGATGTAAAATGCCACATATTCTGGAAATATAATTTATCATAGTCCTTCTCTTAGATTTAGAGTGAAATGAATACCCCAAGACTATGATCTAAGACTCAAGTGGACTAATAAAAACAAATAATAGATCACTCGTATATACTAAAATAAGATTTTTAAATGAACTTATAGAAGTATATATTCCATAATTACCTCTTCACTCACTGTAATCTTTCTTCATGCAATCTTTCATCCCATACTTCCAACAAATGGGACTGTATTTATCCCAAATAATTTAGCTTCAACTTATTTTTTACTTTCTATTTCTTATTACTCTTCCATACAACATAACATACCATACCTTATATACCATAGTAATTTATAGTATAAGTCTTAATTTACTTGCATGAAATATTCTTATTCATAATTAGTTTTCCAAATTCCATAAAAACTAATCCTATATTACCTCTTGAGTTACTCACCACAGTAACCATAACATACCATGACTCTAGGAGTGATAAATGTAACAACAACACTCACTCAAGATCCATGAACTTTACATTTACTGATTACAAAAGACTCCACATCATGTTGATGTTATTAAAATGATTAACTTCTAACTTCCCTTCTAAAATTATCATATATAATAGCCTTTATAATAGTAATAATTTATTTATTACGGTTGGATTCTCATACACACCATCAAGAATATTTATAAGTTCTAACTTTTCATTCACTTCATGGATGTTATAGAAAAATTTCTAGGCCAATGACATCCATATAAAACCTAGTGATTTCTTATTCAGCCTTTCCCATTCTTATTTATTCATTACTTATAGTTTAGTGCTAGTCAAAGGAAGATCAATATCCTTTTATAGTAGACAATCCTATATCTTTATCTTCCATAATACAATACCCATCCCATCAAACTTTTCCACCCATAACTTACCCTCATACAATGAAATTAATTATAAAATTAATGAACTCCTATTGAATCCAAATCATGATAGAGGGATCTAAAACTACTTATTAGTATCCCCTACAAGGATGAGGAAAAAATGATGCTACTAAAACGAGATTTAGAACACCTTTTCTAGGTCTTGGTTATAATTGACTCTATAACCAAGCTCTAATACCATTTGTAACATCGAGAACTACCAACCATTATAATTTATCCTCCAAAAGATTCAAATGAAAAAAAAGTTATAGAACATTGATGATCGGGATGAACCCTCATCCATAATGTATCTAGAACTGGGAATACTAAGCCCCCCCCATCCATGCACCTCAACACTCACATACACACTAAATATTAATTTATATAAGACAAATGATAACATGAAATAAAATTAAATAACACCTCAAGTATTTATATGGTTTGGACTAAGTATTAATCTATGAGGGGGATTAAACAAAAAATTTATTATATAAGTGGATGTAGATTAAAATTTCAAACTATATTAAACAAATTTTCCCTATAATTTTTTTAGTAGGGTATAGTTGGTGAAACTGGTTCTACTACCATCTAAAAGTTGTAGGCGATTGTATACCATAATTACACCATTTATTTTGAGCCACCACATCAACTGACTCATCTAATGAACAATGAACGCTTCCAAAAACTCCATGGGTTCTCCTTACATATCCTTTTTAAGAATACATATAAAAACCTATTGAATAATAAGAAAAACTTACATAAATTTTAGAAAATATTCTTACACAAGTCCTTTATTTATTTGGAATTCCTCCATGAAAAATCACTATTGTAACATCAAATTAAATTGGATTTTATTTTCCTACTTATGACTGATCTAATTTCAGAATTTTGGTCTCTAGTTGAGGTGCTCCACTATATTTATCTAGTTTTGGAATTTTACTTTTAGATTCACTCATTTCTAAAGTTACAAAACTTATCTAGAAAATGGTTTTCACATGGATGAACCTAAAAAATATATCAAGATTAAGTTAGATGTGAGATATATAATGTTTATAATGAAATATTTTAGTAAAAAATGGATGAAGTTAATTTGGTCTTAACTCATGTACTCAATATTATTAGGAACATAAATTACTTTGAGATATTGGGTTCACCACTCAGGCTTGATTTGATTAAAAAATTCATTTTATAATCACAATAAAGATGTTTCCAATAGTTTATTATGAAAAATAATATGAACTAGTTTAAAAAAATTTACCCGGTCTCCTAAATCTGTCTAGGTTTTTCATGCAGGACATGGAAATTATAAGATCTGGTTACATGATGATGGTATAAAAAGAAAAGTGTAAATGTTTTGGTTATAAGGAAAATAAGTGAGGTTATAGGGATTATGCACAAAGTTATTTAAGACCCAAAAATATATTCTAAGAAATAATAATGTTTCCACTATAGAAGACCTAGACATTAGGGAATAAATTGTAGGGAAAACACAAAGGGATGTAAGAAAATATTGTAGAGAGTCCACAATGGATTTTAATGTTATATAAATCAATTTGTATATTTTTACAGGTATATGATACAAAATATATATTTTATAATTATTGTAAATATATATAAGTTTCAAACATAGGAATATTTGATGGATTAGGATTGATGTTTACATTCAATTAGTGAATTAAAGTATTATTTCATTAAGGAAGTAGATGCAATGGACTACTTCAAAGCTCAAATGGATCTGAATAATGGATGTACATTTTCATATTATTTTCTATTAAGTGATAAAGTAAGTTTTTTTAAATCCATAATTATTAAAAATAATATAAGATAATGTTTTTGATACACATGTTTTATGATTGATATATTATATAACATGTTTGAAAAGAAAAAAAGGCTAAAAATATTTTATCAAGATAAATGATTTTATCCAAATTATTTTTTAAAATATGATGAAAAGTGTTCCCACCATAGAAAAAAGAAATATTTTAAAAATAAAATCATCTTTTCATAATATTTCTCTAAAAAAATGAATACCATATATGACATGGTTATAAAATTTATTTATTGAATATCCCCTTAAAGAAAATAATTGTTATTTCCTAATAAAAAAGTTTTTGTATTGGAAATATATTTTAGAGAAAATATAGTTTCTAAAAAACTAATGATAGTATGTTTGGACTTATATAGGTTTAAAATTAAATATATGATACTAATATAATATAAAGTGAATATCAAATTGTATCATAAAATACTTAGATAAGGATTTTTGAAAATGAAAATGATTTTAAGTAAGTTTTATATTAAGGTTTTTGTTCTCAAAGTTAGAATAGTCTAGAAATTTTACAAATATGATAATTAATTTATAAAGAGTTTTATTTATTTAAATCAATATATGTTATTAAAATCATAAAATTAGACATTATAAATTATTTTTTGAATATAATGTTTAAAGAGATGAATATGAGAGTTATAAAACCCAATCTCCCCATTATTAAAAAAATTATTTATAAATATTAATTAATTAAAGGAGTTTAGTGGGAGTATTTATTAGATAGTCAAATAGAGGTGTGGAGGGAATTTTATAGATATGTAATGAGTTTAAGAAAAAATTAAAAATTCATCAAACACAAGTCATTTCTTATGGTATGGAATATGCAATATGATTAGATTGGTGTTTATGTATGGTTTTGTTAATATATCCTTAAAGGAGTATATTAATATATATAATATATCATGTTTTAAAAAAGTTATTATATAATTTATTATTCTTTAATGTTGGATAAATATATTATATGAAGTTAAATGATAATTAACCTCACAAAGTATAACTTTGAGTTATCCTTAATCGATGATAATCATGTATATTTATAGGTAGTGATTAAATATAAATATTAATGTGTGTGGGGTTCTATATAAAGATACAAAATTCACTTATGAGGCAAAAATTATTTCTTTTGTGTTGGATGACCCACCAAGCATACCACATAGAGTGTTATACACCGTTTTTTAGTATACTAGGGGTGGATATTTCATATTGAATCCCAATTACATAAGGTTGATAAGATAACAAGAATTAGATCCTTTATACTTTGTTACCTTTTTACACAAGTTCTAGGGTAGAGCTAATCAGGGGGTGGTTGGGTATGTTGTTGATCATGTCATCAGTCAAGGGTTACCCAAGATAGTATTTTCCCTCTCATATAGAGAGTATAAGATTAGGGACCTCAATTGAGATAGACCGAGGAAGTATATGAACATACCTAAATAAAGTGACATCTAATGTACTTATATATTTGGATGAGGGTTATGTGATGATATCATTTATCTAGGTGAATAGAATATGATATATCCATCCATTTGGTTAGTATATACTCAAAGAATAAAAAACATATGAGTTAACTATATGGATTGACATAATTTTTGTCATGTAGTCACCTGATGTCTTGGATAAAGAGATTAAATGATTATGCATATTTTATATGATATAGTTGGTAGATACATGTATGAATATACATGTGTTTGAAAATGATCATGAAAAATATTTTCTTAAACTGAGTAGTACTAATGTTTCTCTAGATACCCCTATTTTCTTACAATTATATATTAGAGAATTCATAGTTTTTTAATACAATAAAGGCCTATGGGGCCACACTTAGTGGTTTAATGAATTAGAAAAAGTTGTGTTATGAAGTGTGTATAATTTTTTTTGAGAGTATTGATGCTCTCCAAATGAGCATCGAAAAATATACAAGGGAAGAACTACCTAAATATGGGTATTATTTTTCCCATAATGAAAAGGAATAAGAAGCTGGCCAAGATCACGTAGATCACATGAAAATCTCGGATACATGCAATCACATGACCTTTAGAAGGTCATATGAACTATCATACACAACATATAACCTATGGGAGATCACATAGGGACTCTTTAACATGCCATTCTACTTTGTGAAGGTGTAATATTCACTCACGGATCATGCGGTGGCTTCTAGATGAGTTCCACAAGATCACACAACTTTTCATTTGGTGGAATCTTCACAAACCAACAAAAAATACTTGGAAAATATGGAGGAAAATATAAAAATGTAGGAGCCTCCTATGGTCTTAAATATCATATGACATGTCCAAGCTGTTCATAAGACACCACAATCCCCCGATGACATGTTTTACTTATCACACGAGAGCCCCACATACATTTCACCCTCATCAAGCGAAGGGCCACATACATGCATAGGTAGTCATACGCTCCCCCAATCACTCTAAAGACAAACGGAAGGGGTTATTATGATAAATTCATGCAAATCACCATAATACCCTTTGTTGGTCACACAATGCATCACTATTGGGGAGATTTATTATTTTCAACCACACTCATGAAAAATCACGAGATAACCAGGACTTTGAAAAATAAATAAGGAAATAAAAGGGAAAATGTGGGAGCCTCTTACGGTTATAAATATCATGTGACTTTCCTAGGAAGTTTGTAAGGCACCACAAGCACCCGACTACCTGTCATCCTTGTCCTGCAAGAGTCCATAGACATGTCACCCTCGTCATGCAAAGGGATTCAAACATGTCCATGAGGTATTGTGCTTCCCATACGACTCCAAAGAAAAATAGAAGGGGGTTTCCATGAAATTATCATTCATTAAAAAAAGATCATTTTTTGGTCATGTGACACATTATCGATGGGGAGAGTGATTTTATTTGACAATATTCACAAAAACTCACAATATACCTTGGGCTTTGAAAAATAAATAAGAAAATAAAATAAAAAAAGTGGGAGCCTATTACGGACATTAATATCATGAGACATTCTCAAGAAGTTCACAAGACACTGAAACCCCACTGGATACATGTTATCCTAGTCACACAAGAGCCTATAGACATGTCACCCTCTTCACCTGAAGGGCTTCGAACATGTCCAAGAGGTCTTGCACTTCACCTCCAGATCCAAATAAAAACAGAAGGGTTTTTCCATTAAATTCTTTCACATTATGACATGAACCTTTTTTGGTTATGAAATGCATCATCGATGGGTAATGTGATTTTCTTCAACAAAATTCATAAAAACTCACGAGATCCTCAAACCCATGTAAAATAAACAAATAAATAAAAGAAAAATGATGAGAACTTCTTGTGAGGGGAAGATACGTTGATCTTATGAGAATGAAGATTTAAAACTTATGAAATAACCATTGATCATGTGAAATACTCCTTGAGAAGTCAACTTTATCTCTCGAAGACCCCCTGACAAGTCATCATTGTCTTGAAGAAGATCTCAGATATGAGGCCCTTTATCACACAAAAGGCTTTCAACAGGCATTTCGATCTCACGAAGGTCCCCAAACATGTCATACTAAAGTTGTAAAATCCCCTTTACATATCCACATGGTTATGAAATACCAATTTAATTGGAAAAAATCCAATTTATGGGGTACTGATAGGATGGTCTTGTGGTCGCTGAAAATCATGTGATGCCTCTGGGATGACCTATGATAGGACCTCACAAATCACGTGACACCAAAGACCTCCACTAACTCTATCATGGATTTTCATGATATGCACCATGAAAATAAGACTATAATTAGGGTAGCGAGGTCTATAAATCCCCCAACCCTTCCTGAAAAAAAATACATATTTAGATCCATGCATCGGAGCACACAATCATCGAAGTATACTTCTCAGAGAAACCAATCTCATGATCACAACGTCTTCCACTAGGAAAAAATCTAGGGAACGCCCGATTGGATCATGAAGCGTTCATAGGCACTTTGTGTGATCACTTAAGATCATGAGAAGGACCTATGAGGTTTACCTGAAGAAAATCACACACATATGTTGGATCATGTGAGACCAAAACAAATTAACCCTAAACAAATCTAGGGAACATATGCAATGAAAGCTGGAATAGATACTAAAGATAGAAGACTTACACAAAGACATATTTTATGATCCTCATGTACTTCACATGACTAATTTAGACCATGAAATGTCCCCTTGATATGCCACTTGAATCATGATATGTCTTCTAAACATGTTAAGAAAGTTGTACGATGCCCTTCGAGCATGCCACATGAAGTCTCGTGAATCCAACCAGGCTCACCATTCAGGTCTCGTGATGTCCTCTAGACATGTTTCCCAAGTTATTTTGAGACACCAGTGCATGTTAGTTAGGTCCTGCGGATCCCTCAGGGCCTGCTAGCTAGATCCCATGGCACCCTCAAAGCATGTTATCTAGGTTTCATGATACCCCTATACATGCCACCCAAGTCTCACGAATCCATTTGGGCTTGCCACCAAGATCTCACGATGACACCAGGACATGTCATTAAGGTCCTAAAATGTCCTACAGACAAGTCAAGCTAAATTGTGACAACACTAGGAAATGCCAGCTAGGTCATGCAATGTTTTCCAGAAAAGTAAATTGGGATCATGCAATGTCCTACAGACAAGTCAACCAAGTTATGTGATGTCCTATGGGAAAGTCAACCTAGATCATATGATGTCCTCTAGACAAGTCATCCAGGTCATGTGACACTCCTCAGACATGTCATTTCTGATCATGCGATTATCTACAGACATACTGGTTAAAGTATTACGATATTCTCTAGACATGTCAACCGGATCATGCGATTATCACTATATAATGTTAGGAAGAGAAACATACATGTCAGGAAGACAACTAGACATGTCAAGCAGACAACCATGATATATCAAGAAGACATATTCGAGTATGATAGCCTTATACAGTGGGCATAAAAGGGAAAACTTAGTGTGTAAGACTCAATAAAGTAAAATGTGATAACTATAATTCCTACTATAACCAAGATACACAGGATGCCTTCATAAGTCCTGAGCTCCATATTTAATCTCCCAAAAGGGTTGTCCTAGTACATAAGCCTTGCATCCATGAGTAGTTAGATTTATTATTTTATATCCCTTGTTTCACACACTGAGCATATATCACATTGTCGTAGGGAGTTATGATGATCATATAATTCTCACAGAGAAACCTCGATGTGTAAACCCCGATCATTGGTATAATAGGATATGTCCCACATACTAAGGAAACCATAGTGTGTAATCCCTAATCATCTAAACTATGAGAAATATGATTGCTACTATAACTAGAATATATAGGATACCTTCCAAAGGCTCAAGCTCTAGGATAAAATTCAAAAGGGCATCCTCAGTGTGTAATCCCCATTCAGGGAAACCTCAGTATGTAATCCATGATGAATGACATGATAGGACATGCCCCCATAGTAGGTATAACAACCCAACTCTTTATTTCATATTTAAACATGAATTATTACATAAACTTGAACTTAATACAACTAAGAAGATCAAGATGTCTATTGTATTTAGGGATTAGTAAAACTATATAACAACTTAAAACAAGAAATACACATATTTATTGAAAAATTCTCTTATATGAACAAAAAATTCCTTCATACTTAGTATTGCATGAGATAACCTGAGGACATACATAAGAAAAGGGTGAGCTATAAAGCCTAGTAAAGGAATAAACATGGCATAACATGAGGAAGAAAATACATGTTATTCAATAGGAATATAAATGGAGAGAAAAATAAACATGAACATAAATGCTTGACATATCATGATATTCATAACATGGAAATGTGGAAACAATATAAACATGATATTAGCATGATCTAAGGCTCATTGCACATTGATTAACATGAGTAAATACTCATTGCACATGAATTAGCCTGAGTAAATCCTCATTGCACATAAATTATCATGAGAGAATACTCATTGTATATTAATTATCTTGAGTAAACCCTCACTACTCATGGAGTATCCTGATACTAAACATTACCCAATTCATTGGAGCACTATCAAGGTGCACCATTCATAGTCATTTTATTTTCATGTATAAGTGTGCCATATAGATCATACAATATGGATTAATTAAACATCATAATTTATTACATGAATAATGAATGTTGAATAAATACATGTAATTTCCCAATTAATAAGTACATTATCATAAAGGTGAATACCATTGATAAAGAAATGGGTATAGTATTCACTACATGATGATTTTGGCATGGAAAAATCGTGGCACAATTTCGGCAGCATAACGACATCAAATAGAAATTCGTAACAAGGGTTGGTGAGAAATAAATGGGTAAATAATCATTTATACATGAAATGGATAGTAATGGGGCCATGTAACATAATATCCCAACATATGAAATGGAATTTAGATGTATAATATAAAATAAATTCTTGAATGTAAATGAGAAGAGAGAAACCTCTTACGGAATTTCGGCATGGTAATGGGTGTACACTAGAGGGATTAATGAGAGATAAAGGGGTCTCTCATAATTCAAACATAATAAAGGAAGTATGGTGGAGGTTAAAAACCATACCCCAGCATTTTTAATTTAAAATAAAAGGATATAACAATATATGGAAACTTGGACAAAAATTGAGAAAGGAAGGAACCCTTACTTGGATGTGTGATCCCAAAGGCTTGGGAGAGGCTTTTTGGGAGCTTGGGGATGCCTTGAGAGGAATATAGGGAGTATAAATCAGAGTTTGGAGAAGATTAAAGAAGTTTTAGTGAATTGGAATGAGTTCTTTGGTGGGTTTATATAGGAAAGGTGGGGGAATTCTTTATTATTTTGGTTTTGGACACTACACACTAAAATATTCAAAACCACAAATCATAAAATTGTTATTTACCATGGTTTTTGGTAAAGGGGAGTGGTATATATTATTTTATAAGTTTAAGATCTAAATATATTAAAATATTTTCCTTTCTTATGTGGAAGTGAGTCACACTTTCAAGGAAATGATTTTAAAATCTTAGGACATTTTATATGTCTTGGAGGATTCACTAAGGCTTTATAAAATAAATAAAATAAACCTAAAATTACATTATTTTAAATTAAAAACATATAGTTTTCCAAATATATATTTTATGTTATTTTATTACATCTCTATTGAGTCATTATGATGCCATAAAACATAATATATATTTATAGGGTATTTAATTTTTACCCAAAAATTCAACTATCTCAAAAAATTATAAAAAATTCACCATTTGATAATTTCAAAGTCTTGATTAAAAAATTAATATTCATTTTATCTAAATAATTTTCTAAATATGTGATTTTTTTACTTTTAAAATAAAAAATGACATTTATTGAAAATTAATGGGTTTGGGAAAAAATAGTTTTATAACCTTAAAAAAAGTTACTTTTGAATTCCTAAAAATTATATGATCAATAATATTTAATAAATTTAATTTAATAATAACATTTCACTAAAATATTATTTATTTCAAAAATACATTAATTCATCAAAATATATTCCTTAATTGAATTCAAATATTAACAAAAATACTATTTGTGATTTTGAAAATCATTTACAAAGTAACAATAATAGAATGAAAGTATATTCATTATTATATACAAAAAATAATCATAATTCTATGGTTTTGATACATATCTATTTATTACACCAGTATATTCCCTAAGAGTAAGGTGTATGATGACAGGGCTTTCTTGGGGCCGTTCGGTGAACATGGTTTGGGCCTTCATCTCTATGATCTTGAACTTATTCTATAAATGGTTTGAATAATTCTTATGTTATTGGATCTCGTATTGGGCTTGGTATAGTTAAAAACCCATAAATTCTATCTTCCTCAAAATCTCTGATAAATGGGCTTCATAGGGTACGATCCTACTAGTTAAGGCCATCGCTTCCTTTGTATGTGCCAAAAGTATTTTTTAAAACTCTATAATTATACTAGTCATGTGATCACTATTCAAAGACTATATTATCAATGGTAATTATATTTAACGGTCATTTAAATCGAATTATATATAATAAAACAAAAGAAGTGCAAGTGTTTTTTATATACATAAGACATTTAATTAAAATAAAGTTAATTTTATTCATAAATTTTCCGGTCGTTACAGTAGGGAAACCTTAGTGTGTAGGCCCTAACCAAGTTGAAAAATGATGATTATGATTCCTTCCATACACATGATACATAGGATTAATTTCTAAGGCCTGAGCTCAAAAAACTAATCCACTTTAGTTCATGTTTCCCCCATGTTTTTTAAATTTCAACCATCAAGACCGAATATCTCCCATGGTATGACCTTTATCCATCATCCTATAGAGGAATAAGAACCCTAAATGAAATGTGAGAAATATGAATATTTCTTTAATTGAGATATATAAGATTCCTTCATAAGGTCTGAGATCTATATTTCTAATGGGGCCATCCCAACACATAAGTTTTTATTCCATATGCAGTGTGAATAATTACTTGCTATCCCTTTATTCTCACATAGAGCATGGATCATGTGGGATTAGGGTGTTGAAATGGTCATATAATTCGCATCATGAATCTACACTATCCAGGGAAACCTCAATATACAAACCCTGATTAGTGGAATGATATAACTACACCCATATGAGGGTATATAACTTTGGGAATGTTTCAAGGGAATGAATGAACTAAGATAACTTTGATTCATGATATACCCAAGGTACTTAGGATGCCTACTTGAGGTTTGAGGTCAAATATCTAGTACCTTAGTGCCCCCATATATGTCTTTTCCATATGATGTTAAAATGTATAGGTTTTTATGAACTATGCGAGCTTTGATTCCTATTATAAACATGATACCTAGGATGCCTTATAATGGATCAATACCATCCTTGACATATTAAAATCCTCCCTACATGGAAATAAATTCCAAAGAGGCTGGCTATATAGCTTTAATATATAGGTAGCTACCCATTAGATGAAATGGACGAAGAACCTCAAATACATAAAAATGGAATCAATAAAAGATTCCCCTTTATGTATAAAGGATTTTAAACCTATGATCATTTTATTAGGGTGATAAGTTCTGTATTGGGATTATGAATAGATTCATGAACATATCATAAATCTATAAGAGAGTCTCAGAGTAAGACACAATTTCCCCTAAAAGGGTGTGATGAGACCGACCTCCCATCTTATTGACCAATTGGAGTTCCTAAGTTCCATTAGGTATGAAACCCCAACTAACCACCTTCCTTTGGAAAACAAGTCTATAACCAGTTATGAATCTGGGAATCATTGGGAGTTTTAGTTAAAAACAACAATGGTGACCCGATGTCAATGATTGTGCATGAAATTGAACCCCCATAATTAACCATCAGGCCAAACTAAATTCACATCCATTGTGTATTTTCCGTAAAAAAATGGTGAACCTAACATGAATATCTTAAATAACTAAATGATCAGTTTACCATGACATGAATCTTTTGGATGATCCTATATATCCAAGGTTCTCATGAAATAATTCCATCATCTCTTTGATAAGTCCAAGAAAACAGAATGACCAGATCAGGAATAAAAGGACTATTATGTTACCCATTTATATTTTATTGAGCACATATCATGCCTATAAAGATGAACTGATCGAAGAAATATCTCCTTATTGTATTCATGAATATAGATACTTCTCTCACAAACAACACCCTAATCCAACATGTCTTCAACTAGTGACTGTTCTAGAAAACCAGCTATGGATGCAACCCCTATGAGACTCAAAATGACCCCACCTATCTGACACCTTCAACATATGGTGGAAAATGTAATGGTCATGGAATTCCATCGACTGGTATGATTTTGAACCTTGATGCTTCCCATGAGGGTCTTTAAAATATACAACTAACGAGTCTTCATCGTTTGAGGAATATTGTAGAAAATTCAATGGACCTCATTACCATATCCAACCACTTCATAATCTTATCCATGGATCAAGAAAATCACCACCTTCAGTATCTATTGAAGGTGGACCAAGGAGTTAACTACAACTCCCTTTTGGTTTAGGGGCCACCAAGGAGGGATCCTTCCACCCAATATCACTAGTACCATCCAATCGGTACACTTCTGTTGCATGCTGAGGGTACCACCTGTCACACTGCCACCTCAGACACTCATGAATAAGAAAAAATGAAGAAACATCGGGCATGGAAGTATCTAGATCATTGTGAGTGGACTCATATCCCCACTCCTTCTGAATATTTTTACCAGTATATTCCATCTGTAACCAATGATTAGGCTTATATCCATTCTAACTTAGAAGAATTCTGTGGGTATATTTTTTTTGTAGCAGGAATGGGGGAGGCACATATCTCTACCCCCATGCATGAATTCCATTAGTATATTCCAATGGAGTAAGGATAAAATAAGTGGTCTCATATCCCCAATTCAATTGAAGATATATACCATTATACAATTGAGATAGAAAATGTACAAGCTTACATTCCCACAAACACTTTTCTAAAAAGACACTACATTTTAGCAACAACTAAAGAACTCTACCGCTATATTCCAGAATTGGTACAAATATAGGGATATGATCATATTTATATCCCTACAAACATGGTAGCACAACACTATAATAATTATGAACAAGTGTTTTTTCTAGATAAATCACACATTCTTTCTCCCATCTATGAGGATTATCGGTATATTCCAGTAAAGGATGAGGTGTCAGACCAAGCTCATATTCCTATTCTAACTGGGGCTCAACGAGTAATAGAGGCACATTCCTTGGTATAGGGGAACATGCCTATAGAAAATTATCAATGATATTATAAAAAGGCCTAAGATTGAGCTCATATCCCTATTCTGGTCGGGGATCACCATGTAAGAGTGGAACATGCTTGGGACAGACTCATATTCCTATTGAAGATGACCAATGACACACTCTAAAGGCCCATGATTGATCTCATATCCCTATTATGTTCAGGGATCACCAAGAGATAATGGAAAATGCCTTGGGGTAGGCTCATATTCATCTCAGTGAATCTACCTAGTATATTCTAGTAGATCAAGGAAGACAAGCTCATATACATACTTACTCTAATGAATGACAACATCAGCATACTTCCAAGGCTATACATGTGGATGCTCATATCCCTTATACCATTCCAAAGGTACATCATAATATTACAATGGGGAATGCATACTCCGAGTAGGCTCATATTCCCACTCCAAACAGGGATCACCAAGTGAGAGTGGAACATGCCTCAGGATAGGCTCATATACCTATTATGAAAGACCATCAGAATATTCTAAAGTCTCATGATTGAGATTATACCCTCATTCTAACCAGAGCTCACCAAGTGAGAATGTAACATGCCTTAGAACATGATCATATTACTTTAAATAATGAATAATCTCATTGGTATATTCCACCAACTTCTCAACAGCGATCTTATATCCCTGAAGCAAGAGAAAGTTATAAAAAAGGTCCAAAAACCATTATATAGTAGGCTCATATCCCTGCACAATTCAAGAAGGTCGGTCGACATATTCATGTAATGACACATAATGAGGCTCATATCCCTAATATACTCAATTCCATTGTCCTTGAGGTTGTTTGAGACACATTCTCAATACCCTAAGGGTTCGTTGACTCTTCAACCAAAGTAGAATACAATCATTACCACAATATTCCTCCTCGTGGTAGTGTGTACATGGATCACAAGAAATATACTTCTAACATCTGCCATGGTCAACCTTCTCATAGTGATATCTCCCACAGATTAAGAAATACTCCCCTTACCTAGACACCTTCATAGAGATAAGTGTTAAAAACTTAGATGCCTTTGTATAGATAGATACTCAAAACATTAGTGTAAAATACATATAGTTCCCCATCAACTTCCAATAACACTTCACTCCACTCAGCAGGAGACCCCAAAAAGAACTTTTTGTGGTATGATTGGATGAAGGCATGTAACTCTGATGGAGAGGAATCCGAAATTGGCATATAAATATAGTTAGATGGAAACAACCTCCCCACCATGTTCTGGACCCTTAATACTGCTGACTATGAGATCCTAGATGATCTAGAAAAATATTTCATGCCTTATCTATGAAAAAATATATGGGATACTCATCAGTGACAGAAGGATAGAAATATCCCCTATCCATGATATGAGTATCACCTTAAGATCATCAATACACTATATTGTATGCCGAATGTGGTCACCTTTTCCATAGTTTGGGACCTGGGAATGCAGGGGTATAACAAATTCCAACACACTATTTGTCTCTACATCATGATAACTCAATGCTAATTTATTTCTAGAGAATTTCCAGATGTATGTATCCAATGATGAGAGAAATATGGAGAATTACACTTCACTATGTCCCTAGAACAAAAGAACCCCCTAGATACAACATCCTATAATGTCATATCCTTAATAGAAATAATAAGAATAGGTAATATAAAACCCAGTTGGTCACTACAATAGAATACCCCTGCTTCAATGGTTCCAAATCATCACAAATAGAGGAATAGGAAGGCCCATAGAGATTTTAACTGGGACCCTCTAAGCAATGATAAATTTATTTTAGACATAGAATATTATGTTGTGATCAACCCATAAACCTCCTATAGAAACTAACTTTTATTAGGGGATACCATTTCACCTAGATCCTATAGGAGTACAACTACACCACATCAAATAGGTTTCCGTAGTATCTTTCATGACAACTGTCTAGAAGCGAACCCCACCACCACCCTCGGGTCAGGGGGATATATACCACCACCTCAACCTCTCATATTTTCAATTACTGAGAGGATTTAGGAAATATCAACAAAAGATACAAAAAAACACCATTCCACTGGGATAGGGAAATATATATATCTATTCTAATCACCAGGTTCATCATCACCTGATAGGGTCCTAGAAAAATCAACAACGGTTCTAGTACAACCCCATCTCACTTGGCTAGGGGCATTTATATCTCAATTCCCATCCCAAGAATCATCAAAACCTTAACATGAATCATTGAATCCTTAATAATAGGATTAACCAGTTACAATTTTGGACCCAGATAGCCCCCAAACCATAGTTATTGGGGAATTTTCATCATCATCCTCATCACCACAGAGGAAATAAATATTCTCCAAGTTAAGGGGTAAATATCCACAATCAGTATCCCATCCATTCCTCTTACTACAAGAAAATCCTATTATATTCAGTTCCTATTTGAAAATCATGATCGAAAACTACCTCAAGGTCACCACTCATAGGCTGAGATGTGAGGAGTGTAAGAAGAAGGCAATAAAACCCCTATGGAGTCACAAGCTAAAATGGACCAATATGGACAAGGGTTTGAGACACAACCATGATGCAGGCAGTGTAGAATCATCTTATTGCATTGAAATTAATGATAAAACTGCCATTTCCAAATAAAAATATATGAATGTTTTCACTGAAAATGAAAAGGGTAATTTGGATCAACACACAAATATATAGGTAAATAATATAAAAAATATACCTCAAGTGGAAGGGTTGGATGGGACCATTGAGGTTGCATTCACCCAGAACCAGAGGAGGTTCC
This sequence comes from Viscum album, assembly GCA_963277665.1. Classification (NCBI taxonomy): domain Eukaryota; kingdom Viridiplantae; phylum Streptophyta; class Magnoliopsida; order Santalales; family Viscaceae; genus Viscum; species Viscum album. Next base: position 484,142,609 of record OY728119.1, on the reverse strand, counting down.
AAAATATGGCACCTCTAAATATTAATTTTACACCTCTATAGAGAAACACTTTCAAATATAAAGATAAAGGTGTGGATATATCCCAATCACCACCCAAAATAATTGAAAATCCTTCCACATAGGAATAATTATCATAATATGAGAATGATATACAAACTCTCAAAAAAATCAATGAGGAGATACTTATGGGAAATATTCCCACTGGGTATCATCTTTAGGCTGAGGTGAATATTCTTCATTCCATACATATGGAAAGATGTGATCCAATTACAAGAGTTGAATCTGGGTGTCATATTGGCTCTGCATCTAGGCATCTAGACTACATAAACGAGGAAGTAAAAAATGACTACAACTTACCTCCCTTGTAGTGATATTATCTCTCTTTCTAGGGAAATCATTCATTATTTTAATGAATTTAGAATTATTGGTAGATGAAAATAGGGCCACCTCATCAGGTCCCACCCACTACTTATAGATGAGAGGCAGCTCAAACAATAGTACCTCCATAATTTCTCAACATCATCGAGTCCCTATCTACTCAAATGGAAGCCGTGGAGGGGAATCATGCACATATGAAACCTGAGAGAAAACCACATCCCAAATTTGTGGATTAATCTTTACCTACACCCAATTTACTAAATCCTCACTTTTCCACCTTTGATGACATGGGTGACCCAAAAAAACATCTCACACACTTCATATCACAATGTGGTCCGATGATGGGCCCTCGAGATCAATAGAAGGTGACCGAGATATGGTGTTTTGTACAGACTCTGATAGGGTCGACCTTTGTTTGGTAAAGAATCCTACTAATAGGATCTGTTGCAAGATGTGAAGACCATATTCATAAATTCCTTTACTAGTTCAACCCACTAATGAGGAAGAGAACAATTTTTGAACAGAAGATATGCAATCAATGTGTAAATGAGAGAGTGTATGACTTCATATCCAGATGGAAAGGTTTAACCTATTCAATCAGAATTCCTCTCTCATATGAGAAATTACTAGAAACCTATGTTGAAAATATCTGGAATGAGATGCAGACACCTCTAATCCCAATGAAGTATCTAGGTGGGTTTTTTGAGTTCACAAAAATAGAACAACATCTAGAATACACCATTAAACAAACCCAAACCTAGTCTCGAATAATGCCCTCAACATTGGGGAAAAGGATTAGAAAGTAAGAGACTATAACTGTCACTCTCAAGCTAGTATCCTTGCCTATTTAATAACCTAGTAAGGTCCCAAACTACCTAACACATCCTCTTGAACAATAACAACCACAAAATCTCCCTCAGACAAAATCATAGAGAAATCAGTGTAACTCGGGATTTTAGGAGTGAATGAATAAAGCATGATTCTTCTAAAATGAACAAGTCCCCAGTTATTTATTGAAAACTGTGGGAAATAATATACTCAATATTCCATAGTCCAAGAAGACTAATGACGTCAACCTCATTGATCTTTATAACTACTACCCTTTACATAGAAGGACATGTCATAACATCCAAGATTGCTTCATATTCAAAGATGATATCCAAGACATGGTTGATTCTGGATATGTGATGTTGGAGAAATTCCTAGAGTAAGTGGCCTATATAACCATCACCCAGTCAGAAGATAAAGGTGATTGGTATAAAGTTCCTGCCAATTATGGATTAAAAGTTCAACAAATAGATGACTTGAATAATATTTTACTAAGATCATGCCACCTTAAGAGCATAGATTCTCAAACCCATAATAGTTCCAACACTTAGGGAGGTGACAACGGATATGACTACCAAAGGTGGATGAAACTATCAGACATAGGAAGAGACAGAAGAGAAAGAGTCATTTTCTGATCCAACATAGGCTCTAACCCTAGAATATTTCTTCCCTTCAACATTCGAAGCCTGATAACTACCCCAAAAAATGAAACTCTCATTAGATAAAAAGATCATATTTGGATATGTTAACATGATACACTTAGAAGTACCCTTCTATGTTGATGAATATTCCTCCAAGTATGAGTTCCCGACACATAACTTGGGAATAAGAGGATGCATACACATGTACTAAGGATACAAGGGAAAACACAGACATAATCAAACCTAATATTTTAGTAACATCCTCTCAAAGGATTTATATGAAGTTGAGAATCATGGAAAAGAACTCCAGTATTCCCAATAGAGACATGGATGTGTCTCAAAACCCTCCAGTGGTCATCCATAACTAGTTGTCATATATGACCACCTAGTGGGTGTGTGATTATATTATCATCCCAGATAATAGGGAAGTCCAACATGGACAATTACACTAGAAGAAAATGTTCCCTCAACCTCTACACAAGAACCATAATCATCTACCTCAAATGAATTAGCTCATGATCCTCATAGTAAGGATGAAACCCACCTTGGGAATCATTAATATCTGGGACAAAAGTCTGAAATTATGAAGTAGAAGGCGGTTGTCCCAGAAGATCTCTAAATCCCAGATGCACTCTATATTTCAAAATAACTTAGGGAGACACTCATTGAATCCCTCCATTTCTCATAGGATTTTGATACAGAATTTTCTTCAACTGAGGTCTATCGAGTTGAGACTATGCCATCAGAATGCAATGTCCCCATCTCATTGATAGAGAAGGACCAGGAAGAGGTCATACAAGGACACATTAGACCCTTAAAGTTTTTTGGTAAGACTCAATAATTTCTACATCTGAAGGGCCCTGATTGAAAAAGGTTCTGGGATCAACCTCATCTCAATTTGAACTATCCAACATTTGGGATATAGAGAAGGGTATTTTTCTTCCATGAAGCTGACCATTCAAGGGTATGATAAGAATGAGAAAATACCTATTGGTAAGATAAATCTCAAATCCTAGTTTGGGGATCTCATATCTAATGTTGAGTTTATGGTTATCCATCAAGACACCACATAAAATGTTCTACTTAGAAGACCTTATCTCCACATCCATGTGGTGGTACCTTCAACATTCCATTAGTGTCTGAAAAACCCCATTTATGGAATGGTTGATATGGTGATAGTTCCCCATTTGAGACTTATGAAGCCACATATATTGAAGAAGGTTTCTACAAAAGGAAAGGTAAACAACCAATGGTGGATGATGATATATGGGTTTCAACCCCCAACGGCTTGGGGACCACCCCCAAAAACCCCTAGGGTGTTCTTGATAGTGAATATGTGATCCTCATAAATTTAGTTGAGATAACAAAACTGATCCCAAATGTCAAAGACCCTTCTATTCCCATCAATAGTGCAATAGAGAATCAGCTCCAAAATCTCTCTATAATGACTTAGGTAATAGAGGATGATAATATCTTTTCTCAATGAACCTCTCACCGCGATAGTGATGAAGAGGCCCTTAGAATGAAAAATTCATCTGAAAATACCTCCATATATTTAGAGTTGGAAGAAAATGAGGATGACCTTAGGAACAACCCTCCCATGTTCAATGAAGTAATCTCCACCACCATTGGTAAGATCAAGAAAGTAAATCTGGGAATGAAAGAAGACCCTTGGACTACACTGATAAGTGCCACCATGTATCTCATGGAGCAAGATATGTACATTTAATTTTTAAATAAACATCAATATGTGTTTTATTGGAATTATATAGAAATTCCCAAACTAAATCTAGATGGGGCTATGCACCATCTCGGCTAACCCAATGACAATTGAGGCTTCAAGAGGGCATCCAGAAGGATGAACCCCTCTCATGCTACCAATGTAGAGGTAGAGTTTAAAAAATTGATCAAATAATTTTTTTTCTGAGAAGTGAAATACCCAATATGTATTTCCAATATCATCCCTTTCAAGAAAAAGAGTGGGAAGATTAGGGTCTGCATCAATTTTAGAAACCTTAATCAACACTTCCCAAAGGATTACTTCCCATTTCCAATAAAATAACTCTTGATCGATGTAACTACTCGATTCCAAGACCTTTCCTCCATAGACAGATATTAAGGGTACAATAAGATAAAAATATCCCTAAATATGAGGAAGCCGCTCCCTTCAGAGCACCCCAATTGATATTTTTCTATCAGTTCATTCCTGTTGTCTTAATGAACACCAAAAACACATATTAATACACCATTCATCATATATTAAATCTCTTCTTGGGACCAATATATGATTGTTATGTCAAATACTTGGTGGTCAAATCCTAAAAGTGAGGTGATCACTTCAAAGATCTTTAAATAATCTTTGATAAACTATGACAACAGAGTCTGAAGATGAATCCACTAAAATTTTCTTTTGGTGTAACATCAGGGAAGTTCCTTGTCTTTGTGGTGTTCCACCATGGAATCAAGGTCAAACCAGAAAATACTAGTTCTATTTTAGTAATGTCACCCCATAGAAATGTCAAAGAAATGAGGGGGATCCAAGGGAACCTCGCCTACATTCATCATTTCATAGAAAACATGGACGGAAAATCTCTCCCTTTAACTAGGATAATGAAGAAGGGAATCACCTATCAATGGGTTGGGGACTGCCGGGAAACCTTCAAAATTCTCAAGCAGTATCTACTTCACTCACTAGTCCTAATTCCACTAGTGAAGGTAAAGCCACACATCTTATATGTGGCCACTATGGAACTCTCACGGGGCACCCTCCTTACATTGAAGAATGATATGGTAAATGAGAACAATATCTACTACATCAGTCGAACAATGCTTGGTACTAAGACCCAATAATTAGATGTCAAAAAGAACTTCCTTGAACTCATCTTTATATTGAAAAAGATGAGGCATTACTTAAAGCACCAAAAATTCCATCTAGTCTCTCAAATTAAAATGGTCAAGTATATCCATGATCATCCCATTCTGAATTGATGTTTAGATTAGGGGGCAGTCATTTTGTAAGAATAAGACATTCAGTTCATGTCACAATCATCAGTGAAAGGGAAAGACCTGAATGATTTCCTCACGAAACATCCCACCGTAAAAAGTACACCAGTAGACACCATGATTCTATATGAGGTGGTTTTCTATGCCCATGACACTCCCTATACATGGGAGATGTATTTTGATGGCACCTCCTGGAGTCACATCTGAAAAATTATGGAAAACCTGAGACTCAATTAGGTTGGATTAGGGATTTTATTTAGTTCTCTAACCAAAGAAAAAAAATTCCATACTATTTCTCACTATCTGAAGGCTACACAAATAACGAGGCAGAATACTAGACCCTCTTTTCTAGCTTGGAATGAGAACTAAAGTTATATATATCCTACTTGAATATCAAAGGGGATTCAGATCTAGTGATAAATCAGATCAATAGATAATATCCCAAAAAAGGAATAACTGGTTCCTATCAATGGCTACACTAGGGGACTAATGAAATAGTTCCATTTTAATTCCACATTACATCACATACCCCAATCACATAATTCTCATGCTGATGCATTGGCCAATTTATCCATGGTTTTGGATGACCCCAATTAGGAAGAAGTAATATTTCATATCACGCACCAAAGGATTGTCTAATCAATCAACATCTTCAATATGAAAGAAATCAATTAGGCTAACACTTCTCCAAAGCATGATGTACTAGTTTCTACTATTGGATGGATGAATCCCATAATCGATTATCTTAAAAATGGGACTCTCTCAAAATATTGAGTTGAAAGGAAATAGATTCGACACTGTGCAATGAACATTACCTTATGGGATGGTCCAAATGAGCAGAAATACCTCTACAAATCAAGAATAAATGAAATAATCCTCAGATACATAACAAATGGAGATATTTTCACCATCATGGAAGAATTACACATGGGATCCTGTGAGGCTCATCAATATGGGACCATGCTCTCCCACCAAATTAGGAGGCTGGGTTACTACTGAAAAACCATGATACAAAACTATTTTGAATTCACTAGGAAATGTAATGAATTCTAGATCCATGTAAACTTCATCTACCTACCCCCAAAATTTCTACATACAACTGAATATTCTTGTCCATTTTCCATATGGGGAATAGATGTTGTGGGGAAATATCCCCCATCCACAACTAATAAGTTTAAGTACATCCTTACTACTATCAACTTCTTATACAAACAGGTTGAGGAGATACACATCAAGGAATTTGGGATGAAGAACATTGTCAAATTTATGAAGTTTTGTATCGTCACTAGGTTCAGACTCCCACACATGATACTGATGGACAACAACACCAAATTTTGTTCTAAAAAGTTGAAGAATTATAGCAGGAGTACAAAAATGAGTCCAATCACTCATCCCAATATCATATGGTAGCATATGAAAAAATAGAGGCATTAAATAAGACTCGATCATATATACTCCAAAATATGGTGAATAAAGACAGGAATTATAGGTCAGATAAGTCCCTCCATGCTTTCTGGGCCTACCGTACTACCACGCACTCTGCTAAACAAGTAACACCATATTCATTGGTGTATATAACCAAGTCAATGATACCCATATAAGTATATTTTCAATTACTATGAATATTCATTTGATGAAAACTCTTAAATTATGAGAAATCACAAAAATGGCTGGATGACCTAGAATGACTTAATGAGAATAGGTTGCATACATTTCACAACTTTGAAGTCCATTAGAATCAAATCACATGAGCCTTAAATAAAAAGGTCAACCTTTTTTATTCTTCCAAGGAGAACTAGTATTATCTCTCATAACCCTATTGATACTAGGAAATAATACCATGAAGCTGGAGCCCAAATGGGGGGGACCTTATATCATACATAAGGTCTATCACAATGGGGATTACTCACTGGGAACTATGGATGGAGAGCATGTCACCCCCAAAAATGGAATATTTCTCAAGAAATACTTTACATAGATGAAATCAATCATCATTCATCCTGGTTTCATGATGTTAAACTCCACAATTTCATCCGAATCACATAACTTTAAACTATATGAAAAAATTCCATGCTGCAAGACTTTAAACTACATATTGTCTCATGTTCTAAACACATGATGTTAAACTATACAGAACTCATCTTGGTAGCAAGATGATAAACTACATAACAACCAACTTCCAAACCACATGACATTAAAACTATATGAAACTTGTCCTGGTATTAATAAGATACACTAAATGACATCCTTTCTCTTTACCTCATGATGTTAAACCGCACAGATCCCAAAAAATTCATCTTCATTAATGTTGGGTGACCCTTATTCTTACCGCATGAAATTAAACTACATGAAATATGTCCTTACCATATGATGTAAAACTGTATGGATCCTCAACATTTATATTCTTTCATGATGAGTCATCCACATCCTTACCACAAGACATTAACTTACATGGCTAATGTCCTTGCCACACGACATTAAACTAAATGGGTTTCTAGAACTATGTAAGGCTTGATTTTCATTCTAATGAGATGAAAAGGGATGCCTAGATCTTATATCCTAGCCCAGCCACCACATGGTAACAAATTCCTTTATCTACCCTCTAATTTCTTCCACATCACGAGGAACCTTTTCTATTCCTTGTTTCTCACACTGAGCATAGATCTTGTGAGCTTAGGCACTTTCGTAAGGGATTCCTCCCACATGGAAAAGGCATATCAGTTCATGAAAGGGTTATCATAATTCCTCATCACATGATGTTAAACTTCATGGTTGATTTCCCCTTTCATGACACAAAACTTCTTAGTACTGTGGCCCTCACCCGAGAGAACCACTACCCACGATGTTGGTCTCCCACCACACCTCTATTTCAGAACTACATGTGGATTGACTCCTATCATCACAAAATATGTAGTGATTCATGGATCTCCAATCCTAGGACCAGCTACAACAATCAATGGGAACAATTCACCCCTTTATGCATGGGTCAGAGCTATGTAGAGTGTTCCCCATTTAGGAACTATAATGGCTTGATTACTATCATCCTAGGATATATAGTGATGCCCAAAACTCTATTATTGGGCCCTGTCACAACACTATCTTTTCACATTAAGGATCCCACATCCTTTCAGTATGATGTTAAACTACCTGGTTTCTTCAAAACTATATATGTATTAATTCCTATTATCACATGATATGTAGTGATGCCCATATCTCTAATCCCGATCCCAACTACAACAATCAATGTTAACAATTCCCCCATCTATGTATGGGTCAAACCTTTAGACAATGTTTCCCATCTAAGAACTATATGTGAATTGATTCCTATCCCCCTAGGATACCTAGTGATGTTCGGATCTCCAACCCCATACTTAGTCAAAACAAAGAAACATAAAATTTATCCCCTCCTTACATACAAGTCAGACTTGTATAGGGAAATTTCATTAAATAACTACATGTTCCTTGATTTCTATAATCATAAGATATGTATAGAAACCTATATCTCAAGTCTCAGGTTTAGCTGCAATATTACATTTTCATGTTGGGGAGTCTACATACTTACCACATGATGTTAAACTATACAGATTGTCAAGAACTATGTGTGGATTGATTCTTTCCACCACAAGATATTTAGTAATACCCAGATCTCCAATCATAGGCCCAGATACAACAACCAAGGAAAGAATATGCACCCCAACTAAATTGGAGCCAAGTTATACAAGCTTTGCATATGGATTTCTTGTGCACATAATATATCTTTCACAATTTTTCACATCGATTCCCATGTCCTTACCACATGATGTTAAACTACAAGGAAATAAATACTTTCTTTCTGCATGATGTTAAATTTTTAGGAAAATATTCTAGTCACATGTCATTAAAACTAAAAAACAAATACATCCCTACTACATGATGTTAAACTATGAAGACCATTACCCATTTTAATCCCTTATAAGAGGATCACAAGAGCCTTACCCTGGTAAACCAAAGTACGAGGTGCTTCTACCATCTTTTAAGAACCTAAATCCATATATCACACTTCATTCCTTGTGATCATCAGGTTGGCAGAAACCCTTCACATCCCTTGGAAAGGAAAAGATATCTCTTTACTTGAGCATATTATCAATGCATAAAGGGATTAAACCTACCGAACATGGATATATTGGCATTTTAAGGAGGGATTTTTGGTCCTTGTGAGCTTAACGTCACCATGGGGGAACTCAGAACCTGACGCTGATCTAGGATATCCTCGGTATAATTGTCCCATATCATTACCCATGACCTGAGAACCTTGATTTGTGATTTAAAAAATTTTAATCTCCTACTTAGAAGGATGTTGAAGTGATCTTGACCCTGGTTATCCTAATTATACTCTTTTGTAACTCTCCCCTCATATTAGGTCCATGTGCATCATGAAATTAAACTACCTACACTTCGATTGAAGCTATATGACCTTAAAATCTAGCCTTTGGTGGTCTAAATCCCAAGAACTTAAACTAGTAGCAAAAGATACACAAAACTTTTTAGGTTGAAAACTCACAAAAGAAGGATTGATTAAATGTCAAGTGTTTTCCTTTTAAACACTTCATCTGCAGAGTTTAGGAAAAAATTATTGTGTAACTAAATAAGGCACAAAGCTCATAGGGACTAATTTTTAGCTATAGTAAAAGGCATAACTATGCTTGATGGACCCCCTGGTCTAGGAAAAAGTTAGAGTGATGGTTTGTCGCATCCCCTCACTATGAAAATTCATTCATTAGGTAGTGAACTGACTTTTAGGGTTATTGAACCTTTTCTGAATATTACACATTTCATAAAACACCTTAGGGACTTTGAATTCTATGTTGGTACAACCTCCTTATAGAATAATGAAAATAGGGACTTGCTCTTCTGAATGGACCATTAAAATACAGGAAGGAGCCCCTAAATCCAATAGTTATCATCCTGACCATGTGGAATTGTAGAGGCTCATGCCATCACTAATGGTAGACCTGTACCCAATGGTTCCCACCTCTAGTTAACTCAGATATTCCTACACCATGATTTAAAATTCTCACAACTAGACTAAAGAAAATTTGACATCCTCAACATTACTTCACCATGTTTTGTACCCTTTATCAAAGAAAAAATTTGATACTCCCTTCCCAAACCTTTTGATAGATTGCACCCCATGATTCAAAACCACAACACAAAGGGCTCGAGCTTCACAATAGAGCTAAACTGCCCCAGGGTCCCAGAACCCTTCCTGGATAGCCTTTCCACCATACCCAAATTCATCTACCATACATTTGAGTCTTCATAAATCTTTCATGACCCTTGGAAAATGAGTGGGGAAACCTCTTTTTGAACATGATATCAGTGTATAAGGGCTTATACCTACCAACTAGAGGAATCCCCTCCTTGCAAGAATGGAGCTTTGATCCCTATGAGACCTAGTAACAACATAGTGAAACCCATCACATTAGGGTGTTATGGGTCATCCTTGACATGTCTTCCCCATCCCATACTTCTTGAATCAAAATTTTGGGCTATGTATTAATCATCCATATTCTAACTATCCAAGTGGACTCAACATCCATAGTATTTATTCCTCTACCAATATTACCCCAATAAACCTTCCACAAACCTTGGAAAAGAGTGGGAAAACCTTTGTTTGACCTTGATATCAATGCATAAGGGATTTTACCTACCAACTAGAGGAAAATCCTCCTTATAGGAAAGGAAATTTGATCCTTGTGAGATTTGGAAACACTATGACATAAATCAGAACATTAGGGTGTCTTGAGTCATCCCTAGCATGTCTTCCCTATATTACACATTCATCAATCAAGTCAGGTAGTAAGAATTTAAACTGCATGGCATCTTGAAGGTCTGAAATAAAAGACCCAAAACTATAATAATAGAAGTAATGATCTAAAAGACCCTAAAATATAGCGATATAAGGTTCAAGATAAAATAACCTAAAATAAAATGATAGAAGTTCCGAGCTGAAAGACCCTAAAATAAAACAACAAAAGGTCTAATCTAAAAGACCCTAAAATACAATGATAAGAGGTCTAAGATAAAAGAACCTAAAATACATCAATATAGGGTCTGATATAAAAGAACTTAAACTAAATCACAACAACAATATAGACTGCAAGAATAAAAGTGAAACAAATCTTGTAAGGTCCACCACATGGAATTAGAAAAAATAAATCTATATTCACCATGTCTATAGACTTTGGAAAAAGATAGAGCTCTATCCCCAGAGACATATATTCTACCCAATTTATCCTTTTTCAAATTTGGTAATCTCAAGATATATGGAGAAGATATATTAGTAAGGAATATCATTTTGGTGGGAATTCATGAGAATTATTCGAGAATAATCTGTTAGAATTTAAACATTAAAGTCTTGACATTCAGGTTTACTTGATATTATGAAAAGGATGGGTATTGATGATGATTTATACAATATAAATTCAGTGAAATGACATGAACATCATGAATAAAATATGACTGTACAATAATACAGAAGATTTAGAAAATACATTCATTGATATCATACTTAAGGAGGAATCTCTACATATAGAATTCTCTCCTATAAACATAAAATCCAAGGAAAAGTTTCAAAATTGTAGGTTCGTCACAACATGTTCTTGGAGGAATCCTTGAGATTTACAAGCCTATAATCTAGGGTGGTAATATATTGGTGTATTTGATCAATATATTAAGTTTCTTCTTCTATAACCTACTATAAATCCTTTTCATGGGAAACAACATCATGCCAGGCCTTCTCCACCGTGTCAAGGAGTCCTTGTTTCTCCAAAAAAGTTTTCTCTAACATTTGAAGTGCATTTTGAAACTGGGGTAGTTCTAATTAAAGATGAAAAATCTCAGGATATACATAGTCAATTTTAATCTTCCTAGAATTGATCACATCTTGGTGAGTTTTTGCCTCCACCACACACTGGGAAGATTCATTTAAGGCCTCATCCTAGATCTGATTTACTTAGGAAGAACCCTCAATGGATACAACACTCAATTCAAGGCCCCTCTTCTACTCTCTCAGATAAATCACCTCATTCACTCTGGAGTGAAGGTAAGTATAGTCAAACCCCTCATAAACAAAGGAGATAAACATAAATAGAATATGACCCAATCAGTCCTTCAGACCTTCCAATGGGATCTCTAAAACTAAGGACCAAATATTCATCCACATTTTTAGCTGCATCGACTGGTAAAATAATAAAAACCATATGCCTTGATCTAATACCACCTTGGGAATAGGGGATATTTGGGAACCAGGCATCTAATAGATGTATAAGTGTTCATAGTCTTTGATGAAGATGGAAGGCAGATGACCTCTACAATAGTCGAACCATCCGAAAGAGTCCCCAAGAGAGAAGGGACTGAGATCTTAGAGATTTGGGGTGATGAAACTAAAACAAGGGGAATAAGGGTTTATCATTCATATGTAAATGACATGATATAATTGGGTAAAAAATATATATGACTGATTTTAGAAACATACCTTTATTAGTTGCATCACTGGAAACATCCATCACCACGACCCCATCCTAAGGTGAAGAGGTGACACCTTCTTGTGATGGGTGGATTCATGGAACTTTCAGTGCTTTCCTCTAATATTTGTTTCAATTACCACCCTTATGGGCTATAGGGAAAAATATAATGTCAGGGAGACAAGACAAAAAATGAAAAAAGTTTCCAATTTATGATTAGTATTCACCTTCTCCAGAACTCACCTCCATCAAGTTTAACTCATTAGAAAAATTGATACTTATATCAACATCCTCTAAAAGAACATCCACCTATGTTGGATCAAGTGTTGCAACCATTAGGACATCTGTAGTATGAAACAAGCATGATTGAGTTGACACCTCATCCATCTACACTTCTTGATGGGTCAAGCCCATCAACAAAGGATCTTCCAAAGAAACTGAATACTCACCCTAAATCTTAAAAGCGGATACATTCTCCTACAAGAATTATTTATGGGGACCTAATGTTTAAAAAAAATCAGGGTATGTTTCTAGAATAATCCCAAACAAATTAAAAAGAGTGAAATAAAAAACTTACTTGAGGATTTAGTGGGAGAAGGATCTGAAAACTTAGAATGATTCTATTTCCATTTCGCTACATAGAAAGCTCTTTAGAAGGTATTGATGCCAAGATCATTAATTAAGGCCCCCCATAAGGTGCTAAAGTCGAGATTGTTGCTCTAAAAATAGAAATCACAACCCTCTTCTAAGCTAGTTAACCAAGGGATACTTCATCATCAATCCCCCATTAACTATCAAGTTAATCTTAAATAGTCATACCCTGGGGAGAATATACGAGAGATATAGGGATTATCTAGTCTTTTGCAATCTCTCACTATATAAAAAACACAAATGATGTTAGTATGGTTTCAATGTGACCATGAACCTTTAAGCATAGAAGTAAGTTCCGCCTTACTGCCTCATCTACAATGGGGTATCCATGTTCATCCATAGCCATTTGAAGCGTTCCTAGAACCACCATTTGGTGTACCAGAGGATAATAGAAAACCTAACCCTTGACGCTTTCTAAAATCATATAAAGGTCTCAGAATAAGGCCTTTACCTACATAATATGGTCTTTTAAGTGATTCCCATAGGGGTAGTGATAGGGGAAAAACCTTCCAAGGGTAGTTCCTTATAAGGACCTGACCTTATTACATTACGTAATCTTAAATTTTTCCAATAAATCACATACTTTTAAATTGATGATATTTTCATGTTTAGAGCTTTAGATAATTGGGACATAAAACATTCATAAAATTACACATTATTACAGAGTAGATACCATAAAAATAGTATTCCTTTCTTGTAAAATGTAAAACTTTTCACATAAAACATGATTTCTTTGAATAATCTTAAAACATTTAAAATGGATTAATTAATTGTCCTACAGAACCTTATAACCTATGAAAATCATTTAAAAACTTGGGATGATGATAAAAATCTCATTAAGGGATATAAAAATAAGGAAAGAACACATTAGTCCATGAACACTTATAACGTATGAAATAATTTTCAAAAGACATGATTTTCACCCATATATACTTTGTGAAACATGAGATTTACAAAATATCCACACAAAACATGACAACATAAATATAATATTAAATGTATCTTGGTACATTAATTACATAATCTTATAACCCTCTCAGCTACCTTATAATTTGTAACTCTCATGGCTACCTTAAAATTTGTGTAACAATCGTAGTTACACTTGGAGTAACCATATGAATGAACTACAACTTACACATAAAAAATGCTTTGGAGGGAGATATAGGTCCCACCCTTCATCATAAACAATTCCCAAGATCAAGAACATAATTATACAACATGAATAATATCATAAAAACATTTCTTTTGAATTTTGTAAAAAAAAAAATTTAAAAGAGGATTTAAAAAGAAAAACCCCTTACATAAACCATATAATTGAAGTGAGAAATAATATAGTGGATGGAATATGTATATACAATATAAATACACATAAATAATCATAATAGAAACAATTTTCATCACACAAACAATTTTGATACCACATAGATAATGAAGTAGAAGGTTAACCCAAAGAGTGGAAATCAGGTTAAGAATTCCCTTATAAATATCACATAATTAAAATGTGACTTAATAGAGTGGATTTAATATGTATATACTCTATAAATAAAAATAATTCAACATAATATAATCATAATTCATCACAAAAATAATTTAAATGCCACATAAATAATGTAGTATAAGGTTAACCTAAAGGATGGAAATCAGGTTAAGAATTCCTTTATAAATATCACATAATTTAAGTGTGACTTAATAGAGTGGATTTAATATGTATATACACTATAAATAAATATAATTAAACATTATATAATCATAATTCATCACACATAAAATTTAAATTCCACATAAATAATGTAGTATAAATTTAACCCAAAGGATGGAAATCGGGTTAAGAATTCCCTTACCTCAGGTTTGTATTACTTGAAACTTGTTTAAAAATCATGTATAATGGTTAAAAGAGTGTTATTAATATCTTACAGAAACATATAAATATTTATAATACCTTATATGATCATTTAATTACACCATTTTACCCTTTAATTGTTAGTATTTGGTTCCTTTCACTGTTTTTGGGTTAGTTCTTTACATGATTTCCATTATTGGTTCATGATAGAAGTTCTTACTGATTGGGAGTGAGACTCCAAAATTACAATGGAGTGGTATTTTAATTTCCAGAATCCATAAATTATACCATTTATTATTTTTAATTCTTATATGAGGATGATTCATAATTTAAAACATTAATGATGTTCGTTTAGATCATTTTAGTGGTTCTTTGATAATAATGACATCATTTTGTTTTATAATTTAAAACCATGTGTAAAAAATAATTCCAGAACCATGGATGAGACATAATACATATATTATAACCCGGTTCAATCATAAAAATGGTTTCATGACCAGACTTTAATGAATTAAAGAAAATTGAAATCACATCGCCCATGATGTGGGTAATTCGACACATCACTGACAATGTTTTTAATTCCTTGAATAAGTGGGGGAGGAGAAGTAGATTGATGATGAATTTTACATGAACATGAGAAAATCCAGAATATAAAATATTCTAGATCTTTCATTACTATTTCATAAGAGGAGGTGAGTTAAGAAGAAGGAAATAAAGGAACTCAAAATAAAAGAAAATTTGTGAAATTCCTTACAAAAATTCAGCAGCCTAACGACTTCATTTAAATTTTCATAGAATAATTTGATGAGAGAAAATGGGTATCTCATAATTATTACATAATATGGTCATTAATGGGGATATTAAATGAAATATCCCAACATAATCTAAAGGTAATGAAAAATAATAACATAAAATGAAAGGAAAGAATGAAAATGTAAGAGGATGTTTACCTCTTGATCTCTTCTCATTGAGATCCCTCTTAAGGCCTTTGGTTTTTTCCTTTTGGTGAGACCAGTATATCTAGGAAGTGAGGAAGAGCCTTGGAAGGAGTATTGGTCAGAACATAGGTAAGTCTCAAGGCTTGAGAGGTGTGGGAGGAAGTGGGGAATGATGGTGGTATTTATAGTGGAGGAGAGGGGGTATTTTTCATTATTTTAATCATTATTATAATATATTTTCTCAAGACTATGAATAATATTAATTCATATGACCCAAAATAGTAATAATGGAATGTGGGTTTGAACCAAGTGGGCTTAAATCATCCTTGTATTACCTATGATGCATTAAATCAAGTATTTAACATTTATCGTATGTATCGTATTATACTATTCATAAAAATTCTAGATTTTCAGGAAATTCCCAAAAATTTACCCTTACAATTTCTTGATGGGTAGAATTCAAAAATGATGTCCTTTTTTCGAAAATAATTTTCTAAATATTATTAATTTAATTTTTAAATAAAATCATACTTAATTCAAAAATTAATAATTTGAAAACTATAACTGCTTTTATATCACATTGAAAAATTATCCAAGATGTCATTATCTTAAAGCCTCAAGAAAAGAAAATAATAACAAAAATTACTATTCATTAGGGTCATATTACTATTAATATTACTATTCATAAGGGTATGTTACTATTCCCCAGAACAAACAAGTTGGTTTCATTAGACTCTAAATATCATACTGAACACAATTGTAGATGACTGTTTTTCGAATTCAAAACATAGATGTAGTAAAATTATGTTTAAAGTATAGTTATAATTATCTACTTAAAACAAAGTTTCATGAATTTTCATTTATTTTTAGAAAAACATGGGGTGTTACATTATCCCCAACTTTTAAAAATTGCATCCTCACAATTTTATTTACTTTTTAATCAAATGAGGGTACCTTTCTCTCATAGAATTTTCAAACTCCCATGTCGCTTCTTCTACCATGTGGTTTCTCTAAAAAACATTCACCTAGTGAATTACCTTATTCCGCCATACCTGTTCCCTTTGATCAAGGATCTGAACTAGTTTCTCTTCATAAGAAAGGTTCTATTCTAGCTGAACTACTTCTGGGCTCAAGACATGTGATGAATCTGACACATACTTCCTAAACATAGAAATGTGGAAAAAATTGTGTACCAGAGACAAACTCGGAGGCAATGCTAATCAGTATGAAACTGTTCCAAATTTCTCTAAAATTTGAAAAGGACCGATGAACCAAGAACTTAGCTCCCTTTTCTTAACAAAATGCATCAAACTTTTAGAAGGTTATATTTTAAGGAAAACATGGTCACCTACATTGAAAGGTAAGTCTTTACTTATGTTATATGTATAACTTTTCTGCCTGCTATGAGCTGTCCTCATGTGCTACTGGATCATCTTCACTTTCTCAGCCACTTCCTCTACTAATTCTGGTCCCATCAATTTTCTTTCATCGACTTTATCCCAAAATGATGGAGTCTAACACTGCTTTTCATAAAATTCCTCAAAAGGTGCCATCTATATACTGGAATGGAAACTATTATTATAAGAAAACTCAACTAAATAAATATTTTGATCCCAACTTCCCTGATAGTCCATTGAACAAGCTCGAATCATATCTTCCAAAGTCTGAATCATTCATTCTAACTGCCCATCTGATTGAGGATGAAAATCTGTATTGAAATTTTTTACTTTGTGCCCAACGACTTCTGATGTCCCTTACAAAAGTTAGAAGTGAAATTGGGATCCCAGTCAGATACAATGGAAAGAGGAACTCCATGAAACCTGAAAATCACCTTGAGGTAAAATCGATAAAGTTGATCCAAATACATTGTGTCTTGAATTGAAAGAAAATGTGAAGATTTTTTCAGTCGATCAATAATAACCCAAATCACATTGTTAACTTGAGAATTATTTAGTAGTCCCACCACAAAGTCCATGGATACATTCTCCCATTTCCACTTTGGCATTGGAAAAGGCTGAAGCATCCCCTTAAGTAACTACTGCTCTGATTTAACCCATTGACATGTCAAGAATTTCACAGTAAAATCAGTAATATCTCTTTTCATTCCACCCCACCAATAATACTCCCGAAGGTCTCTATACATCTTAGTACTGCCAGGATGAACTGAAAATGGAAAACTATGAGCTTCACACAACAAATATTTCTTCAATTGAGAATCACAAGGCACACACAACATTTTTACAAGTCTTAAAACATAATCTTTATCAATGTTAAATTCTAGAAACTTACCCATTTTAACAAATTCTACCTTTTTTTGTAGCTCATGGTCTTCCTTATGTGTTTTCTTAATTATGTTTGATAATAATGAATGTACTAAAACTAAAGATAAAAAAGAGTTATTTCCTGCACCAACAACTTCTAAGCCAAAATTCATCAAATCATTAATCAAGGGATTATGTTCCAAATGTAACATGGTTAATGATGCATGATGTTATCAACTCAAGGCATCTGCCACTTTGTTTGATTTTCCGGGATAGTAATTAATCGTGCAATCATAATCCTTTATCTGTTCAAGCTATCTTCTATGCCTCATGTTTAATTCCTTCTGAGTGAATATATAATTTAGACTTTTATGGTTTGTATATATTTGACATTTAGCTCCGTATAAATGATGCCTCCAAATTTTCAAAGAAAAAAACACAACTTCCAATTTCAAATCATATGTGGGATAATTTAACTTGTGGGGTTTTAGTTGTCTTGAAGCATAATCAATTACCTGATCATTCTGCATTAAAACAAAACCAAGTCCCTTCAAATAAGTATCATTATAGATGAAAAACTCACCATTTTGGGAAGGAAAGGCCAAAACTGGAGAATTCACTAATCTATTCTCCAGTTATTGAAAACAAACATCACATTATTCTATCCAAACAAATTTAACCCCATTTCATGTTAACTTAGTTTTCAGGCTAGATAACTGTGCAATGTTCTTAACAAAACTTTAGTAATAACCTACTAATCCATGAAAACTACGAATCTTTGTAACATTTGTGGGTCTTGTCCATTCATAAACCACTCTTTTTTTGGTAGGATCAACTGTTATTCTATTCTTATTTACAATGTGACCAAGAAAGGAAATATTTTGTAACCAAAAATCACACTTTCTAAATTTTCCATACAATTGTTTTTCCTTTAAGGTTTTTAAAACAACCCTTATATGTTTTTCATACTCTTCTTTACTCTTAGAAAATACCAAAATGTCATCAATAAAAACAAATAAATATTTATCCAAGAACTTATGAAATATTATCTTCATAAGATTCATGAATACAACAGGTTCATTAGCTAATCCAAATGGCATAACAATAAATTCATAATTCCCATGTCTAGTATGAAACTCTGCTTTTAGGATTTCATCCTCCTTCACCTTCAGCTGATGGTATATTGATCTCAAGTCAATCTTGGAAAAGCACTGAGCTCCCTCGAGCTGATCAAAAAAGTCATTGATGTGAGGCAAAGGATACTTGTTTTTAATAGTGATGTTACTCAAAGCTCTATAATAAATGAAAATTCTCATGGAACCATCTTTATTTTTAACAAACAAAACAATATCACCCCATGGTAAAGTGCTAGGACGAATAAAGCCTTTATCAAGAAAATCCTACAACTAATTTTTCAATTCAAGAAGTTCTAATTGAGCCATATGATAAGGGTGTTTTGAAATTGTCTTAGCATCAGGAAATAAGTTAATTGTTAATTTGACTTCCCTATTAGATATGGAATGGGGTAAATCATCAGAAAAAATATCAAGGTATTCATTTACCACTAGTACATCGTTAATCTAAACAGTTCCCTTGTTTTCAACAATATGAGTTAGATAACTTTCATTTCCATATTTCAAAAGTTTCTCATATTCCTAATATGTTATCAATTTTATGGGTTATTTCTTGTATAAAAATAGAAATTATTTTTGAAAAACAACTTCTTTAGCTCTACAGTCAATCTTTGCATGATAAATAGAAAGCCAATCCATTTCTAGAATAACATCAAACTCGAATAAGGATAAAACAACAAGGTTTGTAGGTAAAGTATTTCAACGGACCACAATAGAAAGATTATTATAATTCCTCTTTTATATAATATTTCCCCTAGTGTTTTAACAACAAGTTCTGTTCTCATTTTTTGAGGTGATATTTCCAATTTATCCAAACATTTATAAGAAATGAAGGAATGTGTAGACCTCATATAAAAAAAACTTCAGAAAAATCTGAGTAAACAAATAGAGTACCTGATACCACTTCGTTGGATGGACCTACATCTGCTGACGCAGTCACAAAGGATATCACTATACCTTTTTGCTTATAGTCTAGCTTCTTTGCATCATTTTGATCTCTCTTTGGGAAGGCATTTTCATAATGACCCATCTCACCACATTTAAAACACTTAACAGTTTGCTTATCAGGATTAGTCTTAGGATCATTTTCATTACAATCTCAGGCCATATGTCCAAACTTACCACATTTAAATCACTTACTATTTTTTCTATGACATTCATCTGGGTGTTTCTTGCCACACTTTTCACAAATTGGAAACTAGATTTTCTTACCATCAGATTTCTTTTGATGATTATTACCCATCTCTTACCTTTTGGACATCTTCTTATCCTTGTTTCCAAAATCCATGTGATCATTAGAAAACTCCATATCTACCCTTTCAATATATTGGACAAGTTTCTTATAACTTTTTAATTCATGGGAGGGCAATGCACTTCGATACCTTAGCTTCAGTCCTAAGTAAAAGCAGTTGATTTTGGTATCGAGATCCAAAATAATATTTGGAGAATACCTCTCCAGTCGGGTGAAGTTCGCTTCATACACAACCACTAAATATTCTTCCTTTTGATTTAATTCAAGGAATTGCTTCTCCATCCTATGTAACACCACCTTAGGAAAATATTTTTCAAGGAAATTACTTTTAAATTCATCCCACTCTAAGGCATAAAAATCCTCTCTATCCCTGATATTCTTTTCTATTGACCACCATTGATCAGCTTCAACTTTAAAAAGATAAATTTAAAGACTTACCTTTTGATTATATGAACATCCCATAACATCGAATATATTTTCAAGGGCTTTAATCCTTACTTCAGCTGCTACTAGGTCAGAAGATACATTGAAAGCAGGAGGGTGTTGTCTCATAAAATGTTCCACTATCATCATGTTCCATTGTGGTACCTCTGGATTTTCTCTTGCATGGATTCCACCACCATTTATTTCCTACATTATCTGATCCATTACTATCACAAACTGCTCAGTTCCAATCCCTACCATTCCGGGCAGCAGATTTGGAAGGATATCGTTCTGTTGGTTCCTCTCCCCTTCAGCTTCCATGTTTCTTTTGCGAACAACCATTCTGAACAAACATATCTTAGATGAATAAACATGGTAATATTTAAATTCTATAACATTTCAAATTAATCGTAGAGTAAAAATCATTTATGGTATTATTTTAACATCATCCTAACCCCTAAAGTTATCTAAACCATCCTCTAATACCAACTATAAGGACCTGACCTTATTACATTAAATAATCTTGATTTTATCCAAGAAATCAATTTATTTTACATTGAGGATATTTTCAAGTTTAGAGATTTAGAGAATTGGGACATAATACATTCATAAAAGTACAAATTATTATAGAGTGGATACCATAAAAATAGTATTTTTGTCTTACAAAATATAAAATTTTTCTCATAAAACATGATTTATTTGAATAATATTCAAACATTTAACATAGATTAGTTCATTTTCCAATACAGCCTTATAACCTATGAAAATCTTTTAAAAACTTGGGATGAGCAGAAAAATCTCATTAAAGGATATAAAAAGAAGGAAAGAACACATTAGTCCATGAACACTTGTAACATATGAAATCATTTTCAAAATATGTGTTTTTCACCCATATATAATTACTTTTTAAAACATGATATTTACAAAAGATCCACAAAAATGATAACAGAAATATAATCATAAAGGTATCTTGGTACAATACTTACATAATCTTGCAACCCTCTCGGCTACCTTATAATTTGTAACCCTCACAACTATTACAATTTGTGTAACCATCACAATTACTCTTGGAGTAACCATATGACCGACCTCCAACATACACATGACCAATTAATTAGAGGGAGATATAGGTCCCACCCTTTATCATAAAAAATTCCCAATATCCAAAACATTATCATAAAACATGAATAATATCATAAAAACATTGCTTTTGAATTTGGTAAAATAGAATTTTAAAAGAGGATTTAAAGAGAAAATCCCCTAAAATAAACAATATAATTGAAGTGATACATAATAGAGTGGATGAAATATGAATAAACATTGTAAATACACATAAATAATCATAATAGAAACAATTTTCATCACACAAATAATTTTGATACCACATAGATAATGAAGTAGAAGGTTAACCCAAAGAGTGGAAATCAGGTTAAGAATTCTCCTATAAATATCACATAATTGAAGTGTGAATTAATATGGTAGATGTAATATGTATATAATATATAAATACACATAATTAAACGTAATATAATCATAATTCATCTCACAAACAATTTAAATGCCACATAAATAATGTAGTATAAGGTTAACCTAAAGGATGGAAATCAGGTTCAAAATTCCCTTATAAATATCACATAATTGAAGTGTGACTTAATATAGTGGATATAATATGTATATAATCTATAAATAGACATAATTAAACATAATATAATCATAATTATTCACACAAACAATTTAAATGCCACATAAATAATGTAGTATAAGGTTAACCCAAAGGATGGAAATCGTGTTAAGAATTCCCTTACCTGGGGTTTGTCTTACTTGAAACTTGTTTGAAAATCATGTATAATGGTCAAAAGAGTGTTATTTATATCTTACAGAAACACATAAATCTTTATAATACCTCATATGATGATTTCATTACATCATTTCACCCTTTAATTGTTAGTATTTCTTTCCTTGCACTGTTTTTGGGTGAGTTATTTACATGATTTCCATGATTGGTTCATGATGGAAGTTCTTGTCGATTGGGAGTGAGAATCCAAAATTGGAATGGACTCATATTTACATATTTCCATAATCCATAAATTATACCATTTATCATTTTTAATTCTTATATGAGGATGATTCATAAGTTAAAATATTAATGATGTTCATTTAGATCATTTTAGTTGTTCTTTGACAATAACAACCTCATTTTGTTTTATAATTTAAAAAAATGTATAAAAAATAATTACAGAACCATGGATGAGGAATAATAAATATATTATAACCTTTTTAACCATAAAAATGGTTTCATGACTATACTTTAATGAATTAATTCAAATGGAAATCACATCGTCCACGATGTCGGTAATTCGACACATCACAGAGAATGTTTTTAATTCCTTGAATAAGTGGGGGAGGAGAAGAATATTGATGATGAATTTTCCAGGAACATGAGAACATCCAGAATACACAATATTCTTGATATTTTATTACTATTGAATAATAGGAGGCGATGAAAGAAGAAGAAAAGAAAAGAACTTAAAATAAAAGAAAATTTTGTGAAATTCCTTACAAAAATTCGGCAGCCTAACATCATCATTTAAATTTTCATAAAATAATTTGATGAGAGAAAATGGGTCTCTCATAATTATTAAATAATATGGGAATTAAGGGGGATATGGAATGAAATATCTGAACATAAGATAAAGGGAATGAAAAAGAATAACATAAAATGAAAGGAAAGAAAGAAAATGAAAGAGGATGTTTACCTCTTGATCTCTTCTCCTTGAGATCCCTCTTAAGGCCTTTAGTTTTGGCCTTTTGGTGAGACCAACAGCTCTAGGACGTGAGGAAGTGCCTTGGGAGGAGTATTAAGAAGAACCTAGGTTAGTCTCAAGGCTTGAGAGGCGTGGGAGGAAGAGGGGAATGAGGGTGGTATTTATAATGGAGGAGAGGGGGTATTTTCATTATTTTAATCATTATTATAATATTTTTTCTCAAGACTATGAATAATATTAATTCATGTGACCCCAAATAGTAATAATGGCATGTGAGTTGGAACCAAGTGGGATTACATGAACCTTGCATCAACTATGATGCAGTAAATCAAGTATTTAGCATTTATCGTATTTTATCGTATTTTACTATTCATAAAAAAATATAGAATTTCAGAAATTTCCAAAAAATTAACCCTTAACATTTCTCGATGTGTATAATTCAAAAATGAAGTCATTTTTTTGAAAATAAATTTCTAAATATAATTAATTTATTTTTTAAATGAAATAACACTTAATTCAAAAATTAATAATTTAAAAACTATAACTGCTTTTATATCACATTGAAAAATTAACCAAGATGTCATTATATTAAAGCCTTAGGAAAATAAAATAATAACACAATTTACTATTTATTAGGGTCATATTACTATTCATATTACTATTCATAAGAGTATGTTACTATACACCAAAAAAACAAGTTGGTTCCATTAGAATCTAAATATCATACTGAACACAATTGTAGATGGTCTTTTTTCGAAATTCAAAACATAGAAGTACTAAAATTATGTTTAAAGTCTAGTTATAATTATCTACTTAAAACAAAGTTTCATGAATGTCCATTTATTTTTAGATAAACGTGGGGTGTTACATTCCTCCTAATACAGTATGCCCCAGATCTCAGTCTTTAGCTTCAGAGTTCTCTAATTTGACCACTATTGAGACATAAGAGGGAATAATAATGCTGACATGACTTCAATCTGGGGCACCACTCTTACTGTGGACACATTAGCTGGAACTTCTATTGATAATAAGGGTAATGTTAAATTCTTTACTTCTTTAGGAGGTGTTTCTGAGGTTCTTGGTCCTCTCAAAAACTAGTTTCTTTCCAGGACTTGGATTTTCATTAGAAGATGATGGTAATTGGAATGTTTCACGTACCAGTTTAGATAATTTTCCATTAGGATATGAGAATATCTAAACCTCAACATAATTTTGAGATAATTTTTTTTCTTCATTGGTAGGAATTTTTATCTCATATTGAGTTTCCTCTCTGGTAAACATCAGTCAAAATTATCAGGCCACCATCAGATTATCCTCAGATTGAACATAAATAGGGTGAGGACATCTTGACTAGACACACAATAACAGATGACTGAATGGGTAGGGTGCGTAACATTTAATGAGAAGGTCCCCACCAATGCGAGTGTAAAAGATTCCCTAATAGAGTGAAGTCATATAATCATGATCCTCAAGGATGGACCTTCCATTATCAATCATTCTACCCATGGGAAATGGCCCATATGGTTTGAAGGAAAAGTGGTCATGATGACTCATGAAGTCCCTCACCTCCCAATCCTTTAGTGTAATGGGATTTACCCCGTGGATATGCTATAAAAATGGTTTTAAAATGAAATTGATGATGTTATTGATGTTTAGAAAATCATAACCACCTAAATTATCCCCATCCAACCCATAACACTCAAAATGGGCCTGCGATTATACGAGGTGACTTTCCTTTATAAATATGGTGCAGAAGGTGATAGAGTCTTTCCAACATAGGGATGAATAACGCAATACGCTGCTCTACTTCCATGGAAGTCTCTATCATGAAAGTGAAAAACCTAACTCCACCCTTATCATTTATCAAAAGTAAGTACACACTCAGGTACATGTAAAGGAAACCAGATAACTAGATTGTTCGATCAATATCAGGGATAAACTCCCATCCCTATTCTTTAAATTCCCATTCCTCAACTATAGTCCAGTAAGCACCTTCCATGCCGTAGGTATCCTTCATAGGAAAAATGTTTGGATTCTTGGATTTTTGATTATATTGGGCCATATTGATAAAGTATCCCTCCCATTTATTTAATGGAATATCCACTCTAGGGAGTGTCTTCTTTAGGAGGGCCTTTTTATCCAGCCTGACCAGCTCTCGAGTGAGAGGAGTCCTCTCTATATTATCCCATATAGATTGAAGGAGGAAAAAATTATCATACATATCTCCTAGTATGGGTGTTCCATATATCTATTTGAAATCTCAGAAACTAACTAATTCCTCACCATGTGTTAAATAGAATGTGTTTGTGTTAGGGCTTTAGAAATTGAACAGATCCAACATCATATCCTTGTTGTAATAAGAAAAAGTGTGTGATATCCAGACAGCCTCATACATCCTAATTTTCTTATGTTCCTTAGCATATTTAGAAGAAATTTATTGCACCTAGAAGATCCAATCCCAATACATCCCATATATGACTCCTGATCAGAATTTCCAGTTGGGAACCCACCCAAGCCTTTGGCTGTAGTTAGACTTCTATATTATCAAGAGATACATATAGACATCCAAATTAGGTTTGTGATTGTTCCCATCAAAGTCAGTGGGCATGAACTTCAGAATATTCCCATCTGTATGCTCTCCCTCAATGATAAATTTTTTGGTATGAGATATGTTTTCTCAAAATGTGTTATAGTTTTTTCAAAACCAAGAAGTAAGTATGAATGATGTCTATAAATAAGTAATGGGAGTTTCACTAGTAATACCAAACCAATAGAGGGTTAGATAATCTGAAAGGTGATATTCCCCAAGCTTCACTCCCATCAGGAATACGAGAACCATCTGAAGTGACCCAACAACATGATACAAAGTAGAATCCACATTTTTTAGAATATCATCCCAATAATCCATCGCTGCCTTAGCCTCTTTCTTTGAAGGCTTAAGGGAACTATGATGAGATCTGGAATCCATCTAAACAGAAGTAAGTGTAATATGTTAGATAGATGAAAACAAAATCTTGAAAAAGGAAAAGAATAACTCCTGGAATCCTCATCCACATTGCATGAATCATCAAGGGTATTCAAGATTGCATAAAGGACTCATGAATCACCTAGATCAGGAATATCTCACTGACCACATAAACATGCAGAACATCACATGACTACTTGACCCCTTATAAGACTCATGATCATGTGACCATGGCATGTTCACATGATTTTCATAATAGTTGGGTGGTCATGTGGATGAGCCTATACATATTGAGAAACATTCAAAGAAAACCATGTAGTACTATGACCAAAGTTAAATAAATTATCGAAATTTAGTTCATGGTTAATTTAAATAAATACCTAAGTGAAGCAAGTCTTGTGAAGCATTTTTTGGAAAACAGTCTTACGGGCAGGTCTTATGAGTGGTTCTTGTGGGAAGGTCTTGAAGGAGGATCATAGAAAAAAGGTTGGACATAAGAGATATGAATGTTGGATATATGATGAATGAGATTCCATCCATTACCCTATTTATAAGGACTTCTACAAAATACAAAATGTTTCCCCACAGATCAAGAGTCACCCAAGAAATCAATTGGCAAAAACACCAAAACCTCAGGAAGACATTTAATTTCCTCATTAGAATTGAGACTTTATCCCCACATACAACATTCCTGAGGGGGGGGGGGTTGAAACCTTCCAAATGAGAATAAAAAAATACACAAGATAAGAAATTCTTGAAGATGGGTATTATTTTTCCTATAAATAAAATGAAGAAGATGGTGGAAAAGATCATGCGGATCATATGAAACTCCAAGAGGCATGCAATTTCATGACCTTTGGAAGGCCATGAGAATGATCATACACAGAATGTAACCTATGGTAGATCATGAAAGGACTTTTTAACAAGACCTTTTACTTTCATGAAGGAATCATAGACACTCACCCATCATGTGGCGACTTCCAAATGAGTTCTTATCAATCACAAAACTTTTTAATAGGTTGATACTTGACAAAACATAAAAAATACATGGAAAATATGGAGGAAAATATCCGAAAGGTGGGAGCCTATTGTGGTCATAAATATCACATAAAGAACCCAGGTAGTTCACATGACACCACAATCCCCTAATGAAATGTCCACCTTACCACTCAAGAGCCTTGCAGACATGTCACCCTCATCGCGCAAAAGGCCTCAGATAAGTTCTGATGGTGATATGCTTCCCCACCAACTCCAAAGAAAAATAAAAGGGTTATATATGATAAATGCTCATAGGTCACCACATGTGACTTTGTTGTTCACACAACACATCATTGATGGGGAGAGAAATTGTCTTTGACAACACTCATGAAAAATCATGAGATCCACATAAATTCAAAAAATAAAGAAGAAAATAAAAGGGAAAATGTGTGAGACTCTTTCTATCATAAATACCATGTGATATGGCCATGTAGTTCACATAAAACTACAATCCCCCAGTGAAATGTCATCCTTTCTACGTAAGAGCCCGCAGACATGTCACCCTCATCACAAAAAGGGGTTTGAACATGTACAAGAAATATTGTGATTCCCCAATGGATCTAAAGACAAATAAAAGGGTTTTCCCAAGAAATTATCTCGCATTACAACAAAACCCTTTGTTGGTCATGCGATGCATTATTAATGGGGAGAGTGATTTTCTTCAACAAATCTCATGAAAAATCACAAGATCCATAGGCCTTTAAAAAATAAAGAAAGAAATAAAATGGAAATGGTTGGGGATTATTTTGGTCATAAATATCACTCGATGCACCTAGGTGGTTTTCTATACAATGAAATACCCCTCATGAAATTTAAGCCTTGTCACATAGGAGCTCATAGACATTTCACCCTCATTATGTGAAGGGATTCAAGCATGTACAGGTGGTATTGTACTTCCCCTCCCGCTCCAAAGGAAAATATAAGGGTTTTCACATGAAATGATCATGAATTAACACCTGAAACTTTATTAGTTTCATGAAACATCAATGATGGTGAGTGTGTTTGTCTTTGACAACACACAAGAAAATCTGTGAGACCTTCCATCCCTTGTAAAATAAAAAGAAAATAAAAAGGAAATGATGGGAGCTTCTTGACAGGGGAAGATATGTTGATCTTATGTGAATAGGGATTTTAACCCTATGAGATCAGCATTGATCACTTGAAAGACTCATCGAAAAGTCAAATTGATCTCATGAATTACCCATTACTAGATGCCATTGTCTTGTAGAAGACCCCAAACTTGTCACCCTATATCACACAAAATCCTTTCAATAGGCATTCCAATCTCACAAAGGTCCCTAGAAATGTTAGCATGACATTGTTAAATCCCCTTGAAATATCCACATGGTTAGGAAATACACCATTAATTGGACAAAATCAAATATATGGGTCACTAACGGGAAGGTATTGAGGTTGTTTAAAATCATGCAATGCCCCCGGGACAACCTACAATAGGACCTCACAAAACATGTGACACCAAAGCCCTCCACCAACTCCAGCTTGTAGTTTAATGATACACATCGTGAAAAGTTTCATATAATTAGGGTGTCAAGGCCTATAAATCCCCCACCCCAACATGAAACAAATTCATCTTTGGACCCATGCAATAGAGCACCCAAGCATCAAAGTGGACTTCTCAGGGTTTCCAATCTCGTGATCATATGGTCTTCTACCAGGTAAAAATATTGGGATTGACCTATTGGATCATGTGACATTCATAGACACTTATCATGATCACTTAAGATCACATGAAGGACCTATGGTGGGTTTCATGAAGAATACCCCACACGTTTCCTGGATCACACAAGACATTAGTAAACTAACCCTAAACAAATATAAGGAACATATGAAATGAAAGATATAATAGAGACTAAAGATGGGATACTTATGCAAGGATAGATTCACTGATCCTCATGTGTGTCCCATGACTCATTCATATCATACAACAACACCAAGGAATGTCACTCAATTCACGAGATTTCCCCTTAACACACCACTTAGATCATGAGATATCATATAGATATGTTAATAAGGTTGAGAAATGCACTTTGATCATGACACATGAAGTCTCAAAAAGCCCTCTGATATTTCCATACTAGTCTTGCGATGTTCTCTAGACATATTTTCCAAGTTATGTGGTGACACCAGTGCATGTCAGCTATGTATTGAGGATCCCTTTGGGATTTCCATACAAATTCAATAGCACTCTCCAAGCATGTCAGATGGGTTGCATGATGCCCCCTAGACATGGGACGTGAGTCTCATTAAGCCCTATGGGATTGAAACCAATATCTTACGATGATTCTAGGACATGACAGCTAGGTCATGTGATTTCCTCCACAAATTTCAACCTGGATCACAACTACACCAAGACATGTCATCCAGGTCATTTGATGTTCTCTGGACAAGTCAACCTGGATCATGCGACGTTCTCTAGACAAGTCATACAAGTTATATAATGCCCTCTAGGAAAGTCAACTTGGATCACGTGACATCCTATGAACAAGTCATCTCGGTCACGCAACACTCCTCAAACATGCCATCTTTGATCATGCGATTGTCTCCATACATCCTCATCCAGGTCTTGAGACATCCTACAAACATGTCAACATGGATTATGAGATTATCACCAGGGAATGTTAGATAAATAACCAACCATGTTAGGAAGACAACCATAGATGTGAACCAGGAAACCAGGCTATGTCAAGAATAAGTATTGGGGCATGATATCCTTATCCAGTGGGTATAAAAGGGAAAACTCAATGGGTAAGCCTTCATAAAATGAACCATGAGAAATTTGATTCCTGCTATAATAAAGATACACAGGAAACCTTCCTAAATCCCAAGATCCATATTTAAACATCCAAAAGGGATGTACTAGTACATATTCCCCACACCCATGATCATTAATATTGATTTTTTATCCCTTCTAAGTCACTTCCAACATAGCTTACACGATCTTAGGGAGTTACAATGATCATATCATTTGAAATAAGCCCTGATTTTTGGTATGATATGATATATCCCACATACCAGGGATAACTCAGTGTGTAATCCCAAATCAATTAAAATATGAAAATTTTTATTCCTTCTATAATAATGATATGTAGGAAACCTTACAAAGGCCTGAGATCCATGATAAATGTCCAAATGGAAGCCTTATTGTGTAAGCCCTAATCAGTGAAATGATAGGATATTCCCCTATAAAAGGGTAACTTCAGTGTGTAATACCTGAACCAGTCGAACAACAATGACTCTGATTCCCACCATAACCAGGATATATAGGATTCCTTTATAAGGCTCGATCTCAAACAAATAAGACACTTCAGTGCAAGCATCCCCCATGTCTTTGAAATTTCAACCATTAGGACCCAATATCTGCCATGGGTTGACCTTTCTACCCCATCCACCAAAGGGCTGAGAACCATAAATGAACTACGAGAACTCTGTTTCTTGATATAATCGGGATACATAGGACATCTTCATAAGGCCCAAACTCTATATTTCTAAAGGGAACTTCCCAAGACATAAGTCTCACATCCATATACAATGAGAATTATTAATTTCTATCACTTAATCCTCACACTGAGCATGGATCACGTGGTATTAGAGAGTTTCAATGGTCATATCATTCACATATTTAATCTCCACTATATAGAGAAACCTCAATATGAGAACCCTGATCAATGGTATGATATAACTACACCCATATAATGGTATCTACCTCAGTGAAATCCCAATGGAATGAATTAACTATGATAAATAATATTCTTATTATACCTAGGAAATATAGGAAACCTCCTCGAGGTATGATCTTAAATATATAGTACTCAAGTTCCCCCATATATGTCCTTCACATATGATGTTAAACTATATGACTTTAAAAAACTTCATGGTTTTTTGTTCCTTCTATTAATATGATACATATGATGCCTTATAATGGATCAATCCTATCCTTGACATATTAAACACCTCCCTATGTGGTAGAAAATTCTGAATCACCTATCTACAACTTGAATATATAAGTAGATACCCATTAGGGGAAATGTATGAAGAACCTCATATACATATAGATGGACTCGCTAAAATATCCCCCTTCATGTATAAAGGAGATTCAATATATGATCATTTTTAAGGTAAATGGTTCTATATCAGGATTAGAAAGAGATTCATGAACATATCATAAACCTATAAGAGTGTCTCGGAGTAGGAAACAATTACTCACAAAAGGTGTGATAAGCCCGACCTCTCATCCTCTCAAACAATGTGAGTTCCTAAGCGCTATTGGTTTTCAAACTCCAATTGACCATCTGACTTTGGAAACTAGGTATGTACCCAATTATGGATGTGGGAACCATTGGGACATTCTATTAAGAAATATAATGGTGAACTGAAATCAAATATTGTGTAAGAAATTTTACACACCACAATAATCCATCGATCCGAACTGAATTCACATCTGTTGTGTCTTTTTTTTTTGAAATGAGAGCATAATGACATCTTCTCTAATTTTTTTGGAGGATACCCAAAAGGTTTTTTGGATATATTTTCACTAGTTTCTACATATTATGTGGAATAATGTAAAAGTACAGTAAGTATATGAGGATTTAAGTAAAGTTGATGATTTATTGAATTACACCCTACGAAAAATCATGACATAGTGGTATTAACCATGTCGTACTGAAGGTCACTACATCATGGTTATATACATGGATATGGATGAATTTTAATCTAACACATGCTAATTGTTTTTTCACCTACTAAAATCTATCATGGTTCACTATAACATACTTGGATGTAGTTTTTAGGTTTTTTAATGTCCATATTTATTATTGAAATTTTAAATAATAAATGGGAAATTAAACTGAATATTACAAGGAGTTGAAACATTTTGATTTTTTTTGAAATATTTGGAATGATAGCTAAATATTTATGAAACATTTGGGAGTATAATAAGATTAATTGGAATATAAATATATTTAAAAAGGAATATATTTACTATATTTATATTTATATATATTTATTAAGTATATATATATATATATATTCTTTATTTTTAACTATAATTTTAAATCCTTTATCAGTGCTTAAGTAATAAGCACTGATAAAGGTAGGTCTTTATCAAATTTTTTTGCAAAGATAATGATTAGTCTTTATCAGTACTAAAATATAACTGATAAAATGAATGTTTATGAGTGCTAAAACTTTAGCGCTGATAAATATGGATTTTATCAAGGATTTTTAGGGCTGATAAAGACCTACCTTTATCAGTACTAAAAAAGAGATGATAAATATTCCTTTTATCAATTATTATCACTTAAGCATTGATAAAAGGACTCTTTATTAGTTCTTATTTGTAAGAACTGATAAAATTATCCCAATCTATTTAAAAAACCCTAACCATTTGTGAACCCATCGCGATATCAAAAGCTTTTTATGGAAGCCACCCACTTTCGGTGCTCTTCCTCAGTTAATCGAAGATTTAATCACACCACTCAAATGCCTACAGTTTCTAAAAAAATCATCAGGCATCTTGTGTTCATTAGATTTTAGGGTTTCCAAAGTGGATTTTATTCCACCTAGAGATTTAGGCATTGTGATTTTCTTTGTGCATTTTTCTTTTCATTTTTGATTTCTTGTTTGATGATCTCATGAGTTATTTGTGGTACAATACTTGTATATTATTTCACTGTATACATATATACCCCAACTTGCTCTACAAACTTAATTATTAGTTTTTAATTTATATTGATCATTGGTTGTTAATAGTTCTAGTTGTTCCTTATTTATTTCTATAGAGTGATCTTGGTCATTAATCAGTGTTCAATATTTAATCTTATTCCTAATACTAAAGGTAATATAATTATAGTTCCATTTTGAGTTAATATGTTCCATGTTAATTCCATGGATGTTTTAGGTATGGTTCCCCAACACAGAATCTATAACATGCTTGTTTTATTAATTTTTGAAAAACATAAGGTGGATTTTTAAGAATGGGATAAATTGTCATGTTACCTTTATTGAACCATAAACAAAAATAATTTCATTATAAATATCAAATAAAAAATAAATTATGTTTTCATAACAAACCATGATATCATCTTATATCATCCTTCATATTGGTGGTTAAATTGTACCAAAAAATAATATGTAATAATAAATAGATGAGAATTAATATGAAGTAAATTTTATTATAATATATTTATTTTGTAAGTATAATTATTTTATTTTGATTTTATTAAATTGGTAAATTAGTATTAGAAATAAGTATTTGAATAAGTTAAATGGAAAATAAATAAAATAAATTGTTAATTACATAAATTAAATCATATATTCTATTTAAATATCTCTTTGTATTGAATAATTTAGGACATCCTATTGAGACTAGGACCTCAAAAAGTGTAATGGATGAAAATTATAAATATTATTTGTAGCTTATATTGAGGGATCATAATTTTAGTTATTATTATAAAAGGGTGGTGGATGGGTTTCTATATAATTGATAAGGAGTGTAATTTTATCAAATACATTTTCCTTAATGTGTGATAAATAAAAATATACATCACATGTGGATCCAATGTGAAGAAATAATAGATATGTTTTGTGCATTACCTATAAATATTAATGCATCATGGAAAATGAAATGAGGATGAATTGTTTATAACTTTCACCTATGAATAAATTCAAAGGATAACACCTTCTATAGTGGAGTAATTATTTTCTTAAACCCAATAACCCATTTTCTACAACATACTGAAATTATTTGAAATAATCAATTGTTGAGTTTCTGTTACTAGAATTTTCTATAACTTTTACCTTTGATAATGAATATCTTATGTAACATCCCAGGTAAATAAAGAATATGAAATTTTCATATTTATTAATATTTTTAGATTAATTATTAATTTTATTTTAACGGGGACTCTATTTTCATTGGCTTACCCGATACACAACAATATGTTTCTTTGAAATCTTACGTTGCACAATAATAATGTAATAATATTATTTTAAATGGTAGTTAAATCCTAGACGTTGTATTGGTATGAATGAAAAAAACTAACCACAATATGATTATACATGTTTGTTGAATGTATTTTCATTTATCCAATAAAAGTTAGATGCTTAAAATGTGAATGAATCTAATTTTAAGCATAATTTACATTAAAAGGTCGATTTACCACCTTTTAATGGTGAACCGTCATTAAATATAGTTTTTTTCACTTTAATATATTATATTTGAACAAATAAAATCCTTATTTATAATGGGGACATCAAAATTTACTTTGTGTAAATATTTGGAATTTTTCCGATAAAGTTCATTTTTTAATGAATAGTGAAAAATATTGTATTTTAATTCAAAACTGCCATTTAATCTAATTTATTTATATGGTTAGATTATTTTTTTAATTTATTTTAAAGTGTAATTAGAATATATTTTTACCATTTAATACAATTTTGGTCATTGGAATTAATTTCACATTGAAATTTGACATAAAAAAGTATCAATCTTTTGATAGTTATTATTTCTTAAAAACACGCTATTTGTTTTGATAAATTTTAATTTAATTAATACAAATTATATGTATTGAATTTGGTAAAATAGACTTCATTTATGAATTTGTAATATCAAATAAATATTTTGCTGAAATTTTGGTATTTTTCTAAAAAACTTCAATTTTTGATGAATAGTGAAACCACTAAGTCGTAGTAAAAAAAACTGACTTTTTCTTTTAAATGAAAATTTACCATTTATGTGAATTGAATTTTGAAATTATGACATACATGGTTGTTATTAATAAGTAAAATGTGGTTCAATAAGATGAAAATAATTTTTGGTGAATAGTAACTTTTTACTTTTATTTACCGTAGTTAAAGGTAAATAGGGTAATTCAAGGTAAAAATAATAATATAATAATTCAAAATTACCTTAACACTTGTACTACCCTTATTGGATGAGTAATGGCCGACCATGGGCATCCTTGGGTCAATTTGGGGACCCCATGGATCCATTTATGAATGATAATGGCACTTTCGATTAATTAATTTAATGTAAAGGAAAAATGACATAAACAAAAATCTTCTAGTAAATTAGTTTTTATATGGTGTTATATAATTAATAAATTTGAATATAATTATTCATTGGAAATCTAAAACGATTTCCTACATCATGGTTTTTTTATAATTTTTAGATATTGAATAAATTAAATTATTTATGACACAATAATGATGCAGTGTTTACCTCATTAATAAATTATTTAAATAAATAAGATTATAAACATTAAAATAACATCAAAAAATTGTCCAATTATTATTGGATGATTTTATTTCTACCATGAGTCATATTATCGTTGACTCTAATGATTTTTGGACCTTTTGAAACTGAATATAAATTTATAATAAAATAATTTTTTCACACTTTCCAAAAGAGCCCCTCCTACCCCTTATAAAAGGAGACCATTTCTAACCAATTCCTCACATCTCTCAAGACTTTAGGATCATCCAAACTATGACCAATTAAGCTACCTACATCCCGCTCCTCCTTCTATAACCCTTCATTTAGGCATAAGGCACTTCAAGAAGTCCTTTTGGTTCAAACCAAAGGAAGTTACCCACATTAAAGGTAACAATTTCTCTTAACTTATCCAACCCCTAAAATATTTTTTATACCTTTATTTTATAACATCACCAGTATCCTCAATATACTAGTATGTTGTTATGAGAATTATTATAACTACACATACACACACCTCCATCTAATGGGTGAAGAACATAATGTTTCGGTGGATGGAAAACTAACACCTCACGGAACGATGATTGTTCAATTACATCCTACCGCCTCTCATGGTGGGAGTTATGATGGCACTATATTTATATATGATATATATTATATTTATGTTTTATTTATGCTTATGTATTTTCCATTTATAGCAAGCATTTATGGTTTCCATTATGGGTAAACACGATAAATTCATTTGAGGAAGTGCAGACTACCGCCCCCTCAAAGTGATATGAATCGTTCATACCATATGTGGGACATATAAAGGATGGAGTTATTGAAATTATATATGATATTATACTATAATTATAATATAACTATTAATAATTATGTTTTAATTCCATTAAAATAAGAAATAGAAATGAAAGTAGCGTTCATGCCTACGTACGACTTACCGTCTCCATGAAAAGTGCGTTTCATTTCTTACATCCAAATGTTATGTACTATTATAAATACGTGTATATAATGTATATATATTTTGTATATGATATATAAATCATGAATATTATTCTGGATATAATGAACATTTGACTATGTGAACAACTTGTAATTATAAGAAGTCCATTTTTGACTAAAGTACCAAATATCGACAAAAAAAACGTTATTAACTTAAAAGATTGAAAAATATTTACAATATGGTAATAAGTGATATAAAAGGAATAATAAACTTGAAAAAGGTTCTTAAGAAAGTAGAAATTAACTTGATTTTATTATTCAGGAATAACAAGGAACAAACGAGTCAAGTCGGACATGAGGTAAGGGATTTTCTTATCTCACTTTTAATTCCGTGAGATTTCCATTATTCCCCACTTATTTATTGAATGTGGTGTATTTTGTACTTCCATTTGATATATATTATCATTATTCTATTTATATTCATGGTATTATGTGATTCATTTCGTGGTTATTAACTTTTCTCATACAACTCAATTGATTACAACGTGGTAAGGGATTTTCTTATCTCACTTTTAATTCCGTGAGATTTCCATTGTTCGCCACTTATTCATTGCATGTGGTGTCTTGTGTACTTCCATTTGATATATATTATCATGATTCTCATTATATTCATGGTATTATGTGATTCATTTGGTGGATATTAACTTTTGGTCATACAACTCAGTTGATTACAACGTGGTAAAGGGTTTCATATCACTTTTTATTCCCGTGGGATTCATGCTATATTTTCCCCTATTTCCTTTTCTGTGGTGTATGTACTGCCCATTATTGTACTCTTTGTGTAATATACTTTCATTTATGAGTATTTAAATCTTCTTTGTATGATTCTTCTTTCATGTGGCGTATGTTTTGTACGTTACCAAATCGATAAGGGAACCTTTCACCCTCCTCTTTTTAAAAGACTTTTTTTGTTATGTCTTTTAATTTACATATTATTATGTTGGGATATGTTCTTTTGTATCCTGATTGATGTAAAATTTATTTCCAAGTGATGAGATACCCTTTTTATCTCATAAAATCATTTTCTGAATTTTAAAGTGACGTCATTAGGCTGTCGAATATTTACAAGGGAACTTCTTAACCCAATTTAAATTCTTTGGGTTCCACTTGTACTTCTTGAATATGTCATCCTATGAATATGTGTGAATGACATCTGATTGTTTTAAAATTAATATCCAATTATATTGGATTTATTTATATTTTTCACACATAATTATATAATTGATTTATCCTTAATTTAAGGATACCATCTTTATAAGGGATTTCATCCCAATTTACATTTCCACTGAGACTTCATTGTTGTTATGCAACAATTCCCTATTATATGGTGTATATAATGTCTTTTGAAATATTATATCATGAATCCCTTTATTCTCATGATATTCTAAAGTTCTGATTAAAATTTATTCCTCAATTATTTGTATTCAAGCATCTCTCATTTTGTTGAAAACTTTTTAACTAGAAAATCGTACACTACTAGAAATACAGTCTTTCCCAATGGTTCTGAACCGTTGGGAAAGGCTGCAAAACCATTGGTATATGTTATACCAACGGTTCTACAAACTGTAGAGAAGTAAGCCGTTGGGAAAGATTTTTCCAATGGTTTACTATGAACTGTTGGTATAGAGTGGGGGAAAGCTAACCTATCCCAACGGTTCTGCAAAACCGCTGGGATAGTTTTTCCCAATGGTTTGGCATGAACCATTGGGAAATCCCAAGGATTCTCCTATCCCAATGGTTCTCCAAAATCATTGGGATAGTTTTTACCAATGGTTCAATGAACCGTTGGTAAAAAAAGCATCAGAGATGCTATGCCAACGATTTGAAACCGTTGGCATAGCCTATGCTGTGCAAATTGCACAGCAACCTGCAATTTTCACAGCAGGTCTGCAATTTGGATAGCAGGCCTCATTTTGTGCATTCCCTCCCATTTTCAATCCAATTATTTTACCTTCAATAAACTAACACATATATATACAATTAATGTACCTTCAATAACCAACTAACACATACATATAGAGAACAAATTCATACACATTTAACATATAATGCATCATGGAACTATACACATCCATAATTAAATTAGAATTCATAATGTAATTATAAACATACATAATTCATTTAGAATTCAATTTAAAATTTATATGACAATTATAAGTGGAATCTAAAAGTCAATTCATAATTTGATCAGTTTTTTGTATACCATATATTTTTACCTGAAATGATGTCCATTTTAAACAAAATACATACACCTGGAGTGATACCGGACACACCGTACCTCTAATTGAGGCGGGGTTGACTTGTACACATCATATATGACCCATGGATCGTTGTGCTAAAGTATCTACACAATACGAATGCGTTTGGTCGGTTTTCCGTATGCCAGTTGATGTTTTTCAATTAAAATGACGCCCTTTTGAAACAAAAGACAGACACTTTGAGTGGTTCCGGCCATGCCACATCTTAGATTGAGGCAGGGTTGATTCGTACACGTCACATATGACCCATGGATCATTCTCCTAAAGTTTCAATGGAAACCGAATGCGTTTGGTCGGTTTTC
The DNA here is from genome assembly GCA_963277665.1 of Viscum album. Classification (NCBI taxonomy): domain Eukaryota; kingdom Viridiplantae; phylum Streptophyta; class Magnoliopsida; order Santalales; family Viscaceae; genus Viscum; species Viscum album. The sequence goes on along the minus strand of OY728119.1, from coordinate 484,103,196 downwards.
TGTATGTACTTAAAATGTTGTCCTTTTTAAACAAAAGAGAGACACTTAGACTGATTACAGACACACCACGACTCAGATTAAGGCGGGGTTGACTCGTACACGTCACATATGACCCATGGATCGTTTTCCTAAAGCATCAACACATTTCAAATATGTTTGGTCGGTTTTGCGTATGTCAGTTGTTCTTTTCACTTATAATCATGTCCATTTTAAACAAAAGAGACACAGTTAGAGTGGTGTCGACCACACGACACCTAAGATTAAGGCAGGGTTGACTCGTACACATTACATATTACCCATGGATCGTTGTGCTAAAGTATCGACACAATATGAATGCATTTGGTCGGTTTTCCGTATGCCAGTTGATGTTTTTCACTTAAAATGACGTCCTTTTGAAACAAAAGACAGACACTTTGAGTGGTGGCGGCCACACCGCGCCTCGGATTGAGGCAGGGTTGACTCGTATACATCACATTTGACCCATGGATCGTTATGCTAATGTATCGACACAATCCGAATGCGTTTGATTAGTTTTCCGTATATACTTAAAATGTTGTCCATTTTAAACAAAAGGGATCCACTTAGAGTGATCCCAGCCACACCGTGCCTCTAATTGAGCCTGGGTTGACTCGTACACGTCTCATATGACCCATGGATCATTGAACTAAAGCATCAACACAATCCGAATGCGTTTAGTCGGTTTTTCATATGTCACTTGTTCTTTTCACTTATAATCCTGTCCATTTTAAACAAAAGAGAGACACTGTGAATGGTGTTGGCCACACCGTTCCTCGGATTGAGGCGGGGTTGACTCGTACACGTCACATATTACCCATGGATCATTGTCCTAAATCATCAACAAATTTCGAATGCGTTTGGTCGGTTTTTCGTATGCCATTTGATCTTTTCACTTATAATCCTGTTCATTTTAAACAAAAGAGAGACACTATTAATGGTGTCGGCCACACCACACCTCAGATTGAGGCGAGGTTGACTCGTATATGTCACATATGTCCCATGGATCGTTGTGCTAAAGTATCAACACAATCCGAATCCGTTTGTTTGGTTTTCCGTATGTACTTAAAATTTTGTCCATTTTAAACAAAAGAGAGACACTTAGAGTGATTCTAGCCACACCGTGCCTCAGATTAAGGCAGGGTTGACTTGTAGACGTCACATATGACCCATGGATCATTTTCCTAAAGAATCAACACATTTCGAATGTGTTTGGTCGGTTTTCCGTATGTCATTTGTTCTTTTCACTTATAATCCTGTCCATTTTAAACAAAATACATACACAAGGAGTGATCCCGCCACACCGTGCCTCGGATTGAGGTGAGGTTAACTCGAACACATCACAAATGACCCATCGATCGTTGTCCTAAAGTATCAAAATATTCTGAAAGAGTTTTCTCGGTTTTCCGTATGCCAGTTGATGTTTTTCAATTAAAATGACGTCCTTTTGAAACAAAAGATAGACACTTTGAGTGGTGTCGGCCACACCGCATCTCATATTGAGGAAGGGTTGATTTTTACACATCACATATGACCCATGGACCATTATCCTAAAGTTTCAAAGGAAACCGAATGCGTTTGGTCAGTTTTCCGTATGTACTTAAAATGATGTCCATTTTAAACAAAAGAGAGACACTTAGACTGATCTCGGCCACACTGCGACTCATATTGATCCCGGGTTGGCCTGTATAGGTCACATATGACCCATGGATTGTCTCCTAAAGTTTCAATGGAAACCGAATGCGTTTGGTCAGTTTTCTGTATTTACTTAAAATGTTGTCCATTTTAAACAAAAGAGAGCCACTTAGAGTGATTCTGACCACATAGTGCCTCAGATTAAGGTAGGGTTGACTCATACACATCACATATGACCCATGGATCATTTTCCTAAAGAATTAACACATTTTAAATACGTTTGGTTAGTTTTGCGTATGTCAGTTGTTCTTTTCACTTATAATTATGTCCATTTTAAACAAAAGAGAGACACTATGAATGGTGTCGGCCACACCGTACCTCATATTGAGGCGAGGTTGACTCGTACACGTCACATATGACCCATGGATCGTTGTGTTAAAGTATCGACACAATCCGAATGCGTTTGGTCAGTTTTCCGTATGACAGTTGATGTTTTTTAATTAAAATGACGTCCTTTTGAAACAAAAGACAAACACTTTGAGTGGTGCCGGCCACACCACGTCTCAGATTGAGGCGAGGTTTATTCATACACGTCAAATATGACCCATGAATCGTTCTCCTAAAGTTTCAATGGAAACCGAATGCGTTTGTTCGGTTTTCCATATGTACTTAAAATGGTGTCCATTTTAAACAAAAGACAGACACTCTGAGTGGTGGAGGCCACACCACACCTCATATTAAGGAAATGTTTACTCGTGCATGTCACATATGACCCATGTATCATTTTTCTAAAGTATCGACACAATCCGAATGCGTTTGGTTTTTTTTCTGTATGCCAGTTGATGTTTTTAACTTAAAATGACGTCCTTTTGAAACAAAAGACAGACACTTTGAGTGGTGGTGGCCACACTGTGCCACAGATTGAGGTGAGGTTGACTCTTACATGTCACATATGACCCATGGATCGTTGTGCTAAAGTATCGACACAATCTGAATGCGTTTGGTCAGTTTTCCGTATGCCAGTTGATGTTTTTCAATTAAAATGACGTCCTTTTGAAACAAAAGGCAGACACTTTGAGTGGTGCCGGCCACACCACGTCTCAGATTGAGGCGGGGTTGATTCGTACATGTCACATATGACCCATGAATCGTTCTCCTAAAGTGTCAATGGAAACCTAATGCGTTTGGTCGGTTTTCCGTATGTACTTAAATATTGTCCATTTTAAACAAAAGAGAGCCACTTAGAGTGATTACGGCGACATCATGCCTCAGATTAAGGAGGGGTTGACTCGTACACATCACATATGACCCATGGATCATTGTTATAAAGTATCGACACAATTCGAATGCGTTTGGTCGGTTTTCTGTATGTTAGTTGATGTTTTTCAGTTAAAATGACGTCCTTTTGAAACAAAAGACAGACACTTTGAGTGGTGGAGGCCACACCACACCTCGGATTGAGGCAGGGTTGAATCGTACACATATGACCCATGGATCGTTGTGCCAAAGTATCGACACAGTCTGAATGCATTTGGTCAGTTTTCCGTATGCCAGTTGATTTTTTTCAATTAAAATGACGTCCTTTTGAAATAAAAGGCAGACACTTTGAGTGGTGTCAGCCACACCGCATCTCATATTGAGGTGGGGTTGCTTCGTACACGTCACATATGACCCATGAATCATTCTCCTAAAGTTTCAACGGAAACCTAATGCGTTTGGTCGGTTTTTTGTATGTACTTAAAATTTTGTCCATTTAAAACAAAAGAGAACCACTTAGAGTGATTACGGCCACACCGTACCTCAGATTAAGGCGGGGTTGACTCGTACACATCACATATGACCCATGGATCGTTGTACTAAAGTATCGACACAATCCGAATGCATTTGGTTGGTTTTTCGTATGCCAGTTGACGTTTTTCACTTAAAATGACGTCCTTTTGAAACAAAAGACAAACACTTTGAGTGGTGGCGGCCCCACCATGCCTCAGATTTAGGTGGGGTTGACTCGTACATGTCATATATGACCCATGGATCATTGTGCTAAAGTATCTACACAATCTGAATGCGTTTTGTCAGTTTTCTGTATGCCAGTTGATGTTTTTGAATTAAAATGACGTCCTTTTGAAACAAAAGGAAGACATTTTGAGTGGTTCCAGCCACACCGCATCTCATATTGAGGCGAGGTTGATTCGTACACGTCACATATGACCCATGAATCATTCTCCTAAAGTTTCAACGGAAACTGAATGCGTTTGGTCGGTTTTCCATATGTACTTAAAATGTTGTCCATTTTAAACAAAAGAGAGGCACTTAGAGTGATTACGGCCACACTGTGCCTCATATTAAGGCAGGATTGACTCGTACACATCACATATGACTCATGGATCGTTGTGCTAAATTATCGACACAATCAGAATGCGTTTGGTCGATTTTCCGTATTCCAGTTGATGTTTTTCACTTAAAATGATGTCCTTTTGAAACAAAAGACAGAAACTTTGAGTGGTGGCAGCCACAATGCACCTCGGATTGAGGTAGGGTTGACTCGTACATGTCACATATGACCCATGGATCGTTTTTCTAAAGTATCGACACAATCCGAAGGCGTTTGGTCAGTTTTCCGTATTCCAGTTGATGTTTTTCAATTAAAATGACATCCTTTTAAAACAAAAGGCAGACACTTTGAGTGGTGTCGGCCACAAAGCATTCTAGATTGAGGTGGGGTTGATTTTTACATGTCAGATATGACCCATGAATAGTTCTTCTAAAGTTTCAACGGAAACCGAATGCGTTTTGTCAGTTTTCCGTATGTACTTAAAATGTTGTCCATTTTAAAGAAAAGAGAGCAACTTAGAGTGATTATGGCCACACCGTGCCTCAGATTAAGGTGGGGTTGACTCATACATGTCACATATGACCCATGGATTGTTGTTCTAAAGTATCAACACAATCTGAATGTGTTTGGTTGGTTTTCCGTATGCCAGTTGATGTTTTTCACTTAAAATGACGTCCTTTTGAAACAAAAGACAGACACTTTGAGTGGTGGCGGCCACACCGCACCTCAGATTGAGGCGAGGTTGACTCATACATGTCACATATGACCCATGGATCATTGTTCTAAAGTATTGACACAATCCGAATGTTTTTGGTCGGTTTTCCGTATGCCAGTTGATGTTTTTCAATTAATATGATGTCCTTTTTGAAAAAAAGGTAGACACTTTGAGTGGTGCCCGCCACACCACGTCTTAGATTGAGGCGGGGTTGATTAGTACACATCACATATGACCCATGAATTGTTCTCCTAAAGTTTCAATGGAAACCGAATGCGTTTGGTCTATTTTCTGTATGCCAGTTGATGTTTTTCATTTAAAATGACGTCCTTTTGAAATAGAAGACATACACTTTGAGGGGTGACGGCCACAACGCATCTCAGATTGAGGCGGGGTTGATTCGTACACGTCACATATGACCCATGGATCGTTCTGCTAAAGTTTCAATGGAAACCGAATGAGTTTGGTCGGTTTTCCGTATGTACTTAAAATGTTGTCCATTTTATGAGAATCCTCATGTGTCTATTAGTGGAATGGTATTTACTTAAAATCTTGTGGACATTCATATAAAATATTTTTATATCATTCTTATTATGGATTAGATTTTAGTTTATCATGATATGAAACATTTCAGAGCTAACAATGTCATGCCCAATGAATACATCTCTTTTATAACATACCAAGAATCTATGATATTGATTAGATGTGTAAATATGATTTACATTGATTATCATGATGAAAATAAATAAAATATATATTATATATTTTCTAGTATTAAATAAAATCAAGGAGGGTGGGGGGGCTGTCCGGTGGGGCTGTCCGGGGGGCTGTCTGGGGACCAAGGAGGAGGGTGGGGGGGGGGGGGGGCTGTGCGAGGGGCTGTCTGGGGTCCAGGGAGGAGGGTGGGGGGGATGTCTGGGGGGCTGTTTGGGGGGCTGCCCGGGGGGTGTTAGGGGGGTTGTCTGGGGTCCAAGGAAGAGGGTGGGGGGGGGGGCTGTTCGGGGGCTGTCCAGGGGGTGTTCGAGGGGTTGTCTGGGGTCCAAGGAAAAGGGTGGGGGGGGGGCTGTTTGGGGGGCTGTCTGGGGTCCAGGGAGGAGGGTGGGGGGGGCTGTCCGGGGGCTGTCCGGGGTCCAAGGAGGATGGTGGGGGGTCGTCCATGGTCCAGGAAGGAGGGGGGGTTCCCAAACACATAACCACTAAAAGACAACAACATCTATAAAACAGATAATATATAAAAATAACTCAACTCCAATACTATACTATGAGTCTAGATAAAACCAACAACTAGAATAGATTAAATATCAAATCTGAGTAATACTAGTCAAAAATGTAATGGGCCAATTTTTCCCACATCACTATCACCATCATCACCATCATCATCACCCTCGTCCTCATCCCCATCATCGTCCTCGCCCTCCTCAGTGCCCTCCTCCTTGCCCTTGCCCTCGCCACCCGCCTCGCCCTCCTCCTCTCCCTCCTATTCCGCATCAGACTCCTCGCCATCATCATCGTCAAGATGGACATAGTCCTGACCACCACTAGAACTGGAACCCGGTGCACCATATATAGAATTTATCGACGACATATATTCATCAAAATCTGGGCTGGCCTCTGCTAGAAGTGTTGGACGTAGAACTTCAATAAATTTCATAAACACACTGTTTTCCCTAGAAGACTGTTCTACCGTCTCTATGGCACTTTTCTCAGCCTGTTCTGCCTGTGCCCTAACTTTCTGCAGCTCGGTGGCACTACATGTCGTACCTGAGGAGGGCCAATACCTCATCGGGGCTATCCTAGGTCAGCAGCGTACTCTGCCAGAATGCTCCTCTCCCAACACCTGATGTAAGTGATCTGTTGGCCCAAAATTGTCTAGTTCTTGGGCATCGAGGGACTCTAAAGTAGACTGTTACAAATATAAATATATTATTAGGTTATAAAATAGATATTAAAATATAAATTCAACAGATTAAAACTTACAATCTGCTGCTGAGTCGCTTCGCTGACGACACTTCCATCATTTTTTGGTCTACTCGAGAAAAACAGTTTTTCTTGAGGCACACGTCCTTCAATATTTTGTATTTGCCTCTAAAATGACATTGAAAACTAAAGTTATATGAAAACTTTAGCAAACTATTAAATAATTGAGGAAAGAAAAGAAAGTGTAAGTCATAATGAAAACTTATAAACAATTGTCATACTTGCTTCCCCTCATGATCAGGCATCGTAGTGCGTCCCAGTGTGTGGAGGTATTTTTTTGCATCAATGTTCTTTTTATTTTTTCCAGATGATTCCTAAATAAAATTTGAAAATGCAACAGATAGTACTAATGAAAAACATTAATGTTATTATTTAAATACCTCAAATGTTCTTAATACCTTAAACTGGGTACTCGTCTAATGAGTAATCATCTGACGATAATGCTCTATAGGATAATCATCCACCACTGGTACCGCCTCTAACTCAGTGCCAACTCTAGCAACCCAGCCAATATACAACTCATGATTGTAGGATCTCTAAAGCTCTCCTAAATCCTTTAGACGTTCCGGTCGTGCACCCTCACCATCGGGAAAATTAAATCGAAGCAGACATCAAAATATTAATTCATATAAATACAAAAATAATTCCTGGAATTAAATAGAACAGATGTTTTTACCCATATCTCTGCCCAAGCTCTATCCTTGACCTCATGTGGAGAATGTCTCCACAATAGCGGGCTGACGAGAATGATGTCAGAGTATTTGGAAAGAATCTCCAAAAAACTCCGACATTGCTGCCCTATTTTCTCAACCATTTGGTTGTCTTCATTATAATCTACCATAACCTATGTGTGCCGGGTCCATACCGAACACATGCATGTACGCCCTCGCCCCCACCTCCTATTAGTAGATTTATCTGTCATGAAAGAAAAACAAATATTTTATCAAAACATGTTATAATGAAAATAAATATTACTATAAAAATTTGTTAGGGTTCTATAAATATACCTGTGCCAGTCTGATCGCTGAGCACCGCTGGATCCACAGAAACTGATGGAACACCCTGTGGTGGAACAGGAGTCGAAGACGATGGAATATAGAAGCTCGGAGAGACAGAAGTAGAAGTAAAAGAATATGGGACGACTTTCTGACCGGATGCTGACTTGGGAGTGGGAATCATCATGGGATGTGAAAATGATGGGCCAAAAGATGCAGAAGGTACTGAAAACATGGGAGGCCTAAATATCCTATGTGTCCCTAATGACACACCGGGATCAGAATGTGGGAAGGATGAAATGTCAGTGGGAGGGGCAGGGTCTAGTCGGGTACGCGCAGCTGCTCGTCCACCTCTGGTACGAACCCTCCTCATACCACCGACCTGAGTACTAGGACCAGTACTAGGCTCCTCTTCGAATAACTGTCAACGTATAGGTGGATCCTACAAAAATGTTTACAAAAAAATTAATCACATGACATTATATATTCTTTAAATATATCAATTTGAAATAAATTAATCACTACAGACACTAATGATGGAATTACCAACTCCGTCATTCGACGATTGTTCTCCATCTTTTTTTTTCCTTTGTCTCTCTTCAATTGGCTTCATTTCCTGCTTTTGAAAAAAAATGTAATTAATTAGAAAAAAGAAACTAATGTGTAACCCAAAAAACTAAATATTTGAGGGAATAGGGAGATACATTGGTAATTTTGGTATCAATTGTTTTAGAAGAGCTTGAATGGATTTAATAAATCATACAATTTTTAATGTTCACCAAGTTAGAAATATTGTTTGACTATGTTTGAATATAGTTCAATTCCAAATTAGAAAATGCAATTGAAATAAAACTAAAACCAATAAACATTGAAAATTCACATAATGGTCAAGTCAGCTATCAATTGTTTTAGAAGATATTGAATGGATTTAATAAATCATACAAGTTGTAATGTTCACCAAGTTAGAAATATTGTTTGACTATGTTTGAATACAGTTCAATTCCAAATTAGAAAATGCAATTCAAATAAATCTGCAACCAATAAACATTGAAAATTAACATAACGGTCAAGTCAGCTATCAATTGTTTTAGAAGATCTTGAATGGATTTAATAAATCATACAAGTTGTAATGTTCACCAAGTTAGAAATATTATTTGACTATGTTTGAATATAGTTCAATTCCAAATTAGAAAATGTAATTCAAATAAAACTGCAACCAATAAACATTGAAAATTCACATAACGGTCAAGTCAGCTAAAACATATTTGTGATCAATACTAAATCAATTTGAATATTACCAACCTTAACAACCCAATTTGAGGTAAACCAAAAGAATTGAGAACATGGATGGATGATTCTATATATTTTCAACCACAACTTCAGGTTCACAATCAACTCTGACAATTGAGCTATTGGAGTCATCAAAAGAAATAAATGGATTGGTTCCAATGGCACTAGGGACAGTGTCAGTTCCATTATCACCATCATAAAAAATATTTCTTGGAATTACTTCAACTATGACACCAAATTCAGGTCGAAGTTGGTCTTTGACATAAAAAACTTATTTAGCCATTGATGCCAACACATATGGTTCTTCGGTATCAAGAGTGCGAGTAATATTAATTACTCAAAATCCACAATAATCAATAAATGTTCCATGTCTCATCATCGAATCAAACCAATGGCATTTCATCATTATGACTCGTCCATGAGAGTAATAATCCAATATTATTATTTTTCAACAACTCCATAATGACCCACATTTTCAAATCACAGTCTACTATCTAATGCACTAGCATAACAATCTGTTGTGGCAGAAACCATAACACCATCATGTTGTGCTCTCATGTTCTTTTCTCGTTTAGTGACAATAAATTTGTACCCATTGATAACAATTTATTTACAGTCATGAACCACAGTATTAGGACCAAAAGCCAAAGCTCTTATTTCCTCAAAGACAGAGTCATCAGACAAACTCAATACCTACAATATAAATGACTATTAAACTTAATTAAATATTGATATAATTATTTTAAACATTATTTTTTTACATTAAATTTTAACCAAGTAGAAAACTCTTTGCTATGAAAAGTCTCTCTCCTTATCAAAGATAAAGAATGATGCTTCCTATTTATCATTGTTTTATGTTCCATGTAGATAAAAAATATGAATAGTTTAAATGATATATATGTAAGATATACATAATCAATTTAGTTACCTGATATAGTCATCGAACAAATCACAGTTGAACAAAACTGTGCGATGTGCCATCTCCCGCTCTTCATGGCTTAATGTCTTCAATGTACATGATCCAGGAATTCCTCCTGTTTGAGGAAGTGATGGAAAACTGGGTTCAATTTGCTCATACTGTTCTTCTTCATTTCTCATTGGTCTGTTCAATCTTGTAGTAAGATCAGACAAATACATCGAGTAGAAATCCATATATTCTTGAGCCAAGTAACCGTTCACGATAGAACATTCGGGATGATTTCTGTTTTGGACATAAGACTTTAATGTGAACATATTTCTTTTAGTTGGATACATCCAATGAAAAGAAACAGGTCCTCCGAGAAGTATTTCAGTGGGAATATGGACAGTCAGATGCAGCATGCATGTGAAAAATTATGGAGGAAATATTTTCTCCAACTCACACAAAATTAATGGGGAATCTGTCAACATTTTTTTCAAGAAAGACTTGGACAACTTCTTAGCACAAAGATCTCTAAACAAATGCCACAACCGAATAACAGCCACCCTTACATTATTTGACAAAAGATGACAGATTGCTATTGGAAGCAACTCATGCAGTAGAACATGATAATCACGAGTCTTCAAAGATTTTAGCTTCAACTCTCTTATGTTGACCCGTTTAGATATGTTGCTTGAATAGCCATCAGGAACTCTAACAGTATCTAATACTTCCAGAAATTGTTTTTTTCATAGGTTTCATCACATAAGAAGCACATAGAAGTTGCCATTTATTTTCACTGATACGCACATGATGTAATTCTGGTCTGATGCCCCAATCCGCCAAGTCACGCTGAGATCGTAAATCATCTTTTGTTTTCCCCTTGACATTTTGAAGAACCGAAAGCAACATTTTGCATATATTCTTTTCAATATGCATTACGTCTAAGAAATGATGTAACAAATTGGTTGACCAATAAGGAAAATCAAAAAAGATAATCCTCTTCCTCCAATTGTAACAGGTTTTAGTGGAAACATTCTTTCTCTTTCCAGATTTCATTTGACCCTTCTTGAACGAAAAACTGAAATCTTTCAATTTATTAAGAACGCCAGTTCCAGACATACGCTGAGGTGGATCATCGGTCTCTATGGTATTATCAAATCTTTGACGATTCATTCTATATGGATGATCCTTTGGAAAGAATAGTCGATGTCCCATAAAACTAAAACTACAACGATGTTTCAATCTTCCGGATCGTGTATTTTTCATATAAACTGGACATGACAATTTTCCCTTCGTGCTCCATCCAGACATCATTGCATAAGCTAGAAAATCATTGATCATCCACATAAGTGCAACACACATCTAAAATATGGCTTTCGAACATGAATCATATGTGTGCACACCCACATCCCAAAGAAGTTTCAACTCTTTTATTAAAGGTTTCATGTAGACATCAATATCAATGCCAGGATCAGAAGAACCAGATATGAGTATACTCATGAAAGTGAAAGGTTTTTTCATACAGAACCATGGGGGAAGATTATAAATGTGTATAAAAACTGGCCATGTGCTGTGCGAAGTAAGCATCTCCCCAAACAGATTAAAACTGTCACATGAAAGACCCAGCCTCACATTACGCATGTCAGCTACAAAATCAGGATGTCGAGCATCAAATATCTGCCATGAAAATCCATCTGCAGGATGAACTAACACATCATTAGTCTTCTTTCTCTCGGTATCATGCCATCTAATTTTTATTGATATGTCATTAGACATAAAAATATTCTGGAGTCGGAGGATCAATAGAAAGTGCCACATTACTTTCTGTGAAACACGGGATGGTGTTCCATCAGATTTTGACTTCCAGCGGGATGTACCACATTTTATACAATCATTTTATTCAGCGGTTTCCTCCCAAAATAAACTGCAATCTTCCGGGCAAGCATGAATTTTGTTTCTTGAAAATCCAAGTTCCTCAACTAACTTCCATGCCATATAGTGGTTTGAGGGAATATCTGCATCATCTGGAATTAAATCCTTCAAGAGGGTAAGAATGTAATCGATTGCTGTATTAGAAATCCCATACATAGTTTTCCCATGAAACAATCGGATTAAAAATTCCAGCTTTTTCATTTTATCGCATTGTCGATATACTGGAGTCATGGCAGCATCATTCAATTTTTTCACCCTATCAATATCATCATTTTCACTAGATGAATCAACTGTCCTCATATAAATGTCTTCTTGAGTCGAAATCCTTTCTTTTTCATGATGACGAATAAAAGGAAACCGATAATCTAACAAATTCTCCATTCTAGTCTTTTCATTTTGATCATCACCAATTTGAGATTTCATTTTATCACCATTGTGATACCACACAAAGCAGTTTTCTTGAAAACCATTTTTGGTTATGTTGTAGCTGACTTCTTTACAGCTCAACCAAGGTCTACCAACACAATTGGAACATGGGAAGTGTATGCGACCACTATCTAAAGCATTGTGAAATGCAAAATCTATAAAGCTTTCCAAATTTTTTTGAAAATCGCTTGAGATCCGATTGGTTTCATACATCCAACTTCTGTCCATTCTATAAAAAGAATTTATATAAGTCATTTTTTCATAAACAATTCAATAGGATTGAACTTTAATAGAAAATACATTTAAGTAAATGATAAATGAAGAAGTTTCTAGTCGATGTAGTGAACTATTAAAATAATGTAAAGAACAAGTACTCATAATTTAAATTAAAATTTATTTATATTAATTTTCATTAGGTCTATAAGAGGAACATGCCTCAGGTCCCATCAAGTGTTATAGGAATCCCAAATCATTCACTCATGTTCAATAACTCATTATTGGATCCTCTATGGCCATACCTTTCATTACCCAATTACTTCCCCAAGTCAAGCACACCCCATGGGTGAATAAATTTTAGGCTTCTACATTAATAGGTTGTTCATGGCTTGTAAAAAGATTTAATTTCATTAAGTATAGACAAAAACATTTATTTTTAAATTTGAGATTAATAATAAAGTATGTCAATGATAACAACATTACTGAATTAAACTTGTGACTTATCTAACATTTTTATGGATGTCTACACATTCCAGAATGGGTAGTGAAAAGCACCCCACCCTCATAAAAGTGAGTATTGGCCAAGAAGGACACATAATATACATCATATAATGAGAACCATATTTAATTGACCCTAAAGTTATATTAGTACAGTCATCTTGGGGGAAATGGAATATATGATCCTGATTAACTGATGAATTAAAAAGCTCATATTTCATATGTTGGACACTATCTAAGGTAGGAAATCATGTGAGGATGGGTTTACATCACTCAATTTCTTAAATGCTAGTGAAAATGAAGGCTTGAATTAATGACTTGAGTTCACTGATTAAATGAGGGTAGAGGTTGTATACGCTGTGTAAACAGAATGATTAAATAAGGGTAGAGGTTGCATACACTGTGAATGGTGGGGGAGTCTCAGCCGATTTAGAAACTAAAATAAATTCCCATCATAGGTAACAATAAGAAACATCACCATCAAAAGAAAATCCAAATAAAAAAGGACTAAAAACATTAAACATTTCAAGAATTCACTACTATGCATGTTTTATCCACATGTTTAGCAGTAATTATATGTCTTAATCATTAACCACCTCTACAGCTTCCAGTTTTCACCAATAAACATAAGGTAAATATCTCAAAATATCTTTAAAACAACTCATTAATAGGCTCAAAACGTAAATACAATCTTGAACCAACCATGAAATCTCTTTCACAACAAATTCTCACACACCGGTTATATCATGTGTTACTAAATACCAAACATAGACACATAGTGTATTATAGAAAATTACATTACACAAGCCTTATTATTATTTTTTTATTTTAATAAAACACTTTCCTCAAGGAAGTTTAAAGAAAACATTCATAAAAACTTTGCTAAAAATTATTAAACACATATAAATAAATTTCCAAGTAAAAATTAATTATAAGATGGAAAAAAGCATAAAAATACATTCTTAGAAAATCTAGAATACAATGGCAATGAATTTGAGATGCTTCTTCTTCGATGGAGGGTTAAGGATTTAATTAATTAAATGGATTGGAATGGATAAAGTCTAGATTAAATCAAAACACAAAAAAATGATATACACATCAAAATAAAAACTTAAAACTAAAATATGTGATGAATAACAATAAAAACAAGGTATCACTTAAATATTTTATGTGTATGAAGAATAGAATACCTGATTTGAGACGATTTGGATGTAGTTTGACAGGTTCGGATGGGGGAAGTCACGAGAGCAGTGGAGCCCTGGACAGGATTAGGGTTCTGTCGCGAATGGGGGAGAGAGCAGCCAATTGAGTATTTGGGGGAAATATTTCCCAATGGTTTTTAAAAACCATTGGGAAAGGGGTGTCCAAGAGACCCTTTACCAATAGTTTAAACAAACCATTGGTAAAGGGTGACCATTTCCCAACAGTTCTTGTAGAACTGTTGGGAAATGGTGTCTTGGACACCCCCTTTCCCAACGATTATAGATAACCATTGGGAAAGGGTGCCTTGGACACCCCTTTCCCAATGGTTTTCGTAAACCGTTGGGAAAGAGCTTCTTTACCAACGGTTTGTTTAAACTGTTGGTAAAGAAGCATTGGGAAAACATGAATTTCCAGTAGTGGTATTAAATGTTTTAAAGATTTATTCTTCTAAATATTTATCATTAATGTCCATGTTTTCAAAATGGTTTTTAGGATTTACTTATATGGACATTAATGTTTTCAAATGATAATTCCATGTTTCAATGTGGTATGGGACACTTTGATTCAAAAATCTCATTATTAAATATTTTAAATGGTTTTTTAAAATGGTTTGATAAATCATTGGTTACTTCAATATCTTGATTTGATATATTATGATTGTAATGTGGAAATTTTATCTTTACTTTATGCTTGTGTTATATGTTATGAATATTTTATGGATATTGGGAATTGTTTATGTATACGGGTGGTTCCATGATAAACCTAGGGCGGGTGACCCCAAGATAGCTCTCCAATGCATTGGGTAAGGTGACAGAGGTAAACGTCATGTTTCGACTAAGAGATTTAGGTAATATACTGTGATGGGTATTCCTAGTGTAACTCCCTACGTAGCTATGATAGCTACAATGTAAGTATGATATGGATTCCATAAGTAACCTTTATGATTTCTGATTTGAGTGTTCTATTCATAAATCTTATGATTTTGTAAAGTATGTTATAATTTAAAAGTATGGTTTGTATTTATTGATGGGATAATGTTTTCCATCCTTATTTTATAACCCTTACTAAGCTTTTTATTCTCATCCCAAGTTTTTCAAATGTTTTCTACAGGACTTAAAGATGAAAAGGGTCAAGGATGGGATCAAGGAAAAGTCATGCTGTCTAAAACATGGAAATAGACATGTTTCTTTTTAAGAGTTTAAATTTTATGAAAAAATGGATACTGAGTAGTAGTGTCTACATGTATTATTCAAGTTGTTATGAAATAGTTATGGACTAATTCTCTAAAAATCTAAATTGAAAAGATCCTCAATGTGAATTATTCATTTAATTCAAAATTATGTAATGTTATAAGATCATGTCCTTATAGTTGGTATCAGAGGTCGGTTTAGATAACTTTAGAGGTTAGGGTGTAATTTAAGCATATGTTACATAACCATAATGGTTAACATAATATAAAGAGTCATATTTATTTTAGAATTAATAAAATGTTATTACATTTTGGGGAACAAAATGAAAGGTATTAGATAACATTTGAGGATAAATTATGTTATGGTTATTTTGGAAGAATTTTCTCTTTTTTCTAGATGTTATGAAATTGTATAGTTTTTGGAAAAGGACAACATGCAGACTGTGTGAAAACCTGTCACGTCAAACAGAGCCGTGGGAATCGAACCCACAACCAAAGTGCGATTGTGATTTATCGCCTACCACTGGACTACGTGAAGTCCCTAGTTAGTATGACTAATTCTTTTTAGTTAAATGATTTTATTGATCAAGAATAAGTTTATTTGGGATTATATGTTTTATCAAATGGAAATTTTTAGTATAGGAAAATTATTTGGTGATTAAGTGATAAAGGTAATTTTGGAAGACATTATCTCTTTGGGGAACACTATATGCTGAAGGAAAATAAAATACCTTGGGATTTAAATTGTAGAGTAATGGTTGAAATATTATTTTGGAAGAATATATGATTTAATTGGGGAAATAAGGTGATTTGGGTTATTTATGGAAATGATTAACCTATCATAGAGAATTTGTGATTAGGTTAATTACACTTCAATATGAGACTTTAAGAGTAGTCAATGTTTTGGGGATAAATATTAAGATTTACTGTGGAAGAATATTTGATTTAAATCCTTATGAGTTTTGGGATTCAATATTAGTTTTAATTATTTTGATGAATTTTAAAGACAATTGTGTATTGAATGGTCTTTCTTGAACTTTGGGTACTTTTTGTAGAATTTTGGAGATTAATAGTAGTATTTCTTTTTATAAAGGATTATCCTTTTGGGGGATTATATGATCTTATACAAACCATTTTTGGTTTTAGTTGATGTATAAAGACAAGGGAAATATATATTTCTTCTTTTGTGGATTATTTGATTCTCAAGAAGATGATTCTTGTACTTTTGATGTGACCAAGTCTTTTTGAATGCTCTTTTTTTGGAGAAAAGATTAGATTTTGGTAGAAACTTATTAAAGGATGAAACTCTACTTGAAGGTAAGTATATTTTCTTCTATTCTTATTCTATATAGTAAATGAATACCTTCAAATTATTAAAAGTAATGTAAAACCAAAACATTGTTGGTTTACGTTTCCTACTGGGTAATCAAAGACCATTTAACACATCATAATTTTGTGATTTTCTGGTGGTTAACTTTCTCCTAATCATGTTTTCTATCACTCTCCATCAGAACATGACCATTTGTTCTCTCTTCCATATCCATGTTTTCTTACATGGAATTTCAGTACGGGTTATCTCGGGTGACCATTGTTATTTTATTTCTTTCTTTTAAAGTGATAGTTTTACTGACTCTTTTCCGATGTGGGACTTTCAATGATGTTTCCAAACCCAATTTTAAAATTGTGAGGATGCAATTCCCAAAAGGGTGGAAAGATGTAAAATCCTAGGTAAATAAAGAATATTAAATTTTCATATTTATTAATATTTTTAGATTAATTATTAATTTTAATTTAAAGGGGACGCTATGTTCGATGGCTTACCCGATACGCAACAATAGGTTTCTTTGAAATCTTACGTTGCACAATAATAAAATAATAATATTATTTTAAATGGTAGTTAACTGCTAGCCGTTTTATTGGAAGGAATGAACAAAACTAACTACAATATGATTATACATGTTTGTTAAATGTATTTTCATTTATCCAATAAAAGTTAGAGGCTTAAAATATGAATGAATCTAATTTTAAGCATAATTTACATTAAAAGGTTGATTTACCACCTTTTAATGGAGAACCCTCTTTAAATATTGTTTTGGTCACTTTAATATATTATATTTGACCAAATACGATGATTCTTTAGAATGGGGAAATCAAAATTTACTTTGTGTAAATTTTTTTAATTTTTCCGATAAAGTTCATTTTTAATGAATAGTGAAAAATATTGTATTTTAATTCAAAACTGCCTTTTAATATAATATATTTATATGGTTAGATTGTCTTTTTAATTGGTTTTAGAGTTTAATTAGAATATATTATCACCATTTAATCCAATTTTGGTCATTGGAATTAATTTCACATTGAAATTGGACACAAACAAGTATCATTCTTTTGATAGATAATGTTTCTTAAAAACACGTTATTTTTTTTGACAACGGGAATTAATTTTAAATTAATTAATAGAAATTTTATGTTTTGAATTTGGTAAAATAGACCTATTTTTTGAATTTGGAATATCAAATATATATCTTAGGCTGAAATTGTGGTATTTCTCTGAAAATATCAATTTTTGATGAATAGTGAAACCACTAAGATGTAGTTAAAAAAACTGACTTTTTAATTTAAATGAAATTTTACCACTTCTGTGAATTGAATTTCAAAAATCTGACATATATATTTGTTATTAATAGGTAAAATATTGTTCAATAAGATGAAAATAATTTTTGGTGAATAGTAACTTTTTACTTTTATTTACCGCGGTTAAAGGTAAATAGGGTAATTCAAGGTAAAAATAATATTATAATAATTCAAAATTACCTTAACACTTGTCCTACCATTATTGGATGATTAATGTCCGACCATGTACATCCTTGGGTCAATTTCGGGACCCCATGGAGCCACTTATGAATGATAATGACACTTTAGATTAATTAATTTAATGTAAAGGCAAAATGACATAAAAAAATATCTTTTAGTAAATTAATTTTTATATGGTGTTATATAAGTAATTGTTTTGACTATAAATATTAATTGTAAATCTAAACATATTTCCTACATCATGGTATTTTTTATTTATAATTTTTTGATATTGAATAAATTAAATTATTTATGACACAATAATGATGCAGTGTTTACCTCATTAATAAATCATTTAAACAAATAAGATTATAAATACTAAAATAACATCCAAAACTTGTCAAATTATTATTGGTTGATTTTATTTTGACCATGAGTCATCTTATCTTTGACTCTAATGATTTTTGGACCTTTTGAAACCGAATATAAGTTTATAATAAAATAATATTTACACACTTTCCAAAGAGCCCCTCCTCCCCCTTATAAAAGGAGACCATTTCTATCCAATTCCTCACACCTCTCAAGCCTTTAGGCTCGTCCAAACTCAAACCAATTAATCTACCTACATCTCTATCCTCCTCCTAGAAGCCTTACCTTAGGCAGAAGGCACTTCAATAAGTCCTTTTGGTTCAAACCAAAGGAAGTTACCCAAATTAAAGGTAACCGTTTCTCTTAACTTCTTTTCTTTTATTTTACTTTTCCAAACCCTAAAATATTTTTTTATTCATTTATTTTATAACAACACCAGTATCATAAATTTACTAGGATGTTTTTATGAGAACTATTATAACTACACATACACACACCTCCATCTAATGGGTGAAGAACATAATGTTTCTGTGGATGGAAAACTAACGCCTCACAAAATGATGATTTTTCAATTACCTCCTTCCGCCTATCATGGTGGAAATTATGATGGAACTATATTTATATATGATATATATTATGTTTATTTTTTATTTATTCTTCTATATTTTACATTTATAGCATGCCTTTATGGTTTCCATTATGGGTAAACGCGATAAATTCATTTGAGGGAGTGCGGACTACCGCCCCCTCAAAGTGATATGACTCATTCATACCATACGTGGGACATATAAAGGATGAAGTTATTTAAATTATATATGATATTATACTGGAATTATAATATACCTATGTATCATTATGTTTTAACTCCATTAAAATAATAAATAGAAATGAAAGTAGCGTTCATGCGTATGGACAACTTACCGTCTCCATAAACGGTGCATTTCATTTCTTACATCCAAATGTTATGTACTATTATAAATACATTTATATACTAGATATATATGTTATATATGATATCTAAATCATTAATATCATTCTGTATATAATGAAAATTTGACTATGTGAACAAATTGTAATTATAAGAAGTCCATTTTTGACTCAAGTACCAAATATCGACAAAACAGACGTTATTAACTTAAAAGATTACATAATTATTATAATATGGTAATAAGTGATATAAAAGGAATAATAAAATTGAAAAGGTTTCTTAAGAAATTAGAAATTAACTTTAGTTATTATTCAGAAAGAACAAGGAACAAATGAGTCAAGTCGAACATGAGGTAAGGGATTTTCTTATCTCACTTTTAATTCCGTGAGATTTCCATTGTTCACCACTTATTTATTGCATGTGGTGTATTGTGTAATAACATTTTATATATATTATAATGATTCTATTTATATTCATGGTATTCTGTGATTCATTTGGTGGTTATTAAATTTTCTCATACAACTCGATTGATTACAATGTGGTAAGGGATTTTTTTATCTCACTTTTAATTCCGTGAGATTTCCATTGTTCGCCACTTATTAATTGCATGTGGTGTATTGTGTACTGACATTTGATATATATTATCATGATTATCATTATATTCATTTTATTCTGTGATTCATTTCGTGGATATTAACTTTTTTTCATATGACTCAGTTGATTACAACGTGGTAAAGGGTTTCATCTCACATTTTATTCTCGTGAGATTCATGTTATATTTTCCACTATTTGCTTTTATGTGGTGTATGTACTACACATGATTTTAATATTTGTGTAATATACTTTCATTTATGATTATTTACATCTTCTTTGTATGATCCTTATTTCATGTGGCTTATGTTTTGTAAGTTACAAAATCGGTAATGGAACCTTTCACCCTCCTCTTTTTAAAAGACTTCTTTTTGTTATGTATTTTAATTTACATATTATTATGTTGGGATATGTTATTTTATATCCTTATTTATTTAAACCTTATTTCCAAGTTATGAGATACAATTTTTATCTCATCAACTCATTTTTTGAATTTTAAAGTGACGCCGTTAGGCTGTCGAATTTTTACAAGGGAACTTCTTAACCCAATTTCAATTCTTTGGGTTCCACTTGTACTTATTGATTATCTCATACTATGAATATGTGTGAATGACATCTGATTGTTTTACACTTAATATCCACTTATATTGGATGTATTTATATTTTTCACACATAATTATGGGATTTATTTATCCTTAATTTAAGGATACCATCTTTATAATGGATTTCATCCCAATTTACATTTCCACTAAGACTTCATTGTTGTTATGCACAAATTCACTCTTATATGGTGTATGTACTATCCTCTGACATATTATATCATGAATCACTTTATTCTCATGATATTTTAAAGTTCTTATTAAATGTTATCCCTCAATTATTTGTATTCAAGCGTCTCTTATTTTGTTAAAAACTCTTTAACTAGAATATCATTTTAAATGGTTTAATAATTTATTCTTCTAAATATTTCTCATTAATGTCCATGTTTTCAAAATGGTTTTTATAATTTAATTACATGGACATTAATGTTTTCAAATGATAATTCCTTTAAAAGTTTCAAAGTGGTATGGGACACTTTGATTCAAAAATCTCATTATTAAATGTTTTAAATGGTTTTTGAAAATGGTTTGATAAAGCATTGTTTACTTCAATATATTGATTTCATATATTGTGATTGGAATGTGGAAACATTATATTTCCTTTATTCTTGTGTTATATGTTATGAATATGTTATGGATATTGGGCATTGTCTACGTATACGGGTGGTTCCATGATAAACCTAGGGAGGGTGAGCTCGAGATAGCTCTCCAATGCATTGGGTAACATGACAGAGGTAAACGTGTTGTTTATCCTAAGAGATTTAGGTAATATACTTTGATGTGTATTCCAAGTTTAACTCCCTATGTAGCTGTGATAGATATAATGTATGTTTGATACGGATGCCATAAGTAACCTTTATGATTTCTGATTTGTGTGTGTTATTAATAAATCTTATTATTTCGTAAGGTATGTTATGATTTAAAAGTATGGTTTATATTTATTGATGGGATAATATTTTCCTTCCTTATTTTATAACCCTTACTAAGCTTTTTATGCTCATCCTAAGTTTTTGAAATGTTTTCCACAGGACTTAAAGATGAAAAGGGTCAAGGATGGGATCAAGGAAAAGTCATGCTATCTAAAACATGGAACTAGACATGTTTATTTTTAAGAGTTTTTATTTTATGAAAAAATGGATACTGAGTAGTAGTGTCTACATGTATTATTCAAGTTTTTATGAAATAGTTATGGCCTAATTATCTAAAACTATAAACCTGAAAAGATCCTCATTGTGAATTATTCATTTAATTCAATATTATGTAATGTTATAAGGTGAGGTCCTTATATCTTATGTGTATTTATCTCTATATTGTAAAAAGTATTCTATTTTGAACCCAATATGATGGATATGAATCAAAATATGTATGCACACTAATCGTTTGAAAAATGAGTATGAAGATGGAGTTAAAGATTTCATCAAGTTTTCAAGATAGCATGCAGGAAACCCTTAAAATCCTCTATCTATATTTACGTTGTTGTTATTCAAGACAAATTCGTCCATAAAAGTTGGAAGAACATTTGATTTTTCATGGAAACATGGGGAAAAATTTAATGTGGACACTGATTTGGATGATGCTACAGTTTATGAATCCTTTTATACGAATACCTTTGTAAATGATGATGGAGATCGTATGGAAGAAATGATAATGGCAATTTAGGATGACCTTCATGATTCTCGAAAGTTGTTTGGGGAGTTAAATAGATATTCCAAGAAACATTTGTATACTAGTTATACTAAAAACACAACATTGTCAGTTGTATAGAAGTTATATAATTTGAAAGTTGGTAGTGGATGGAGTGACACCAGCTTTACAGAATGACTTGGTCTCCTGAATGATACGCTACCAGAAGAAAATGAACTATTATACCAAACATATGATGCTAAATGAATGTTATTTTCAATGGTAATGATATATAAAAATAATAATTTCTTGTTTAAATGATTTAATATTGTTTCACAAGGACTATGAGTCACTCATAAAATGACCTCAATATGGCACAAACTGATAGAATAAAAATGAATCAAGTCCTTCAAAATCTTTATAGTACTTTCCTATCATTCCATAGTTTAGAAGACTGCATGGATGTCATGAAACCATGAGACAATTAACATATGTAGATACAATAATTAAAAAATGGGAACCTACATTATCCAGTAGATTCTCTTTAGTAGAAGAAAATTGATTATGAGTTTCCTAAAATTGGAAATGAGATGAGAAAATTTCATCTTGCATTATCTAGAGATGGAATAAATCTTATTGGTGTACAGAGTAGTACTCACATTACATGGCCCATCATGTTGGTAAATTATAAATTGTCACCATGGTTATGCATGAAGCACAAATAAATTATGTTTCTTCTTCTTATATCTGGACCAAAGTAACCCACTATTGATATTTATGTCTATTTGGATCCATTGATCAAAGATCTAAAATTGATGTAGGATATAGGTGTTATAATGTATGATGATCAAAGAAGTGAGGAATTCACATTGAGTGTAATATTGTAAGGAATGATAAATGACTTCCCCTCTTATGGAAATTTATCAAGCTATAATGTTAAAGAAATGTTGGGGTGTCCCATTTGTGAAAAATTCACATACTCAGTTTGGTTGAAACATTCCTTGAAGACATTATTTTTAGGACCTTAGAAATTTTTATCTTGATGACATAAATGCTGATCCTGGATGACAACATTCAATGGGAGTATTGAACAAGGTAAAACACCATCTCTAGTAATAGGTGGTCAATTGTACAATAAAGTAAAAAATATTGACATTATTTTCAGTAAACCATTTAAAAAACCTTACAAAATTAGGTTGGAAGAAGAGACTGATTTTCTTTGAATTATCATATTAGAATTTTTTGTATTTCAGACATTTTTTTGATGTCGTGTATGTATAAAAAATTTATTTAATAGTTTTATTAGAACATTACTAAATGTTCTTGAAATAAATGAAAGATGGAATGAAGGCTAGGTTATACTTGATTGAAATGGTGATAAGGGAAGAGTTGGCACTGGTGAAGGGTAAAAGGCATAATTTTTTTCCTCCATATTCTTACACTCTATCTGAAAAGAAAAATTGTAACTTTCCCTTTTCCTTACTCATATAAAAGTTCAAAAAAGGTATTCATAAAATATCAAGAATTCCATTTCAATGACTAATTTGAAGTTTGTTTCGGTGCGGATGTGCGTCGGGTTACGCTGTTCCGCCAGGACGCGTTCGCGCGTGCACCCGTCAACCCGAGGGGATGGGCGCGCGGCTTGTGGTCCCGCAGTCCCGCTTTCCAAGGGCGGGCGGCATCCGTCCCTTATTCAGGGGCGTCTGCTCCTTGATCGAAACCGGGATGATGGGATGTCGGCTTCTCCTTCCTTGGACGTCTCCTCGGAACTTGTCGCCTAATCCGGGTCTCCCTTATAGACTTAAGAATGTTCGTGAATCTCGTTCCCGGCGCCATATCTTCATGGACACCGGTTAATTACGCTGCTTCCGCCCGGACGTTCCAAGGAGTCTGGGCGGGGCAGCAACCTGCGGTGAGAAGGCCGGGTGGCTCTGGGTGCTGGGGGCGTGTCGTAACACTGCGGCTCTGCACATCTGTCTTCCGTCCCTAATAGGGCTTCTCGAAGGCATGATGGCCTGAGGCATCCCGTACTAGGTGCGGGGAACTGTGTCACCTGAGGTTTTCCTCAGCTTCCCGTGTTTAACACGGGGTATGCCGCGAGTTTAACGTCCAGCGGGGACGGCATCGGACCGATCAACACGAAAAGTGGATCAGATGACAGAACCCCTTGCGGGGAACCTCCGACGCTGGGGCCAGCACATGGGCGGCTTCCCAAGTAACGTGGAGTGGAGTGAAGTGGCATGACCCCACCGGGATGTGGCGGCCCGGGTAAGGATCAGGATGGATGATGAAGTGAAGAGCTTGGACCCCAGAGGGGCTTCCTACGTACCGCGCGTTAGCACGGATCAAAGTCAACGTAGTTCGGGTATACAGTTTAACGTCATGCTGGACGTCGGCAAGCCGACTCACGAAGAGGTCGAGGCCACCGGGCGGAGGATTGAACCGAACCACCTCGCACAGAGGGGGATGGAACGGCCGGGTGGATCACAGTTTCACGTCATGCTGGACGATAAAAGGGAAAATGGAAAAGGGGGGGCTGTGGGGAGGCACCGCGGAGATACACGCGGGCAGTCTCCCACAGGGGCGGATTCATAGGTGAATCGACGCAAGCGTGAACCCTGGAGGGGTCCACTGATGGACGAACCGACGTAAATACGACCGGGACGACCAGGTGGTGGGCTTGAACCTCGGGGAGGCTTCCTACGTACCCTGTATAGAAGACAGGGATCAAAGTCCACGTAGTTCATTCTGTCAGGACTTACGCACTTGAGGCAGCCCGGATGCTGCAAAACTCAGTTGGAAGGGACTTGGACCGAAAGCAGAAGACACCTCGATCCCAGTCATACCCTCTACTGGCTTCGGCGGTGGGGAGGCGCAATGGAGATACACATGTGCAGCCTCCCACGAGAAACTAGGGGTTTGTAATACCCTGCCCCCGTAGGGAAAAGCCACTCCCATTAAATCGTCCCAAAAAGGGGGACAATCCCGACATCCCTGCAGAGACGAGCGGGTGGGGGCCACATCCAAACCGGGGGAGATCCTGCGTGCAGAGCACGGGATCGGATGAAGCGGACGGTTTAACGTCTTGCCGGACGAAGTACAGTTTAACGTCATGTGTTGAGGACGAAGCGGACGGTTTAACGTCTTGCCGGACGAAGTACAGTTTAACGTCATGTGTTGAGGACGAGGCACTTGGCAGTTTAACGTCTTGCAGCGCGGACGATGGGGGCTAGGCATTTTAACGTCGTGCAGCTTGGACGGATGTGCAGTTTAACGTCATGCTGGACGAATATGCAGTTTAACGTCATGTTGGACGTATGCGCAGTTTAACGTCATGCGGGACGAATGCGCAGTTTAACGTCATGCTGGGCATAGGTTGCCGGACGAAGCACTTGGCAGTTTAACGTCTTGCAGCGCGGACGATGGGTGCATGTCACTTCGCACGAACCTGGAGGGCCGCACGGGAAGACAACGCACGGTGCGGGCACCCGGGATGAGGAGCATCGGGCGCCACGCAGGCAGGTGCCCTCAGGGGGTCGAGGGGACGACCCTGGCAGATTGCGCGCAAAAAGGAAGCTTTGCGCGCAATACTGCGGGCCGGCGCGCAATCGGGGCGGCTGGCGCGCAATTGGGCCAGTGCCTTGCGCGCGGATGTTTGAGATTGCTCACACCGGGCTTCGGATAGCGCGCGGGGGCAACGGCTCATTCTCTAATGAATGGCCACTTGAAAGAAGGGGGGGTGCGCGCAATCAGGCCGGATTGCGCGCACCCCGGGGGCAATTGCGCGCAAGCGGGTTCTTTTGCGCGCGAAGGCCTTAGGGTGAGTTTTTATTCAAATGAAAGGAGCCAGCGGGGATTGCGCGCGAAGGCGGACCCCGAGGCTTTCTTGCGCGAAAGAAAGGAGGTTACCTGAAGTTCGTCATTGCGCGCGGAGGGGGTTGAATTGCGCGCACGAGAGACGTTTCGACTTCCAGCAACCTTTGAAACGTTGGGGGTCGCCTTGTATTTATAGGCAACCCCGGGCGCGGAATCCAGGGTGCGAGCGCGAAATTCTCCTCGCGGGCGCGGAATCGGGCGCGGCGCGCAAGGGAGTCCCGCGGACCCGCGGCGCGCAAAATTGCGCGCCGGACCGGTGCATTGCGCGCATCCCGGGGGTTTGCGCGCGGAACATCACCTTTGCGCGCGGGCCTCTGAAATTCCGCGCAAGGCCTCCGGGCCCTCCGAAACGTTCTTCCGACTCCAAATATCACTTCGCTTTCCGCATCCGGAGCTTCGTTTGGGAACAACGGACTTTTCCGGCGTCTACAAAAGCCCCCCCTCGGAATCTGATCGGCGAGAGGTCGCAACGATCGGGTTCCGAGGGAGACGCCGGAATGCCGAAGTCCTGGGCGGCGCGGGACTTAGGCGCGCAAAAAGGGGCGCCGGTCGCGAAATTCGCCGCTGCGGTCGCGCAAAGCGCTTTCCGCGCAGCGCGGACCCGGCCTCGCCTATAAATAGGGGCGCTGGGTCCCGCGTTCCGTACTCTGGCCTTCCGCGCGATAAGCTCCAAAGCTCTCGTGCGCGAAATTGCCTCTTTCGGTCGCGAAATTCGCCCGATCGGCGCGCAAAACCGTCCGGATTTCGCCTGTTTTTGCGCGAAAACCCGGAACTTTGCGCGACAGTCTTCCCAATTGCGCGCCGTCCACTTGGATTGCGCGCCAGCCTTCAAACTTCTCTACCAGCCTCGTCCGATCCCGCACGCTTCATCCCTTAACCCGCACGACTCCCGAAACTTCTGAGATGGCCGCGCACAGAGGAAATGAGGGGGATGCCGCCACTCGTAGGGCTGAGATGGCGACGAACGAGGAGGTTTACGGAGCCAAGGAGATTGTTTCCAACAATCAATCCTTGTTCGACTTACTGACGCCGGCCCAGAAGACATATCCACTGTCGGACAACCTGCCGCTCTGGAACTTCGGCATCCTGGATGAGGTTCCAGTGCCAGGGTTCGAGGTTGATGCGCCGCGAACCTGGGTGACTCGGGAGGACGAGCTTCACCGCTATAACATCACCAACAATGGGCATCCTGCCAGGGAAACCAGACACTTGGATGTCTATGTCCTGAACCCGAGGACGCGAACCATTGATGGGGGTGAGCCTACAGCGGAGAATTCTCCAGCCCTCTACTCGAGCACATACCGTCAGAGCGTCACTGACGACACCAAGGGCTGGCTGAAGGACTGGGACTTGCGGTCTGGGGGCAACTTTACCAGTGAATGGGCCTGGGCGTTCTGGGTACGCCACACTTGCGATCACTTCGCAGAGGAGCTGCGGTACATCGGCCTGTTCGAGGCGGTGTGGACGTCGCAGTTCCACTTCTACCAGCAGTTTGAGCTCGGGCCGGAGTTGTTCACTCGCTAGTCCCCGGATACCAACACCTTCCATCTTCACCATGGGGAGGTCGGCATCGGTCTCTGGGACATCCACTGCATCGGAGGTATCCCGCTGGAGGGCTACCAGTACGATGAGTTCCTGCCACCGAAGAACATCTGGGAGGACAGGTCACGGACTCCCATTCTGACCTGGCATCTTCTTGACCTGGCTACGCAGCGGCTCGGGATCCAAGACTTCCAGAAGGACATAGCCTACAAGGATTGGTTCGGCCAGTTCCTGGAGCATGACCCGGCGGTCAAGATGCCAGGCAGGGGGAAGCGGTGCCCGACCGCAGCTCAGAGGAGCCGGAACGGGTCGTATTGGCGGGTCCTGGAGACGGGCGATTACCGCTCATGGGGGTACCGCGTCATCGAGGCCCGGGACCCGAACGTCCGGTACGCGGCGTTCCTGGCCGCCTTTCTGAGCGGGTGGCTCCTGCCAGTGCGGGATGCGAGGATGGGCGTCCGCCCGGCGACGCTGGCGATGGCGGGCGCCATGGCTGCCAATAAGAGGTACAACCTCGGGGTCCCAGTACTGGCGAGGCTGTATGCCATTCTGGGATGCATCTCACGAGGGGGGTCGCCACGAAGGATCTGTGGGCCCTTTCAGTTCTTCCACGGCTGGGTGGCTGCTCACCTTGGTGGGTATACGTTCCCAAATGCCATCAGTCCTCCGGGCAACGGCCTGCGACCCTCCCTGCTGAACATTGCGGGGGTCGCTCCGATGACCCTCAGTGAGGAGGGCGTGAGGGTTCGGATTGGCAATCATGCCAATTTCAACTTCAGCCCGTTCCCCACTCCCGTCGGCCAGATGATCGACAACGGACAGGGCCCGCTGGAGCAGCATGAATACTTCCTGAACATGCGGGGCGGGGTGCTCGTGACTCGGATCGACGGGAAGGTGATCTGCGAGCCTTACGTGCCGACCCGGTTCGCCAGGCAGTTCGGGTGCCTTCAGCGGATGCCGAAGAGGGTATTCACCGCTGTCCGGGAGGAGACGAACCCTTGCGTCCTTCGCCAGATGTGGCTAATGTTCGTCGCCTTCGGCTCTGGCGACGTCATCACTCTCCCTCCCACCGGGATCGACGCAGGCTTGGCAACCGAGTATGCCGAACACTGGGCCATCGCGTACCCTGAGGGGCTTTTGCGGAAGCCAGTTCGGCGGCTCGAGGTCACCCGTGCGGAGACCGGGCGTCAAGGGAGGAGGCGAGGCGCCGCCACACGGGGGAGAACGGAGGCGCGCCAAGCAGCGGGGCCGGCGCGAGCAGGGACTTCGGCGGCGGGCGCATCGCAGGCTGCCGCTACGACCTCGGCGCCCAGAGAGGGGGCACATGCGGCGGTCGAGGAGCGGCCCGGGAAGCAGGTGAGGCGTCTGCTCGAACCCTCCCACGATGCAGTCTTCCCGGCGCTGTGGTCGGCCTGGATGACCCTGCGGCAGTCACTGGGGACCGACGTCATCTGGCGAAAGATACTCAGAGAAGGGATCTATCTGCCAGAGGTCGGGCGCCTCCAGATCACCGACAGGGTGGACTTCAACCGGCAATATGCATATCTGACGGCCATGGACGAGTACGCGCGCCAACGTGGTCAGCGTGCGGAGCCATCCCTTCTGGTGAAGGTGATGCTCGGTCTCGAGCCCGCTCCAGAACAGATGCCGCCGGGAGAAGATGACAGTAGCGACTCCGAGGAGGAGGAGGAGACGGGGGAGGATGAAGGCTCCGAGGGAAGGTCCCATCGGGGGAGCCCACGGGAGAGTGGCGAGGTGGCCGGCTCTGACAACGTTAATGTCACTGAGCTCCTCGAGGTCCGCTTCTATCCCTACTCAACTTGCTTCATCCATTCTATTATGCAGCTTCTAACCCGTTTCTCCATCCTTCTCAGGAGCACACGGATGTCGGTCAGGCGTCCTCAACAGGAGTAGGAGAGGCGCCAGCAGGACAAGGCGGGGGCCAGACACCCATCATTGAACTGACAAGCGCTGAGGGGTCCCCTGCTGCAACTGTTCCTGCGGCGACCGGGGTAGCGGAAGATGACGCTCTGAACTCCCGTAAGTCTCCCTACTTTACTGCTGGTGCTTGCCATTGACGATCCGTGACTAACCATGGCATGCCCCGCGCAATGATCTCAACATTGGAGGCTCGTCGGGTTGCCGAACCCGGGCCATCTACGAGTGGACCAGTGGTGGACATGCCGCCTGCTCCGGAACAGACCTTCCAAACCGAGTCGGCCCCACCAACTGCTGATCAAGGGGCTCCGGACATCGGCGGTGCTGACATCGGAGAGAGGTTGGGGGCTGACGAGGGTGTCGGCGCCGCTGGGGAGAGAGAAGAAGGTTGCCCGGATGTTGGGGAACCTATCCCTCGTGAGGACCTCCCAGGGGCGGACCCTGCAGCAGACCTGCTGGCTGCCTTCCCCGCTTACCGGCCTGCCGACCCCGAGGAGATGGATGACTCGGACGCGGAGGCGGTCGAGGATAGCCGGGTAACGCGACGCAGGGGGTGGAAGTGCATCCAGCGCTTCCTCAAGCGAGACCCATCGGAATGGCTGGGGCGCATGGGATCACTTCAGACCTGGCTGCGCTTCCTGTGTGCCGGGGGAGCTGATGCTCAATGCCTCCATCTGACGGTCCGTGATTTCATGGCCGAGAAGATGCGCGAGAGCCGCCGGCGTGCCGACGTCGCACAAAGTCGGGACATGTCGGAGAGCACGCAGGCGCTCATCGCGGAAGAGCAGGAAGTCCGGCGCCTCGAAGGGCAGGCGGCAGAGAAGGAGGCCTTCGTCGCAGCATGTACCGAGCTTGTGGAGCAACTATCGGCACAACTGATCGACGCTCAGGTACAGCTGACGGAGGCGGGCCAACAGATGGTCACACTCCAAGTCGAGCGGGAGCGCGCACAGGCCAGGATTGACGAACTGCGTGCTGCGACCGCCGACGAGGAGAGGGCACGCAGAGAACGAGAAGCAGCCCTGGAGGCCGCCAGCCAAAGGGTAGCGGCATTAGAAAGACTTATCCAGCACGCTAATCCCTAGGGGCTTTGTTTTTTGCCATTCCTAGAACATTTTGCTTCCGTTATTCAATATTTCGATCCATTTGTATGAATCAATATATTTATCTGCATCTTTCGGTTTAATATGCTCAACCACAATTCGTTGTTTTGCGGGAGTGTTAACCAAGCATCAGGCATCCATAATTGGGCCTGGATTTCTGGAGAAAAGAGGGAGGTCATTCCTAGGAAAGGAGACCTCAGACCTAATCAATGTATCATCCCCCAACTTGTTCCAACACACGAGCGGGACAACGCTAGGGGCGTTGGGATTTTATCCGAACATAGGGAAATGAGAAAGGGTGAATCGCGTGTCCCGAATCCAGACATCCACAACGGTCGGCCTTCCAGGAAATGCCCAAGACGGTAGGCGGACAGTGGATCGACCATAACAACTGCAATAGACGGACCGAAAAAGGCCATCATTCATATTGCAGGAGGCGGACCACATGTCATCATGAATACCGCTTTGGGGTTCCTTCAGACACAAGGGTGGAAAATCCAGATCAACAGGGCATGCGAAGCGTGGGGCGAAGTGACGATTTGTTCGGATAGAATCCAACGCTCTCAAAATTGCGCCACCGCGGGGAAAGCGTATTAGGCGGATGCACTAATCTGGCCGTGAGTCACCTCAATTCTCAGACAGCACCTCTCTGACGAGGAAACCGTCGCTTCCCATCCTTGCGATGGGGCATCCCGAGCTGAATCGGGGAGAATATTACGACTGCACCACTCTACCCGAAGTCAGGCCAGACGGCCGGCGACGAGGAGGGGCGGGACTTATCGATCCCTGAGGCTGGACCCGAGTCGAAATGCCCGGGCGTTCCTACGTACTCCATCAAGATGGAGATCAAGCCACACGTAGTTCTGAGAGTGCAGTTTAACGTCATGCAGGACGTAGGACCCCATTTGGGGTAGATCTTAGTTTAGGGTCTTAGAGCTCGGACCATAAGGACTAGATCTTAGTTTAAGGTCTTAGAGCTCGGACCATAAAGGTGGAGGATCTTAGTTTAAGGTCTTAGAGCTCGGACCATAGGGCTAGAGGATCTTAGTTTAAGGTCTTAGAGCTCGGACCAGAAGGACTAGAGGGTCTTAGTTTAAGGTCTTAGAGCTCGGACCATAAGGGCGAGAGGATCTTAGTTTAAGGTCTTAGAGCTCGGACCATAAGGGAGAGAGGATCTTAGTTTAAGGTCTTAGAGCTCGGACCATAAGGGCTAGATCTTAGTTTAAGGTCTTAGAGCTCGGACCAGAAGGAGAGATCTTAGTTTAAGGTCTTAGAGCTCGGACCAGAAGGGGGGATCTTAGTTTAAGGTCTTAGAGCTCGGACCATAAGGGGAGATCTTAGTTTAAGGTCTTAGAGCTCGGACCATGGAGGAAAGATCTTAGTTTAAGGTCTTAGAGCTCGGACCAGAAGGGGAGATCTTAGTTTAAGGTCTTAGAGCTCGGACCATAAGGACATCAAAGTACGCCGCATCTGGTCATATCCCCTGGATATGCGAAGATGCACTGAGGGATAGTGTCAGGAGTGTCGAGGTTTCGCCTGGTTAGAATGGGTGGTGGAAAACGTGAATCATGCGGCCATTCACTCGAGGACCGGGAGCACCGGCGTGACGATATGAGAGTACTGCCGACCGTGGCGGAAAAGCAGCATCAACATCGCACTAACCGTTGGTGGAATGAGGCAGCAAACGAGCATCGACCGCTCAATCGCAGGATTCATATCGATTTGCTGCCCGAGGCCATTGGGGGTACCGGCCCGAGTCGGTGGGAGATCACTGAGGCATTGTGTCCGAACCGTTCACGGGGGCTCCACCCAGGGCGTAGACGATGGGTCCGAATGAAAGGGAGCACGAAGCCTGAAAAGTGGAGGAAACCTGACCAAGCGGATCCTGACCCTCCTGGCAATAAACCAGAGTACTCTTGACACCGGTGGACCACGGCAAGGGGTCGGGGAACACGCCTTGAGGGTGACCTGAAGGCGGCGGATTCCCCAGAGAAGGGGGAATCTCTAAGAGGTGGGGGGCTGGACCCGAAGTTTTAAACATTCGGGCGTTCCTACGTATCCCATAAGGATGGGAATCAAGCCGCACGTAGTTCTTGAAGCGCGGCGCAACACAATCGGGCACCAGCGCAGGGAAGAGTGCGGGTCTGACCCTCGCACACAAAAGGAGCGGCATTTG
Source organism: Viscum album (assembly GCA_963277665.1). NCBI lineage: Eukaryota > Viridiplantae > Streptophyta > Magnoliopsida > Santalales > Viscaceae > Viscum > Viscum album. The sequence continues at coordinate 484,070,334 of OY728119.1, read as the reverse complement.
ATATTTCTTGTTTGTCCTTAAAGATGAATGGTTTTTCTTTGTGCGGCGACATGCCTGTGATTGAGAAATCTCTGGCGTCGCCGCAATAATCAAGCCACGGAAGGCATTGATGAATGGCGTGGTTATTAACCAGCGCCCAACATGAGTGTCCCCTGAGGGGAACATCACGATGCAGTGCCGTTTTCTCGTCGGGCGGCCAAGACGATCACAGTTTACGGTCGTGTGGTAGGACCAGACAACACAGTTTAAGGTCGTGTGGTTCGGACCATGGAGGAATCCGCTTACCGCGGTACGGCGGACACGGCGGAGGTGGGAGCATACCCAGCCCTGCGGTCACGCACGATTCCAGGAGAAGAGTCTTGGGATAGGGGTCTGCATATGTCCATCACCCGAGGGGCAGAGATGCTAGCCTCCAGATATACTGGGCCCAGAACGCAATTGTTCGGGCGACTCCCTCCTCCTTATGGGGACGAGGGTCCAGCTACGCATGGCCCTTAGGGAGGATATCTGCATATATCCTTGGTGCTCAGATCGTGGGAGCCTCGAACGACATCATTACCCTGGTTGGTCTGCCTAACGTGTAGAGGCGTACCAGAGGTCAGTATGAAGAGAGTGTCAAGATCCCACTACAACGCACAAAGGCGGAGTGTGATGAGGACTGCGCAACCAATGTTCAGAGCCTGAGAGAGCTGACATGGCGATCAAGGACGTTGCTGACGCATTCGCAACACAACATCCGATCGCGTCGGCCTAAGACGGGGCAAGCAAACGAGCATCAACCGCTCAATCGCAGGATTCATATCGATTTGCGGCCCAAGACCCGCCGGTAAATCGACCCGGAGCGGTGGGAGAGCACTGAGGCATCGTACCCAAACCGCTAACGAGGATCCCTTTGAGTGAAGGCTCGAACAAGAGGAAGCGCGGGGCCTGACAAGCAACACAGGACTTGTCGGGATTGAATCTGACACTACGAGTCATAGACCGAAGCACCCAAAACATGTTAACAGATCTCCGGAAAGGGTCGGAGGAATCACCCTGAGAGCAACCGAAGGGGGGCAGATCCCCGTGATCAACCAAGAGACGGGGCTGGACCTGAGACACAAGCGTCCAGGCGGTCCTACGTATCCCATAAGGATGGGAATCAAGCCATACGTAGTTCTTGAAAGGCAGTTTAACGTCATGCAGGACGATGAGGGGTGTGAGGTAGTCCCTCACACGGGGGAGGCGTACGGCGCGGCCAGTAGACCGACGCGAATGAGGACATAATCCCCCGCTCACGCGATACGCCTCGCACAAAAAAGGAGGGGAACTGGGGCCAGAGGCCCAACGCGGGATAGGGATTCCCGGGAAATGGGGCTGGGCCTGAAGCATGAATGTCCAGGCGGTCCTACGTATCCCATAAGGATGGGAATCAAGCCATACGTAGTTCTTGAAGTGCAGTTTAACGTCATGCAGGACGATGAGGAAAAAGGAAGGGGGGAGCAGAAGGCATCCCCAAACGTGGGGGGGGGGGCGTACAGCGTGACGAGCAAACCAACGTGAATGAGGGCATAGCCCCGCACTCACACCATACGCCGCACACCCGGGGGCAACTGGGCCAAGGGCCCGAGATGGGATGGAAATTCCCGAAGGATGGGGCTGGGCCTGAAGCATGAATGTTCAGGCGGTCCTACGTATCCCATAAGGATGGGAATCAAGCCGCACGTAGTTCTTGAGGGGCAGTTTTACGTCATGCAGGACGAATGCTGAACAGTTTAACGTCTTGTAGCTCGGACGTAGTGCAGTTTAGCGTCATGCAGGACGAAGTGCAGTTTAGCGTCATGCAGGACGAAGTGCAGTTTAGCGTCATGCTGGACGAATGTGCAGTTTAACGTCATGCTGGACGTATGTGCAGTTTAACGTCATGCAGGACGTATGTGCAGTTTAACGTCATGCAGGACGTATGTGCAGTTTAACGTCATGCAGGACGTATGTGCAGTTTAACGTCATGCAGGACGTTTGAACACTCAGGCAAAGTATTGCTTGAGGAACCTAGCGTTGGTGGGAGGAGTGACACACTCACCATCCATAGTCGCTAGGGAGTACGCGCCATTGGGATAGACCTTGTGGACAACAAACGGTCCCTCCCACTTGGGCTCCAACTTGGGCGGCTTCCTGCCGGGGATCATCGGCGCTCTTAGGGCTAGCACTAGATCACCCTGCAGGAAGGAGCGGAGGCGAACCTTCTTATTGAAAGCTCGAGCCATCCTGCTTTGATGCCTCTCCAAGTTGTGCAAAGCGCGAAGTCTATTCTCATCCAGTGCTTCCAACTCGACTAGACGGGCTTCAGCAACTCTGTCCGGCGCTTGCTGGTCGTAGACCGTAGTGCGCAAGGACGGTAACTGGATCTCGATGGGCAGGACGGCCTCAGCTCCATACACCAGGGAATAAGGGGTCATCTGGGTGGAATTGCGAGTCGTCGTCCGATAAGCCCAGAGGGCGTTGGGGAGCTTGTCCGGCCAACTCTTCTTGTTCTGACCAACCATCTTTTGCAGAATGTTAGAGAGGGTTTTGTTAAACGCCTCGATCTGTCCATTCGCCTGCGCATGATAGCGAGATGTATGGTTCGAGCGGATGTTATACTTGGCGTACAACTTCTTCAACTCGGCTGCTCGGAAATTGGTTCCGTTATCCGTGAGGATAGCGTGAGGCACTCCAAATCGATAGATGATGTTGGAGGTCACGAAGTCAGCGATCGAACAGGATTTGACCTCTCTGAGCGGAATCGCTTCTGCCCATTTGGAGAAGAAGTCTGTGGCGGTCAGAATGAACCGGCACTGGCGAGCTGTCGCCGGCGGGTAAGGTCCCACGACGTCCATCCCCCAGACTGCAAAGGGCCAGGAATACCTGGTGGTATGGAGAGGCTCCGGCGGCCGATGCACAAAGTTCGCATGGACCTGGCACGCATGGCACCTCCTGGCGTACTCGATGCAGTCATGGATCATAGAGGTCCAGAAGTATCCCAACCTCCGAATCTGGTGGGACAGCTTCGGCCCAGTCTGGTGGGCGCCACATGAACCAGCATGAACCTCTTGCATGACTCGTGGGATCTCGACTCCCTGAAGGCAACGGAGGAGAACACCATCAAATCCGCGTTTGTAGAGGATCTGCTCCAGGCCGGGACTGCTCTGGAGGACGAACTGCGATGCGCGGCGTCGAACTCGCTCGCGCTCGGCCCGATCCGATGGAAGAATGCCATGTTGGAGGAACTCAACCAAAGGCGCCCTCCAATCACGGGCTGATTCGACTGCTATATCTGGGGTACTCGGGGCTCCGGGCATAGGGGCAACCGTGGTGAGGTTACTTACCAACGGGCCGCGATCTTCTTCCGGGATAACGGGAGCGATGAGCCTGCGGCGCGTCACGCGGACGATCAGGTTGTCCTGTTCAGGTTCCGCAAGTGACGCAGCCAGGCTGGCCAAAGCATCTGCTCGACCGTTCTGCGACCGGGGAACATGGACAATTTCCGGCCGAGAAGGGAACCGGGCCATCAGAAGAAGGGTGCACTCCAACAATGGCACAAGTTCCGGCTTCCTGACAACGTAGTCGCCATTGATCTGCTTAACGACCAGCTCGGAGTCCCCTTTCACGCACAGACGGGGCACGTCGATCTCGAGAGCCAACTCGAGGCCGGTGATGAGGGCATGGTATTCCGCCTCATTGTTGGTACAACCCTCTGACAACAGGAAAGAGTATGGCAGCACGGCTCGCTCCGGGGTAATGAAGACGATGCCCAAGCCCACTCTATTGAGCTTAGGATTATCGAGTCTTCTACCGGTGGGGCTCCGGGAGGCACCGTCAAAGTGCATCTGCCAGCATGGATTGGCTCGATCAACCGAGAGAATGGTCTCATCAGGAAAGCCTAGATCCAGCGGCTGATCCGCGGAGGTCGGGTGAGCGGCCAGAAAATCTGCCAACGCTTGCCCTTTGATGGCCTTCTGAGACACATACCTGATGTCGAACTGCTGGAGAATCACAGCCCACCGCGCTAGACGGCCAGTCAACATAGGTCGGCTCAGGATATATTTCAACGGGTCTACCCGAGAAACCAACTGTACCTCATGGTGCTGCAAGTAGTGCCGTAATTTCTGTACGGCAAATACGAGCGCCAGGCAGCTCTTCTCGATGGGGGAATACCTAACCTCCACATCGAGGAGCATGCGACTGAGGTAATAGAGGCTATTCTATGTTCCCTCGTTGTTCTTCTGGGCGAGAAGGGCACCCAGGGACCGTTCCAGTGCGGTCACATAAAGGACCAGCGGCTTTCCGGATACGGGCGGCATCAGGACCGGAGGTTGAAGCAGGTACTGCTTGATTTCCTCGAAAGCGGTCTGACACTCTTTATCCCATACATAGGTGGCACCTTTCTTCATAAGCCGAGAAAAGGGCTTACACTTGCCGGCCAGATTCGCGATGAATCGGCGTATATAGGCTAAGTGGCCTTGGAACCCTTGCAGTTCCCGGACGGTACCCGGGGGAGGCATCTGGCTAATCGCCCTGATTTTCTCTGGGTCGATCTCAATACCCCGGTATCTTACCACAAATCCAAGGAACTTTCCGGAGGTGACCCCAAAGGCACACTTCAACGGGTTCATCTTCAGGCAGCGAGACCGGAGGAAGCCGAACACTTTCTCAAGATCTTTGAGATGGTCCTGACGCTGGCGCGATTTGACAACCAAGTCGTCGACGTAGCATTCCACCAGTGTGCCGAGGATTGTCTTGAATATGCGGTGCATCGCCCGTTGGTAGGTGGCACCTGCATTCTTCAGGCCGAAGGGCATGACCCGGTAGCAAAAGGTACCTTGGGGGGCCCTGAAGGCAGTGAACTCCTCATCCTCAGGGGCCATCCGAATTTGGTTGTATCCGGAGTATCCATCCATGAAGGAGAGGGCTTGGAACCCTGCCGTGGCATCAATCAACAGCTCTGTCACTGGAAGGGGAAAATCATCCTTCGGACAGTGGCGGTTGAGATCGCGGAAGTCGATGCAGACTCTAATCTGCCCGTTCTTCTTCCTGACCGGCACAATGTTGGCCAGCCATTTGGGGTACTGAACTTCCCTCACGAAGTTGGCTTTGATAAGCTTGTCAACTTCGGCCTCAACCATGGCACCATGGGATGGGTGCATCTTCCTGGGAGGCTGCTTGAACCCGCGATGGTTCGCCGGGAGACCAAGGCGGTGGACGGCTACCTGAGGATCTAGCCCCGGCATCTCGTCATAGCCCCAAGCGAACACATCACGGTGCTGCCTGAGAAAGTCCACGTACTGCTGCCGCTCCTCAGAGGGCATGGCGGCACTAACCAATGTGGGTCTTGGATCGGCCTCGGTTCCAAGGTTCACCTGTATTAACTCATCGACCGTGGCGGGGACGCCCTTTTCAAAGGCTGGGGGTGCATCTTCCACGTCCTCTCCACTTGGGGAGGGATCATCCACGGGAGAGACTGCGTTGGAAACTGCATTGGGGCTACCAGGTCCTGCTGGGCCACTGGTGCTGGCACGGGCGGTCGCGGTCATCTCATCAGGAGACTCACAGGCCGTCGAAACCATTGCTACGTCCAACCGTTGAATCGGGAGGACGTAGGCGTCATCCAAGCTGGCCCATGGATCGCTTGCAACAGCGACAGGCTCAACCTCACCTGCCAGGATCCGCTTGTCCTTGCTCTTGTAATAGTCCGCGTCCAGATAACGGGCTTCACATGAGGCAAAAGGAGAGGCATCTCCTTGAAGCACGCCCACTCGACCATTAAGGGAGTATTTGAGGCATTGGTGGTATGATGAGGGAACCGCCGCATGAAGGTGGAGCCATGGCCTGCCCATCAATGCATTATACGCAGTGTCCTGAGAGACTACCATGAATTCGGTGTTGGCAACCAAGTCACCGAACTGGGTCTTCAAACGTATCTTGCCGACCGGGGTTTGCTCGGTGCGGTCGTACCCCTGGATCCTGAGGTCGGAGGGAATCAAGTCATCCTCAGACAACCCCAATCTCCGGAGCGTCCGAGTTGGAATCAGGTTAATCCCGGACCCCGTGTCGACAAGACAACGCCGGACTTCAAGGCCATTGAACTGGCCGGTGACATACAGCGGACGAATGTGTCCCTGTATAGGAGGGTCTTCATCCTTACCAGAGAACGAGATAACTGCCTGACATTCGGCGTCCTCGATCGTTTCGGCGTGAAAGGCCTCTGCAGCCGCAACCTCTGTCTCAAACTGGAGGGGGCTCTTCAGGGCTTCAGCGAGTGCCTCGCGCATCTCAGATGACATGCGCAGAGCCTCAAGGATGGAGAGCCTTGCTGGGATGTCGGCCAAGTGCTTCAGGACATCATACTTTTTGGCCAAGCGCGAGCTCCTGGTTGCAGGAGGTTGCTCTGCGGTTGGTGGCATGACGGGCCTTACCGGTTGGATCGGCGGCCGACTGGTGCTTGGCGCATCCCGCTGTTCACTGGTCGCAGTCCGGGAAATGGTCACCGTACTGGAGTCAGGAGGCCGGGATGGACTTGTGGCAGGGCGGAGCTGGTCGCGACGCGGCTGAGGCGGTTCTACCTGGTCCCACACCACAAACAGTGGCGGAGGCGAATCCGTCATCCCCGGATGGGGAGCCTGCGCACGTTGAGCTCGATCTTGAGCCTGCTGCCTAGTCTCAGTGGCGTGCACGGCCTGGCTGGAGGTACCAACGGCTGTGCCCCGGCGACTCCTGCTACTGCGGTTCTTCCGACGGTGGCGACGACCGGGGACGCTAGGGAGGTCCACCTGGTGTTCTTCAACGTCGGGAACCGAAAAGGGATTTACCAGCTCGACGGTATTAACCGAAGCGTACCCAATACTTTCATCGGACGAATCATCCATCACCGGGCGGATCCGAGGGGGGATCCCCATCTCCGGGGGCATGAAATCGCCGAGAGTACGGGATAGTGGCGGAACTGGCGGGGCGTGCTCTTCCTTCTTGCGCTGCCGCCGTTTGCTCCTCTTGGAGGAGGCAGGCTGGGACGACGACGCCGAAGCAGCACCCGCAGATTCTGGGGGCTCAGGCTGATTCAAGCGCGCACGGATGATTCCATGGGCGCGAATGATCGTCTTGCGGGCCATCCAGTTATTATACTTCTGGGACCCGCGGTCGGAGACCAGCTGCCATTCGTCCTCGTTGCCACTATCGTCATCTGATCCCACGAATACGCCCGCCACTTGTGCTGGAGCTGGGCCCAACCTGATTACATTGTTGTTAATCTGGTCTTGGAGCCAGTCCTTGAACACATAGCACCACTGGATGGTGTGCCCCAGGGCTCGATGGTAGGGGCAGTAGCGGGGGTTATCCGTGAGATGTGCCTCCTCTGGCTTCCAACACTCAGGCAGTCGCACAATCCTCTGCTCCAGGGCGCTCCGGAAATAACCGGGGACCTGATCCTCATGGAATGAGTAAGTCAGGTGTCGCGGGCCTCTGGGAGCGCGATCTTGACGAGGGGCCGGAGGGTCCTGCCGAGGAGGTGGACCCTGATTATCTCGCCTGGGTTGTGGCGGTACATTACGCGGAGGGGCCGGCCGGTTCTGAGGCTGCCGTTGCTGGGCCGGGAACTGAGCCCGTGGAGGCGGATTCCTGTGAGGCTGTGGAGCTAGCCTCACCGGCAGCAGCTCCAACGGCCTGGGAGCCTCTATCTGGGCCACAGCAGCGGGCTCAGCCCTGCTGACTCTCCTTGCAGGAATCATAGGAGGCAGCGGGTGTGTCTGGCTGGCCTGTTGCAGGGCTTCCTCAAGACGTTGAGCTTTGTCTGAGAAGTCCCTGAACCCTCCGGGGTAATTCTGAGTAATCAGGGAAGGGACCAGCTCGGTCTTGACGTTCCCGACGCACATTGTCAGCAACTGCTCTTGAGTCAATGGCATGTCAAGGGAATACGTGAGACCCTTCCATCGGGCGACGAAGTCCGCGACTCGCTCATCAGGCCTCTGCTTGCACTTGAAGAGGTCTGCGATACTCGTCTTCCGGGTCGTGGAACTGAACTGGTAGAGGAACTGTCTACGGAGGTCCTCCCAGCTGGTTACCGACCCGACGGGAAGCTGGCTGTACCAGACAAATGCTGGCCCTTCCAGTGTCTGAACAAAGCAGCGAAGCTTAGCGGCCTCCTACTGCGCCGGAGTCCCCAACATAGGCCCGCACCTCGAGTTGAAGTGGGCTAAATGCTGTGGCGGATCTCCAGTCCCGTTGAAGGGGGCGAAAGTGGGATTCCCGAATCCCGGAGGCGCCGGCATGTCATCCACCCATGCTGGGTAGGGCTTGCCGTCCGGTGGGATCGCCACCTGCCGAGTCTCCAAGGCTTCCAAGCGGGCAATGAGTGCCGCCATCGGATCGTCCGGACATGGGTTCCAGTCCCGGCGAGGATCTCTAACCACGAGCGCATTGCATGGCCCTTCAATCGGGTCGTCGACCGGGTCGTCGAACTCGGCAGCTCGTGGGATGGCAGGCGGAGCGGCCCTTGGGGCAGCGGGAGGAATCCGAGCGGGATCTCTCAGGTAATCACGCCGCTCGGGAGGGTGTGGCGAAACATACCGCGCCCTCTTGCCGTAGGCAATGGCCTCTCTCCTGTCGGCGAACACGGCATGATCACGGTTGCCCGGGAGAGTCTCATCGAGGGGTGGTTGTTCCGGTCCCTGCTGTCCTGGCCTGGGATCACCGTAGTCAGGCCGCCGTTCTGCAGCGCGCTCGGCGAGGAGCTGGTCAACCAGCCTCTTCTGTTCGGCGAGCTGCTGACGTAGCGTAGCCTTCTCGGGATCCTCCTCTGCCCTCCGCATGGAGGCAGATGGGTCGGCGGGCTTTGTAGCCTCGCTGTGCTCTTTTCCTTTGCTGACGTTTCGGCTCAACGTCAGTGCTTCAGTGGGCGCGGGGAGCCCCAGGAGGTTCCTCTGATGACGAGTAACTCTCACCGATGGATCTGACGACGGCTTGTCTTCGGGGGGGAAGCCCCCGTCGAGAAGTTCCAAGTCGTTCCCCTCTCCCGACAGGTCAGCCATATTGACTGTTCCTGTCCCTGGGGATATACCCTCAGGGCCACCCAGCGAATCGGGCTGTCGGCGGATCACACTGAAGCGTAGGGCAGCGTACTGCCCCCATCCACGGATATACACGTGGGGAGTGGCTTCCTCGATAACTTTGCGGAGTGCTTGAAAACACTCGACGCATCGTTGTTGGAGGGCCTCGTGGTGCCCAAATGACCCGGGGTGCCGAACCGCGGGGAGCATGGCCAGGTCAATTTGACGGCACTGCTCACCAATATCCTCCAGGTGCGCTTGACTCCCGGGGTATGGCATTTGTAGGCAGTGAAGACGGGAGTGAGTCTCCCGGAGAGTTCGGCGGAAGCATTCGAACTCATCCGGGGTGAGCGATTCGGGTGCATCAAAGCCCGGTCCTGCGACTGGCCAAAACTTCTCGGGGAAGTGGCCCTCTGCAAGGACGGTCCAGAAGCTCCACGATTCAAACTCGGGACCCAGATCTCCTCGGTCCTCTTCAATGGCTGGGAATGGACGGGGAACCGGCAGTGGTGCCGAGGCGGGCCGTCGAGCCGACGGGCTGGCCGGCGGCGAATACGGCGAGCAGGCCGATTGGCCTCCATATCCCGGGCCTCCCCCTGAGGGTGGCGGTGCCCCAGCTACCACATCACAATAGGACGGGCCGGCGAGCGAACATCCTGCCGTAGCATCGGTGCTCGCCGAGGGTGCACTAGATCGTGGTTCGACCGTCGATCCCCAGAAAAAGTCTCCGGCTTCTCTGATCGGGGCGGAAGGCACTTCCGGAGGGGCCGGTACCAACCGCAAGCTTGATCCTTGGGGGTCTACCAGGCCCTCGTTACTCCGGATATACCTTCGGAGAGAAGCGGGGATCACATCGATCTCGCTCTCGGGGAGCACGAGGCTGACGTGCCGCATTCCTACCCCTGCCCTTGACTGGCGGGATTGGGGAGAGGGCTCTGTCGCCGAATCGTACTCCGCCTCTGAGTCAGAGAAGCAAACCGGTCGGATCTCTGTCCGGAATTCCGTAACATTCTTCCCTCGGCGTCGACGCCTTGCCTTCCTGCCCCTGGGTGGTTCTTCGGGGCAGGGCTGATCTCTGTCCTGGCGTCCTCCGGCCGCACTGGTGCTGGGGCCAAGAGGACTGGGAACCAAGGTGCGAGGGGCACCGGGACAGATATCAAAGGGGACGCGGGGAGAGATGATTCCGGGCAGGACTCCGGGCCGGGATCCGAAGGTGGGATGACCCATGCCTCCTGGATCGGCCACACAGAGTAGACCCTGCCGGTGAATAGCGCTACCGCGAGGTGGTCCGCGGTGGCTACTGCCAGTGCCAGCAACCGGGAGAGTCAACCCAACCTGCCTTTGGGGCGGTCGGGGCCTCGATCCAGGTCGGGCATAGGAGTTCCCCCGCTCAGGATGCGCAGAGGCCTGGCGACTGGAGCCAGCAGTGGCTTGGGCCAATGCGGCCGCTGTTGCTAGAGCCCCAAGGTGGGCATCCTCTTCCGCTCGTGCCCGACGTTGGCGTCGAGACAGACGAGTCGGGATGAGCGGCGCGGGCAGGTGGAGAGCCCGCTCTTCGACTGGAGAGGCCTGGCGGCGGTGTCGCCGTGGCCTGGCGGGAGTCCTTACCGTAGATCCCTGGAGCGAATCCCGGATAGGGTGATCCCGGGCCTCTTCCACCTCATCCGCGTAGGGAAGGGAACTGTCAGAGCGCTCCGGGGATAAGCTCCCGAAGCGGTTGGACGTTGAGATAGGCAGCGGTGCCTCCCTGCGCGGCCCTCGGGGGCGGCGGTGGTGGCGAGGTGCAGCCTCCTCAAGGTCTAGGCGAGCCATTTCCCTAGTGGGGATGACTCCCTCTTCCTCGTATCTCCGCACCAGGGTGTTGATCACCCTTCTCTGGATGACCTCCGAGGGGGAGAGAGGGCGTGGTCGTCCCGCAATTGCGGCTGCTGGGACGGCTGCGGAACGGGCGGGACCGTGCGGAGTAGCCGCGTCGGTGTTTCCCCTGTCCCTGCGCCAGTGGGCGGGTGGCGATCGGGCACTGGATCGGGCGACCTGATTTCTGAAAGCAGGGAGAATGACCCATTAATACTGACAGGAAAAAGGAATCGACAACCAACCATTAGCGCCACGACGCCTTCCGTGGGGGGAACCCAGGCCCTCGACGTTGCGAGACGGAGTGCCCGATTTCACTTCCCCAGCCCCTGGCGGGTAAGACTAAATGCTTGGCCGGGCAACACGCCGGTCTTCCAACACCTCTGAAAGCTATCGGTCTTCATGTCGAGGAGAAGAGATTCACGTCGGGTTCACCATTTTTCTGTTTCGGTGCGGATGTGCGTCGGGTTACGCTGTTCCGCCAGGACGCGTTCGCGCGTGCACCCGTCAACCCGAGGGGATGGGCGCGCGGCTTGTGGTCCCGCAGTCCCGCTTTCCAAGGGCGGGCGGCATCCGTCCCTTATTCAGGGGCGTCTGCTCCTTGATCGAAACCGGGATGATGGGATGTCGGCTTGTCCTTCCTTGGACGTCTCCTCGGAACTTGTCGCCTAATCCGGGTCTCCCTCATAGACTTAAGAATGTTCGTGAATCTCGTTCCCGGCGCCATATCTTCATGGACACCGGTTAATTACGCTGCTTCCGCCCGGACGTTCCAAGGAGTCTGGGCGGGGCAGCAACCTGTGGTGAGAAGGCCGGGTGGCTCTGGGTGCTGGGGGCGTGTCGTAACACTGCGGCTCTGCACATCTGTCTTCCGTCCCTAATAGGGCTTCTCGAAGGCATGATGGCCTGAGGCATCCCGTACTAGGTGCGGGGAACTGTGTCACCTGAGGTTTTCCTCAGCTTCCCGTGTTTAACACGGGGTATGCCGCGAGTTTAACGTCCAGCGGGGACGGCATCGGACCGATCAACACGAAAAGTGGATCAGATGACAGAACCCCTTGCGGGGAACCTCCGACGCTGGGGCCAGCACATGGGCGGCTTCCCAAGTAACGTGGAGTGGAGTGAAGTGGCATGACCCCACCGGGATGTGGCGGCCCGGGTAAGGATCAGGATGGATGATGAAGTGAAGATCTTGGACCCCAGAGGGGCTTCCTACGTACCGCGCGTTAGCACGGATCAAAGTCAACGTAGTTCGGGTATACAGTTTAACGTCATGCTGGACGTCGGCAAGCCGACTCACGAAGAGGTCGAGGCCGCCGGGCGGAGGATTGAACCGAACCACCTCGCACAGAGGGGGATGGAACGGCCGGGTGGATCACAGTTTCACGTCATGCTGGACGATAAAAGGGAAAATGGAAAAGGGGGGGCTGTGGGGAGGCACCGCGGAGATACACGCGGGCAGTCTCCCACAGGGGCGGATTCATAGGTGAATCGACGCAAGCGTGAACCCTGGAGGGGTCCACTGATGGACGAACCGACGTAAATACGACCGGGACGACCAGGTGGTGGGCTTGAACCTCGGGGAGGCTTCCTACGTACCCTGTATAGAAGACAGGGATCAAAGTCCACGTAGTTCATTCTGTCAGGACTTACGCACTTGAGGCAGCCCGGATGCTGCAAAACTCAGTTGGAAGGGACTTGGACCGAAAGCAGAAGACACCTCGATCCCAGTCATACCCTCTACTGGCTTCGGCGGTGGGGAGGCGCAATGGAGATACACATGTGCAGCCTCCCACGAGAAACTAGGGGTTTGTAATACCCTGCCCCCGTAGGGAAAAGCCACTCCCATTAAATCGTCCCAAAAAGGGGGACAATCCCGACATCCCTGCAGAGACGAGCGGGTGGGGGCCACATCCAAACCGGGGGAGATCCTGCGTGCAGAGCACGGGATCGGATGAAGCGGACGGTTTAACGTCTTGCCGGACGAAGTACAGTTTAACGTCATGTGTTGAGGACGAAGCGGACGGTTTAACGTCTTGCCGGACGAAGTACAGTTTAACGTCATGTGTTGAGGACGAGGCACTTGGCAGTTTAACGTCTTGCAGCGCGGACGATGGGGGCTAGGCATTTTAACGTCGTGCAGCTTGGACGGATGTGCAGTTTAACGTCATGCTGGACGAATATGCAGTTTAACGTCATGCTGGACGTATGCGCAGTTTAACGTCATGCGGGACGAATGCGCAGTTTAACGTCATGCTGGGCATAGGTTGCCGGACGAAGCACTTGGCAGTTTAACGTCTTGCAGCGCGGACGATGGGTGCATGTCACTTCGCACGAACCTGGAGGGCCGCACGGGAAGACAACGCACGGTGCGGGCACCCGGGATGAGGAGCATCGGGCGCCACGCAGGCAGGTGCCCTCAGGGGGTCGAGGGGACGACCCTGGCAGATTGCGCGCAAAAAGGAAGCTTTGCGCGCAATACTGCGGGCCGGCGCGCAATCGGGGCGGCTGGCGCGCAATTGGGCCAGTGCCTTGCGCGCGGATGTTTGAGATTGCTCACACCGGGCTTCGGATAGCGCGCGGGGGCAACGGCTCATTCTCTAATGAATGGCCACTTGAAAGAAGGGGGGGTGCGCGCAATCAGGCCGGATTGCGCGCACCCCGGGGGCAATTGCGCGCAAGCGGGTTCTTTTGCGCGCGAAGGCCTTAGGGTGAGTTTTTATTCAAATGAAAGGAGCCAGCGGGGATTGCGCGCGAAGGCGGACCCCGAGGCTTTCTTGCGCGAAAGAAAGGAGGTTACCTGAAGTTCGTCATTGCGCGCGGAGGGGGTTGAATTGCGCGCACGAGAGACGTTTCGACTTCCAGCAACCTTTGAAACGTTGGGGGTCGCCTTGTATTTATAGGCAACCCCGGGCGCGGAATCCAGGGTGCGAGCGCGAAATTCTCCTCGCGGGCGCGGAATCGGGCGCGGCGTGCAAGGGAGTCCCGCGGACCCGCGGCGCGCAAAATTGCGCGCCGGACCGGCGCATTGCGCGCATCCCGGGGGTTTGCGCGCGGAACATCACCTTTGCGCGCGGGCCTCTGAAATTCCGCGCAAGGCCTCCGGGCCCTCCGAAACGTTCTTCCGACTCCAAATATCACTTCGCTTTCCGCATCCGGAGCTTCGTTTGGGAACAACGGACTTTTCCGGCGTCTACAAAGTTATAAGGACTAAAATCACATGAATATCATGTTTTGATGCAAGATTTAATTCCCATCACTTTTCATTGAATTCTACCTCAAAATGTATGACATACATTAACCAGAATCTACTTCTTTTTCGAATCCATATGTTGTAAATTTGTAGTCCTGATGAAGTTTCCTACCCTAAATTAGGAAATTGAATTCATATTATGTAAAATAGAGATGTTCTTACCATCATCATTCTTTGATATAATAGTCCACCTGATGGATCACTTGGTTAGAGAAGTTTAACCACGTGGTTCTATCCATTACAGATAGATGTACCCCATTGAATGATATATGAATATTTTGAAAGGGTAAGTCAAGAATCGATGTCGTCCAGACTGTTTTGTTGTAGAATGATATATTTTTAAAGAAGTTATTTAATTATATACAAATTACCTATCAGATGATGAAAACATCAGTCTCCCAAAGTCTCGTCACAATGAATGCATTATGGGTGAAGGGATTTCTGGAAGAGATGTTGTTACAATTACCTTGACAGAGTGGGAGAAATAACACCTTTATATATTATAGAATAGGGAATATGTTTATCCATACATTGAATCCCAAAAAGAAATTCTTAGATATTTGAACCCATCAAAGGCTAATGGATGGATATCAAATACACATAATCGACCATTTATAGGATGGTTCATAGATCAAATTTATAAGGAGTTATATGAAAATATGAATTCAATTTCCAAACAATTTCAATGGATATCCATATAACTGAAGGAAAATGTTATATCTTATACTGGTTTTTTAATCAATGGTTATATGTTCTATACAAAATAACAATATGACTTCAGTATGATTCAAAATAGTAGTGTTACGCTTTTTTATGAAGCATTGCAAATATCTGGTTCCAAGAATAGAAATCCAATTTTGGAAAATATGTAATATTTTTGAATTATCTAACAGATATATAACATCAATTATATAACATTTAAAGTGATTATTTTCCTGTGAAAATGGGCATACAATATCAATGGAGTAAAAGTTTATGAAATGGGATTTTTGAAGGTTAATTTTAGTGTTGAAGGGAAAAAAGATGAGTTGTTCACAATGGCATCACAAGTAGTGCAATTATTTTATGTATTTGATCCTCCAAACAAGAATTGGTCGATTGTACTCATGAAGACTAAAAAAAATATTGAGTAAGATGAAAATTCAATTGAGGAGGACCCTTTAATTAGGAATCAACTACACCTTAATACGATGCACGATGTTACCGATATGAATCAAAATACTTCTTTCTATTTTAAATTGACATTAATTTTAGTAAAAAAGAAAAATGGAATACTAAAAACTTAAAAAAATATTCATATTGTTTTTATATGTTAATACAATGATCCATAATTCATTTGTGACATGTAAGAATCAACTACACCTTAATACGATGCACAATCTGCCTGATATGACTCAAAGTGTCCGCTATCAGTTTAAAATTGAAATTTGACTTTAAAAAGTTTCACTCACTAAAATCAAAGAAAAAGAGAATGAATTTTATTTATAATTTATTTTATTGATTCATAAATAATTTATTACATGTAGTAATCAGTCTCAAATAAAACTGATACACGATGTGATCCATATGAGTAAAAGTGCATGTTTTAAGATTAAAATGACATTTTTGTAAAAAAAGGAAAGTGACATACTCAAAACCAAGAAAACAAATTTATATTGTTTTGATATTTTAGTATAATAATAAATAATTTATTTGTAATGTGTAGGAATTTATCCTCATATAAATCTGATGCATGGTGTGATCAGTATGTCTCTAAGTGCATCTTTATTTAAAATTGACATCAATTTTAATAAAAAACAAACTAACCTAATAAAAATTATACAAAAACATTAATATTTCTTTGATACTTTATGAAAACGATCCATAAGTTATTTGAGACATGTATGAATCATCCTCACCTCAATCCGACACATGGTGTGACCAGTATGACTCCAAGTACATGTATTTATTTAAAATTGACATCAATTTTAGTAAAAAGATCAACTAACCTACTCAAAACTGAGATTAGATATTCAAATTGTTTAAATAATTTAAGAAAATTATCCATAAAGCATTTTGGATATATAGAAATCATTATAACCTAAATCTGATACACAATGTGATCGATATGAGTCAAAGTGTGTGTTTCAATTTAAAAATGAAATTTTAGTGAAAAAGACAAGTGACATACTCAAAACTAAGAAAACACATTCATATTGTTTTTATACTTTATAAAAAATATCCATAAGTCATTTGGGACATGTAAGAATTATTTTAACCTCAATCTAATGCATAGTGTGACCAGTATGACTCAAAGTGTGTCGTTTTATTTAAAGTTGTCATAAATTTTGGTAAAATAGAAAACTGACCTACTCAAAACTAAGAAAAAACATTTATATTGTTTTGATACTTTTAAAAAAATGATCCATAAGTCATTTTTATATTTAGGAATCAGACACACATCAATCTGATACATGATGTTCCTGGTTGACTCAAAGTGTCTGTTATTAGTAAAAAATTAACATTTTAGTTCAAATAGTGTCACTCACTAAAAACAAAACAAACATGCTCATATTTTATCGATAATTTTTTAAAATTATTCATAAGTAATTTGTGACATGTAGGAATCTGTTTCATGTCAAACTGATACACGATGTGATCAGAATGAGTCAAAATTGCATGTTTCCAGTTTAAAATGTCATTTTAGTAAAAAAGACAACTGATGTACTCAAAACTAAGAAAAAACATTCAGATTGTTTTGATACTTTATGAAAACAATCCACAAGTCATTTGAGATGTGTTGGAATCATCCCCCCCTCAATCCTACACACGGTGTGATTGGTATGACTCCAAATGCATCTTTTTTAAAAATTAACAGCAATTTTAGTAAAATGGACAACTATTCTATTGAAAACTAAGAAAACACATTAATATTGTTTTTATACTTTTAAAAAACTATCCATAAGTCATTTTTTATGTTTAGTAATTGTCCGAACCTCAATCCGATACACGATGTGATCGTTAAGACTCAAAGTTCCCGTTATTAGTTTAAAATTGACATTTTAGTTCAAATAGTGTCAGTCACTAAAAATCAATCAAACATGCTTTTATTTTCTTTATAATTTTAAAATATGATTCATAAGCCATTTGTGACATATAGAAATCCATTTCACATAAAAACGAAATATGATGTGATCTAAATGAGTCTAAAGTGCGTGTTTCTAGTTTATTACGCATGGTGTGACCGGTAGGACTCAAAGTGCACCTTTTTATTTAAAATATTCAGGTTGTTTTGATACATTACAGAAATAATACATAAGTCATTTGTGACATGTAGGAATCAACCACACCACAATTCGATACAAAATTTTCCTGGTATGACTCAAAGTGTCCGTTATCAGTTTAAAATCAACATTTTAGTTCAAAAAGTGTCACTCAATGAAAATAGATCAAATGTAGTTGAATTTTATTAATAATTTTGGAAAATGATTCACAAGTCATTTTTGAAGTTTATAAATCTATTTCATATCATACCAACACACGATGTGATCGTAATGATTCAAAAGTGTTAGTTTCCATTTTAAAATGACATTTTAGTAAAAAAGATAGCTGATGTACTCAAAACTGATCAAACACATTAATATTATTTTTATACTTTAAAAAAGTGATCCAAAAGTCATTTGTGACGTTTTTGAATTTAAATCACCTCAATATGATGCATGGTGTGACCGGTATGACTCCAAGTGCGTCTTTTTATTTAAAATTAGCATAAATTTTAGTAAAATTCACACTTTTTGTTAATTTATTTAATTATATTATTACTAACAGAAGAATTTTGTTTCTTATATATGTGTGTTATTTTGTGAGAGAAGGGGTGTTTTTTTCATCAATATCAGGAGTCGGGTCAGGATTCAAAGATAAGGTAACATTGATGTTTTTGAATGTATATAATAATTTATATTTATGTTATTGTATAAACCAATGTTTGAAATTTATATAATATAGTATTTTTTCTTATGTTTTGTTATAAATTTAATTTAATTTAAATCCTATTTTGGGACTTGTTTTTTTTTTGATATTTGGTGTGTTTCTGGTGTTGCGGTGTGCCGGTATAGCACATTGCAATGATGCTGCAGTGTGCTGTTACAACACGCTGCAACATGGATCTTTATCAATTCTTCAACGAGCACTGATAAAAGGTCATTTATCATCACTTCTATAAGATCTAATAAAAGACAAAGGATTTTAACCTTTTTCATGTAGTCAAAACTTTTCTATCACTGGTAATTTCCATTTCTAATGCTGTTATAGGCCTATTTTGTAGTAGCGGAGGGAGAGGATACACATGAAATTTCACAAAATATTTAAATATAATTAACACATTTATAAATTATAATTCTTAAAAATGAACAAGGTTTAGATGGAAGATAATATAGGCCCTAAATATATTCAAATTTTAAGAATTATTCAAGTTTATATGACATTATTTCCCTTATCTCTTAGTTTTATTCTCTTAGAAAACCTTTGTTAACCTTAACCGTGGTAACAAATTGTCACAGTTTTTTCTATTCATTGTGCTGAAAAATTAAGTTGAACTCATTACATAATATTATATATTTTTATTAAAAATATTGAATCCATTTTACAATATTCTATTTGTATAAGTGGAATAAATTAATTTTAATAGAAGTTAATAAAGCATAATGAAAATTGTTTTTTAGAAAAATGTTTGTTTTAAGAAAAAAAAATATTTTACAAAAAAATGTATAATATTGATTCCAATTTAATTAATTAAATTATTTTAAATAAAATGATACTTGTTTTATTTAAAATAAAACCAAAAATTAATGTAACCATATAAATACTTGATTAAGAGAAAACAATGAAAACATTTTTTATTTGGATGAAATAATTACATGGATTTGTAAAATGTTAAGCATATATTTATAAGTTCAAAATTATATTTTTATGTGAGTTATATTAGTTAATTAAAATATATTTTTTATATAAAAGGGTTTTTTTTAACTTTTAAGTTGTTCATATATCATTATAATTTCATAAAAGTGACGGTTTTTGTAAAATTGGTATTTTCACTATTCACCCAAAAATAAACTATTTCTAAAAAATCTTAAGAAATTCACCCTAATATAATTTTGAAATGATGAATTAAAAAATGGAATTAATTTCATCAAATAAAATATTTAAAATATGGATAAATTAATTATAATGTTCGTGCACAAAATGCAATAAAACCCATTTTTTGATAAAACATATATTTGAAGCATAAATTGACATTATTAAAAATTGAGTACATATTTATTATGTTTTAATCAATAAATTTTAATTATATAATTCATTTATAAATATTTTTAATAATTTGGTTATTCCTATTTATACTACCATATTAATGGCTAGGTTATAATTGTCACATTTATAACACATCATTGTTCGCTTAAAGATCAGTGTTATATGTTGATTAAGCCATCGAGCTTATTATTATTTTAAACTAAATTTTTATGATGTAAAATTCACCCCTTAAATAAATTAAAACCTCAAAAGTTTTATACCTCAGTAATCAAGGGTTTAATATTTCAAAATATAGTTTTTGAAAACCCACATCATAGAAATGAATAATATAGCTTCCTTTGAATAGGGAAAGTGGAAAATGTAAATGTTACCTAGAATAACACATAATTAGGTCCCTAGGTAAGGATAACATTAGAAGGAAGTGAAAATATTAATATGGAGGTGAAATAATAATGTCCAAGTAATAATAGAGAGTGATAGAGAACATGATCACAAGAAAGTTAATGACTACAAAACCATAAATCATTAAGGGGTAAATAAGACCATCAATTCATTAGAAATGAAGGTAAAAAGATAAAGTTTTTATTCCATTATACTTTTCCTAAAGTTAATGGGTTATTTTAATTTAAATATAGAGAACATGAGAAGATATACTTATTTTCTTCAAACTTTCTAGGGATTTTTGTGATTGAATATTTTAAATAATTTCCAAATTTGATTCCAAGGATTAAGGAATAAGAAGAATATTTCATGCTTGAAGCATAAAAATCAATGTTTAATAGATCATAAGATACATGAAAGAAATATTAGTTATTAAAAAATTCAAAAAAAATATTATAATAAGTTAATATAATACTTAATATTAATAAACATTCTTATGAAAAATAATACATTAATTCTTAAAACATCAATAATAACACCCATTGAAATATTACAATACTTTATCCCTTAAATTATAATACCACAAGTTCAAAATAGATTATTTTATGTTTCATTGAGTAATTAATAAATCATCAAAACTAATTAAACCTAAAAAATTATTTCAAAGTTAAACATCGGTATAATAACTATGTTTTCAACTAGAGAATATATGTGCATAATTTTAGAGACCACCCATTATATTCTTATTAAAACCAAATTCCCACTATATGTTTGGTTGGAAAATCCTTTATCAGAGTGTTAGAGGTTGATTCAATATTCTTAAAAGATATAAAAACTGTATAGATTTGATATTCATACTCTCCATACTTTAAGAAAGATTATATTTCGTTTAATCAAGTACCATTGTATTTCTTTAAAAAATTATTACATGCTTGAAATTATACACTTCCCCTTTTAATTTTTTCAATATTTACCTTTATATTGGGATCATCCGTTCTCTTTTTATCTTATTTTCCTTTGAAAATATAATACTTGAGCAATTATTTCTCTGCCTTGATGTCACTGGATACCATATCATCATATAATGTTTTTTCAGAAAGTAGAACTCTTAAAAGGCTTGGTTTTAACCCACCAAATAAATAATAAATATTAATATTTGGATTAAAGTCATAGTAAAAAAACTACCTTCCTAATATTATATAGTTTAATTCATACCTAGAAATACTTTCCTCTTCCCTTTATCCCAAATTTAAAACTACCTTTCAAAATCAAATCATTTTCAAAGAGGAATTTATTTTTAAAATAATATCCCTTTAAAATTCTCCCATTCAATAAATTATATTTACTTATCCTATTTTTCATTTAGAAATAATTTACACTATTTATTAGCATCTCTCTCTAAACAAAACACCGCTAGAATAACCTTTTCCATTTCATTACATCCCAAAACTTGAAATATATTTTCAGGTGACTTGATACATTGTTAAACCCCTAACAAATTAGTAGTTTCATTAAATAATGGAGGTTTTTTATATACAAATTAGTTTAACTTCATATTATAATGTAGTTAAGAAACATTTTACTATATATATCCAAGAGTACTAGTCATAACATTCCTTGATATTTTTATAATTTTCTTGGCTCCAAATATATTCTTATATGCATTTTTAGGGGATAATCCTTATATAGATTATGGGTGTTGATATGTTTTCCATTACTTCAATTAGGATCCATTTATAAACAATGGTGATATCCTTTTCATTAGAACTATTAATGATACATTTATATTTTACCTAGATATAGCATAATGCATAAACTCAGGGCCGGTCTCAAGGAAATAATGTCGAATGTCCTAGTGATTATCCTGAAACTCTTTTTTTGATTTTGAATATTGGAAGTAAGAAATACAAACATGTTGGAAAAACAATAAAAATCATTAAGTTAGTGGGTGAAATGGAAATAGTGAACAAGAACTAGAAAAATAGAAAACAAAAAAAAATAAAGTTAGAAAGAACATGCCTATATCCAGATCGATCTAGTACTTAACTACCTATCATTAATCTCCAGATAAATTAGATCATTTACAAACCCCACTCAGTGAATGATCAATATCTCAAGTCATACACCTATCTCACTAAAAATGAAGAACACCTCAAATAAATAACCTCTTCCAGTGTATGAGAGTTCTCCCAAAAGTGAAGGAATCACCTGATCAGACCTCTCCAACCATGAATATCTTCCTAGAAAGAGTGATCTTCATGAGATCATTAATCAAATAGGTACTTCCAGATACTCCTTCAGGTGATATAAAATGATAATAGGATAATGATGAAGGAGAATATAGTAAATAACACTTCTCTTAGGCATTTGTTCTCTCACACCACAACTTAATACATCACTATCTATAAAGATAATGGAAGAAGATGATAATGAACATGAATTTTGAATCTCCAAGAATCATTATAGATTCAATCAATGGATTTTGATACATGTATTATCTACTCATCTTTAAAGGTTCAAGGTCATAAGACATCAAGGAGGAAGAATAAAAAATATTGTGTTTAAAAATTGAAGTAAAGGGGAATAGTAGAAGGAAATAAGAGGAAAGAAGGTTTAGAAAAAGTTCCCATATCTAGGAATCAAGGGTTTCCTTCCATTTTTAGGAATTAGTAGCATCATAATATGTATAGGAATAATATTATAGTGAGGAGTGATCCTCTTATACAAAATGGTAATATAAAAGGGGTGACATACTAACTAATAGGTAAAAAAACAACAATGGGACGTACTTTCAGGTGATATCTATTAGCCTTAGATGAATCCATAGTGAAAATAGTCAAGCTATTTCAATGACATATGACATTATACAAAAATTATTTTCTAAAAAACAAGAATTATCTTAGCACTATATTGCCACAACATGGATGGGGATCACCATTGATCTTCTTCTTCCCTGATTCGGAAAAACCAAAGAAATAAGAGTTAAGTTGAATCTAAAATAATAATCCTAGATTTAGAAATGAATTTATAATTTTTGTTGAATTTTTGGGAAACTATGAGCTTTTGAAACATCATCATTATGTTAGAAATTGGCTACATCAAGTATTTGGCTACACAACAAACTCAATTATGTGAAATTTCAGCTATGTTGACCATTTGACTACATGAACATTCTCTGTAATTGGATATGTCTCCAATAGAGTACATGGATTTATCTATATAAAAACTTAGTTATGTAGATATTCATTTACATTAAGTTAAAATATTCTACATAGCTCTCATGAATGGAAATTTGGCTATATAGATAACCAATTTAAATAAATTCACCTATATGGTAACATTCAAGAAAAAATTCAACCATGAATGAAATTAACAATGAAAAATCACCAAATAATTGGTTCTTTAAAATAAATGAAAACACACATCAAGAGAAATTGGGATAATAAATCATAAGAAACACAAAATTTAACAAGGGATTCCAAGTATTTCATATTTTTCTATGAATTAAATAATATTCAATAATCTCATTTTTAAATTACATTTCATTATTCAAAACATGAAAAATTAATGAATGAAGATATGGAAAAAATGTAATAAAATTATGCCACATCAAATTCCCCCACACTTAAGAAATTTCACTCCCAAGTAATAAAATGAATTTTATTTATTTACAAGACTTCCATGAATAAATTTCCACGATTCAAATTCACACCAGAATAAAAAAACCAAAATTTATTCCATTGCTAAAAATTATTATTCCTCTTTATTGAACTACTTAAATCCAATTAAAGTTCTAGTTCTGAGAGTTATTATATGTTATATTTAAGTGTAATTAATACTTAACAAGTGGCACCTTAAATTAACACTCTCTCCTAACTTCCTCAAACCAAAGTTCCACTTTACACTTACTTGAACAACTCAAATGATATTTTTATAAATCAATTTTCTATTATTAATGTAGGTTCAAAATTACCCTCACAAAAATGAATTCATTTTTAAAACATATGAACTTCTATTTGATTTTCCCATATCTAAATATGAAAAACACTATTCAAAGAACTCATTGAATTTGAATTTTATTTATTTACACAACACACCTAGTGACTAATGTTTCAAACATTCACCATGGGACCCTAATTTCCTATTTTACTCCAGTTTAAAAGGAATTAAATTAATCTATATTGATTCATCTCCCTATGGTGTTCTATTTCACTAAATATAAGTTACTAGGTTAATGTTTAAAATTCAAGTTTCCTCATGTTATAATTCCATTTACACAAAAATCTAACCTATCAAACTCCATTTCAATGTTTTTAGATAGTATTTCCATAAACATAAAGGGTTTCATCACAGATTAATCATTAAAATATAAAAATTATAGAACCAGTGGAATACCTCAAATGACCATACAATTATCACTTAAGGAGGACATATTGAATTTCAATTTTCTTAACCTAAAAAAAACAAAAAATTCATTTATTTACAAGGAGAAAATCCTAATATAATGCTGAATGGGAGTCAGTTTTGAAAAAAATTTGTGGTTATTGATGTTTAAAACATTGAATCATAATTAAGGAACATTTTAAGACCCCTATAATCTACACATAAAATTTAACATTGTCCCCAATGTAAAATTCTATGATGGGAGAAAACTTTTATTCAACACAAGTTTTCAATTCAGTAGATCATAGATTATTAGAAGTGTTTAATGAAGTTTACAATAATAATTTTTCCAAATATCGACATCAATTTTAAATCCATTTTATTTGAAATTTAGTTGTTCTTATTATTATAAAATTAAAAAATAAATCTCAATTCAGTTAAAAAAATATTGATAAATAATGGTGTACAGAAAAAGTTCAATGAAAAGGATTTTAATGGTTGTAGGAAAGTTTAAAAACTATGGATCAAATTGATTTTCAATATATTTGATATCAAAAAGATTTACATACATACCAAAAAACATATTTAAATTATTTAAAACAACAAAGAGGATTCCCCCACACATATTTTACAAAAACACATAGAATGAATTGGAAGAATTAAATTTTTTAGAATTGAAAGAAGTACTCCCCAGATGTAAAATCTTTTCTTATTAAGAAAAATGAAGCCTCCCCATTTTCCATTAATATAATACCCTAGGTATATAGTTTAAGTACCTACAAGTTGAAAACAGATTAACATTAGAGTTTAAATTTTGAAATTCAAAGTGTAATGTAACCAAGTTTGAGTTTAGGAGGTTTTGTTATAGTAAGATCTTGCTTATAGCTCCTATTGACAATGAAAATCATAATGATTCTTCCATGGATCTAATTTTTAAATTGGTTTAATTTTAATATTAATGAGTCTTGTGGATATAATACCAGATTATTTAATAGAAAATGACATGAAACACTTAAATAATGTAAATTTAAATGAAACTCAAATCAAAATAATTCATAAGATAATATTGGGAAACCCCCCATGGGGTTTTGTATTTAGACTCTCCATCAATAAAAAACCTTTTGATCATCCCAAATTTGATGGAGTCTAAGTATTATTCCTTAATCACCACTATAATCTATTTATTCTAACTTCAATTATTTATTACTTATGGAGTACCCTTTGACTATATTCATTGAATTCACTTTATTCAGCAATGTAGGTTTTATGAAATAGTGGATAGAGAAACAAGATTTAGGGGTACTTACCCTATTTTTGATCTTAAGTATTGGGGTGTACACACTATAAGAATTGAAATCTAGGGAGATAATTTTCTTCTGGTTTTTTCCAATCTATTATTTCCTCTTAGACAATAAAAAATATATCTATACTGTTTTTTTATCATGTACTCAACTCTAACCAATCTTATTCCTTTTAAATAGATTCAAAACATGTATTTTCTATAAAAAATTGGAGTTATATAAATTCATCAAAAATGTGAATATTTATCAAGAATTTATAGTAAATCTTATCATTCATCTGAATCAACATAGGGAGAATAAACAACATAATTAGTTTCAATAAAATAAGAATCAAATGGAAGAAAAACTTCTTCAATAAAGCGATCTTCCATATAAATTTGGTTATCTTTATATTATTTATGGTTAGATAGTTATCTTTGTTTAAGAATAATGTATTTAAACCCATCTAGTATATTTTATAAAAAATCCAATTAAAGTGTGGTGTATTCCATGGAAATAAGTAGGATTCCATCAACTGGTTTGTCCTGTTCAATCATGGGAAAATTATTAAAAGATTTAATGTAATTTAAATCACAACAATATTTATTAAAAATAAATTTTTCATCTAATTTTATTCCAGATTCATCAATTCCTATATATCCTATCTCTTTCTATCCCTTAAAAAAATCCCCAGAATATGAATCTTGTATCTTTAGCCTTAATCCTAAGGGAATATTAATATCTTAAAATAGATATCTATAACTTGATTATTCATCTATTTATTTTCAATTTTCTTCTCAGTTTCATACCATAAAGTGCTTTAGTGGATTTATAGAGTTACACCTTTATATTTTTTTATATAAATACTTATTAAAAAAATTTTCATCATAAGATGATAACAAGACATTTCATAATTGGTAATCTCTCAATATTGTCATTCTTACACAATGTATTTAGATTTTTACATAGCCTCCTTAAGTTATTAAAATAGAGAATAATCTAATAGTGATATTGAATAAAAAAATTTAGTGACTATCACTATTTATTAAATAATAATTAAATAAAAATTTAAAAAAGAAAAAAAGACACATTTTGTCCCTGAAAATGATTCCTAAATCTGATAGCATTGTAGTTTGAACTATCATAGATATATTTATATTTTCTCTAGATATAACATAGTGTCTAACCTAGAGGTTAATATTAAATAAGAAGCTACAAATGTCTTAGTGATTATCCCAAAAATATTTTTGGGTTTTTAAATATTGGTAGTAGGAAATGAAAAATTTCAGGCATAGTGATAAAAATTATCGAGGAATTGGGTGGAATCAAAATGGTGAATAGTGAATAGAAATAGAGAAAACAAGAAAAAATATGGAAAAATAATTTAGAAAGAAGAGGATTAGATCTAGGTCGATCCCCTCTTTAACTACTAATATCTATATAGATTAGATAACTTCCCAATGTTACTTAGTTCATTCTTGATCTTTTAAGTCACACACCTCTTTCACCCAAAATGATGAACAATCAAACACATAAACTCTTCCAGTGAGTGAGTGTTCTCCCAAAAGTGAAGGAATCACCCAATCAGACCACTCCAGCCAAGAATCTCTTCCTGGATGAAGTGATATTCATGAGATCATCAATTATATAACCACTCATAGATACTTTTTCAAGTGATCTAAGAATAGAATGATATAACAATGATAGGGGAAAGAGTAACAAACACTTACCTTGGGTAGTTTTTCTATCACATCACCACTTAATATGTAATTGTCTATCATAATCAAGGAAGAATATGTTGATCAATACGAAGTTTGGATATACAAGTAGTATTAGTGATTCACTTATAATGAAACAATCTAGAATACCCTCAAAACACAACATTACAACCAGTCCTCCACTATCTTGAAGGGAATTCCTAATTTCGATGGGTTGGAGACAAGAGACTATGAATCAACAAAAACAAAAATGGAACGATTTATCCTATCAACACAAGTATAAGAATATAGAAGTAGAAATAAAATCCATACAAGGTATAAAATAAAATATCCAACAGTAAAAGAAACAACAGAAGTATTAAAAAAAGGAAATAAGGCCTATGGATAATACAACTGAAAACAAGGTAAATGATATTATACCACCAAATCCCCATGTTAAGGTAATGCAATTCCACATTCACCTCCACAAAAGGATGAACCAAAATATATATGACTATCGACTACACTGAGAAACTATATAAACATAGAATATATATAGTTGTGAGCTAAAATCCCAATAGTGTTTCACCCATAGACCCAAAGAATAACATTGAATCTATATCATTAAAATTTGAAAATAATGATACAAAATAGGCTCTTCAAGTTTTTATTTAATAAAATATATATCAAAAAATTTCTGTGAAAATACCAATTTTTCCAAAATAAATCCTTTTTAACCACAATTTATTTTCTCATGAAAACTATTCATAAATTCTAGTTTAAAATAGTTTAAAGTCATATTAAAGGAAAATATGATATAAATTAATTAATTTACAAATAACCATACCTTGGAAAATATGCATAAATTGTCATCATGGAAACCAAATGTGCTAAAGAAAAAAATATATAATAGAGTCAACATGTTCATCAATGAAGAAAAATATTCATGTTGGAAAATAATCAACACATTAATATACCTCATGCCAAACACCCGGTCTTACCCTATCTAAGCCTAACTGAGGGTAAAATCCTTTAGGTTGAACTTAGTACCATATAAGTCTACTAGCTAGAGAATAATACTATACTAGTGAATATTTTTAACTTTAATTCCACCTAGAAACCCATATCTTCCCATGAAATTCAAATTAATGTGAGAATTTCAAATTAGTATCATACAATATATCATAAAATATCACCACATTTAAAAAATCCAAAAGTCTTA
The DNA here is from genome assembly GCA_963277665.1 of Viscum album. Classification (NCBI taxonomy): domain Eukaryota; kingdom Viridiplantae; phylum Streptophyta; class Magnoliopsida; order Santalales; family Viscaceae; genus Viscum; species Viscum album. Next base: position 484,041,922 of record OY728119.1, on the reverse strand, counting down.
CTCACACCTCTGATCACCCACATATGAACATCCCCATTATCAGGAATATTAATTCAATTAAATTCATTTCATCCTCCCCTGAAAAGGATATTTCATTACAATAATTAAATTATATGTCATTTATATTATACATAAAGGGGAACTTCCAATTGATTTTCCATTTTCTAATAAATCATTTTAAAGTGCTAACTGTGCCTTTTCACATTATATTTGGATTACCAATCCATTAAAACTAATCAAGGCCATTTATAAAACCATTTATAAATCATTACACTTTAATAAATAATATTTTTCAAATAATTAACTCAAAATGGTCAAATGAACCTGATCTTAGAAAACCACATTTTTCTCATCATTTTATAAATCATTATCATAGACATTCCAAATTTATTTATTAAGAACAAACTGTGAAATTCAATTTCCAAAAAAGAGAATATTCCTTTAAAATAGTTTCCCCATCAAATCATATCAAAATCATATTTTTTTAATTTTATCAAAATATCAGGAAAATAATTAATATTTTATATAAAAACTAGATATAGGAGGAATAAAATTAAGGAATTAAAAACTCAAGATGAAAGCACAAGAAATTATATATTAAATTTTAAAGGGAGATAATTGGGACACCTACCTTGAAATACTCATAATATCAATCATTGTAAGGGAATTTAAAGATGACAAAATAAGTGAATCAGAGAAATGAAAAAGATATACCAAGAGAAAAATACCATTTAGAAAAATTGGATCCAATAATTAGTCATGGATTACATAGCCCTTGTCCAATAAGAACTTGAATAAGAAGAAGATCCAAGACTAAGATAGAGAAAGACTTACTACCCAGGAACCAACATAATGAACAAAACCTAGATCCACTAAGAATTGAGGTTAGAGAAAACAAACTATCATAAGAAGATCCTCTAGGTTCAAATAGGTTAAGTAAAGGTTGATGTTGGGGGTTAAAATAATAAAACAAAGGTCTTGGGAAAAAATCATAAAAACACCTACCAAGTCTCACATACAATGACACCACCAGCTACCCAGGGGCCTCCACCAGCTAGCCAATGGGTCTATGGTAGGATTATGGGTGGAGAAATAATGAATATGAACTATCCCTTCCAATATATGGATAGTGGATACAAAAAAATGTTTTATCCATTGCCAACCTTCACTGGTTGACCAATGGATCTCACAAGAGAGCCGAGGGACCACCTGTAGCTCCTATGGATATAGGTTCAGGTCTAATGCCACATTCATCATTTAAGAAAACCTCTAACCCTTAAAGAGACTCAGAAAAAACTTAAAATCCACCAAAAAATGTGGGTAAAGTCAGGATGTGATATCACTCCTTAGATATGGACATGCATATTGGCCTTCATCTCTGAAGTTTCAAGATCAGAAAACATTTAGGATGAATAATGAACAAAATTATATTTAAAAATTGAAACAAAATAAAAAAAGTGGAATTAAATTAGATAAATAAAGTGTTATAAAAAGTTCTTACCTCTAGTAATCAAGGGTTTCCTCCTATTTTCAGGAATTAACAGCTTTCTTCCATATTTGAGAATAATATTATAGAGTGAGGAGTGTTCATCTTATACAAAAAATAGTAATAGAAACATAGTGACCTCCTAAATAATATATAGTAAAAAACCACATAGAATGATTTTAAGTGATTCTCATAAGCCTTTTATGAATCCTTAGTGAGAATATCCAAGCTCTTGAAATGACATGTGACACCCCTAAAAATTTTATACTCAATAGCATGCATGATATCAGCACTAAATAAACACTATGTGGATGGGGATCTCTAAGGATTTTCTTCTTCCTTAATTCATCCAAACTAAAGGAATGGGAAGAAAGTTTACTCTAAAATAATCACTCCATATTTGGAAGTGAATTTCATATTTTTATTGATTTTTTTGTGGTACCATGAGCTTCTGCAATATCAATAACATGTTTAAAATAAGTTACATTTATCATTTGACTATGCAATGAAGTTAGTTATCTGAAAATTTAGATATCTTGAGAATTTTAATTTTTGAAAAATTTATTCATAATTAGATATGTTTCCAAAAAATTATGTGGATTTGATTACATAGATACTCGGGTACATTTGGCTCAATTCGTCTATATAGCTCTCTTGAATAGAAATTAGCCTACATAGACAACCAATTTAAAGAAATTATCCTACATTGGAACTATTAAGTATAAATTAAACCACGATTGAAATGAAAAATTAAAAATAACCATATAATTTTTTTAAAATAAATGACAAATCACATCTAGAATAATTAGGCCAATAAATCACCAAAAACATATATTTTCACAAATAATTGAAAAATATTGTAGGTTTTTCATTAAATTAAATAATATTCAATAATTTCATTATTAAATCACATCTCATCATTTAAAACATAAAATATTAATGAAAAAATCTGTGAAAATTTTTAAATAAATGAGGCCACGTAAAATGGAATACACTAGATTAGCTCATAGAGTTATGAATCATAGTGTATAATTATAAATTCTATGTAATAACTAATATAAATTATCTAATATCAAAATGATAAGATTATTATTTTTGGGAACTTCATAAAATCATAAAAATATTTTCAAATCTTTTATAATATTTTATAAATTGCATATGATCAACCAAATCATATCCCCCAGGATTGTCTATCCAGGTGTGTACGATCAAGTTAATACCTAATCCAACAATTTCATAGATGTTACCCCTAAGATAATCTATACCAAAACCACATACACTTCCAATTATCTAGAAAAGGATGAATTTTCTAGGAAGACCAGATAATATTTACAAAAACATCATGATATTATCCTATAATTAGTCTTATCCCTAGAATCAGTCATAAGGTTGTATTCTCTAATCTATGTTTTCCTAAATATTATTCAAATATTTCCTACTAAAATTTATTTGATACTGACTAAAATAACCTTGACCTTAGTATCCTAAAAATGGTGGTTAGTTTATTACATTAGCACTAGATACAAGCAATTTCATCCTAAGGAATCAAATAGTTTAGTAGTATTGGAAAACTAGATACATTCTTGAATATGAAATTATATTTGAAAACATAAAATAAAACCTAGTATATTATTTGAGAACATTATTTAACTTCTATAATATCCTTTCATATCAATCATATCATACTTATTACCATCTTGGGGAAAAGGAAAAAAATAAAAGGGTGAGCTCAGATTCCTAGTAAGGGGATGCGTACTATAGAAATTGTTATAAAATAAATAAGGTATGAATAATATGATAGGAATAAATGATGATCAAATAATTCTATATAAGTAATCACATGATCTTAAAAGTTATCCATGGATAGCATAACTATTCAAATAATCACATGGAAATCAGTAACTAATTTTATAATTATGAATTTCATAATGATGGTTATCTTAAACTAACCATTGAGGCCTCTTACCAAGACATATTACATAAATGGGTAAGGATTGTGAAAAATACATAGCCTATTTTGTCTCATTATACCTACCAATGCATCAAGGGGATATTTAATTATAATATCTACTTGTTACTTAATATGTCTAATGAATTCATTATATGAATAAATAGTAAAAATTAATCAAAATTCCTTAATAATCAATAACTATATGTACTAGAAGAACTATCATATAGAATGTGAATACTTTCCCTAGTCAAAATGATTACAAGCAATCCAGAGAAATATGGTCGATGGTATCACTAGATTATACCCTCATTAAATCATAACATTCATCAAATTATATTGATATTTATGGAAATACATTTAAAATATCACTTAAACACTTCTTAAGGAAAATATTTTTTCATTTTGAATATTTTTTGAAAGTATAAAATTATAGAAAATATTAAAAAAACATTTTATTTGGAAAACACTTAGAAAATTTTAAATTTAGCTTAAAATAAAAGATTTTTCCTGATGGTGGAGTAATTCATTCGTGCGGTATACATTAAAAATTATTATGTTCACACCTTTGGAGAAGGTTCCTTATTCAGAAAACAACAATAAAATTACTTTTAATTTATTTTATAGAAACTCAAACATGGGTAAAATGACTTCAATAAATAAGTAGAGAACATTAAAAACATTCCTTAAAACATTTTAAAGAAAATATTTAAATGGAATAAAAATATTCCCAACAGAATAGAAATGATATCATTTTTTCTATAAAACATTATATCATACTTTTGAGTACTTATAGAAGTGAAAATGAACGAAAAACTCATCATTTTAAAAAATAGAGGAGAATAAAATTTATGGGTCTTAATATATACACATCATATTGTTACCCTAATATAGACTTAAACATAAACAATCTCAAATAATGATGAGGTTGTGAAGTAAACTGTTACCTCATGTTTGATGTTCTTCGTAAGTGGTTTTATCCTTTGGTTTAATAAATTTAAAATTTTTATGATTTTATAAAAAACCATATACATACTTATAATTATATATATGACCCAATTAAAATATTACAACATCCATTTATTAATAATTATTTATTAAAATAATTGTTTTTGATTATTAATTGTAGACTATATCATAAGATATAAACCTCAATTAAGTACAATATTCAACAAATTATGTTGACATAGATGAAGATACTTTTAAATGAGACATTGAAAAATTATTTGGGAACTAATCCTTAAACATTCTAAAGTGTCCCATACCACATTGAAACATTCAAATAATAATCCCATAGAATTTCATGAGAATAAGTAAACTCTTGATATGATATATAAAATGTTTTACACACACCAAATTTAAGGAATAAGTGGTGAACAAGTCATATATATCATAAAAGTTAAAGTGAGATGAGAAAAAATCTTTTTTACTTTAGAAAGAAGAGTTATTTTGAAAAATCATTTGTTTTTGTCTTGAAATCAGATTGTAAAAATGTATATCATAGAAAATAATAGATAATGACATTGAAAATATATTTGAGGCATAAATTATGTCCCACTGAAGTTAAATCACGTAAAAAGAGTTTTTAAGAATCTTTAGAAATAATATATTTTTGTGCGGTTTAAGGAAGAAATTTTAAAGCATAAAGGCATGTTTGTTTCCATGAAACCAGAAATTAACCAAGATATATTTTCATGAAAAAATGTGTTATTTTGTAAAAATAATGATGGATTAAAACAAATTACACAGTGCACTTGAAAATGGGTATGAATTCAAGAAGTTCCCTTGAACCAGGCATGTTTATCGAGAAGAATTGGGAAGGAAACCATTTTAAAACATGAATGTCCCCATAAAATAAGGATGAAATGATCTAGATATATGATCTAGTAACATATGAAAATAATTTTTAATAAGTATACAAAAATAAATAAGTTTTAAATTTTAGTAAAGGTAGATAAAGAGTAACCCAAAGGAAACACATGGGTTTGGGTAGAATCCCTTACCACTTTGTAATCAATTGAATTATATGCCAAAAAATTAATAATCATCAAATGATACATTTAATAACATGAAAATAAAGTGATTAATGGTATTATACATCAATTTTAATTGTAAATACACCATAAATAAGAAATATTGGTGAATAAAGAGTATCTAAAAAACATGGAATTTAGATGAAGAAACCTTTACCATATGTCCGAATGTGTTATGCACTTGACCTTAAGGTCCTAGAATATGAAATTAGACCCACTAATAATTTAATTAATAAAATATTATACATTTATATAATTTATTATAATTTTATTAAGTTCATTTATGGAATTTTGATAAGTTATATGATTCAATTCTGTCGTTCTAGAGTGTTCGTTTCTTGATATTCATGATTGGTTTTCTTGATTAGAAGTATGGAAGTTCATGTGGAATGGATATAATTCTATAGGATTGAATTTATATGATATTTATGAACATAAATTAGTGAAAATGGTTATAAATATCATTTTTTATATATTATGAGTTTTAATCATTAGATAAAACATTTAGTGATAATCGTTCATATTTTTACAGTGGTTTTTCGATCACAACAAACTATTTTTGTTCTGAAGTTTAATATCATGTATAAATTATGGTTACATAATCATTAAATAATATATAATACATATTTTTAGTCTGGTTCAACCATAAAAATGGTTTCATGAACATCCTTGAAGAATACAATATAGAACTTAGGTTCGTCGTCCACAAAGGTGGTAAATTGGCACCTCCCAGACGATGATTTTGTTTTTAAAATAAAAGAGAGAGTAAGGAGATTGATGATGTATCTTCAATTAACATGATATAATTATATTATATATATTATTCTAGATTTATTATTATCATTTGGATATAGGAGGTGAGGTTAAGATAATAATATAGAACCAATTGAAAATGAAATTAAAAGAAAAAGGGAGAGGGTTTACATCTTGAAATATCCTCCTTGAGAATCTGCTTAAGGGAATTTATTTTGGTCTTTTGGAAAGACCAAGAGATTATGAAAATGGGGAGGGTATAGGTAAGAGTATTTGGGTAGATCTTTGAGAATATTCAAGTATTATAGGAGTGAGGATAATGGGGGGGGGGGGGGGTGATGGTGGTTTTTGTAGTGGAGGAGAGGAGTGATTTCTCAATATTTTATTCATTATTTTATTTTTTCCTCAATAGTATAAATTTTTTGATTATTGTAACAAAAAAATATTAATAAGTTAATGTGAGTTATAACTAATGGTTTCTTACATAATCCACGATGCAAGGAATAGTGTATTTATCTTATAATGTATTATACCATAAATTACCGTATTTTACTATTCACAAAAATTCATGTATTTCAGAAAAATACTAAAAATTCACCCTAAACATTTTTTGATGTGTAAAAAATAAAAATTAATTCCATTTTATGAAAATAATTTTCTAAATATGAGATATTTACTTTTTAATTAAAATCATTATTTACTCTAAAAATACATATTTTAAAATTATAATTGATTTTATAATACCCTGAAAAACTTATTTAAAGTCTCATTAGATTATCTATAAATCACAGTACAATAAAATATTGATTTAGGAATAAATTTAATGAAAATTAATTATCTTTTAAATTAATTTATTAATTATAAAATTGTAATTAAATATTTATTACTCGCAAAAATACAAACTCTTAATTATTAAAATATTCACTTTTATTTATAAGGTGCCTAAATTTTACTTATACTTTCATGGGAGAGGTTACTAGTTATAAGGGTCATATTACTATTCATAAGGGTAACATTACTATTCATAAGGGTAAGATTCTATTCACCAAAAATTAAGTTGGTCTGGTCGGTCTCTAAATATCTTACCGAATGCACCCGTGTATATCCATTTTTCAAAATGAAAATCACATAAGTGGAAAAATTAAGTTTAGCGGATAGATTATTACTATATCCTATGACAAAGTTTTATTTTACATAGACTTAGTTTTTCATGCATAATAAGCTATATAAGGAATTGAAATTATTTAAGAAGAAACACACCATAAAATCTTGGGGTGTCATATTAATAATAAATATATTCAAAAAATAATTTATTATTTATCAAAATAATTATAATAGTCAATATATATATTATTCTTTTAAAATAGTTAATTAAATAATCTATTGATCAAATACATATATTCATATTAAAATATTTTTTTACACAAACTAATAATGTAAAATAGTTTTTGTTTTAAAGAACATTAATTAATTAATTTGAAAGATATAAATGATAATTATTTATAAGTATTTTTATAAATTAAAACAATTAATTATAACTTAAAATTACAAAACAAATTACATGGGTGTTACATAATCCTCGATAAACCTGTTTTAACCTTAATCTTGGTAACAAATTTTTACCTTTTTACTATTAATTATAACAAAACATTAAGTTGAAAATATTACATAAAAATAAATATTATAATTATAAATATGGAATCCATTTTATTATTTTAATTTTTTAATTTTTCTAAAAAATAATTTTAATACAATAGTACAAAATTTAATGAAAACCATTTTTTAGAAAAATGTTTATTTTAATCAGAAAAATGATTTGATAGTAAAATAAGTTTTAATATTGATTTTAATGGAATTAATTGGATTATATTAAATTAAAGAAAAATTATTATTTCATTTAAACCAAACCAAAATATAATTGAAACTTATATATACTTGATTAAGAGAAAATAATGGAAAACAATTTTTATTTGAATAAAAAAATTACATAGATTTATAAAATTTTAAGCATGTATTTGTAAGTTAAAAATTATATTTTTATATGAATTATATGAATTAATAAATATATATTTTTCTAAAAAAATTATTCATGATATTTCAAGTTATTCATATATCATTATAATTTCATAAAATTGATAGTTTTTATAAAATCAGTATTTTTTACTATTCACCAAAAAAATCAAATATTTATGAAAAAATTCAAAAATTCACCCTATGATAATTTTAACATCCTAAATTAAAAAAAAATATTTTTTAAAAAAGAAAATCAAAAATATTTAGAAATTAATTATAATGTCCTGACACAAAATACCATAAAAACTATTTTTGAATCATAAAATAAATATACTAAAAATTATGTACTTATTTATTATTAATTATTCAATATATTTCAAATATATAAAATAGTTTTACATATTTTTCATATTTTGGTTATTCCTATTCATTCTGTAAATTTAATATCTAGGTTATAATGGTTACATTTATAATATATCATTTTTTACTTAAAGCTCGATGTTGTCTGTTGAGAAAGCTATATAGATTATTATTATTTTAAAATAATTTTTCTGGATATTACACTATATTATATCCTTAATCATTTGAGATAGATCATTTGGAATGGAAATATTATTTTCTATAATTATTGATGGGCTAGCTTCTCCCCATTCTTGCCAAGGTTCCCATATTCAGGAATTAAATTCCGCGAGGAATTGAATCACCCTAATCTTATCATTATAGCGATGAATGATGATAAAAAGGACTTTTTTCTAGCATCAGGTTGTTTGATAAACCAGAACATTATTTTATCAATATTTCCATTTCAGATAGCTTCAATACCTTTGGATTCAATAAAATCATGCATGTTCAACAAGTCATAGATCAATGGGGAAAATCCTTCATGTGAAAACTATTCTTACTATGTTCAGTTTCATAATATAGAATATGAAAAAGAAAGAAATCCCCACTAATAATCTGATCAAAATTCAAGGTTTCCACTTCTTTTTTAAGTTCTGTTGATTTTATAATCCCTGTTTGGAAATGGATGGATATTTTTTCATCAATAGAGAGTGGGTGAGGTTCTTATAGAACTTTTTAGGTAATAGTTTGGGTATCTATGTTGATATAAGATGTCTTGATAAAAACCTTATTGATTGGTTCCATAATTTATATGTCACTTCTATTGAGGTATGTCTCATAGTATGATAATCATTACATGATTATGAGTTATCTTATATTTGTGAAATGAGGCAAGGAAACTTGGTACTCTAGCGATCATGAATTGTTTGAAAACTAAGGAAGTTATCTCAATCACTGATCTTTTATATATATATATAGGTCATTCCTCTACTCCATGTAAACTTTTACCTCACTTTTATTAGTATTATTATGGCATGGATGTGATGGAGTAGGGCCACTAGCTAGCCTAAAGGGAAACTAATGCGGATCTAAAACTTAATAAATATGGGTAATGTGCTAGTATAATCTTGCACATGGATGGTATCATTCACGATGCTTGTGATTTGGTGGTGCTGGAGTTTAACTCCTTCTATGGGGAGGGGAATTCTCTTATAAAAAAAATAATGGGTCATGTACACATGAATTATTATTTTTAGTTTCTATAAAACCCCCTCACTATTGTAGAATTAGACTTGATGTTACTTGTCAAGTTTTTGTGGGGACACACTCCCACACATTGGTAAATTCAGTATCTATTGAGGGGATGTAGATAGATTATTAGACATAATAAACTAATTAGTAACAACTAGAATTAGGGTAACATGGAAGCTGACCTCTTTGACTCTAAAGGTAGTCATGTTAATACACTTTAGATATTTTCTAGTATAGGGACCCTCCCCTATATTGTAATAGTATTATCTTAGGGTATATCCTTGGGATCCACCATTAAAGACCCCCTTGAACTTTATTTTTAGGTGGAATTCACCTCTGAATAATATTTTATATTTTGTCAATAAAATTCCAGGATATTAATAATTTTCAAAGATTGAAGTTTTTTTCCTAGGGATTATCAATTAATATTTAAAAAGGATAACATACTAATGATGACTTTTAGTATAATATATGGGAATTATGTGTTCACAAAAATGTTTTTTGGATTAAAAAATGTGACCTCAATGTTTATAGATATGATGAAAAAAATGTTCAGGGATTATCTTGATAAATTGTTTATGGTATTTTTTGATGATATATTGGTATACTATAAGATCTATTAGGAGAATAAAATCCATCTACAAATTTTTATAAGGACTCTGATAGATAAGGATTTATATGAGAAATTCATTAAGTGTGAAATTTGGATTCAATAAATTTCTTTCATTATCCATGTTTCCTTGAAGGATGGAATATTTTTAACCCTTAACTAACCATGGTGGTTAAATAGTATTCAACACCATTGAATATAGTGAATATACATACCTTACTTGGTTTAGTTGGTCACTATTTGTGATCTATTCAAAACTTTTCTTAATTAGCCAATCTGTTAACCATTTTTACATGTAAAGGAGTTAAATTCATAGAGTCAAAGGAATGTGAAGAATGTTTTAAGGAAATTAATAAGTGATAGATCAATTCATTGATATTAACTTTACCACTGGGGAAGGAGGAATTTTGATATTCAGTGATGCATACAAGAAAAGACTGACCTACATCCATATGAAAAATTATAGATTTGTTACATATGTATCAATTCAATTGTTTTTTGAAAAAATGAGGGGTTAAACCCCTTTTATTGAACAAATAAAGATCTCCTTTTGGAGGCTGGGAAAATGATACTCATTACAATAACACATAGAAAACCAAATGGGCACCAAGGCCTTAACTGGATCGAAAATCCAAAGAATAAACAAAGATCAAAACGAGAACCAATCAAGAGTAATATTTTGTTTAATGATATGGATACACTACCTTTATAGTGAAATATGTGACAAATATGTATTAAAATAGTTTAAAGTATAAATTCACATAGAAAGAGATCAATATTAGTAAAATGATATTATTAGAACTACTCAAGGAACATGATAGTATGATACACTACCACCTCAGGAAGAAAAATAAAGTGATAAATTCCTTGATTATGAATGATTATAGAGTTATATTTTTTTAGGATGAACAAGGATATAATATTCATGAATTTATTAAATATGGGTATAGAAATTATTAGCGAAGGGGAAATATCATTCCTTTTTAAAATATATTCCCAATAATCAATACTAGATATGATAAAGAAGTTTCTAAATAAATAAAAAGGGTCTATAAAAGCAATTTAAAGCTATAAAAAATTGGAAATTGATATCCTTCATCCATGAAGATAGATTTTAAAAATTTAGAAAGAGGTTATGTGTACAATTAATACCTAAGTTGATGAGGTAATTACTAGAAAAATATTATAGATTAAATTTCTCTATACACCCTGGTAGTACCAAGATGTATAGGGATCTAAGAGAACATTTCTATTGGGATAAAAAGAAGCCAAAAATTTCTGACTATGTGTCAAGATGCTTGGTATGCCAATAATTAAAGAATGTGAAACAAATTCCAAAAGTTTTCATGAAACCTCTCCCTATACAAATGTGGAAGTGGACCAACATAAAATAAGAGTTTGTTATTGATTTTCCTAATACATCTAATAGGAATTATGAAATATGGGTTATTGTGGATCACTTTTCAAATTATACATATTTCATAGAAATAAGGGATGATCTGCTCCTTGAGTGCCTAAACAAAATCTATATTAATGAAATTACAAGGCTTTATGGTGTACCGATATTAATTACAAATAATTTTGACCCTCATTTTTCATAAAAAATTATGGATTATTTAGAAGGATGTAAACATTGAGATACATTTAAACACTACCTATCATGCTAAAACAGAGGGGAAATTTGAAAGGACTATCCAACACTTGAGGATATTATTAGTTTATACTCACTTGGATTACAAAGAACTTGAGAATAATATCTTCCTCTAGTGGAATTTTCATACAATAATATCTTTCATCCAAGTATATAAATGGCACCATATGAATCCTTGTATGGGAAAAGATTGTATACTCCAACATTATAATATGAAGTTGGATAAAGAAGTCTATAAGTTTAAAACTTATTTAGGAGACCACTGAGAAATTTTGAGCCATCAATAATTATATCAAGATGAATTAAAGTATAAAACATATATATAAGCTAAAAATTGGAGGAAGGAATAATAATTTCAAGTAAGGGATCATATATATTTGATGGTATCTCCATAGAAGTGAGTTATAAGGTTTTGTAATAAGGGAAATATAAGTCAAAGTAAAATTGGTCCTTTTGAGATTTCAGATAGAATTGTATTTCTATCTTGCAATTTAAAAATACCATAAAATCCCTCTAAAGTACATGATGTATTCCATGTGTAATTTTTAAAAATGTACGTGCCAAATAAAATGCACATACTCACCACTAAAGAGATTGAACTAGAGCCTAACTTTCCCTATAATTAATTTTTTATCTAGATTCTTAATACTAGAGTTTTAATGTTATGGAATTAAATAATTCAGTTGGTTGGGGTAGTTTAGAGGAATCACATGTTGGAGGAAGAAACATGGAATATTAAAGAATATGTGAAGAAAAATTACCCAAAATTATTCATGGAATAATGTATACTCAACAATTTAAGGATAAAATTATTTATGGGGGATGTATGACCTAAGATTATACTATATATATTTCATTACACCAAATGCTCTTTTATTTCATCATAATAGTACAACACAACTACATATTTATATTCAATAGAATGAATATAACTAGTAATGTAGAACATTACACAAAAAGTAAAAATACACTCTATAAAATTAAAAATAGTATAATGGTACAATAAACAAAAGTTAATAACATAAATATAATTTTAAATTCTGGTATGTTGTAGTCTCTTAGAATTATCACAACCACAAACAAAAATATGAAAAGGAAACAAAACATTAGAAAAATTATTAAACATTTGTAGATGACGCATAAAGAATATTAGGATAAAATTTAATGAATGAAAAATTATAAAAATAATAGGTGTTTATAGTAAGTATAAGGATTGTATGACCATTAGAAACATGACTGTTAGAATAGTAACTCGACTATTAATGAAATTACCTGGCCGTTAGAATAGTAAAGTGGAAATTAGTATAACTAATCAAGTTTCCTTATACGTAAGTTTGAACAAAGATATATAAGTTAAAATAAACATTAAAATATAATAAAATAAATACTCAATCAAAGTAACATAATGTAAGTATAAGTACACTTTTTTAGCAAAACATGTTTAACATTATTTAATAAAACAATAATTTTTATACAAAAATTAAATATTAAAATTAAAAAATTAAAAAATTTATTTTCTAAAAATGGATTTAATTTTGTCAATAAACATGTTGGAATTAGTTAAGGGTGAATTTTTGATATTTTTCATGAATAATTAAATATATAAGCGAATAGTGAAATGTGGTAAAATATAGTATTTTTTATTATGTGTAAAACATATGATTAATTACCAAATAAATCATATAAGAAACCATTATCTTGGACTCACATGCATTAATTATTTTAGATACTCAAAAGAATAAATACTACTCATATACTTGAGAAAATAATAATAAATTAATCAATATTTTGTTTTTAAAACACCCCTCCCTTTTATCTATAAAGGCATCCCTCTTCTACCAATTTATCTTCTCCAACAAAAGACCTCACATCACCAATTATCTACCAAAATACTTCAAAAAAATCACTTATAAATATTTTTTTAGTTTTTTTTCTTATCAAAATACAATTCCTAGAATCCTTAAGGTGTATTCCTCAGGAGCTATCTCATGGAGGAAAATAAGTCTTCTAATTTAAGCACTTTTAATTTTTTTTTGTTTTTTCATATTATGATTTATAAGTTTAATAAAATATCATTATATCATGAAATTAATAATATAAATCTAATATAATAAGAATTATATCATGATATAACTCAAAATAATTCAGTTTATAGTTGTTTATAGCATTCATTGCACCATAACAGGTTTTAACCATTTAAATAAAAGACATTATGAATCAAACATATCCTTACATGGATGGGTTTAAAAATATTTTTAATAAATATATATAATATTATGACATGATTAATAATTTTTAAAGATAATATGGGTATTATATTAATTATATCAACAATAAACAATCATGGAAATTTAAACTTACAAAAATCATATTGATACTTGTTTATAAGTCGGCATATATTTTAAACTGTATATTTTTTTGAATGGCCCGAAGGCCTTCTTTATTTTATTTTATTATGGATAATCACCCTTTTAAGGGTTTAAGGGGAACCCATACATGACCCGTAGGGCCAAGGCACAAGGCCCGACAAACCCGTAATACATGACCCGAAGGCCTAGAGGCTTACCATGCCCAATACATGACCCATATGCCCAGCCCACTTGAACTTCCCCTCCCCAGCTTTCTACATCATTGATCACCTATATCCCCACCTTGCATTGCTGATTGGCCAGCATTGCCCCATACAAAGATGTACGGTGCCTGGTCCCAATGGCGGCTGCCATACCCTCTCATTCTTACAATCCGGTTAGCTCTGCATCTGGTGGCTGCTACTCCTATTGCTATGATCCTATTTTGGGGAATGTTCTATGTGAACTGGGCTACTCCATGTTCTACGTGACCCGAAGGCCCTGTGGCCTGAATAAATTTGATGAACCGAAGGCCCTGGAGACCTGAAGGCCCAAACTGGTGGCCTGAAGGCCCAAATCAGGTGAATAGTACCGGCTGCTACAATACCGAATAGTAACTGCTACAATAACTGCTATATTGAATGCTATAGTACTACTACAGTGAATGCTACAGTACTACTATAGTACTACTACAGTACCCTCAAAATTTTCCTCCACCTGATTTTGAACCCGGGTCTCTTGGATGCCAAGTAGGAGCCCTTATAATAGAATAAAATGAATAGTAGTTACTTGAAACCTTTTTATATTATAAAAATTTTGGATAGTGACATTTAACCATTACCATTACTTTAAAGTGGTTTTGAAACTATGAACCAAACAACCTCAAAACAACCAATGAAAGAAAAATTAATCCTTTAAATGAATAATATTTAGTCATAAATGAATTAAAAGGAATAATAATATTTCAATAAACATGGTAATTTTTCTTAATAAATAAAATAATTAATAAAATTTTATTATTCAATAAGTTAAAGGACATATGATGTGATCCAAGACTTGAAGTAAGGGTTTCCCATCCAAATCCTCATTCCATCCATCTATTATTTCTCTATCATCTAACTTATCTTATACATATTATCACCAAAGTATTGAAATTATTCCTTAATATATTTCCTATATTTTTGAGTTATTATTGTCTCATCACCTCTCTTATTTATTTATGGATTTTCACCCACTCATTGTTCCTTTTTAGGTATTATGTTCTTTATCACCCTCTATCTCTCTCTATATTAACATCATCTTCTATTCCTTGTCCATTTTCAGTATATCAATGATGTATTTTATATATTATTAACCATTTATATTTAATTTACCATATTACTTTTATTCTATATGGAAATAATACCCTATATTTTATAATTTATTTTGAAGAGTGTTTTCTAAGAATGTTACACCAATCATTTGACTAAGGAAATATTAACAATACGTATTACCACTATCTCAATATCGAAAATTATTAATTATTTATACATGTTTATATAAGAGGTTACTAAGTAAAAATGCTGTATTTTATTATTTATCCACTTATTATTTTCATATTATGAATTCATTGGACTTAATAACTGATAAGTGGAGATAAAAACTATATATCCCATTGATGCATCAATAGGTTTCATGAGAAAAACTATCTTGAGTATTTGGTATATGAAAAACTATTTATTTAAAATGTATTGGTTGAGGCCTTGAAGGTATGATTATTATTTATAACATTATTGATATCATCATTATGATATTATTTATTTTATATGGTTGTGATTATTTATTTATATTGTTATATCATCCATAGATATATTATGATCATGATATTAGTTATATGATACTATTTTATTATTTCTCATTTTCATATTATATATTTCTTATTGATGTTATGATATCTTCTATTGCACACTACCCTATACTGAGCATCTAAGCTCACCATTTTTTATTTTTCCTAAAGAAACCATGAAGATTACTAATGAAGAATTAAGGATAAATAAAGGAGGAATAATGACATTTCTTGTGTTGTAATTATGTTTTTCTAGGTGTAAATAACCATAGAGATAAACATAGTTCTAGAAATCAAAAGAGAATATATAAAATGGGGTGAAATACATGGTATAAGGTGGAATAAATATTTTGGTACATCAAATTTAACTGAACTGGGAGTCAATGCTAACCATACAGCAGAGTACATTATGGTACATTGAATATTTCTCTATGGGCCACACTGAGACCTCTAATGGGAATTGTAGAAGTCCTAGATGCCACTTGTATGATTAAGTAATATATAGAGTTAAATTCTATATTTTTCATAAAATAATTCATTATGAGTATTAAATATTCTAATTGTAATTGAAATCAAGAAATAATCCACAATGGATGTCGTAGCATAATGAATTCACATGGAAATGGATTATGCTGTGGTCATGAGTTTTTTATGAAGTGGTGGTTTTAGATTTGGTCATATTTGAAATTAAAAACAACCAATGATTATGGGATATATATTTCAAAATTTAATGTTTTTAGGAGGTCAAAGTTGTCCTAGACTAGACTATGTCATGGTGGTCTTATAAACGTACCACAATGAATAGTTTTTTAAAAGAAAGTTTAGTTTAGATGAAATATAGAAAATATAAAACAATTTTATAGAGGTTTAATTAACTTTAATGGGTAAATTTGACCATATTAGTTCATGTAGGACATCTATAATGATCTTTTAGTATTGGATAAAATGATGATTGATCCTCATAGCTAATCAAAGGGTTAGAGTTTATAAAAACATATAAAATATATTATAGAATCTCTAGATAAAAAGAAGCATGAGTATTAAATATGATTTTGAGTAAATAAGAGGAATAAGAGATCTAAAAAAGAGTTCAATTCATCATATATATTTTATTGGAGAAGTTATCTCATGAAGACAGAGTTCCATCGATCAAATCTAGGTTAGTGATGGAGCACATGAGAATAATTATAGTCCATAATTATTCTTTATCCATTGTTATATATTGATTCTATTATGATCATGTAGATTACATAGATTCCACTATCTATAATGATTTGATCCCAAATATCCTTATAAAATAATCGTAGAAAAGTTGAGTTTAACATTGCATCAATTATGGAATTTATGTTTTATAATGAATTATCCTTCTATACTAATTTGTAAGAGACTTATAAATCTATAAACAAATTTATACCCTAAAAGGAGCATGCAATGAAGGATACAATGGTATTTTTCCTTGGGTGAGTAGTGAGTGAGTCCTACATCATTATAAAGGTAGTGAACTTTGGTGTGGAGTGACCATTAACAAAAATTCTATCCACTAAATAATGAGTATAGTGAATTTTGGTACACTGAATCATCATCTTTTGTATACTCCTTGAATACATCCCAATACAGGTGCAATAAGTAAAAATATTTTATGTTTATATGATTTAATTTTTTAATTTGTGTTTATATTAAATGAGAGTGAAATTGACAGATAATGATAAATTGAAAACTATTTCTTTTAGTGGGGTAACAATATTCGATGATAGATTAAGTATAAGAGTGGAAGAAAATGTTTTTAATTAGTTGAACCCAAATTTACTCCCCCTATCAGGGTGCATCCAAATTCTTATTATAACCCGCCAGTTTAAAAAATTGATATTAGTGCACATAGGTTCTTATTTATAGCTTCAACATATCAATTTTTTTAGATTTATGTTTTATATGTAATATTTGAAGAGGCCTCATATTTTCAATGGTAGTAACTTTTATTTTTGGTAAAAGGAAATGTATCAGTTTTAGATAATTATAGTGATGAGTTTATGGAATATGTGCATCAAGATATTGATTTTACAATATATAGTGAAAGATTATATGATGAATAGATACAAAATATATTGGTTAAATCAATGACTAAAGAGGTATTGTCTCAAACCAACCTAGATAAACTGCTAAAATAGTACCCGAATCAATCATGATATGCCTCGACGGGTGTTCTCAATCCCCACAATATGGAAACTAGAATTTAGGAAATAAGAGCAATTAAAGATAATTATTTCATCATCATAATAAATAAACAAAATGTAAGAAACATATAATAATCCATAAATAGTCGGTATACCAATATAGTCATCAAGAGTGAAGTACCATAAGATAAGCAATTACAAAACCTAATAATGGAACAATATTACCAAAAAATTACATGATCCAAAATCTCCTCATAATAAGTAGAATATATACTCATCTTATCACCACCAACTCCCAAAATCAATCTATCAATAATACCCACAAACTTTTGGTGGTGATTTTCTTTTTCCTAGATCAGGAAAAAGAAATTATGCACATGCCCAAAGAAATAGGTAGGGTGTAAATAAAACTATCCCTATAGGATCCCACCGAGACATTTCATAACCAGTTTATATCAAATAAACCAAATATTCTCAATTTTAAATAAAACATGGTATGTTAATATTTTCATAATCCAATACAAAAGATTAATTTCAAATCATTTCAATGGTAAGTTTAAAATAGGTAAAAAGGATAATTTTCATCAAAACAAGCATGTATAATCATATCAATGAAAAGATACATGAGTAAATAAATTTATAAACATTGGAATGTATAAATCATTTTCAATAATAGAATAATGGTTAGAATTCACATGGTTAATTAGTTCAAGGATCAACACACCTCAGTGAAATACAGATCCATGTGTTCTTCAAGAAATCAACCAATGGAAAAATCATTCATCTCATATCAGTTCCATCAATCATAGTTCATTAAGACCCAAATCAAGTCTTCAAATAAATAATTTAATTTCAAAAACCAACATCAAATGGTTTTTATCAAAACTAATTCTTTTCAAAATAATTCATTTCATTTCAAATCTATAAAACATTTCATGCCTTCTTTTCTCAAGGATTATCTTTAAATTCTTTCTTTAAATCACTCATTTCAATTCAAAAATAATTTTTTGAAAATAAATTCTTTATTTGAAATTCCATTTCCAAATAGGTTTCATCACACACCATAACTTTTGAAAATATTTATCAAGACTCTCAAATTATGATTTTGGAAATCAATTTAAGAATACATTTCAAATTAAAAAATCAACAATAGTTTCAAATGACAGGGACTAGATTACGAAACCACCCACCTCAATCAAGGTATCATTAAAATCCCAACACATGATCCAAACTTTGAGATATGAAGGTATATAATCAATTAATAAGGGATATTATAAACATAATTCCACAAATCAAGATTCAGATCTAAAAAATACATAAAGATCTATAACCCTAGAAGAAGGAGAGAACCAAGGAAAGAGGAATTTATAATTTAATCACGATTAAAATTACCAAAACATATTCAATGTAATACCCTAATTCTTTATGATATATTTATTTTTAAATAAATTTAATCTCTTTGATATCTTGTGATACATGAAACCCCAAGTTTAAATGAACCATAATATAGTATAATATTATAACCAAGCCATTAAATCGAAAGTTGTGAACAAGAGTAACTAAATAATAGATATTTAATGTTTTACACATGAATAAAATAAATTCATTAGTTATCAATGGATTATAAATAAAAATAAAATCCATTAGAAAGTAAAATAAATGTTTTTATAAAAAACTAATTTTATGCTCACAATGTATTTTTATTTTAATGAATTAATTTAATCACTATGGATGAGTGAATTTAATAAAAGTTATATATTATATATTAAATAAAATTTCTTACCATTAATATTTTTTTTTCAAATCACGGGATAAGAATAAATATAGTTTTTTTGATTAAAACTGTATTTTTCTAACAAACGTCTTCATCACCTTTTGTGAAATTATTTTAAAATTAATTTTTGACCTCTTTGAAAATTTATTTTAAAAAATTAACTTAATTTTTTAAATCATCATATCAAAATTGTCTCAGAGTAAATTTTCAAAATTTTATGAAGAGGCTATTTTTTTCGATGAATAGTGAAAAATATTTATTTTTATTAAAAACTTTCTTTTCATTTAAAGCATTTAAAAAGTTAAATTTTGTTTTAAAAATAAAAATAGTTCAATTATATTATTATTAATACAATTTATATCATTTTAATTAATTTTATGTTTAAATTGGATATAAAAAAGTTTTTTCACATAAGAAAACTTTTCTTTGGAAACCCGTATTTTAATCGTGATTGTGAGTTTAATTTTAAATTAAATTATACCAATTTTATGAATTTAATTTTAGAAAATGGATTAATAATTTGGAATAATTTTAATTAATATTAGGTAATTGTTTTAACTTAACTTTTTGTCATAATGAATGGTGAAAATAATAAAAAATTAATTATCGTGGTTAAGGTTAAAATAGGGTTTTGCGAGTTACATGTGTCTGTGTTAAAATTAATTTTCCATGCACATAGGAATTTTATTTGATAAATTTGATTTATAATTTATAATAATTATTCCCAAATTATCCAATAATTCTCGTTTATTTTTTTTTCTTAAATTATAAATTACCTAGGTAAATTTAAAAACTAGTTATCACGGTGAAAAATAAAAAGGTAAAAGTAAGTAATATTATAATTTAAGGGAATAACATGTTTAAAAAATTTTATTTTTTAGTTTTGGAGGTTTTTATTAACCATATATTCCCTACACTATATTATTTATCAATTTTTGAGTCACTTGGGTTGAGAGAAACTTCCCATTATTGAATAGTTTTGGGCATTTACAAAAATGTCACTCTTCCTCAATTTTAAAGGTGCACCTTCTACCCTCATTTCTTCACACCTATTAAGAAATTTATCTTAAATACACCCTAAAACAATATACCAATAACATAATTATCTAAATTATACAACATATATTCTACCCAAAATACTAACCCTATGGTCCTTAATAAGAGATCTAAAGGAGGTTTTTCTATGTGAAGTTAATTGCCTTCACTAAACTCTATTTTTTTATTATTATCTTACCAAAATAATTTAATAATTTAAATATAATAAAAAATATTTAAAATATAATTAATTTTATTATGTTTATTTAATGACCTATATCCATCTCCTCTTACATCAAATTTGTAATGAAATTGTGGATCGTGTGTACGGAAGACTACCGCCTCACAAACCAATGTAATTTGTTTTCCATCACCACCTATCATGGATGGATATAAATATGTATTTAATTTATTTTTATTATATTTATGACATAATTATACATTTATAATTATAATATCACTTCTACCTTCTTACATTAAAATCCGTTGGAAAATTATAATATTGCTTGTGTTTACGTGTGGATAATCGCCTCCACGAAGCGATGTGATTGGTTTTTTATTTTATTTTTACATGGATGGTATTAAGGAAGAATTTTATTAATAGATATGATATATATGATATAATAATTATTCTTTAAAGGTGAATTAATTTTTACCTTTCTTTCACCCAATTCTTTTAAAAAATGAAAACAGTGTTCATGCGTACATACGACCTATCGTCTCTATGAATAGTATAACTCATTTTTCTATATCTAAATTTTATGGACTATTATAAATAATTATATAATTAATATATATTATATTTATATAATGGTTAAAATTATGTAGATAATGTAACCATGATCAAAGTACAAGGACCAAATCTACTAAACCAAAACATACATGAAAATAGAAGCAACTATTACCCGATAAAGTGATTTTAAAAAATAATTTTTAATAAACAAGTGATAAAAAATTATAAGTAAATCATATAAAATATGGTATATATTAGTATATTTATGTTATCAATATACAATAAATCAATATTTATTATATAGGAGTTTCTAATACGCATGAAGGAAATCAGACTTGAAGTAAGGGTTTCTCGTCTCTTTTTTACTTTTGTGAGACATATTCCATATTCACCCACTTATTTATTTTGTGTGATGTATATACTTCAAATAAATTTATTTTATGATTTTTATCATGAAAATTATTGGATATACATTTCCATATAAAGATCTTTATTTCATGGAGTATACAATTGAAACATTACCAAATCAATAAGGGTTTATTTCACAATCTCATCATTATTTGAGATTGTTTATGTTTAAGAATACACTGGGGGAATTTTATAATATTTATATATTGAACCAAATATATTTTATTATCCTATGTATGTTTTTTGAAATTATAATTTTTTCATTCATTTTCCTCTTGTAAGTAATGAAAAGGGAAAAAATGTTTTTAAGAAAAACAGACTTTATTTTCTCTTTAGTAGGGAATATTTTTCTTTAATGTCCATGTTTTGTAAAAATGCTTTCAATAATATTTTTAATATTAATCTTTGATTTTTTATATTTATTTTTACCCATGATATAATTTTTATAAATTTTTTAAATGGAATATTCCCATCATTTTTTAATGTGGTAATTTTTTAATTTTTAAAAAAGTATGAAAGGAAGGTTTTATATTAACTTATTCAACATGAATGATATTTACCACCATTATAGACACTAAATTATATTAATATTACTTCACAAGACTACATGATAATTTTAAAAGAAAAAATATTCCCTAAAATTATGAAACTTATTACGTTTTATAAGTGAATTTTAAAGTGAAAATGTTATTTTCGTCAAGAATGTTTTTAATTCCATTTTATTGTATTTATATTAATAAAAAAAATTATCATAAATATGATTCAATAGGGGATATGATGTAATTATATCATCCTTATTATTTCTCTAGATGGATTAAGATCAGATTGAGGGGGGATGTAGTATTCTGATACCATTCTCTATATTAGTCTAGATGGTTTATGATTATGTTTATTGATTAAGAAAAGCATCAGCATTTCATATGATAGTTTTCAATATGAATTTTTATATTGATCATGTTTCACCTCTTTCATACAAGTAATGCATTTGACTTAGTTAGTGAAGGGTGGAGCCCACTACATCCCCTCGATGCATTGGTAAGTATTATAAGACATACTAGATTAGGTATCTGATTAAGGCCTTACCCATTTATGTATGATGTTTTGGAATGAGTCCTTGAAGGTATGTTTATGATGTCCAAAATTATAAATTCCATAATTATGATATTAGTTATTGATGGCCATGTGATTAATCCATTAATAAGTTTAAATATTAAGTGATTATTTATGTGTCTTTATTTGATGATCATTTATTCCTACCATATTACTCTTTCTAATCAAGTTATTGATTAAATGGAATGTGTTTTTAGATATCTACCTTTCCATATTGATAATACCTTATTAATTCATGATATTATATACTATAAGCATACCCTTACTATGCATTTAAGATCACCCCTTTCTTATGTTTCTTTTCCCCAGGATTTCAATATATGGTTTATGATTGATATGTAGGGATATGATAAAGGGGAAAATGGTTTTATTAAAGGAATTTATTTGTTTTATTTTAATTTTTCCAATATAATGTGAGTTTCAAGTGTGTATCTAATTTTCCCAGACTACTAAAATATTCAATAATTTAAGATACGATCACTTGAATCTACCACCAATGTAATTAAGTAACTACATAATCTAGGATACTATGGCCTGGTTCTTTACATTAAGTGATATAATCAACACTTTGATCAATGAATATTCAATTTTAAAGGAAAAAAATTGCCTCAATAGAGCCTCTAAAGTCATATGGGTTGAATTAGGTTTGAGAGAGGAGTTTAAATAAATAAATTGCAGGTTTTACGAAATAGAATTATAATACTACCCTGGAATTCCATGCTCATATCAGTGTCACCAGATAGTTTCTAGCAAACACTGGCTATCTAGTGGTGGTGGATATATTTCCTAGAGCTGGTAACACCGCTGCTAGTCAGGTGGAGTTCCTTTAAGAACTCCATTCTTCTATTGAACCACCAAATAACTGGTGGACTCACACCACCTAACTGGTAGACTCCCACCAGCTTCCTGGTGGAATTATTGTAGGAAGACTATATAAAAAGCATTCCAATGGATGGCCGATGGCCCTCACCATCAAGATGTTGGACTACTTGTAGTTTATTTTACAAAACTAAGTTCTCCTTAAATAAAAAAACATGAGCACCTCCTAAACTCTCAAACAAGGATCAAAACCATACCCTATACCTTCAAAGGGTAGAAAAAATAGGAACAACCAAGAATCAATATGAAAATAATGAAGAGAAAAATAAATCAAAGATAAAACCTAAAAGAAAGTTTAGGGATGTTACAATTCTTCCCACTATAATGATTTATACACCCAAAAATCCTCACCAAGAAGACTAGTACACAAAGTGATGGGGAAACTACTCTATCATTACCATCTCATGATCCCATGTATAATGAGTACCCAAACCATGATATAATAAAACCTGAACAAAAAGAACAAACTTATTCTAAAACACCTCCAACTGAGAATCAATAATCTAACCTAGATGCTTAGTCCTGGATATATCTGGTTCTATATCAATGTATTCCCAATTTAAAACATAATATGGGTATGAAATATATTTCTTGATCTATGAAACATGAATCAAATTATGTATTTATGTAATTTAAGGTGTCTAGGATAAATGGTACAACAAATTT
The DNA here is from genome assembly GCA_963277665.1 of Viscum album. Lineage (NCBI taxonomy): Eukaryota > Viridiplantae > Streptophyta > Magnoliopsida > Santalales > Viscaceae > Viscum > Viscum album. The sequence goes on along the minus strand of OY728119.1, from coordinate 484,016,886 downwards.
CTAATCCTCAAAATGAACTCAAAAGGCCACACTTATCTCAATGCCAAATTTATTTATTTTTCAAGCCATCGGTGTCCTAGTTAAGGATAGAATTCCAAGAAAATATGTTTACCAAACTGTATCTCCAAATGAATTCAAAAATAATCCCTCTAAGATTTATACTAGCTCTAATATGTCACCAACCTCTAATAAATCATTTGGGTCTTCATAGTCATCTCCTGAACAAAACTAGTTCCCAAAAGGGAATCTTCACCAATATACAACCAAAAAAGTATATATTTCCAAGGATATCCACAAAAGTCCTCAAATGTTTCAATATTAATGAATTATTGGTATATTTCATTATATAAAAACTGATCTAGTCCCAAATGATAATCCTGTTCTCCTCTGAAGTCAAAGACGCTAGTATGAAGCACATCTTCAAGAATTTGTATAGTGTGTTATCCGAGAGCATCTGTATGATGATGTTACATTGTTATCAACTTGACCTAGGATCCCATAACCTCATGGAGTCCTCTCTAAAACTATTATGTGAACCAGGGATACCTATTGTAAATAATTAAAGTCAGTACTCCACGCAACCTAATAATTTTCTATATAAACAGATTTCCTAAATCCTCAACTTTCATGTGTCACAAATGGGTATAAAGTGAGTCAATTTGGTTAATTTATAAATCAATAACCAAATTGAATTATTTATACAAGTAGTATTTTCATATCAACAAATAAATACATCTATATCTAATACCACTTCTAAGCTAGCATGGGAAGGGGTTGAAGAAAATCAAAATGATTTTGATGCTCGACCTTAACTTATTAACAAATATAAAAATGGGAAAAAATAAGATTTATCTCATTTAATACATGCACACAATAATTGACACATCATATCATAAAAAATCTTTTTAAAACCTTGGTGAACCTTCCATTGAAGAAGATGACAATCCTCCACCATAGCCATTATCATATGTTATGAAACAACATAACGATTCCTAAAGAAAAGAAAGAAATATGGAGATAAAGACCACTCACAAATGATCTCCCCAATATATAAAGAATAATTGTTACCTTGGAACTAATATTCAGGATTATTATCTTGAATTATCATCACAACAAGATAGTATTTAAACTGAAAACTTTCTAGAACAAACTCAGTCTCGTCCTCTTGGACTACCAAATGCATGCAAGTAAAGAGTTCCATGATATTTCAATCCTCTCTTAATTCTTTCATATCCTAGGATGGAATCTTCTAGATAAGATAATTAGAAACAATGTTACCCTTTATTGGGGTGTATAAAATATCAAAGTCAAAAGACTGCATGTACTCCACCCATCATCTGTGCATGAGATTCAAATCTCTCTATAAAAAGAAATAACTTAAGCTCTTATGATCAAAGTAAACTATAAACCTTTATTCAAAATGGTAGTTTATATAATCCTTAAGGGTGTGAGTAATAAATAAATTTTATATATTGTGTGTGCGATAGTTATTTTCATGAGTCCAAATCTTATGATAAGCATAAGTCACCTTTTGATCACCCTGTATGAGAACGTATGTCAACCCTAAACCTAAAGCAACATAAAATACCAAGTAGTCCTGAAATTGTTTTGGAAGATTCAAAACTATATTTAAAGACTATAGATTCTTTAAATTGTTGATTAAAGTTTATTATTTAAAATACAAAATAAACTTCACTCCCAAATGAGCGAGGGAAGTCAATGGTGAATCCATATTGGAGAAATCTTTTATGAACCGACGGTATTACTCTTCCAAACCTACAAAGATACAAATCTCATAGAAATTCCATAGTTCCTCCCATGAAAAGAAAAATTTAACGTTTTTAGGATCAACTAAGATACCATGTTCTGAGACCATGTGCCCTATGAACATCACCTCCCAAATCCAGAATTGGTACTTTGGCAGCTTTGCATAAATTCATTGATTCCTCAGGATGTACAATACTACTCTCAAATTAAGGGCATGATCCTCCTAGATTTTAGAATAAACCAAGATTCCATCCCTGAATAACACAAAAAAATAGTTTATATAAGAGTGAAATATCTTTTTTATCACCACCATAAATATAGTACGAGTGTTGGTCAGACAAAATGACATAACAAGATACCCATAGTGGACATACCTTATCTTAAAAGTATTTTTGGAATATTAGACTCCTTGATACTGAGATGGTGGTAACAAAAACTAATATTAATCTTAGAAAAATTCCCTTTTAAAAAATCAAACAAACCATCAATATATGGAAATGAGTACTTGTTCTTTACTCTAAGCTGATTGAGTTTCTAGTAATCAACACAAAAGTGAAGGGTTCCATCGGCCATATTGGTGAAGAGAAGTGGTGCTACACAAGGAGATAAACTAGGCTGAATTTAACCGTTTTACATAAATTCATCCAATTTATTCTTAAATTCCATTAGTTTAGCCAATTCCTTATGGTAAGAGGGAATAGATACTAGCTGAGTACCTAACACCAAGTCAATAGAGAACTCTATCCCCTATATGGTTCAAGACTAGGAAAGATAAACATGAACACTTATGGAAACTCATCAGATACCATAGGAAGTTCACTATAAGATAATTCTTGTTCTAGTTCAACAGTAAACAGGGATATCATCCTACCCTTCTCAAAAATAGGAGGTCTACATTTGTTAGACCTCAAGTCCCATTTTCCCAAAAAAAACATGGCACACCCCAATAGGGCTTGTAAAGAATCCCTAATAATGATAACAACAAATATGAGATTTTTGAGAAACCAACCTATCCATTATGAGAATACCATTTTGAGAGTTAATTTTAGGAAAAAAAAGACTCAAACTATCTTGATCACTGATAAAGAAAAAAGCACAAGAGTGGTATTAAATACCCTACTTTCTCTTTGTCCTGAGAGGTGTTGCAATCTACATTACACAAGGCATTAAATCCATTAGATAATATAATATGTACATAGTGTAGGTTTATATGAAATAATAATAGGAAACTATTTTAAATAAAGTAGTCACTAAAAACAAAGTAATAGAAACTCTACCTCTCACTATTATAGGACCCACACCTTTCCCACCACAGACTTATTCAATGCACGAAGTTTCTTTATTACTAATTCCTATTGATAGAACATTATTATTATTGAATAATATGACCATTTCATAGTTATAATAATTAATAATAACCCCATTCCATAATTTAGGGTAGTAAAAACATGGAAAAGCCTCATCAAGTGGCCTGAATGTCCGAATGAGCTCTAAATATTTGGTGCTTCTGTGTAATCATTTTTCAAGTTCCCAATTTTTCAACATTGAAAAACGTTACTAGGCCTTTAATATAAATTTATTTGGAAGATTTTTTCTATTAAGGACAACCACTATTGTTTCCAAAATGAGGCTTATTCTTCTTTATCTTCCCTTTAAAGGAACCACTAAATCTGCCACTGGGAGTAAGAGGAACTCCTGTCAACCCTGACTTACTATCCATGTCAATTTCCACCATTAAATACCTATCAATAACATTAGAATTTGAGTTAATATTTAGTACAAATACCCAATACTAGATATCTAATAGAATACCCATATGAAACTTTTAAGCCTTTATATTCTTGTCTAACACCACCTTAGGTGAAATTTGAGAAAGTTAAGCAAAATAATTAAAATATCGAGTCACTTTCCATAAACTTGATAAAGGTAAATGAAATCCATAGACTTATCCAATAACAATGAATATGGATATAATTACTCTGTAATAAAGGATTTAAATTTTTTCCACTCCAAGTTCTCATTTTATTTCACTGAAAATATAGCAAACCACTATCTCCTTCTATATCCCTTGAGAATGAAGATGATACACTTAACCTTAATGGAATCTAGTGTCTCCAAGAACTTGAAATGTCATTAAATATTTCCCAACCAATCATATACCTCATAATGATCATTATTTACCTAGAAATAGAATGATTTTTGATGAATAAAATAATAGGATTGATCTCTCATATCAATCCTTTAAGGTTTCACCTGTCTAACCTGAACAGGGGTAGGTGCGGCTACTTGGACCTGAGCATAGACCATGTGCACTACTACCACTATAATGTTTTTTTTCAATTGTAGGGTTCAATTTTTTTGGTTTATCAGTAACTCTATTATGAAGTCTGATTAGATGTACTCCTGGGAGAATGGTACTACATAACATCAACAGAAAATAAAGAAACATCAGTCAAGAGACACAAGAAAATAAACTCTATTAATCAGAACTCAACCGGGGAATATAAATCTTTGATCAATATTTGGAAAATGTATATAATTAGATCAAAAAAATCTTGAAGGACTCATTTTCCCAACCACCCATGGTAACTTAAGGCTCACTACGATGACATTTGTCCAAGAACTCCCTTGCAACCTACCCCTCAAGTCCCAAAAATCCTATATCCTATCTACCAAGAAATCCCAAACAACATTCTGGCATCCAATAAGATACCAAAACTATAGTTGATACCAATTTTTCATGAAAAAACTCACAAAACCCACTAAAACAGTTATCAAATCAAAATTTACGTGGCCTGAAGGGCGTTTCTGATCCTTACAGGTTGGAAATTGGAACCTGGGAATCATGAATGATCATAGGAAATGATTTCACCATAATAATAACAAAAAAATGAAATAAATAGAGAAGAATATATAAATAGTCAGTATTCCAACACTACTGGAAATTGGGGTATTTGTAACGGAACCCCATCGCAAATGACCCATTGAAGAAAACGACATCGCAAAAAGATTTTCTTTTCTACAAACCATCAGAAAAAGTAAATATTTGTGATGGGATGCACACATATTACAAATATATTCGTCTTGGTTTTCAAATACATTATTGTAATGGTCCATCACAAATAGTCAAAAATAATATTTAGGACGGGCCCATCACAAATAGTGTAAAAAAATAAAAATAATAATTATGAAAATAATAATTATGAAAATAATAAAATAATATTAATATTAATGAAATAATAATAATGATATTAGTAAATTAAATTAAATTATAAAATAATAAATTAATATTCATATAATAATAATAAAAATAATATTGATAATATGATAATAATAATATTATTAAAATTAATATTAATAATATAATAAAAAATTATAAAATTATGAAAAGATCAATATTCGAGAAAAATATAATAAAATAATAAAAAGAAAATAATAAAAAATAATAATTAAAAAAATAATAAAAATAATAAAAAAATTAAATAAAGTAATAAAATAATAAAAAATAAAACAAATAATAAATAATTTAATATTCGCAATAATGTAAAAAACACACTATATAGAAATGTAAATAGTTAATATTACAAACAAAATTTAAACTCAAATGTTTGATCATAAAAAAGAAATAGATCCCTAAGGGGGATGATCGTTTTGGGGAGATGGTGGAGGAAACATCATCCCTAAACCACGATTCAGACATCACATGTTCTCCAACTACTCCTAATCCTACTGTTGCCGCCATCAATATATCTTCTCCTACATCTCCCAATGCTGCTTTCATAGGAACTCTTCATGTTGCTGTTGTTGTTGCTGCCATTGACACATCTGTTCCTACTCCCTATGAATACTCTCTATAAGCCCACTCTAAGATCACAACTTCTCCTGATACTGTACATAAGATGATGATGACTCTCCAAATGCTCCTCATGAGCTGGATACTGACATCGCAATAGTGACACAATAATTAATATGCATCCATTGAGACCCGATACCAACAACCTAGACTTTCTCGAAGGCATACTGGGTCACTTGTATCCATTTTGTCTCATCAAATCGATGGGCACTGGTCTGAGCATCAGTCTCAGCCTAACTCTCAGTCTGTTTCTGAGACGTTGCGGCCTTATATGACTCCTTTAATTGCAGTTCAAATGTAAAATAGTTAAAATATTATTTACAGTTAAATTTTAAACTTAAATGAATATACTGAACACAATCTGATGCTGGAGAGCACCTCTAATCTCTACAATATTCAGATCACTATACATCCTCCTATAAACATCGAACACAGAAATATCAGGCTGGTCAACTTCTTATATAAATATAAAATAAACCGTTTACATTTAAAGTTATATAAAATATTTTAAAAAAAGTACTTACTATATTATCCCTATCCCTACTGAATGTACTACTATCTACTCAATGTGCCACCTCCTATATCTCCTAATTTTTTCGACCAACCGATGATATCCTCTAAAAATGACCACCCAAACGGTGTAAGAATAATCCATCCCAAACCTATGATAAAATGTAATTAGGTCAGTGGGCATGACAAGACCGATCCAAATCTGTCACTCATGATTTCTCCATTGTTTTTCTTCTCAAATTGTGCAAAAACTGACTACAATGCTGATGCATAGTCCCCTGCCATTCCATCCAGATGTCCCTACACATTCTCTCATCAATGGGATACCATAAATCCTATAAAAAAATTATAATATAAAGTTATTAATTAAATTAATTTCAAAACAAATATTATTTAGTTACGTACCAGCCAATGATTGAGAATGCGGTGCTTCATATCAATGGGAATATGATCTCATGAGACCCATTATTCAAAAAAATAATTGCATAGTATAGAGATACCCTGTCAATTAGCTACATGCATAAAACTATGAAAAAAAGAAAAAATTAGTACGTAAATAAATTATTTAAAACTAACTAAAATATATAGCTAAACATACCTCTGCATGCATGGATTGAAGCCAATATGTGGACGTCACTCAGGGATCAGGTCAAGAATCATCAACTGCGCAAGACCATGCCCCCTCCGTGTAATGACCCGAAATTTTATTTATGAAAATTACACTTGATCTAATGAAATGTCTTATTATGTAAAATGGTTATATAAAATATGAACTTCCTTGGTTTTATGTTTTTGTATTTCAAAATACTATTATGAAATGTTACCATTACTAATATAGTCATTGAATAGTGATCACATGATTAATATACATATAGGGATTTAACAAATCCAATTTACTCAGACAAAGGAAGTGATGGCCCCATCTAGTAGAACTGATATGTACAAATCCAATTTGTTGGAGCTTAGAAGGGATGTGGAATCATTAGGCTTCACCCTTGACTAATCCCAAGTTGAGCTTCAGTATGTTAACCTCGAACGGAACCGCCTATAGGAGAGGTGGAAGTTGATAGAGATTACCACCTGAGTGATGTTATCTGAGCCACCTCAAGAGTCAGTCACTATCTTACACCTTACCCTTAGGTCATATGCAGGTGTTGTAAGGGGTTATATAATAAGACCATAGCAGTATTATTATGTGCATTATTTTTGTATATAATAAATAATATACATTCATTTTATTATTGTTACCTTGTAAATGTTTTTTAAAGCACAAATAGTATTTTTAATTAATATTCAATTAGGAAATATATTTTGATAAATTAATGAATTTTTGAATTAAATAATATTTTAATAATATTAATAGATTAATTTTTATTAAATATAAATTATTGTATAATTTTTATGAATATAATTGTAATTTTGATTAAGGTTTGAAAACTATTTTTATCAAAACCATGAATTTTTGATAAATGTCGGTTTTTATTTTAAAAGTAAAAATTTACATGTTTAGAAAATTATTTAGATAAAACGAATAATATTTTTGGAATTAGGATGTCAAAATTCTCTAATGGTGAATTTTTCATAATTTTTTGGGAGAGTCGATGTTTTGGGTAAAAATTAAATACCATCTAATTATATAATGTGTTTTAGGACATCAAAATGACCTAATAGTGATGTAATAAAATAATATAAATGGTATGTTCAGCCAATATATGTTTTAACATTAAAATAATGTGATTTTAGTTTTGTTTGATTTATTTGAAAAAGCTTTAGTGGACCCTCCAAGGCTTATAAAATATTTTAACACTTTAAAATGTTTTCCTTGATATTGTGACTCACCTCAATATAAGAAAGCCTAATATTTTAAAACGTTACTCCATTGGACTTATAAAATATCATTTTACACTCCCCTTTGGAAAAAACCATGGGAAAAAACAATGGGTTGGATTGTGGTTTTGATTTTTTTAATGTGTGGTGTCCAAAACCTAAATAATAAAGAATTCCCTCTCTTTTCCTATATAAAACCACACAATATCCCACATCCTCTTCACTCAAATCCTTCAGATATTGACCAAAACCTTTACTCCTATATCTATAATCCTCACAAGGTTCCCCTAGCTCCCAAGAATCCTCTCTCAATCCTCTCTTAAGCCTTTGGTATCACACTTCATAGTAAAGGATTTATTCATTTCTCATTTTTTTCCAAATTTCATTATGTTGTAATGACCATTTATTTTCAATTAAAAATGTTAGGGTATGATTTTTCACCTCTTATATACTTCCCTCCTTTTGTTTTAATGATGATATAACCCTTTATATCTCATTAATGCCTTTCATGTACACCCGTTACCATGCTGAAATCCTGTAAGGGAGTTATCTCTCCTCATTTACAATCTTTTACATTATAAACCTAAATTCATTTATATATGTTTGGACATAAATCTATATGAACCCATTACTATCATTTTTATGTATATATGATGATATTACCCTTTCTCTCTCATCAACCATTTTTATGAATTATTATGTCACGTCGTTATGCTTCCAAAATTGCACGGAAATTTTCCAAGCCAAAGTCATTGTGTAGTGAATACCATTACCATTTATCTATCAAGGGTATTAAACTTTATGGACATTTACTTATTGATTATATAGTTTCATGTATGTATTCAAAAATTACTCTATCATGGAATAAATGATTATGTTTAATGATTCCATGTTGTATGAAATGAAATGATTAAGAAGGGTGCGCCCTGATAGTGCTCCAATGCATTGGGTAAAGATTAGTATCATGATACGTCAAGTGAAATGAGGGTTTACTCATGATAATTAAAGTTAAATGAGGTTTTAGTCATGCTCCATGTGCAATGATCCTTGGATCATGCTAAAATAATGTTAAATGTTGTTGCCACATTTCCATGTTATGATAATCATGTTATATCATGCATTTATGTTCATGTTTCTCTTGTGATAAATTGATGTGACATTTTCCTATAATGTACAATATTATTCATGTTATTATTTTATTACTCCCTTATTGAGATTTATAGATCACCCTTTTCTTATGCATGCCCTCAGGTTATCCCATGCAATGCTAAGTACGAAGGAATGTGTGTGGTCATGTAAAAGAAGTTTTCAATAAAGATGTGTATTCATGTTTTAAGTTATTATGTAATGTTCCTAATCCCCAAAGACACTAGACCTCTGAATATTCTATGTTGTATCAAGTTAATATTTGATATAATAAATCATGTTTAAGTGTGTAATAAATAACAGGGTTGTTATAGTTGGCATCAGAGGATAGGATTATTTTTTTTTATTAGGATTAGAAAACCCTAGTGAAAGCCTTAGGGATAAGAATAAGTATAATAAAAAAATACCTAAATTTTGGTTAGTATTGAGTTATTGGTTTATCAAGAAAATATACCCTTGTCTGGCTATGAGTAGGTAGATGGGGCTCTGGTACAGATGTATCTAGGGGTAAAACTCGAAAACACTGCTTTGAGCTAGACTTGAATGAGAACTGGTGCATGATAATGGGTCTTACTACACTCTTTGTTATGGCACTCTCAGAGGATATGATTTGGTAAATTCATAATCCTAGTATGAACCATTATTAATGGAAAAAGTTCCCCTAAGAATATATGTTGTGAATTAGATCATGGATAACATAGATTGAAGCCTATAAGTTCATAAGTTAAGGAAATAAAATAATTTATATGTCATCCATTTTTGTCTTTGGATTACCCTTTATGTGTTACCCCTAACTTTACTTTTATTCCTGATAATGGTCAGTAATAGGAGGACTCAGTCTAACAACTGATGCAAATATCAATGTGATGATTGTTATAATGAGATTCCCAATTTTATAGGAGTTGGAATCATGAACTTTGTTCCAATACTCTTTCAGTTAACTAATGTTTTTAATAGAAACATGGGTCAAGAGGAACGTTTAACCCCCTAAGAAAGAACAAGTCGCAATTGAGGGGTTCATGAGACAAAGGCCTCCTACATTTAGTGGATCATCTGATCCCTCAATCGCCGAATAATGGATCAACTCCATTGAGAATATCTTCTCCATCCTTCAATGTTATAAACAAGAGAAGGTACTCCAGGATGATTATCATATGGAGGGTGAAGCTGATAAATGGGGGAAATTGATCAAAATTACAAATCCTGATGAGGATATTGAGGTATTGGAATGGAAGAATTTTCAGAAAATGTTTCTTGAAAAATATTTTCCTCACACCCTCCGGCTTAAGATGGAAAGGGACTTCCTTGACCTCAAGAAAAAAGATGATGAATCCATCGAAGTGTACAAAGAAAAATTTAACTGCCTTGCATGATACACCTCTAGATTTGTTTTTACCCCCTAATTCATGGTTAACCACTTATTTGGTGGGCTAAAACCTAGCCTACAACAATCCTTAGCGATCTGTGACTTTGAGAGCTATGGGGAAATTGTCCAATATTCCCCCAAAGTTAAAATAGAGATTGATTAATCTCAGGGGTATCATGGGGAGAATAAGTGTAAGGTGGACTTAAATTTTGGCAGTCTGATTGATAAATCCAACAGTGCTAAGAAAATCCATCACCCCACTTTCCAAAGGTGCGGAAAGAAGCACCCCGAAAATTTCCTAAAGGGGACGAGGAAATGCTTTAGGTGTGAAAGATAAGGGAACCTGACCATTAAATTCTGACAAGAAAAACCCATATCTGCAACAGAGGAGAAGAATGCTGGATTTGACCCACAACGCATTGTTCATTGCTTCAATTTCAAAGAACCAGGGCACTTTGCAAACTAGTTCCCTAAGCTAAGGGTTTTGGAGGCAACTAGAAACCTCCAAGGTAGTAAGAAAGATCTTTTCCATCAATACCACTAAAGTGAAGCCCAAAAAACAAAGTGATGATAGGTACACTAGTTATTCATTCAAGAATAGTGAATTTACTTTTTGATTATAATTCTATGCATTATTTTATATCCTAAAAGTTTAGTAGAACAATCCCAACACCACCAAAAATCATGGAAGTAAAGATTTCAGTGAGAATGACAAATGGGGTAATCATTTCATCCCATGAATATAAGTCCTCTCATATTATAATTTGTGGATTGAACTTCCTGGTGAACCTCTTCATACTCCCTTTGGTGTAATTTTATGCAATTCTTGGCAGGGATTAGCTTTCCTTATATAGAGTGAAAATAAATTTCCGTGATAGGGAAATCACTCTTCATATGGAGAATCAACCCCCGATTCTGTACAAGTGCAAGGAGAAGGGTGAATCTTCTTTATCACCATCATCTCAAGTGTGGATATTAATTCCCTATGAGCATGAATATCTGGCTTCGATGATTGAGTCTAAGGAAGTAACCATCGTTGAAGACATGCCCATTGTGAAGGAATTTGCGGAAGTGTTTCCCGAGGAATTGCCTGGTCTTCCTTCTAGAAGAGATGTTTAATTCTCAATTGATCTTATACCTGGGGACTACCAATTTCCAAGATTCTATATAGAATGGATGTTGTGGAGCTTGAGGAGATATAGAAACAACTATAGGAGAATCTGGATAAAGGGTTTATACGCCCAAGTGCTTCACCATGGGGTGCACCAGTCCTCCTTGTCAAGAAGAAGGATGGGTCAATGCACCTTTGCATTGATTATCGCGAGCTCAAAAAAATAACAATAAAGAAAAATTATCCTCTTCCCCGAATTGATGACTTATTCGATCAGTTACATAGGGAAAAATACTTCTCCAAGGTTGATTTTCGGTTAGTATATTACCAAGGGAGGGTGAAGAAGGAGGATATCCCCAAGACTTCTTTTCATACAAGGTACATGCACTATGAATATATAGTAATAACTTTAGAACTCACTAATTCTCCAAAAATATTTATGGACTTGATGAATATAGTAATTATAGATCACCTCAACAAATTTGTGGTAGTCTTTATAAACGATATTCTAATATACTCCAAAACCAAGGAGGAGCATGAGGAGCATTTAAGAACTATACAAGAGACCTTGCGAAAGGATAACCTCTATGAAAAGTACATCAATTGTGAGTTTTGGTTGAAGGAGGTATCATTCTTGGGTAATATCATCACAGGAAATGGGATATATATGGATTCCTCCATGACAACTGCAATTGAGGGATGGCTGAGGACAACATCAGTGACCGATATCCATAGCTTCCTAGGGTTAGCTGGATATTATCGCTGATTTGTGAGAAATTTATCACGATTGTCTAACCCTATTACCAAGCTAACTAGGAAAGGAGTAAAGTTTTCTTGGAGTGATGAATGAAAAGAGAGCTTCAAAGAGTTTAAAAGTAGGCTTATCACTGCGTCCGTTCTCACACTACCCACAAGTGGAGAACTTTTTGTGGTATTCAGTGATTCTTTGAAGGGCCTGAGCTTTTTGTTGATGAAAAATGAGAGAGTCATTTCCTGTGCTTCAAGACAATTGAATGTTCATGAGAAAAACTATCCAAAACATGACTTGGAGTTAGCTTTAGTGATCTTTAGTTTAAAAATTTGGAAACATTACCTCTTTGGGGAGAAGTGTGAAATATATACGGACCACAAAAGCCTCAAGTATATATTCACATAGAAAGAGATGAATATGTTCTAATGAATATGGTTAGAGCTGATCAAATACTATGACTGTTCAATCCATTACCACCCTAGAAAAGTGAAAAAGGTGGAAGATTCTCTAAGTATAAAGGACCCAACAATCATTGATAATAATTAAAAAGGACCCAATCTTCTTATATTTGATGAAGATGGACATGGGAATCATAAATAAGGGAACATCATCAATCTTTTCACAAATGTTTTCTCAACCATCTCTTTTGGAAAGGTTAAATGATTCTTAAATGGATGACGTGGTAATTTAGAAGAAATTTGAAACTATCAGAAAAGGGAAATCCTCAGAGTTCAATTTTAATGAAGAAGGAATTATGAGATTTGGGACAAGACTATGTGTTGCATCAAATCTAGAGATAAATAATGATCATTTAGATGATTCACATATTTCTAATTTCTCCATTCACCCAGGAAACACAAATATGTATCAAGATCTCTGAGAGAATTATTGGTGGGATAACATGAAGAAGGAGATCGCTGAGTATACATCAATGTGCCTGGTGTGTCATCAAGTGAAGGATGAGAGGAAAAAGTTTAAAGGGATGATGGAACCATTACCCATACCAGCATGGAAGTGGGAAAAATATCACCATTGACTTTGTCACTAGACTTCTAAAGACATCCAAAGAAAATAATGCTATCTAGGTTTTTGTGGATCTTCTTAAAAAGACTACACACTTCATTGAAATTTGGGAGGATTTATCACTAGATCAACTAGCACAGATATACATGAGATATGCAGTAAGGCTGCATGGATTACCACTATTGATTGTATCCGATCGAGATCCAAGATTCACCTCTAAGTTTTGAAAGAGTATTCAACATTATCTAAATACTAAGCTGAACTTTAGTATGACTTATCATCCTCAAACTAATGGCACATCTGAGTGGACTATCCAAAAACATGAGGACATGTTGAGAGCATGCTCAATGGACTTCAAAGGAGGATGGAATCAAAATCTTCCTCTAGTTGAGTTCTCTTACAACAATAATTTCCACTCAAGCATCCAAATGGCTCCTTATGAAGCCCTATATGTGAAGAGGTGTATAACACCAGTATGTTGGGATGATATTGGGGAGAGAAACCTCCTAGGTACAGAAATGGTCGAAGAAATAGTGGAGAAGGTTAATACCACACATATACACATTAAAGCTTGTCAGATTTGACCAAAGATCTATGTCGATAATCATTGATGAGACCTAGATTTTGATGTCGGAGACATGGTATTCTTCTCATATCCCCGTGGAAGAGATTTACAAGATTTGGGAAGAAGGGAAAGGTTAGTCCAAGGTAAATCGGCCCTTTTGAGATCCTTTATTGGATTGGAGTAGTGGCATATCGACTGGAACTCCCACTGAACCTATCTCAAGTACATGATGTATTCCATGTATCACTCTTGAGGAAGTACATAACTGACTTATCTCTTATACTCAATCTAGAGGTGGTACTATTGGAGAATTATCTCTCCTATGAAGAGAGTCCGGTGAAGATCTTAGATCATTGGTAAACAATTTCTAGAAAATAAGAAAATTCCTCTCATTAGGGTATTGTGGAGAAACCACAAATTTGAAGAATAAATGTGGGAATCAGAGGAAGTGATGAAGCATAGTTACCCACATCTGTTTAGTGTGGGAAAAGAAAATTTTGAGGGAGAAATTTATTAAGGGGGGAAGATTGTAACAACCCAAGCCTTTATTAATGAAAATTCCTCTTGATCTAACAAAATATCTTATTATGTAAAATGGTTATATAAAATATGCACTTCCTTGGTTTTATATTTTTGGATTTCAAAATATTTTTAAGAATTGTTACCGTTGCTAATATAATTGTTGAATAGTTATCAGATGATTAGTATAAATATAGGGATTTCACAAATCCATTTTACTCAAAAAAAAATAAGCGATGGACTCATCCAGTAGAATTTCTCCATACGAAGCCCATTTGTCAGATCCTATAATGGAGGTGGCATCATTGGGCTTTTCTCTGGACCAAGCCTAAGCTGAGCTTCAACACGTTAATCTCGAGTGTAACCGCCTATGAGAGAAGTGGAAGTTGATAGAGATTACCACCCAAGAAATGTTATCTGAGCCACCCCAAGAGTCAGTCACCGTCGAACACCTTACCCTTAGGTCATATGTGGGTGTTGTAAGAAGTTATGTAACAAGACCTTTACACTGTGATTATGTGCATTATTTTTGTATATAATAAAGAATATACATTCATTTTATTATTGTTACCTTGTAAATGTTTTTTTAAAGCACAAATAGTATTTTTAATTCATATTAAATTAAGAAATTTATTTTGATAAATTAATGTATTTTTAATTAAATATTAATTTAATATTATTACTAAATTACTTTTTATTAAATTTAAATGATCATATATTTTTTCTGAATACAATTTTAATTTATATTAAGGTTTGAAAACCGTTTTTGTCACACCCATGAATTTTTGATAAATATCGATTTTTATTTTAAAAGTAAAAATTCACATGTTTATAAAATTATTCAGATAAAGTGAATATCATTTTTGGAATCAGGACATCGAAATTATACAACGGTGAAATTTTTATAATTTTCTGAGATAATCAAATTTTTGGGTAAAAATTAAATACCGTATAATTATATAATGTGTTTTATGACATCATAATGACCTAATAGTGATGTAATAAAATAATATAAATGTTATTTTCTTCAGATACATGTTTTACCATTAAAATAATTTGATTTTAGGTTTTTTGATTTAATTTACAAAGCTTTAGTGGGCCCTCCAAGGATTATAAAATATTTTAACCTTTTAAAATGTTTTCCTTGAGAGTATGAATCACCTCTACATAATCAAGCCTGATATTTTAAGAAGGTAGGACATTAGCCTTATAAAATAATATTTTACACTCCCCTTTGGAAAAAACCATGGGCAAAAATCAAGGGTTGGTTTGCGGTTTTGATTAGTTTAATGTGCAATGTCTAAAACCTAAATAATAAAGAATTCTCTCTCTTTTCCTATATAAACCCACAAAAGATCCTACTTCCTCTTCACTCAAAGCCTTTGTAGCTCTACCAACCCAGAAAAGCCTCTCTCTATAATCCTCCCAAGGTTCCCCAAGCTCCCAATAATCCTCTCTCAAGCCTCTCTCAAGCCTTTGGGATCACATATCCAAGTAAGGGATTTCTTCCTTTCTCATTTTTGTCCAAATTTCTTTATGTTGTTATGAAATTTTATTTTCAATTAAAAACATTGGAGTATGATTTTGAACCTATCCTATACTGTCATTATTATTTTTGAATGATGATATACCCCTTTCTCTCTCATTAATTCCTCCTATGTACACCCATTACCATACTGAAATTCCGTAAGGGATTTCTCTCTCCTCATTTACAATCAAGAAATTATTTTACATTATGAACCTAAATTACTTTATATATGTTGGTACATGTATATATATGACCCCCTTAATATAATTTTCATGTAAATATTATTAGATACCCCTTTATCTCTCATCAACCATTTTTAGGAATTCTTATGTCACGTCGTTACGCTGCCAAAATTGCACTACGATTGTTCAAACCAAAGTCATTGTGTGGTGAATACCATCCCCATTTCTCTATCAAAGGTATTCACCTTTACACACATTTAATTATTGATTATATAGTTTCATGTATGTATTCCTCATTCCTTTATCGTGAAATAAATTATGATGTTTAATGATTTTATGTTGTATGATCCATGTGGCACACTTATGCATGAAATGAAATGATTAAGAAGGGTGCACCCTGATAGAGCTCCAATGCATTGGGTAAATATTAGTATCATGATACATCAAGTGTAATGAAGTTTTACTAATTCTAATTCAAGTTAAATAAGGGTTTAATCATTCTAATTCAATTCTAAGGAGGGTATACTCATGATCTATGTGTAATGAGCCTTAACTCATGCTAAAATGATGTTAAATGTTGTTGCCACATTTCCATGTTATGATAATCAAGCGATATTATGACTTTATGTTCATGTTTCTCTTGTGCTCAATTGATATTCCTATTGCTTAGAATGTACAATATTCATCATGTTATGCATTTATTACTCCCTTACTAGGCTTCATAGCTCACCTTTTTCTTATGAATGTCCTCAGGTTGTCCCAATGCAATGCTATGTACAAAGGAATGTGCGTGGTCATGTAAAAGAAGTTTTCAATGAAGATGTGTATTTCATGTTTTAAGTTATTATGTAATGTTCTTAATCCCCAAAGATAATAGACCTCTCTATCTTATATGTTGTATCAAGTGAATATTTTATGTAATAAATTTTGTTTAAGTGTGTAATAAAGAGCATGGTTGTTATACTCTGAGTTCCCCCTGAACCACCAGTAGTTTGAGGGTCAGATGACCCAACATCCCGCTCATCCAAAGGTAGATCATCCTCCTGCAACAGATGATACAAACCATCGTTCATTTGAAACACTATTTTTTTAGAAAACAATTGACAACTACTATTTTATATAGATATATATTATATATGATTATAAAAAACATTTAACTGTATCAATGTTCATATTCATACTCATCTTTATATCTTGTGATGTCCATGTCTTCATATTCCTTCTCAGCATCATAAATTTCAATATTAATTTTAGTTTGATCATCTCTTGTTAGTTCAAATTAATTTCTAACATCATTAAGAATATCATCACCGTTGACCTTTAACTATAGGGTTTCATCATCAATATTCATGTATCTTCATGAAAAATATTGATTTGGAGTATTCTCTTGAAAAATTTCAATTCCTTCCACATGAGTGGAACCACATTCACTTTGAGTAAACTGATTTCCATAAGATTTAATTATTATTATGATCCACCAATCACTCAACTATCTTGAAGCAAAACAATATTTTGAATAATAAATTTGATGTGCCTCATGTTCCAATAAAAATGGTTGATTTACTCCATGAAGGATTATATTTAATATCGATGATTCCATGGGTTGGATGAACATGAAAGACTATCTCAGTATCCAACCACTAACATTTTAAAATCATTATGTAATGTTGTCCCAGATAATATAGTTCCATAATTTCTTCCAGTATTCCATAAAAATCAACTTCAATTTCTCTATGATGAGATCCTCTCAAGAAAGCACCATTATTCATTGTTTTTTTGATTCCCCATATGCACGCGCATGAAATCGAAAACCATTCACCACATATACATTATAATATTTAACCACACCTAAAAATTTATAAACAAATTATCAATATAATAGATAATAAATTGATTTTATATTTTAAACAAAAAATAATTTATATTACAAGTTTTTGAAACCTATAGGATTTTTTTCTGACGTTCTTTAAGAGAAGATGCTGTAATTTTTGGAAGTTGTTTATAGATATGATTATCATATAACCTAAAAATAAAATATTATTAATTTACTATAAAAAAATCATATAATAAGTGATAGGAGAACTCACTATACAAATGGTGTCATTTCTTCACAGTTGAGCAGAATATATGTATGATCTCTACGATGTTCATCATCTGAATGCCATCATTCATGAACTCCACCAAAGCCAGGTTAGAGTTGATTGAAAATTGAAAATCTATTGAAAATTTCATCATCAAAATTTCCCTTGTTATGTCCCATATGGTTGTATTTTGAGGGATATTCATACTGAAAGTAATGAGAGTAGAAAAAAGAAATTTCTTCTTGCAAATAAGTTTCTATAATTGAACTTTCAACCGATGCTTTGTTACATACTTTTTTATTCAATTTTTGCATACCACGCTCAAATGGACACATCCATAAAAACTAACCATAACTCTATATTTTTATTTGTGTTACAAATGTAATATCAAATGTTCCATTGAGTCAAAAAAATCTAGCATGAATTTTTTTTCTAGTTTACATAAAATTAAAATAGCATCTTCTTGTAGTGTGCTTAATGCATCGTAGTCACTTGTCGCAACACAAATGTCTTAAAAAATATACTATATGTCTGTTAGTGCATACCAAATAATAGAATTAAACATACCTCTTAATACAATAGGTAGAAGTATTTACATTATAGCATGACATTCATGACTTTTTAATCCCATAATATGACCATTTCTGACACATCTGCCCAAATTAAAAGTATAACCATCGAGAAGTCTCAAATCAATAATACACTAACAAAATAACTATAGATTATATTTGGAGAGTGTATAAGATCCATTTGGATTCATTAACTTCTATTATCTGACATTTTCAAACAGTTCAAGTTCTGGTCACCTGTAAATTTGGGCAATATCTAATCATACGTTTACATTATCTTTTGGTCTTAACTAGTGTATAAAACACTATATGAAATAAAATATCAAAATATTTCTTCTTAATATGAATGACATCCAACATGTGATGGACCATCAAATCATGCCAATATGGAAAATCCTAAAAAAT
Organism: Viscum album; assembly: GCA_963277665.1. Lineage (NCBI taxonomy): Eukaryota > Viridiplantae > Streptophyta > Magnoliopsida > Santalales > Viscaceae > Viscum > Viscum album. The sequence goes on along the minus strand of OY728119.1, from coordinate 483,997,683 downwards.
TCTTCATTTTATCCAATTGTGTTTTTCCTAAAGCCATCAATTTTATGTTGGTTTGTTGTTGGTACAAATGTGATGAGAGGTAATGAAGAGACAATTTATTTTTACACTATACCTAAGATCATTGTTGGATTTCCATCTCTTTCAATTTTTCCTTTTTTTGAAATGATATTTGTCCCACCCAAAAGGATGATCAATTGGAAATAATGTGTGATGAAAATTGAAAAACAAGGGTTTTTTTCCATTGATGAGAATAAAAACTTTACTGTCTCTCATACAGTATAGACATGATTTTAGACCATGTGTACTCCATCCAGATAACATTCCATATTCTAGGAAGTCACTTATTGTCCACATCAACGCATATTTCAACAAGACTTTTTTTTAAAAAAAATATCAAATATACCGACACCATTATTGCATAATTAATTTAACTCCTCAATCAATGGTTTCAAATAAACATAAATATTCTTTTTCAGATGTCCTGGAATTAATGAGGTAAAAAATATACATGGTTCCTTCATCAATATCCAAGGAGTTAAATTGTACAGAGTTATAAATATATCCAACATTAGTAATGACTACCATAAGAACCAAATGGACATAAACCATTAGTAGAAATACCCAATCACACATTTCTGGATTTTGAAGAAAAATATGGATGCACTTAGTCAAAATGTTTCTATAAATCACAATTAGAGGGATGATTTAAGGTTTTACTAGTTGGAATATTGGTTCTGTGTCATGACATCAATGCCACTATGTTCTAAGACAAAAATAAACATAGCAATATGGGTACAAACATGAAATATTTCAATTGTTTTACAAGAATCAGTCTAGACTTCTTGTTGAGCCTCTTTATACAACAATTGTACACATTTGGTACAACTATGAAATGGCTAATTTTCACCATAATATAACACGAAATCATTTAAACATGTATGAATTTTCTAATAACCAAGACCCAGATTACAAGCCAGCCTCTTTCTCTTATAGAAATTTGTAGGCAACACATTTCCTTTAGGTAAAAGTGTTTTTAACAAAGATAATATCAGATCAAAATATCTATTTGACATTCCATTTTCTAATTCAATATCCATAAATTTAGTAAGTACTTCAAATTTTCTTATCTTGCAACCAGGATTTAAGGAATTCTCGACAGACCTCAACAACTCATAAAAAGGAGATGGTTACAACTTAAGAGTTAAATTAATATCAACCTGAGTTTAATCTTGTTGAAAAGATGGACCTAAAACATCATGTACTAAATTTTGAAACCATGATGGATCTAGAACCAAATTATTTTTATCTTATCTGGAACTGTATTCACCATGTTAATACCAAAAAATATAATCTGGTTGAAAAAAAAACATAATAAATGACCTCCAACACTTTCAAATGTGTCAAACGTACTCATAGAACATTTTTTTACAAGGACACTTAATTGTCCCTTTTAAAACAAATTTTGGTATTGATGATGCAAATGATAAGAAAGCTTTAACAACCTCAACATATGCAGGATTTATACCAGAACTATTTGGATTCTTGCGCTGATTTATCCCAATGCGATCATGTAATAATAATTTTTGTCAAATTCCTTATTCCATATTTCCTAAAAAAATAAAATAATTAGTTTTTTGTATAATTTGATATAATAAAAACACTATCCAAAAAATAAAAGACAATTAAATTCAATTTTATATCAAATTATAATAATTTCTATTATTTCATACTTATTTACAGTATTTTTTAAACTTTTATACTAATCCACACTAACTTAAAATAATTTATACTAATTACCTCTAATTATTATTTATTACTACTAATTTCTACTAATAATTTTTATTTATCGATGAAACAATTTCTAGCGGATTGGTGGAAGCACTTTTTCCCGACTACTCATCTCTACTGTCTCTGACTGAAATCAATATAAAAAATCTACTCAAACGTACGAATATTCATTTATGTATGTACAAAGATAGAGATTAGGGAGGTTTCATCATACTTCTCTCCATCTTTATGCATTCAGAAATGGAAATCCATACGTTTGAGAAGATTTTTCATAGTGATTTTAGACGTAGAAAGTGGAGATGAGTCATCAGGAAAAGAGCCTCTTTTTCTCAATTTCTCATCTCCTTGAAACTTTCACCGACTGAAATCAACATGAAAAATCTTCTCCAATGTACACATATCCATTTTCTTATGCATGAGAATGGAGAGTAGGAATTCCTCACCACACTTTTCTCCATTATCGTGCATAAGAAAATAAATATTTATAAGTAAGGAAAAAAATTTCATAGTTATTTCAGTGGGAGAAAATTACAAGGAGATAAAGTGTCGGGCAAAAGGGTGCTACAAATCCACTAGAAATTGTGCCAATTTATTATAAATTATTCCAATTTATTACAATTTATTACTAATTATTAGAATTTGTTACTAATTATTAGAATTTGTTACTAATTATTAGAATTTTTTAGAATTTATTACTAATTATTACTAATTGTTGTAATTTATTAATAGTTGTTGCAATTTATTTCTAATTCTTACTAATTATTTCAATTTATTACAAATTATTAAAATCTATTACATATTATTACAATTTATGAAAAATTATTGCAATCTATTAAAAATTATAATAACTAATTATTACAATTTGTTACAAATTATTACAAATTATTTCAATTTATTATAAATTATTAAAAATTATTAAAAAATTTATTATTTATTACAAATTATAAGAATATATTACTAATTATTATAATTTATTGCTAATTATTACAATTTATTACTAATTATTACAATTTATTACTTATTATTACAAACTATTAATAAGTATTACTAATTATTATAATTCATTACTAATTATTACTAATTATTTCAATTTGTTACTAATTGTTTCAATTTATTACTTATTGATTCAATTTATTACTAATAGTTTAAATTTATTAGTAATTATTACTACTCATTACAATTTGTTACTAATTATTACTAATTGTTGCAATTTATTATTAATTATTGAAATTTATTACTAATTATTTGAATTTATTACTACTTATTCAAATTTATTACTAATTATTAAAATTAATTACAAATTATTAAAATTTGTTTAAAATTATTTGAATTATTTACCAATTATTCAATTTTTTACAAATTATTCGTATTTATTACTAATTATTAGAATTTCTTACCAATTATTAGAATTTATTACTAGTTATTAGAATTTATTACTAATTATTTGAATTTATTACTAATTATTAATAATTATTTCAATTTATTACTAATTATTTCTATTTATTACAAATTATAACAATTCATTACTAATTATTGAAATTTATTAATAATTATGGAAATTTATTACTAATTATTGCAATTTATTAATGATTATTACAATTTATTACTAAGTATTACAATTTATTTATAATTATTGCAATTTATTACTAATTATTGGAATTTATTACTAATCATTTGAATTTATTACTAATTATTGGAATTTATTACTAATTATTTAAATTTATTACTAATTATTCGAATTTTTTAATAATTATTTGAATTTATTACTAATTATTCGAATTTATTACTAATTATTAGAATTTATTACTAATTTTTAGAATGTATTACTAATTATTATTTATTACAAATTCTCTTTTTACTAATTATTAGAATCCATTACTAACTTTTAGATTTTTTTACAAATTATTAGAATTTATTACTAATTATTACTAATTATTATTAATTATTTCTTATTATTTGAATTTATTACTAATTATATCAATTTATTACTAATTTTTTCAATTTATTACTAATTATTGAAATTTATTACTATTTATTGCAATTTATTACTAATTACTCGAATTTATTACGAATTGTTCTAATTTATTAATAATTGTTAGAATTTATTACTAATTGTTGGAAGTTATTACAAATTGTTGGAATTTATTACCAATTTTGGGAATTTATTACCAATTGTGGCAATTTATTTATAATTGTTGCAATTTATTACTAATTGTTGTAATTTTTTACTAATTGTTGCACTTTATTACCAATTGTTGCAATTTATTACTAATTTTTAGAATTTATTACTAATTATTACTAATTATTACTAATTATTAGAATTTATTACTAATTATTTCAATTTATTACTAATTATTGCAATTTATTACTAATTATTGCAATTTATTACTAATTGTTGCAATTTATTACTATTTATTACAATTTATTATTAATTATTCGAATTTATTACTAATTATTTGAATTTATTAATATTTAGATATATTACTAATTGTTGCAATTTATTATTAAATATTGAAATTTATTACTAATTGTTACAATTTATTATAAATTGTTGCAATTTATTAATAATTGTTGCAATTTATTACTAATTGTTGCAATTTAAAACTAATTTTTGAAATTTGATACTAATTAGTACAATTTAATACTAATTATTGGAATTTAATACTATATATTAAAATTCAATACTAATTATTACAATTTAATACTAATTATTACAATTTAATACTAATTATTACTAATTAATATGATAAGTATTAATTAATACTTATTCATACTAAGCACAAATAATTATTTGTAAAAATAATCATAAACAATGATAAATAAAACTATCCAATTCTAATTTAATTTAACTACAACTAATTAAAAATAACTATAACTAAAATAAAATGAATTAAGAAAAAATTAAAAAATAGATAAATACCTTAAAACTAAAGCGGTCAAAGGATATAAACTACAAAAAATGCCCAAAATTAAAACTTTAAACTATGAAAAATTTTGAGAGAAAATTTTTCACTAAAGAGAAAGAGAAGAGTAGAGAATGGAATGGAATCGGGGAAAAAATGGATTGGGGCATATATAGGATAGATTAGTTGCGATAGAGTTATTTGTGACGGGAAAACCGTCGCAAATAGTAACATCTGCAACAGGAAAACTGTCAAAAATACCCTCAGATTAAAATGATTCTTGTGACGGAACCCATCGCAAAAGACTACGTATCGATATACTGTTTGAGATGATATATATATCCTTTTGCAAATACTTAAAATGCTGTTGGGTATTTGCGACGAGCTATAGTAGCCCATCACAAATACCCCTTCCCGTGTTTTGGCGCGCAACGCGCGCCAAAGCTTTTGCGATGGGAACCATCTACCCGTCACGAAGCCTTATTATTTGCGACGAGATGGTTCTCCGGTCGCAAAAACTTTTTTCGAATTACTATTTGCGACATGATACTCACCCGTCGCAAATAACCTACCGCAATAGCCTAGTTTTCATGTAGTGTAATACATTCCTCAAGAGTAAAGTACCAATTGATAGGAAATTATGATACCTAAAAATTGAACAACATTCCAAAAATATCACATGAACCAAGAACTCCTCGGAACAGGTGGATCATATACTCTGAATGTCATTTCCAACTCCCAAAGCACTTATATCAAGAATACCCACCACCTCAATGTGATGATTTCTCTTTTCCTAGACCTATGAAAATAAATTCTACATATACCCAAAGGCATTTGTAGGGTGTGAGAAACACTAGCCTAGTAGGATTCCACTAATACATTTCTTAAGCAATCCATATCAAATAAACCAAATATTATCAATTTTAAATAAAACATGGCATGTTAATCTTTTTACAATAAAAATGAAAACATTATTTTAAAATCATTTTAATGGAAAGTATAAAGTAGGTAAAATGAGTATTTCTATCAAAATAAGGATGTATAAGAATCTCAATCAAAACAGACATGAGTAAATATATTTATAAACATTGACATGCATTAATAATTTTCAATCATAGAACCATAATTGAAAGTACCGGGGTTAGTTACTTCAAGGAACAGGGATCCTCATACATCTTAATGAAATATGGCTCTATGTGTGCTTCAAGAAATCAAATGGGGGGTAAATCATTCATCTAAAATCACTTTCATCAATCATCATTTAGGCAGGCCCAAATCAAGTTTTCAAACATTCAATTTCATTTCAAAAACCAACATGAAATTGTTTTTTTTCAAAACTCATTACTTTCAAAGCAATTCATTTTATTTCATATCCATAAAACATTTCATTCCTTCTTTTCTCAAGGATTATTATTAAAGTATTTATTTTATCATTAATTTTGATTCAAAAATCAGTTTCTAGAAACCAATGATTTATTTGAAAATCCATTTCCAAAGAGGTTTCATCCCATATCATGAATTTTGAAAACATTTATCAAGAATCTAAAATAAGTCTATAGAAATCAATTTAACAATCTATTTCAAATAAGAAAAGCAACATAGATTTCAATTGATAGGTATTAGATTATGAAACCACCTCCCTCAATCACGTTATCATCAAACACCAAAAACATGATGCACACTCGAATATATGAAGGGCAAGAATCAATCAATAGGGGATCCTAGAAACATAATTCCACAAATCAATATTTGGATTCAACAATGATACAAGGATCCACATAACTCAAAGTAGGCAATACACAATGAAATAAGAATTCACTTTCAAATCAAGGTTACACTAACCAAAATTGATTTAATGATTCAATGAGAACGTTGATCCATGAAGATTCAAGGTTGGAAGGGCCAAAACACCTCAAGAGAGACTCTAAAGTCATAAGGGTTGAATTGGGTTTGAGGGAGGATATTAAATGAATAAAATATAGTTTTTGGAAAATATAATTATGATAATATCATGGACTTCCTCACCTAGATCGACATCACTGAGTTGTCACTAGATGCCACCGACTATCCGGTTGTGTAAGATAGATTGCATGTAGCTCTGGGAACCCCATTAGCTAGATGGTGTGTTACTATAATAACTTCATTCTTCTAGAATATCATTGTATGTATGATATAATTCCTTAGGAAGATACTACTACCAACTTTACATTGGTAGTCTGGTGGTCCTCATTGGATAACAGATATACTTCTTAATGTTTCTCTTAACTATAATCCCAAGTGAACTCGAGATCCAAATACTTGATCATCTCCCTACTTCTAAAAAAGGATCAAAACCACAACCCAATTCTTAAAATGATAGAAATAAATAGAAACAACAATGAATCATAGTGAAAATATAGAAGAGAACAATAAATCAGAGATCATACCTGAAAGAAAGTGTTGAGATGTTATAGATATACAGAAAAACCTCTCATTATGATACTAGGAATTATATGGAATCCAATGATTTTTTAGGGTCATAATATAGATTTTACTACAAATCCCCTTATAAAAAGTGCTTAGTAGATAAATATATAGAAACCTTTATTATGACAAAATGAAAGAAGAAAAGGAGTTAGAAGAAGAATACTCCAAAGAAGAATAACACACTCATTGAGGTAAGTGTGGATGTTTTTTTTTGATAAATATATTACTAAAATTATTATGAAAGATGATTTAAAAATTTTAAATTCTTATTTTACCATATATATTTAAGTGAATAGAGATTTTATGGAAGAAGTTTCAATGAAATTAAATCATTAATCCAAAAAAAAAATTTGTAGTGATCATGGAGAGATAAAATATTTATATGAAAAGGTGGATCGACTAGAGATCATATGGGAAGTGTATTATCTGTTCATGATGTGTTTAGTCTTAGTGAATAATATATTAGAGAAAGGGGAGTTTTCCATGAAATAATCCATTTCTATAATGGGTGGAAAGATGAAATGTCAAAGTGACATACTTAGAGAAATCACACATTAATCAGAAGAAAAAAACAAAAAAGGAGATTAAATATAGTATTTTCCTTATTAAAACATAACATGAAGAGAGGTTGAAATCAAGTAATGAATTCTTTTCAAGGATAGACTAAATAATTTCTCAATTTAAGGATAAGGTTATGAAGATCATGTATATAATGGACCAAAGGACTTAGATCATGAAATGTGCTTAAAATAATTTAATTGAAATAAGAAGATACCTATAATGGTAGCCTCAACAAGTGGAGTAATAAAGTAATCCAATATAGAATCAGCGAGAAAACAAAATATTCTTTATTAATTTGAAATTGAAGGAATTTAAAGAAAAGTGACGTTAATGTACTACTATAGTGGAGTTATGGAGAAAACCATGGATGTGTGTCTAGAATCTAAATTTCTCAACAATTGAAGAAAATCTGTTACACCATCTCAAACAAGATGTGAATACATGAGGTATGAATCTATTGGAATATGTTTTGTTTACTATATCTATGGATATATATTGTGGTACTGTAATAAGATATGTAGTTGAGATGTTAATAAAAAAATACCCATTTCCATGTCATGTGAGAGGTATGAACAGAAGGAGTGAGAATCTATTACAATAGTAAATATATTTATGATACTCTAGATTAGATTACTATGTATGAGCTAATGCATTACATAACCTCATGTGTGCCTCCCAGTGTGTAAGAGGATTCCAACTAGCCTCGAGGGCCTAAGTCAGATAGTAGAGAGGTTATGCCCTCAATATCAGATAACAAAAAAAGAAACATAGAGGAAGAAACAATAAATAATTAAATAATAGAATAAACACAACATAATCTCAAAGATAACACCACATGAAATATCAGAATAGAATACAATCACTTATAAATCCAATTCAAAAAGATCCCCAAATGAGAAAAATTAATATATACAATGAACAAAAGAAAAAAAAACATGTATGAGGAATAAAGAAAAATATTTTGAATAGGTATTGTAATTCCTTAAATTCCTCATGTATCTCCACATTCTTATTATCCCATCATTGGTCCATTTCCCTAGGTTGGATCCCTGGCTACAAATTCTCTACATGAATCAGGGTTCCCGTGTAGGGCATGAGTAATAAAACCTAGTAAGACATCACAATTTCATATATAGAATATGTGAAAAAAAACATGAAGATTTATACACTAATATAAGTAACTAAATAAATAAACAACCCCCACTAGGTTATTGTACACTAACCAAGCTTCCACGAACCCCAACCATACCTTCTTTGGCTCTATACTAGAAAGAAGTGCCATGTTGAACAAAAAAATAATCGAAAACCTAAAAAGTACCTTATAAATCAAGGTAAAACCCTATATCATGTACCACATCTTATATCATATCAAATACCAAACCACAACCTTTTCACTCAAGGGAGGACACACATCATCATTTTGACCACACCTTCTCACTCAAGGCTAGACACCCATCATATCTCAAATCCCATCATTATAACTAAATTTTAGACCATATAATCCACAATCACATCACATAAAATATAAACACACTATCCACTCACATAAGATATGGTAGACCACACCTTCTCACTCATGGCTGGTCACAAACCCCAGTATCAATATATCACATAACAGATATCAAGAGATAATAACAAATAACATAGCTACCAAACTCTCTCAACGTCCCATTCCAAACACAAGAACCATAAGGAAAGCCCCAAAAATTATCATTTAAAAACCCATTAGGGTTTATAACATCACTAATACTTAAATACCATCTTACTAAGACCCCTAGTCCTTAACCAAGCCCAAATATCTTGCTTTACGATCAATTTCCCCTAGCAGATAGCCCTACCTCTACACATTAAATATGTATGGATTCAATAATTCATAATAAATTATCCTAAATCCTCATCTAATGAGTAAACAAAATCTATATGGACCCACTCACTCACTTAGATTCCCAAGGCAGAACTTAAAAGGTCTAACATATACACCTGCATTCATATTAATCCATAAATTTTTATACAAAAGCTGTAACACGGAAACGAATTCATACCTCAAGATTTATGGAAATAACTTTCCAACACATTCTATTCGATTTAATATAAATCCTATAAAACCCTAAAATTATACCAAACCATAATAGTTGGAGTTTTACAAAGTGAAACGAAGAAAGAATGGAAGAAGAGAAAATCTGGGGATTAGAAAGTGATGAAATTATGAAAATAAACCCTCTATAATGAATGAAAATTCAAATAAAAAATGAATAAAAGTGGAGGAGATTAAAATTTCAATGGGAATATCCATTATTGGCCAAACTTGAGTGGATATAGATAGAGAATAAGTGGAAGGTTTAAAGGAATTATGGGGGAATTTACCAATCCCCTAATTAAAAAAATACCCAAGCACTTAGTCATGACACATTTATCATAGTCATGATTTGATGCTTCCTCTCAAGGGATCCATCATGGTATAGACCCTCTAGGTCATGACATGACTGCCACTATATAGAGGGTATGTACCCCTATCAAAACACCACTATAACATGACTAGGGTGGTCATGCCATCATCTCCCACCTTTACCCCTAACTCTAAACAAGGTTTCATGTCATGAAATCCTCTACCACACTGTAACCATATGTTAGGATAAATCCTTATAGATCTCCCTAATGAACCCTACATTCCAGGACATAGCCAATTTCACTATCTCTAGGTGTCACTTTGCGGAACTCCTTTTCTATTCCATTACCTCTTCCTTTATAAAATTTGTTATGTTGGGGTGACCAAGTCCATTTAATATCCTCTTATTTCATTCCCTACCCCCTAGTGCGGTCTATCAAGTCTATGGAGTGATCCCAAGATCATTTTTACACCACAATAGGACTCCCAACATTATATCATGATAAACCATATTCTATAGAATTACAGCTTTAAAAAAGATCTGACTCCCCATGTCTTGATCATAGACCATAAACAACACCCAAAAAACTATAATTCATCAAGATACATAAAATTAATTTAAAATTTAAAATATAAAACACCTTAAAATTCTATGGTCATTCAAAAATACCCCTTTAATCTATTCTCATGTCTTAGAAGAATCTTTAGGGGTCCTTTATGAATAGACTTGTTTGCTATAGGCACATAATCAACTCCCAATACCAAGTATCCTCACAGATATGACCATGTTTCCATAACCCTTTGATGATAGACACTATCTTCCGATGCAATAAATTCTCACTTTTTCCCACTACCTACACTGGGCAGTCCATAAATGATGCTCCACCTCCTGCTTAACATCACCATCATCAATCATGTGTGCATGGTATAGCTCATACTTCATGAGCTGAAACACATTAAATATATAATGTATACCTCATGTCATAGAGGAAGAACCAACTGATAGTCCAGTGTTCTATTAGACTAAAAAATATTGAACAAACTAACAAACCAAAATATAATATTTCTTTATATCCTAAGGAACCCATGCCATAATCGAAAAAATACCCGCAAGAACACCCAACATCCTACAACAAACACCAAGGGTCATCGCTTTAGGCCAGTATACAAGTGTTGTTTACTCTAAGTGTGTTGATACTCAAGACATTTTACAATATTATTATATGATTTTTCACAAAAATATCTATTAATAAAGAAACAAGGATCATAAAGGCCCAAAGTATTTGGATGACTAGGTACTTAAAATATCAACATGAATAGAAAATTTATTTATTTTAATCTCAATGATGAGATCCTAAATGAATATGATTCCCTAAAACTGTATCAGATAACATTTGAAATATATAGACAAAAGGGGTGATCTAAAAATTCTAGCAAGGGAAAAACATGATAAAGAAACATAATCTATGGCTCAAAGGTATAACATGATTACATAAAATACAAGGATCATGAGTAATCACATGAGAGAATAAAATAATGAACTTGGTATCACAAGATCTTAGAAATATAGGAAATGACACAACAACAAAAATCATGACATAATCTTAAGTCAAGGCTAAATTCTAAGACAACATCCCATGGTTGAAATTTTCATATAGTGAATTTGGTTTACTCTTTAATCCCATACATAAAGACTCATGAGACAAAATATTTACCCAATTAATTAGAGAACTATCTAGGTAAAACCACTATAACATGTTCATGATTAAGTGGTCCAAGAAAAAGAAACAAATAATAATCCATAAACATTTTAATTACCTAAGAAAAGAAAATGGTTTGCAAAATCGTTCCTCATATTATAATTAAAAAAGATTTCTTAAAGAAGGCATTTGAAAAATGATTATAGGGAATATATTTCCCCATAAAATAAAGGGAGAATAATATAGGTATATATGTGATAGAAATATATACATAATTTAAAATCATTACATAACATTATATAGAGAGATAAAGTGAGTCATAGAGAGAATGGTTATAACCTTAAGAAAAGGGTGGTTTAGAGAGATCTCTAATGACGAGTCTCACTCAACACATATGTTATTTATCTTATTGAATATTAAAATTGTGTTAATTATTTAATTTTTCAATAATAATTTTCCAATTTTATTATTCCATTTATTTTATTTATTATCATGTTATATTCAATTTCTTAATCATTCAGGTTTATTTCAGACTTTTTTGAAGATATTTAGCCCATATGTCCAAAATAACTTTGGTAAGTTGAATAAGGGTAATGAGATTATTATTTAATAATATATTGAATAATAATGATGAAATAATTACAATTTTTATACACCAATTATATTTTTAAAACCAACCATGAAATAAAGTTATGAAAAATAAACTACATTACAATCATGGAGATGCCTGATTGTACGTACGCATGAGTACCACTTCCATTTTTAAATGGTCATTATGGAAAGAAGGTAAGAATTATATTATCTTTCCATAAATATAATTATATCATAAATATCATATTATTTATTTTAAATACAATTATATATACTATTCATTTTCTATGGTGATGAAAAATTAATCACATCGCTTTGTGGAGGTGGTAGTTCAGATGTACGCACAAACGACGTTATAAATTTTCAATGAGTGGAAAGGTATGGAAATATATGATATATTAATTTTAAATAATTAGTAATATTTAATTTATATATTATATTTACTTTAAATCCATAATTATAAAAAACCATGATAAGTGGTGATGGAAAATGAATTACATCGATTCATGAGGTGGTAGCCCACCGTACACACAAATGATGGCTTCGTTTACCATTTTATAGATGATGAGAGAGATATAGGTTATAAAATTAACATAATAGTGTCTAAGTATATTTAATATATTTATTTTATTATTTAATAATGTTTGAATAAAATTTTAAGGTGGTATAATAAGAAATAAAACTAAAACATTAAATTAAAGACTATACCTCTTCTTTAGACAACTTCCTTTACTTTCCACCTTATGCACTCTAACGTTGATTTTATAACCAAAATAGGAACTCTAGAATGTGATAAGTGATGTTAGGAAGGTTTTTCGGCATGTATTGGATAAAACAAATTATTCTTGAAGTGTGAAGAAATGAAGAGAGGAGGTTCCCTTTTATAAGTGAGGGGATTGATGCTCTTGGAATTTCTTAAAATTTTAAATTAATATAAATTAATTTTTATGAAAAATGGATAAAAAGAGATATAATTTAAATATGGTATGAGTATGGGTCGAAGTAATATAATAAAATAATTGTTTTTATAAGTTTTGGTGATGTTTTTACCCTTATCGTTTGGTTTTGACCCATCTTAACCCTTTTTGATGATTACCACTCTAAAAATGTTTTTTACTCTTTAGGGGTCAAGGTAGTTATTATAAAAAGGAAAATTGGGAAATAAATGGAAAATGATTGATAATTTAAATCATATAAAAATAACTTGGTTGAATATAAGATTTTTATGAATTATAATTCATTTAATAAAATATTATTTATTATAAAACAACATTAATGTCATTTTTGGAATAATCCATTTATTTTGACTTTAAAAACAACATGAAAAAAAGGAATTATAATATAGTACTTTAAAAAATATATAATAGGTTATATTTATAAAAAAAAATTCATCATAAACAATAATTATTTTAAATTATATTACTTCAATATTTTAAAAATCATTTATTTTATTTTATAATTAATTAAATAAATGTTGTGTCGGCGTTGCACAATTATTTAAGATAATGATTTCATCACTAAAAATTAAAAATAAATTATCATGATAAAAATGAATTTATATTTCAAATAAATATTTATAACTTAATATAATTTATTTTTATCCCTACCACAAAATATTACAGATATTAAAAGTAATAAAGGGAAATTTTTGTTTTTCTCTTTTACTTAAATATTATTAAGGTCAAAATCAAAAAAATATGATGTGGCCATATATTCAATAATTGGAAGGAAATGAAAAAAAAATAATCCAATAGAATAAAGTAATGTTTTATGGTAAAAGTTTAGTCCTTATCATGTTAATTTTAACTATAATTACCTTATTTATCCTTAACATAGTGATAATTATTTACTGTAATTACTATTCCTAATGAATAAAAATAAAAGGGCCCTATTTACTAAATTTGGAAATCATGATTCCAAATGTAGAATCTATTTTTCAATATTATATTTAAATAATTGGTATAATTTAATTTAAAATTAGATATGTAAGACACGATGAAAAATATTTTTTTAGAAAAATGCATTTTTAATTTCAAAAACGATCTTATACTATATTTTGGTTTAAAGATGATTAAAATGTATTTAATTTTGTATTATATAAATAAATAATACTTATTTTAATTTCAAATAAAATTAAAAGGATAATTAGAGTTTAAAATTACTTTATTTATTGAAAATAAATGACAGTTTTACAAAAAACGTTATTTTTCACTATTCATTGAAAATCACAATTTTTAGAAAAATACAAAAATTTCTCCGTGAGATAATTTTTACATACTAATTTAAACCATTATATAATTTTTATAAAATATCATTTCTAAAGGTTCCAAAAAATTAATTATAATTTTCACTCACAAAAAGAAATAAAAATCATTATGGAAGAAATTGCATTTTTGAAGATTAAAATATATTTACTAAAAATTAAATGATTGTAGAGACCTGGACCCTAGTAACCTAGAGACAATGTCTTATTTATTACATTGGAATAAAATAAAGGCAATTATGTCCCAAATTAATAAATATTTTTATAGTCTTGGTAAACTAGAAACATATATGATTCCTATATTACATTTGGATACACAAATTTCAACATATTTTTTTTTTGATAGCATCATTATCCCCACTATCATATCCTTGAATATCATTTATAGTGAAACTCCTAGATTCTTGGGTGAAACAATATACTGTTGATCTGACTCAGTAAGGGTAATGTACATGGGAATCTATCATGAGTAAATAAAGCATGATCATTAAGGTATGATCAATTTATCAAGGTAAATATATGAACACACCTAAAATTTAATCAATAACATTACTATAATGATTAGATAACACAAAATAAATATGTAAAGATAAATTAATGAAAAAAATATTCCATTTTATCAATAAAAGTATAATGAAATTAATCCATATATAATACCATTGTGAAAATCCAAGGGATAATAATAACTAAATTCCCATTGAAGAAAATTCTTAATTATTAGACTTCATGATCTCAGGTATCTTGATACCTCTAAATTTAAGTCCTTTCAAAATAGATTTTAAAAATAATTGGTAGGTATACACTGGAAACACATTTAAATAAATCTATAAAACTTGTTCATCTCATGAGATATCGATTCATCAAGGGGATATCTATAACTGGGCCCCACCTATATATTCATATCCAACACATTCCTCATATATCAAATTATTTATTTATTCCATTAACAACATTCCTTATCATAAAATTTAGATATAAAGTTAGGAACATATATTAACACTAATTTCACTAGTTAATCAAATACACCACCACAAACTTATTTTTATCTTATTAAGAAACCACTTTTAAGGAAAAAAGTGGGAAACTGGTCCAGACACAACCCAACAATAAACCAACACCATAGGTAATAATCATATCTTCTAATTGTAGTTTAATCCTTTTAGAAAACTTACCTCTATGGAGACTACATTGAAGAGTGTTATAATTTCCATACGGATCATCTTTGAGGATGTCTTCAATGTTGTTTTCCAACTTGTCCCAAGATTGGATGAGTTCTTCCCCATTAATCTTCTTTCTATTGAAACCACATTCCAATATGATGAGTTGTTTTCGAACCCAACTGCCCTACTCCTCATTCAGATTTAACTAGATGCCTCTCCAAACCAATATGTCAAACTCCTCTTGAGTATCATCTACTACAAGTTCCTTCTTTATAAATTCTTCATTGCTATTGATGATAGCATCCCATAAAAGGGAAAGTTAACAATTACAAAAATTAATCATGAAAGATAATTTCCATACATTACATAGTCAAACTAATCATAAACCATCTATAAAAATATTAATTATGGTTTCAATACAACATATCCCTAGTGGATTATAAAGAAAATTAAGTGTTGATGTCATTAATGAGTAGAAATACCATAAAAATATCATTTATAACATTCCATATGAAAATGAAATTTTCAATTTGAAAATATTTTTTTTAAAATAGATTTTTAAAAAATATTTTAAATATAATTTTATTTGAAAATAACCTTCTAAACATATAAAGTAAGGTTTAAAATATTGAGTTTCCATGAGAGAGGTAAATTATGTACCTGATATATATATTAAAACAAAGATTATTTTCACATTTTCAGTAAAATCCAAATAGGTCTGGTTTGGAAAACGTCATGAATATTACTTTCAAATTTTTCTTAAAAAGTAAAAAATGGGTAAAAATATGTTTAATAAATAATTTTTATAATTTTAAAAATATATTTGACGTTTTTTTGGAAAATATGGTTTAGGAAGAAAAATGATTTTCGATTGAAGAGAGAAATGATGTTGTAATTTAATAAAAAAATGTTCTCAATAATTTAAAGTAACAAAGAGAAGTATATGGTACTATTAATTGAAAAATAATAAATAACCATAGGATAATAAAATTACATGGTTTTATTAGACAATTATCATATAATTTCCTTCAATAGAAATTCAAGTATAAACAATCCTGATTAAAATGACATTGAAATCTAAATCTCTTAAAATGTTCTTAACATTGATATGAGAATTAATCAATGAATTTAATATCTATATAAAATGTAAATCTACATAAAAAAAAGTGAGTATAAAAAATAATATAGTCAAAATTATACAAACACATAATCATATAATTTCCAAGACAACGAAGAAGTAATATAACCCAATAGAAAGAAATTGAGTTATGGAATTCTTCACCACTAGGTAATTTTAAATTAAAATCCACTTTGATGAAATAATTAAAATTAGAACATAAAATACCATTAATTATGAATTATTCCTAACATTACATGTAAATGGGGAAATATATACACCATATAAATGAAGTTAAGTGTATAACATTACAATATGAATCAATGAAGGGAAATTGAGATAGAGTCCCTTACCTTACACTTCCCTTTCAATGATCATGATTTAAACTCTTGTGTAATGTCTTAAAACATGTTTTTAATTTATACTAGAACCATATTAATATTTAAAATATCATATATGATACATTTATAATATCTTATTATCCGTTTGTTAATAATATTTCATTTTTACCCTTTATTTGGGTGTTAATATCCTTGTTTTATCATGCATGTTTTATCAGAGAAGCTTTGGTTCTTGTGCATAGGATATATATAAATAAGATCTCAAATTATATTAACGTTTTAAATATCAAATTTAATCATTATATATATCTCTATAACCATTATTAAATGTTATAAATGGAAAATGAATAACATCTCCTTGTAGAGACGAGAGTCTGCACTTACGCATGAGTGACGATATCATTCCATTAATGGGTGAAGGGTTAATGAAGTGAGTGATATATTAATTTTAAACAATACATATAATTTCATATATATTATATTTATTCATTAAATTTACCTTTATTACTTTACACCTAACGTGTAAGTGAAAAACAAATCACATCGTTTCGGGAGGTGGTAGTCATCCGTACACAAGATCGACATTATCGTATTTTAAAAGACATGTAAAGTAAGAAGTTATATGTGAAATTATAATTAAATAAGTATAATAATATCATAAATATCATATAAATATTTTAAATCCATCATTATATCCATATTTTAAAGGTGGTTATGGAAAACAAATTACATCAGTTTGCGATGCAACATTCTACCGTACACACCATCAATAGTTTCATTTCAAATTTGATAGAAGAGGAGATGGATATAAGTGATGAAATTAACCTAATAAAATATTAGTATATGTAAGATACTATGTTTATTATATAATAATGGTTTAATAAATTTTTAATTAGTAATAAACAATATAAAAATGCTCGTTTATGGACAATACATCTTCTTTGGTAAAAATGCTTTTGGTTTGAACAAAAATCCTTCCTTGGTTAGATTTTTATCAAAAAAATTCCTATAACATATTGGTAGAGTATTAAGTAAGATATTTGGGTATTTATTGGCCAAAAAAATATTTTTTAAGTGTTAATATTAGAGGATAGAGGGTAGCCTTTTATAAGTGGGGGAGAGGACACACATATAATTTTTGAAAAGATAAAGTGATAACCACATTTTTATCATGAACAAAGCCACTAAAATGGGTTATTCTAAAATATTAGTGGTCATAAGCTTGAAATAATTCTATAAAATTGGAGTTTTAAAAGTTTTAGGTCATTTTAAACCCTAATATGTTTAGTTTAACTCCTAGTAAACACATTTTTACCTTAACCGTGATAATTAATTTTTATTATTTTCACTATTCATTATGATAAAAAATTTGAAATTATTAGATAATATAAGTTATTATGATTAAAAATATTTAATCCATTTTTATAAATTAAATTAACAGAATTTTTAGAATTCAATTTAAAATTTAACTTGCAAACATGTAAAAAATGGTTTTTCCAAAGGAAAACTTTCAAAATTTTATAACATTTTCATATGATAATTAAATATGAAATTTATTAAATTGGAATAAATTATTTAAAATGTAATATTATTGCACTAATTTAACTTTGAAAGAAATTTAAAATATAATTTAATGTTGTAAATAATTAATAAGAAAAGGCAGTTTTCTTAAAAAATCAGTATTTTCACTATTCATCAAAACATTAATATTCTTGAAAAATTATAAAACATTTACCCAAGGATAATATTTTCATTTAGATATAACAAATTAATTTTATTTTTACAATCTAATTTTATAAAAGTGGTAAAAATTCTTTTGAAATTATGTTCATAAAAACCTCTTTTTAGAAAAGTATAGTTCTTCAAAAAATATATCCTTTTTTTAAAATAATTTTTATTTTATTAATAATAAATATATAATCATTGTATTTATTTTATATGTTTAAAAAACATATAATTTCCATAAATTAGTTAGTCCTATTCATACCTACGAACTTAAGGACTAGGTTATAATGATCATGTTTTAAATAATAATATTTTAATAGAGTATTGTGTTTCGTTTAAACCTAGTGTTGCATGCATCACAATATATTAAAGAGATTGAAGTTCTTTAAAAACAAATATATCATAATGTTCTGGGCTTTTACATTCTCTTTTAATATTGGTGTTTCAAGTCAAATATTCTATCAAACATGATGTTCCTCTTTTAAAATCTCAGGGCATTACATTCTCCCCACATTCAATAAGTTGAATCATCATGATAGGAACTTACACTTATAAATAAAGGGGTTGAAATTATAAAATTACTTTGTTAAAAACCCACATAATAAAATGGTTAATTAAATATAATATTAATCAGAGATAAAGGTAAGTACAAAATTCATTTATAATAACACATAACCAGGTTTCTAAGTAGGAGGACATTGGTGGAAGTGAAGATATATACATAGAATAAAAACATAAATAATTATAGAGAGCTATAGAGATCATTGATCACAAGAAATTTACTTATTAATATAAAGTTAATGAACTCAAAAACATAAATCTATGGTTATTTAAAAGATCATTTTATTCATCAAATATGAATGTAATAGGATAATTTTTTTTATTTCAAGATCATTTTCCTAAAGTTAAGGATTTTTTACTATTTAAGAATATAAGGATATATAATCTCATGATATATTTATATTTCAAAAGAATAATTTAATCATTTTATTGTGCATCAATCAATTTATAATTCATCTCTTACTCAATAATATGAATATAAAAAATTATTTTTATGCTTGAATCAGTGAAAATAACTATTAATATATTGTGTGATCCATAAAAGAGTGAAAAATATTTAAACATTTTTCTAAATATTTTCCAAAACCAATATGGTTAGAAAAAGTTTACAATACAATACATTAATATATAAGCCTAAATAATAACCCCACTAGTTCAACATTAATATTTTTCCATTAAATTGTTTAAATAAAAATAATGAAATATTAACCAGAACATTACAAAGAATCCTGTTAGACATTAAACCCTTATCGTCCTTTGTTGTGGGTTCAAGCCCTATGGCCTTTCCAGATAGGAAGGGTTGTCACAAAACATGTGGGTTTTAATTTTTCTAAATATATTTTAATTTATTTCGTATAACATTCCCAAAGTTTAATAACCCATAATTACCTCAACATCAAATATAAGATAAAACCTAAAGGTTACTAATAAATTTAAACACATTCCCACAAAATGTAAAGGCATTATTACATAAGTAATTTTTTCAAAAAAATATATTAAAATAATGGGTTGTATTTCCATAAATTTCTCCCAAAATATCTTTAATCATTGTAGACACCCATAAAATAAAAACTAAAAAGGGGTGTTTAAGACTTTGAACTTATGATAAACCTTAAACTCATAAACCCATGATGGTTTCCATAATTTTAGAGTTAATATTAGATGAAGAAATATATGCTTTAAAATTTATCACAATCCTTAGATGTTTCATGATTCTTATAACCAAGATACCATTGGTAAAAATACTTATACAATTTAATTTTTTAATCCAAATACATAAATAATTAAACCATTATATTTCAACATAGGTCCTTCCTTAGTTTATGTGTTGAGCTTTAGAATATGGAATTGACTCAAATAATTCCCAAATTTCCCACATTTAAGATAATGAAATTCAAATGGATCCATGTGATTTAATTTATTTCCTTCTATCATACTCTTCTTTTTTTCTTTATAAATTCATTACATCATGCCCTTCTTTTCCAAACATAAAACATTTTTCCATTAATTTGAGGTACTTTCTTGGGTGTCTCTTCCCATATTTTAGAAATTAAGTAAATCAAGAATTCTTTACTCCATCATCTTCACCACTCGAGATCTTCGAAAATTCCACCCTTTACTTTTTTAGAGAGTCTAAGAGTTGGTTAAGGTATATGTTATTAATCATATTTCAGGAAAACTGATTAAAAATAATCATGATATCTTTCACTCCTATAATAATCCCAATTAGTTTCTCATAGTTACCACATTGTTTTTATATTCAATGTTAACATGACTTCTTCGTGTTTCATCCATTGACTGAAAATAAAAATCATTGAGTGAGAAACATTAATCATAGTGGGAAAACCATAAAATCATTCATAAGATGTATAAATAATGAAACCTTATTTTTAATCTAAGAAACCTTAGGTTTAACCTAGGTAATTAATTTTCATCGTCCATTCAAATCATTTATAAATGGTTTTCAAAGAAAATATGAATTAACCAAATCATATTCCTGAGGAGTATCCAAATAGGTGTGTAGTAAGGACACTTGTTATATACTAGGTAATAATTAAGTCAAGCCTAGCAATTTTGTTTGAGTTATTACCCCTAGGTACATATATTCCATAACCACATCCACTTGTAGTGTCTATACATGGATTTATTGCTAGTAAGAACAAATAATATCTATCTTACCAAAACTTTAGGATGCTCTTCAATACATATACTCAAAGTATATCATAGAGTTATGTTCCCTAATCTTTGTTATCCTAAATATAGTTCCCACGGTTTCTACTAAACTCACTCTGATAAAAAATATAGTTACCCCAACCCCAGTAACCCAAAGTTGTTTTCTACATTTTTACATTGGCATAAGATACAAGAGATCATATTCTAAAGGACCAAATAGTTTATTAGTCTTGGTAAACTTGATACATAAATGATTCCAATATCACATTTGAATAAAAAGATTTCAATTTTTTTGAGAATTTCATTATTCCCTCTATCATATCATTTTATATCGTTTATAATGAAATTCTTATATTATTGTGAAAGGAATAAAAATAAGGGTGGTTTTAAATACTAAGTAAGGGTTACATACTGTGGAAGATATCATGAGTAAATAAAGCATTATCATTAAGAAATAGTCAATATGGAAAGGTAAATATATAAACACACCTTCTATTTAATCAATAACCCGACTATTATAATTAGATAAAGAATAATCAATATGGTAAGTTAAATAACTTAAAACACATTATATTTAATCAATAAATTGAGAATTAAATTCATACAGAGATAATATCATTACAAAAATATCATGGAAAATAATAACTAAATTATTAATGAAGGAAATTATTGATTATTGGATGACATGATATCAGGAAGCATGATACCTTTACTTTCCAGACCATTCACAAGATAGTTTAAAATTGATGGGTAGGTATACACTAGAAGCCCATTTAACCAAGAATATCAAACTAATTCATCTCATGAGAATACTAATGCATCTAGGTTCTATCTATAAAGAGGCCCCCAACCATATCTATATGTACAATACATTATTTATATATCAAAAAACCAATTTAATTCATTAGAAATATAACTTATCAAAAAATTTCCATATCAAGTAAGGAATATAGATTAAAAATAACTTCCCCAGTTAATCATTAACTTTTAATGTAAAATACTGTATGTATAAATGGTATACAGTTTAAGTAATAAGTATATACATGATAAATAATATGGATATTTAGGGTAAAATAATGACTAATGATAACAATAAAGTGAATATTTTAAGATAAGTTAATGATTAAAAAAATTATCAAAGAAAAAGAATGTTAATACTTTAACTAGTTAAACTAATTGTGAACCTTCTAGAGAAATAATAAGGAAGGTTTCAATACAACATATCCATAGTGTATTATAAAAAAATAAAGGTTTGATGTCATTGATGAATATAAATTACATAAAAATGTTTTTAAAAATATTTTGGAGAAAAATAACCTGTTCAATTTGAAGATATTTCTTTTTTAATTAAAAATATAAAATAATATTTGAAAAATAATTTTATTTTAAAATAACCTTTGAAACTTATAAAATAATATTTAAAAAATTGAGGGGTCATGATGGTAGGAAATTCCATAGATATAGTATATGCTAAAATAAATATTTTTTTCACATTTTTCAATAAAATCCAGATGGGTATTGTTTGGAAGACAAAATAAATATTCCTTTCAATTTTTTTTAAAAAAAGGGTAAAAATTTCATTAGTAAATCATTTGAATAATGTTAAAAACATTTTTGAATTTTTTTAGAAAACATGGTTTTGGAAGAAAAAGGATTTTTGACTGAAGAGATAAATGAAGTCATATTTTATTAAAAACAATTTCTCATCCATTTTAAGTTCTAAAGAGATCAATATGGTCTCTTCACTTGAAAAAATCATGAATAAATAAAATATAATAAAATTAAATGGTTTTTTTATACTATGATCAAATAATTTCCTTCAATGGAAATTCATTTATAAATAATCCCAATTAAAATGAGATTGAAACACAAATCTCTTTCAAATATCATAATGTTAAAGTTAGAATTAATAAATGTATAAATTATTTTTATCAATTGTAAATCCAAATAAAACATTTTTAAATTAAATATAATAGAGTTGAAAGTATTTACACACACAATATTATAATTTTAAATTTAATGAATACATAATATAACCTAATTAAAAGAAATTGAGTTATGAAATTTTTTACCACTTGGTAATTTTCCATTCGAATCCCTTAATATAAAATTAATTATTAATTATTGATGATATTATATGAAAAATGGAAAATATATACAACATATACAAGAAATTAGGTTTATAACATTACAATATACCTCAATGAAGGGTAATTGAGATGAAGTCCCTTAACTCATGCTTCTCTTCAATTGAACATACTTTAACCTCATGTATAAAGGTTTTAAAAATGTTATAAATTTACAATAGAACCATATTAATACTTATAATATAATATAAAATTATTTTATAACATCACCTAATCCATTCATTAATAATATTTCATTTTTATCCTAGCTTGGGGTATAAAGTGCCTTGTTTTTTCAACCATATTTTTCCATGGAAGTACTGGTTATTGTGAATAGAATATATTTAAATAACATAAAATGGTATTAATGTTTTAAATATCATATTTAATAATTATATACATTTTTATAATCATTGTTTACTATTGGACATGGAAAATGAATCACATCACTTCACATAGATGGTAGGTCGTACGTACACACGCACGAGGATAAAATTCCCCTAATGGGTGAAAGGTTAATGAAGTGGGTGATATATTAATTTTAAAGAATAAATATAATGTCATATATATCACATATATTCATTAAATTTATCTTCATTACTTTCCATGTGAAACATAAGTGAAAAAATCACAATACTTCATGAGGCGGTAGTTCACCATACACATGAGAGATATTATCATATTTTAAACAACATCGAAATTAAGAAGGTATATGTGATATTATAATTCAAAAAGTATAATAATATAATTAATATCATATAAATATGTTAAAATCATCATTATATATAGATTTTAATTATGGTGACGGAAAATGATTTTCATCAATTCACGAGGTGGTAGTCCTCCGTACACATGATCAAATGTTTAATTTTTCATTTGATGGAAGATGAGATGGGTATAGGTAATTACATTAACTTAATAACATATATATATATATATATATATGGAATATAATAAGATTATTATATAATCATGTTTTAATAATATTTGAAGGAGGTGGAAGACGAAACAAAATAAAAATTCTCATTTAAGGATGTTACCTCTTCTTCAGACAACTTCTTTAGGTTTGTACCAAAAGCCTTTCTATGCTAGATTTATAAATGGGGGAGAGGACACACATGGAATTTTAGAAAAGATAAAGTGATACACATGTTTTAATCATGGAAAAAGACTAAAAACGGGTCATTATATACCCTTATAGGTTTAAAGGCCTAAATACATCCCTAAAATAGGATTGCGAAAAGTTTTATATCATTTTAACCATTATCTTCTTAGTTTAACCCACGGTAAACCCATTTTTACCTTAAGCATGGTAATTAATTTTTACTATATTCACTATTAACTATTGTAAAATAATAAGTTATACTTATCAAATAATATATATTATTATGATTCCAAATATGGAATCAAATTTTCAAAATTCAATTCATATAAGTGGTTGAATTCAATTTAAAATTAAACATGTAGATGGTTTGAAAAAACTGTTTTCCCAAAAGAAAACTTTCAAAAGATTAAAATGATTTTATATCATAATTAAATATGAAATTGATTAAAATGACCTAAATTAATTAAATTGTAATATAATTTAACAAATTTAACTTTAAAACCAATTTAAAATATAATTTAAAATTGTATATAATTTAAATGAAAATGCCATTTTCTTTAAAAATATGTTTTTTTCACTATTCATATAAGAATTAATGTTTTTAGAAAAATTTAAAAAATTTACCCAAGGATAATTTTTGGAAATTATATTTCAAAAATGATTTTTATTTTTTAAAATAAATATTCTAAAATTGGTAAAAATTCATTTTAAATTATCTGCTCAAAAACTAAATAAACCTCCTTTTAGAAAAAAATACATTTTTTCAGAAAATATTTCTTTTCCTTATTTAAAATAATAATTATTTTATTTAAAATAAATATATACCATTGAATTTATTTTATAAATTTATAAACCATACAATTTTCATAAATTAGTTACTCTTATTCATACCCACTAACTTAACAGCTAGGTTATAATGACCACTTTTTTAAAAAATAATATTTTTTTGAAGTATTGTGCTTCCTTTAAAATTGATGTTACCTGAATCACAAGCTATAAAAAATATTGAATTTATTTAAAAATAATTATTATATTAAGTGTCAAGTGTTTACATTCTCTTCTAATATTGGTGTTGCATGTTATATATACTATCAAACATGATGTTCTACTTTTAAAATCTCAGTGTGTTATAGTGTTTATATAATAAGAAATTATCAATATGAGTAATACTTTATACATATTTCATAAAGTAATTAATTCTATTCATACATATTAATTTTACAGCTAGGTTATAATAGTCATATTTAAATAATTATATTTTATGGTTTTAATGCTCAATATTAATTATTGTATACGCTATTGAACATAGTTTTTTTAAAAATGGATTATTATATTATACCCATTTAATAAATCTCACCCTAATAATTTTATTTTACATATTAAGATGAAAAAGTGAGGGTAAAATTGTTTCATTCCTTCTGATAGTTGCTAGGTTTCAACTTTATTTTTATGGTTCCACTATAGTACTTTGACAAGGTGAGTTATCTTATTGTGTAGAACTTTATGTCTATAGTTCAAGGTCTTCACTGATTGTTTCTTATAATGGAGATCATTTTCTAGTTATACCATATTTGAATTTAGTACATATGATGGATCTGGTATGTACTTCCTTAAGATGGATACATGGAATATGCCATGTACTTGAGAAAGGTTTGGTGGGAGTGCTAGTCGATAATAGACAACTCTGATGCGATCAAGAATCACAAAAGGGATGATGTACCTAGGTCTTATATTTTCCTTATTCCCAACTATCAGGGATCTCTTCCATAGTGATATGTGGATAATCACTTTATCCCCAACCTCAAACTCCCATTCTCATTGATGATTGTGAACATACCTTTTAATCAACTATGAGAATCCTTAATATATTGTTAAATGGTATTGATATCTTTTACTATTTCCTTAAATATTCAGACCCTAATATTTTGCGTTAAAAAACTTCATCGTATTACATGGATGTATTATACATCACTTTCGCAAAATGTATTCATAAGGATCTACAAAAAAGGAGCATCCCTAGAAGAGGATTCAGAGCAGGTGCACCCACTAGAGTGAAACAAAATGGATTGTCAGAATGAGAGGGTATGTCTATACCATCAGTACTAGCCCATGATTGCACGGGAATCCTATCCAAACAGTCATGAAAAGGTCGAGATCTACTATCAGGATGCAGATGTTGGGGAGGGACAGTTCCTTGTAGATAGTCTGGTTGAATTCCCTAAGACCTTCGGGTCAATTAATCTCCTAAGCCTACAAGCCAGGTAATCTCTGAGCCTACGAGCCTTGTAAGGGTTCCCCCTCATCCCTTGAAAGGGGGGTTATCAAAAATCAATAAAAATGAAGGCCTTTAGGCCATTTAGGCAGGTGATCTTTCTTTGAAGTCTATCAATTGTGCTCTCAACATTTCTTCCAATGTATTAATAGTAATCTTAGATTAGACAAAAATTTGGGGGTGATAAGTCAAACTGAATCACAACTTAGTATTTAGATAATATTTGAAACTATTCCAAAACATGGAGGTAAATCTTGAATCTCAGTGAGATACAATTGATAGTGCTATTCAATGAAGCCTTTCCACCTCTCTAATTTATATCCTTACAAGTTAGTCAAGTGATAAGTACTCTCAAATTTCAATGAAGGGATAATTATTTATAAGTCAATCCACCACACCCCATATGGAATTATTTCATCATGAAGTATTTAGAAGACCAGTGAAAAATTCTATTCTGATTTTTTCCCATTTGAATATAGGTACAGGTAATGGTTGCATCATCCCCTTAGAATTTTACCTTTCATCCTTCACTCACTAACATGTCAGACATTTTGATGTTTAACCCTTGTTATCTATATTTGTATTTCCCCCAAATAGGTATCTAAAAAATCTCAATACATCTTCATACTACCTAGGTGTATGGAGAATGTAAAGCTATGTGAATCATTTAATAAATCTTTCTTTATCTTAGGATTTGATAGTATACATAGTCATAAAAAAATTCTTAATACTCCTTCATTAATTTGGAAATTTGAGGGTTTCCATTTTCTTATAGCTTCCACCTTATTTTGAATTTCCACATCATCTATTTGATAATCCTTTTTCTTCTCTGGAAGGGATGTTTGAATAATCATTTGAGAATGTAATGATGATTTTACTTTATGATTCATATGTTCATCCTTTTCATGTCTAAGATTATTGGATACTTCTCAATTATCATCATTGATAAAGTTTGGAGATATTTTATACTTAGAGGTAGTTACAATTTGTTTTCCTTCCTAAGATGGTAATGGATTGAGTAGTCATAGTATTTGATCAACTCTAACTATCTTCACTAATTTATATTAAGCTCTTTCTGTGAGAATATATATTTAAGGATCTTATAATCCATATATATTTCACACTTCTACTCCGGGAGATAATTTAACCATATTTTCAATGCAAAGACAACTTTAGAAAACTCATGGTCATGTGTGGGATAGTTATACTCATGAAATTTCAACTACCTTGTGGTTTAGGGCATCACTTTGTAATTTTCATTAATACATAACCCAAACCCTTCTTTGACACATAACTATATACCACAAAAAGGTCACCACTTAAGGAAAGTGTGAGGACTGGTTCAGTAATAATCCTTGTTTTCAACTCCTTAAATATATCTTTACATCAACCAGTCTAGTAAATTTTTATCCTATTTTGAGTTAGTTTAGTTTTCAGGTTTTATATTCATGAGAAGTTTCTCACAAATCATTGGTAATATCTAGCTAGTCCAAGGAAACCACAAATCTCTATTATAGATGTTGGTATTTACCACTCCTCAATTTCATTTATCTTAGAAGGTTCTATATATATCCTTTTACTGGTGATAAAATTCCCTAAAAATGATACTTCCTTCATCCCAAATTCAAATTTAGTTTATTTTCCATATATCTTCTCTCTTCAAAAATATTCAGTGCAATATTCAAATTCTTTTAATTATCCTCCTTGCTTATGGAGTATATTGGAATATATTCTATAAATACTATCAAAATATTTTCATGGTAATATATAATTACTCTATTCATTAAATATATAAATATTGTTAGAGCATTATTGAGTTCAAAGGGAATCACTATGAACTCGTAGTGTCCATACCTTGATCTAAATGCAGTTTTGGGAATATTTTTCTTCTTCACCTTTAATTGGTGATATCCCAACCAATGGTCCACTACAGATAATTTATAGGCCCCATTTAATTATTTGAACAAGTCTTTTAATAATGGTTTGGGATACTTTATCTTTATCATAATTTTGTTGATGTCATGATAATCAATAGAGAGGCATATTGATCCATTATTCTTCTTGATGAATATGACCGACACACCCCACGGTGAAGTACTCAGGTGTATAAAACCATTTTCTGTATTCTCTTAGAACATCTTTTTTAGTTATTCCAACTCAATAGTGGATATTATATAAGGATTAATATATATGGGCTTAAATTTAGGTACAAGTTTGATTGAGAATTTAACCGCTTAGTCAGGAGGAAGACCATACAACTCTTCATCAGTATAATCCATCTCAATTTTTAAGTCTTCAGGAATGATTCTATAATTTTTTCACAATAATTTGGGATAGATATTCTTTCTCATAAGGAAATAGTATCATTCATTAGAAGAATATTCTAGGGGAGATTCATCCTCTTCCTTACACTTGTATAGAACCTGAGGATGACATGGGATGTGAAGAGTGATCTCTCTCTCTCTCTCAATAGTTGTTGTTGGGTTTATATAAGGATAACAAATCCATGAAAAATATAACATAAAACAATACTAAAGTATGAAATGAAATATTTACTGGAATAATTAGTTCATAAATTATGATCGGGGATGAGTTATATACTTGGGATGCAATAATTAATCCTATTTTTCTCACATATAGCTTAACCCCCATGTTTTGAGGGGGGGTTTAAATAGTTCAACTAAACTTGAATGATATTAAAGAATTTTTATATATAGAATAAAAAGGTACATTCAATATTATTAATTTAAAAGCACTATACCTATCACCACATTGTTTTCGGAATCCACCTTAATAAAAGTGATAACATATTCCCTTCCTTTCTCTTTAAGACCTGGAGGTTGTTTTCATTGATTTTCTCTAACAACCCTTGGTTTAGGGAATTATATTTCATAGTAACCATTTTCCTTATAGTTTATACCTTATATTATATTTTTAGTATTGATACTTAAGTTCCTAAGGATCATTGAATCATCGCGAGGGGGTGGGGTTGAATTAGTGATTTTATTTTTACAAATTTCATCTTTAAGAAGCTTGAACCTTGCAACTTCTTAGAGTTTATTCCTTATCAAATTTTTAGTAAAATCAAATGCACGAAAATTTTGGAAAGTGAACAAATAATAAAATATTTAAAGGTTTTTACTTAGTGAGAGAACCTACGTCCTTGCCATATATTCTCTTATAGGCATATGAAAAATAAATATTATAAATAATTGAATATAATTTCTATGTCAAATCATACCAGTAAAATTCTATATCCCAATAGGAATTATTATACTAAATCTTGTTAGTTTAAAAATTATGATTACAAAAAATTGATCCAAAAAAATGTAAATTTGTTCAAATTATTCCACCTAAGGTTTTCCTAGAAACACTATCTGTTGAGACTGAGTCTGATGGGCCTATGTTCGATGACCTATATCTGATGACTTCTGTCCGATGTAACTTTTATGAACCCTTTAATTTTAAAAACCCTATATTATTTCAGAGTAAAAAAACTCATCATATCATAATATTCTTCCAGAAACTCTATCAAATCTTCATTATCCATTTCTCCTATATCCGATCTTTTGAACATTGATCCATAAAATATTTTAATCGAAAAATCTATCCGCAAACCTTCCCTATCACAAAAATTTCAGAATATTAGATTTTTATCTCTCTCAAAATATTGATCATGTAAAATTTACACTGATTCTATATTTATATATTCTCTAGTAATATAAAAAGGTAGGAAGTATGAAAAGTTTTCCTTCTCACCAAAATTCGTAGATCTGAATTTAATTAATATTTTAACTACATTTGTGTACTTATCAAATATTCTCAAATCTTATAGTTCTTCTCGAATATTTTTAAATTATCCAAAACATCACAATTCTAAACTTTATAAAAAAAACCTTACAATGTTCTACCAAATGTTCTGTCCAAAACTTCCCTTTCCATAACTATATCTGGAACTCTCTTCATCTTTCTATTCCTCTTAAACCACTGAAATAAAAAACATGGAATCAATCTAGTCTTATTTCACAGTTTAAATTGGATAACTTAAAAAATAATTATATCTTTATACACCATGTTAAAAAACTATGATCTTCAAAATTTATACAAGCTATGTATCTAGAAACACATCTCCTGCCTCTGTACATTCCTCCAAATCAACTGAAGATAGTTGACAACTTTATGAAAAATTCTAAAGATTTATATTTCTTGTAATGAGTATATGGTAGAAACTTGATACTTTCTAAAATTTTCATTCTTCATATAATTTCTATGATTACAAACTTTAACTCTTCCACTTCTTTATTATTAAGTCTTTTAGTAACTCCCTTCAACTGAACAAATTCTATATAATAAAGAAACTCAAAAAAAATTCACACATCTCTATCCAGAATGTTTTGTTCAGTGGTTTGTGTTTAGATATCTGTGTTCGATTACAAAATTCATCTACCACATTGTATCTTCATATATATTAATATTTTATTTCTTTTGTCAATTTTCATTTATTATGTATTTTTCAAAATTGAAAAAACTAAACTGTAAAAACTCTTTTCAATTTTAATAAACATTTTCTCTGCTTTTTTTGATCTGATCAATCCACTACATAAGTAAGATCGTGTTTATCTAACAATTGATATTGTAATGTTTTAACATCTTATAAAAACCTCTATCTTATCGGTCTAACTTAAAACAAACATCTTTGTATTCTCATTTTTTTTCATGAACTCAATGATTTTCACAAACTTGGACTTTTAATAAAAACTTTTTCTAAAAATTATATTTGTAAATGTGTCTGATCAACAATAGGGTTGAACTTTATCAAACGTCAGTAACTTCAAACAGCCAAATTTCATGAAGTCTCTTATTTTGGAATAATGTGTATAGATATATGAGTCTATAAACTCTAACATTATACAAAATATCTTCCATTGTGGTTTTATCTAGGGAACTACATTAGAAACTACATTGGATTCTTTGTGTCTAGAAAATATACATTTGGAAAACTACAACACTCCTTTCTTAAAAAATCATGGATCATGAAATGTTTCATAATTTTAATTAACATTGAATAATATATTCAACATCATTCCATTTATTTTGAAAAGTTATACAACTTCCCAAATTTCTTAACTTCTCGAAATTAAAAATTTATTCTTTTCTAGTAGCTTAAAAAATATTCTTAACATGATTTCTAGAAACATTATAACAACCATATTTAATAACTTTCACCTATTTAAAAAAAATCTTTACAAAAAAATTGTTATAAAAAAAGAAAAATTTTATAAAACAAAACATCATAAAGGATATTTAATACCCCCTTTGAATTTGTTAACAACTATCATTTATAACTTTTTCAACTCATCATCTTTCAACAATTAGACATTTGACAACTCTTTTTTGTAACAAATAAATTTTTTAACTTTTCAAAAACATATCCTTTCTCAAAAGAGAGTGTCCTGACACCACATTACTAGATAAAGTAATGATTTTTATGGAATTCCATCCCTTGGTGAAAATAAATTTTTTGTCCATGTTAAGATAAACTCCCCTCACTTTTTTAGTCTCACTTTTCTTTCTCTCCACCAAACTATGATAACAACAAACTCAAATTAATTTAAGTGAGAAAAGTACTTATATCCCCATATTAGGACAAAGTTTTTTATATTTACCCCTTTTCAACATAATCCAAATCATGGTGGGGAACTTCATTAATTTGTTTAGAAAGTTTTTGGTGGAAGTTGAACATGACTTTACAGCCTCAATTATTGAAATATCTCTTTTGGGGTATCTTTTATTAAAAAATCATCAATTTGATATTTCTTTGAAATATATTCAAGAAAAAATATCCACCAATAAATTTCTCTTTTATGAAGTGAAACTTAATATCAATGTGGTTTGATATTGAGTATTGGAGAATATTTTTAGAAATCTCAACTTCACTCTGATTATCAGAAAGTATCTTCAATGGTGTTGAAAATTCATCCTTCAAATCTTACAACAGAACTTTCATCCACAACATTTAAGTACAAGCCTATGTAGATGCAATATATTCCAATTATTCTATACTCAATGTTACTAAATTTTTTCTTACTATTTTTATTCAAATAATATTCTCCCAAAAAATGTTTCTCCTAAGGTTGATTTTCTATCATTACAATCCCCATCATAATCAATATCTTTATTACCATGCAATTTTATATAAAAACGTTTTTGTATATAAACCCATATAATGTTGTTACTTTAACATATATTATAACTGTATTTACTAACAACATATGTGATTATTTTATATCACTATGATATTTGGCACATAAAGTTACAATATAAAAAATTTCAGGTCTTAAAGATATTAGATAAAATAACATTCCTATGAATCTTAAAAATTATTTTTGATTCACAATTTTTCTAGCTTAATCTTCACTCATCTTTACCAAAAATTAAATATAAGTAGAAACTTATTTAAATTATACCATTCCAAACATTTGAATAAACTCCCTATAATACTTTTATTGAGATTGGAAAATAGAATTTTCCTTTTTTTAACTTTTTAACCAAAGAAGAACGTTAATTCTCCTAACATTGAAGTCTAAAAAACTATTCTTCATTTCCTCAGAAAATTCCTTACAAGAATTTTCTTTATCCACAAAAAATATATATTCCACATAAAACTATACAATTATAGTGTTATAGTTAAATTATTTCACATATAAGTTGTTATAAACCCCCCCCCCCCCTCCCTTTAGTAAAATTCAACATTTTCAATCAATTATCAAGTTTTTAATACCAATAATGTGCGGATTGTTTCAAATCATACAAGGATTTCCTAAATTTATAAAAATTTATTCCATATTAATCAAGTGGAAACTCATAAGGTTTCTTAATGAAAACATATTCTTCAATCTCACTATTAAGGAAATCCAAATTCCCATACATTTCAAAAACATTGTAACTGTAATGTGCATCCACTACTTGAAACATTTTAATAGTTTCTAATCTCGAAAAGGGGAAAAGGTTTCTTCAAAATCCATACCTTACACCTATTAATAGCCATTATAGACAAGTATTTATTTGTTTCCTGATACTTCCCCATGGTTATTTAACTTGTTCATATACACCCATTTTTTTCGAATAACATTTTTTCTTACACATCATCGAACAAGTTCCCACATTCCATTTTTCTTAATTTAATAAAACTCTACTTTCATTACATTGAACCATTATTTTTGATTTACCACTTCAAAAATTTATTCTGGTTCTATCTTTGAAATGAGCGATGTTTGATTTTATAATACCAACTTTATACGAGTTTGAATCATTGATTTCTGATTCCCAATAATATTTTCAATTCCAAACTATTTTTTAAGGTTGGAAATTTCAGAGATTACCTTATAGCTTCGCTTTCCTTGTCACATGATTCCTCTGAGTTTGGATGTGTTTTTTATCTTACTTTCACTATTTTTGTAAGTATTCAATTTTCTTTCTTCAACATTTTCAATATCCTTTGTTAAGGAATTTGGATTTTCAAATACTTTTTTTATAATAGGAATCCACAATCTTTTATAAAACTTTTTCCAATATTTTCAAATTCTTTCATTGGGTGAATATCCCATGAAAGTTCATTCCCCATCTTTTTCATCAAATTTTCCATGATCCAGATTTTTTAGAAAATAGGGACTACCAAAAAATTAAAGTATTTCAATGAAGGGTTTTTATTATAACACATTTCATTGGAAGTATTGTTTTATTTTGGCCTTAGAAAACATCGGTTTGTACAATATCTTATCTCCAATAAAACTTTGAAAGTTTCTATTCTTATAACATGATTCTCCCCATTTCCACCCAACTTCTATTTTTATCCTTTATACTAATACATTCCTATGTGGGTTGTATGGATCACTATTCTCATGTTTGATTCCCTAATTATTCAGATAAGATTAAAAATCATTATATCTGAAGTATGTACCATTATATATTATAAAATTATTTATATAAACCCCCATTTCTTTCTCAACATATTTTATAAAAAAGATTATTATTTCTACAAACTTGGATCATGTTTCAAAAACCTGATGTTGGTCATCTGATTGAAATCATCAATAAAAGTGATAAAGTACCAAACTTCTTTTTTTGGTTTATGTATCATAAATCTACAATGATCTAAATGAATAGGTTTAAGAGGTTCATCATACTGAATCTAAACTCTCTTATGTCTTTTAGTAGTCATTTTTTACTTTCTAAAAAGTTTTACAAATGTCAGATTATATTCTTCTAAAATATGGTAAATTTCATAAAAAACAACTTTATAAAGTTTTTCACTATTTTCTTCCTGAGATGACCAATTATATAATTCCATATTTTATTTTTATCTTCAACACTTATATAATAGGTTTCAAAATGTTCTTCTATCTGAAAAATATTTCCGTAAGTTCTTTCTCCTTTAGTAACAACTCTACTATATTTCATAATTTTGATGGAACATGAATATTTTATAAATATAAAATATTTCCCATCATCAAAAAGTTGACTTATAATATGTAAGTTGTGTTTTATCCCAAAAAAAACATAACTTCCTTAAACTTAAACTTCTTTTCTTTCATCTCCACCATTCCAATTCCTATGATTTTTAAGGAACAATCATTCCCAAAGGTAAATGATCCTCTATATCTATTTTTAACATATTTAAATAATTTTAAATCTTACACCATGTGTGAAGAATAACGAATATCAATAATCAATGTTTTGTTACTTTTTATTACTTTTAAGGTGGTCTCAATAATAAATGTTATCTCCTCAACTTTATTATTTCAATATTACTTTTCTTTTCTAGTATAATAACTTTTCCCAAGAAGAGTTTTCATACATTATTCATAATTATGGACAACCTAGTCACATCTTCCTCATAATTCTTCTAGGAATTCAGTTTTTTTCCAATTAGAATTTTTATAACATCTTGAGATTTCACTTTTACAAATTTTTATATTTTAGGAAGTTACTAATTCTATTTCCACTACTGATTCTCCATTTTTAATATTTTTTCTAGGAAGAGAAAAATTATGCCAAATATTATATGTCTGGTGCCTATAGATTCCACAAAACAAGTAAAACCCATCAAATATTGCTAATCTATTGAAGTATGATCTTCCTCTATAGTAATTTTTTTGGGGTGCAAAAATTCTTTCTTCTCTAACATTCTCTGTGTGTGTGTCATCTTTCTTATAGAGGGAATTTTCAAATTTTGGAAATGTGATATTTTTTTCTCCACCCCTATCATCCCATGTTTTTCTAATACTTTTATTAACACTTTAAATGTTAGAAATATCATATAAAATATTATTTTTGTAAGTTTGATAATTTACCTGATTATTACAATGAAATTTTTCTCTAGCTTTAGATTATTCAACTTTTAATTTAAAAGCTTTGCAGAAGTTTTCATTTAAAACTTTTAAGGTAATTTAAGTCTCAAGGATTTTTGATTGAGTTTTTTTAACTTCATATTACTTAGCCACCAACTTCTTACTGAGGTGTTCACCAATCTTTCGATATTTTCAAATTCTTAGTTTGTTTTATAATATCTCCTAGATATATTTTTTTATACATAGAAATATATTTTCTACCTTCAATCAATTTTTCACTATATTTCTTAATCATTATCATTTCCCTCTTGAGAGTTCAATTTTTATCAATAAATGAAAAAATTTATATTTTGAGCAGATAATCTCTGTAATATTATTTACCTCCATCTTCAATATTTGTCAAATCATAATTTTCTCAACATTTGTAAATATGGTTATGATTCTTCATGAAATTTTATCTTTTGAAGAATCAATCTCATCTAAGTTAAATATGACTTTCTTACTTAGTATCCCTCTTCTATTTTTGGTGAAATTATTTTTTCCACTAGTGTACTTAGTTTATTTCATGTTAGATTTATCAAACTTCCTCCACCAAGGTCTGTCTTTAGAACAATATTTAAATTCTTGAACATTCTTTGTGAGACAATTTATATAACAATTCCTAATTCTACCACACTAAAAATATTTGAGAGGAAGTTTTACTCCCTACTTTTCTCTTCCTATTTGATAATTCTTGGATATTAGAGACATTATTTTTTTATTTAATTCATCCTCCTCATAATCATATGAATCACAAGGATCATTATCCTCAACATATTTAATTTTTATATTTATCATAGATTCAAAATATATTTCATCTTTGTTAATATTTTTTTATTTGAGAATATTTCTCATTTAATTAGAAAAAATAAATTTATTCAATTAATTAGTAGATAAATCTTATTTTTCTCCCTAATAATATATTTTAGAATAAAACCTATTCAGAAAGTTTCTAATTAATTTCTTTACTGTTTTAGAATCTTCCAAGACATATAAAAACCCTATGACATTGTAAAAAATTTCATCCACTCTGGTGAATTACTCATTAATATTTTCTTTATCTCTCATTCTTATTTTGTTTTCTCATGTTTTTCATGAAATCAATGATTTTCACTAACTCAGAATTTCTAAAAAAAAAATTTATCTAAAACTTTTATCTAGAAAGTTTGTTTGATTGGCCTCAGGGTTGAACTTTATCAAACTACATAAACTTAAAAAATATAGATTTCCTATATTTTCTTAGTAAAGATAAATGTCTCTAGATATCTATATTTGAAAACATTAACATTATATAGAATATCTTCCATTTAAGTTATGTTCAATGTACTGCATCAGGAGATGAATCCGATTCTATGTATCTAGAAAATCTACATCCAAAAAACTAAAACACACCTTTATTAAAAATTCTTAGATCAATAAATGATTTTATGATTCTTATTAACATTTAAACCTCAAAATCATATTATTTCATTTGGAATGATATATAACTTCCCAAATTTTCTAACTTTCATACTTAAAAAATTTCTTTTTTTCCAATACCTTAAAAAAATCATATTAGGATATCAAACAACTTAAAAAATAATATTTTTGAACTTCCACCTATTTAAAAAAATCATTCTTTACAAAATGTTAGATGTAAAAAAACATTTAAAAAATAAAAAATAAAAAAGGATCTTAATATCTGAACCTTATTTTTCTTTTTCAAATTAATGGGATTGTTCATATCATTTAAAAATTAATTAGATTGAGTACCCTCTTTTCCACATTTAAAGAATCTTATGGTTCCCTTGAGATAGTTTCTATGGTACTTATCCCCACACATTTGACACATGGGATGTTTATTTTTTTCCCATGTGATATATCCGTCGATACTCTTAAAGAAAACTCCATTTTATGCTTTTTATCTTCATCCCCATGAGAAAAATAAGAGTCACTTATCTCTATATAAATTTTGACGAAAGAACAACATCTTCATTGATGTAAAAGTCTATAATCAATAAATCCCTTCATATAATTGACTTTAACCCAATAAAATAATGGTACACCTTACTTTTTGTGTTTGTAAAAAAGATGGAGGCATACCATGAAAGCCTTATGAAGTTCTCCTCATAGGCACTGATAAAATTATCTTTCTTTTGATTTAGTATGAGGAACTCTATCTCCATTTTAATATTGATATTTTGGAAAAAATATTTATTGAAAAATCTTTTCTTGAATTTTTCCCATTCCATATAATTAATGTCCTCTCTAGATTTCATGCTCTTGATCAGCATCCACCACAAATTGGCTTCTCCCTCAATGTGATAAACATACAACCAAAATTTCTCTTGTTCTGAGCATTGGAGGATAGATAATATCTTTACAACATATTTAATGTATTTTCCCATAATTATGGGATCATAATATCCACTAAAGATAGGAGGCCTTTGTCACATAAAATACTTGAATACAACCTTTTCTTTCTTATGAGAAGAAGGTTGTTACACATGAATCAAGTTATAATTTATAACTTCAGCTAGTTGAGCCAGTACTATCATGAAGTTATTATATACAACTACCATAAGGTTATTCATATCATTGGAGAAATCATGAAATTACCTATCACAATGCTTTTTGGTAGATTTTCTGATATTTTCATCTATTAAACAGAAAAGAAAAAGAAAACAATTTAATAATTTATTAACTAGTAAAAATAAAAAATAGAAACTTATAAAAAAAGAAGAAATAAATTATAAATGATAATTATATCCTAAATTATGTGTCTCTAGGTTTTAATATTGTTTATCCACGGTAATTTTTCCTATTAAGTTTTCTAACCAAACAATTTGTTCAAGTCCTTTATAATGGGTTATAAATAGTTTTTTCAATTTTTAAAGCATATCCCCACAGAGTAACAAACTGGGTGAGTGGTAAGGCCTATTTATATTACACCTAGTGATTATTGATTCAATACAAAATTCTCTGTTTTTGGGGTTATCACCCCTAGGTACAACTATGCAGGAACCACATCCACTTGTAGTATCGAGACAAGGTTTTATTTCTTTGAATCCACTTTCTCTATACTTCCCCAAACTTCTAGGATATTTTCTTATACTTAGACTAATCTATAGGGGTTTCACTAAATATTCTATTCATAATCCCCAAAAAATAACTATACCTACCTCTAATAACTATAGCTTTTTACACATATTATTACATAATTTTTAACAAAAATAACCATTAATAAAAAATGAGGACCAGAAAGGCCTAGTGTATTGGGAAGACTAGGTATATAAAACATGAACATTGATAAAGTATAATTATTTTAATCTCTATAATGATATCCTAAATCTATTTTATCTCCGAAAATATTATAGGATAAACTGGGGAATTCATATATAAAAGGAGTGAGTTAACAATCCTAGTATGGGAATAAACATGATATGTAGACATAATGTGTGAGTCAAAGGTATAACATTATATCATAAAAGAGAAGGATCATGATTAATCAAATGAGAACATACCATAAATAAAATGGTATCATATGATCATAAAAATATAGGAAATTTAGCAGCAACACAAAACATGACATAAGTATAATTTAAGGATAACTATTAAGAAAATATCATAATGTAGATAGAATCCCATAGTGGATTAGGTTTACTCCATAATCCTATACATAACATCTCATGAGAGAAAAGATTTCCTAGTGAATTTGTGTTATATACGGGTAGAACCATAATAAAATTTTCATGAATATGTGTGTTGGAAAAGGGAAATAAATTATGAGGCCTAAATATAAGAATTAACCATGGAAATAAAATGGGAAGCACAATCTTTCCTTATATCATAATCAAAAGAGGTTTTTTAAAGAAGGAATTTGAGAAATGATCACGATGCATGTATTAAATCATAAAATGAATAAATAATAAGATAGGTATATATTTTATATACATATAGAAATAATTTAGAAGAATTTTATACTATAAAATAGAGAGATAATGTGATTTAGATAGAGAATAGTGATAACCCTAAGACAAGGGTGTTTTAGAGATACCCCTTACCTAGAGTCCAACTCATCACATACATTATTTATCTTCCTGAATAATAAAATTATATTGATAATTTAATTTATTAAGAAAATTTTTCGTGTTTATTATTCCTTTTATTTTATTTATTATCATGATATATTTAATTACTTAATCATTTTAGTTCATGTCATATATTTTGATGATATTCGAATAATATGTTTTAAATCACTTTGGTAAGTTAAATATAGTCAAGGAAATTGTCATTTAATCATATCTAGAATAATAATAATTTCATAATTATTTTTTTGTAGATCAATTATAATTTTAAGACAAACCCTAAAATATGGTTATGAAAAATGAATTACGTCACAATCATGGCGACGGTAGGTCGTACGTACACATCAGTAATGTTTCCATTTTTCAATGATCATTATGGAAATAAGCTATGTGTTATATTATATTTATATAATTATCATTAAATGATAAATATAATTTTTTTTAAATTCAACTACTTCTATTATCCATGTTCTATAGTGATGAAAAACTTATCACATCACTTCATAGAGGTGGTATTCCACACATACACATGAATGACATTATTATTTTTCATTGAATGGAAAGGTAGGAAAGTATATGATATATTATTTTTATATAATGATAAATATTTCATGAATATATTATATAAAATTTAAATCAGTCATTTTAGACAACCATGATAGGCGGTGATGGTAAATGAATTACATCGGTTCGCGAGGCAATAGTCCTCCATTCACACGAACGATGGTTTTAGTTCAAATTTAATGGAAGAGAAGATAG
Source organism: Viscum album (assembly GCA_963277665.1). Taxonomy (NCBI): domain Eukaryota; kingdom Viridiplantae; phylum Streptophyta; class Magnoliopsida; order Santalales; family Viscaceae; genus Viscum; species Viscum album. The sequence goes on along the minus strand of OY728119.1, from coordinate 483,956,231 downwards.
ATACAGGTTATTATATTAAAATAATAAAATATCAGTATTTTAAGATAAAAAATGTATTATTTTATAATGTTTTAAGAAGATTTAATGAGGTAGGAGAAGTGAAAAAACTAAAACATTCAGTTAATGACTATGCGTATTCTTCAGACAAATTCGTTTGATTTCTACCTTAAGAACTATAATATTAGTATTCTATCCAAAATAATACCTCTTGAATGTGGAAAGAAATTTTAGAAAGGTATTTGGGTACTTATTTTCTAAACCAAAATTTTCTTGAAATGTGAGCAAAAAAGGAGAGGATGCACCATTTTATAAGTGAGGGGAGGGGAACTCTTAGAATTTCTTAAAATATGAAATTAAAATAAATTAATTTTTATAGAAAAAAGACTCAAATATGATATAATTATAATATATTATTAGTATGGGTAGAAATAATGTCATAAAATAAAATTTATACAAGTTTAGGTGAATTTTCTATACTTTTATTTTGGTTTTAACCTATGTTAACATTTTTTAACAATTATCGTTATAATAAGGTTTTTTACTTATTAGAGATAAAAATAAAAACTATTAAAGGAAAATTGGCCCATAAATAAACCATGGTTGATTTTATCAACCATATAAAAATCACTTGGATGGATTTAGTGTTTTAGGAATTTTAAATCATGTAATAAAATATTATTTATTATAAAATAACATTAATTTTATTTTTGAAACTATTCATTTATTTTGAATTTGAGAACAAAATAAAAATAAAGGAATTATAATATAATACTTTATCATGAATCTAATAGGTTATATTTATCAATAAAATTCATGAAAAAAATTATTTTTCAAAATTATATTACTTTTAATATTTTTAAAACAATTTATTTTAATTTTATATTAATTAAATAAATATTGTGTAGGCATTGTGTAAAAATTTAAGATAATTATTTAATCACTAAAAATTATAAATAAATTACTATGATACAAAAATTTATAATTTAAATTACTATTTATAACTAATTATAAGTTTTTTTCATCCTTATCACAAAATATTATAGATATTAAAAGCAAGAAAGTGACATTTTTGTATTAATATTTTACTTAAATATTATAAAGGTCCAAATAAAATAAATATGAAACCAATTGGAAATATATTTGAGAATTATATGGAAATGGTAAAAATAAACTCATTAAATAGGATAAAGGAATGTGTTAGGGCCAACTTTTAGTTCACATCATATTATTTTTAACCATAATTACCTGATACATGCTTACTGTGGTGATAATTATTTATGATAGATAATATTCATAATGAATAAAAATAAAAGGGATGTATTTACCATATTTGGGAATAATTATTATAAATAAATAATATATTTTTCATGATTATATTCATATAAGTGGAATAATTGAATTTAAAATTATACCTACGAGATGTGACGAAAAAACATTTTTCAGAAAACACCTTTCTAAGTCCAAAACAAATTTATACCAAAATACCATATAAAGATAATTAAAATGTAATTAATAAGTATAAATATAAATAAATAATACTTATGTTACTTTTAAATAAAATTTAAATAATAATGGGACTTTTAAATTAATTTATTTATTTAAAATAAATAACCTTTTCATAAAAATAGTATTTTTCACAATTCATTAAAAAATCAAACTTTTCTGAAAAATCCCCAACTTTTACCCTATGATAATTTTGATATGATGAATAATATAAAATATCATTTCTAAAAGTTCCATATTTAATTATAATATTCATTCATAAAAATTAGTAAAAATATTTTTTTTGAATAATATGTATTTTTATAGAATAAAACGACTTTACTAAAAATAGGTGACTATTTAATAAGAGTTACAATAAGGGGTTTGAAATTTATAAATATTTCATAAATTAGTTAATCCTATTCATACTCACCAATTTAATGAATGGATTATAATGATCATATTTAAATAATAATATTTCATAGTTCATTTAGGCTTGGTGTTGTGTCATATATGCTATCGAACATAGTTTTATTTTCTATAAACTCAGGGTGCCACATAGTGATAACCAACCACTTTAGAATCAATGAAAAATAATTTATGATCTCCATAACCAAGTTCAACATTCTCACTATTGAATTAAAAACCTCTAACCAATACAACAGTTAGTGATATCGTCTACCATAAAGAGCCTCAAAGGGGAATTTCAAGATCAAATCCTGAAAGATGTTTTTTTATATAAACTACTACAATTCCATATAGTTATATAATGATTAAATAAAATTAATCACACATGAATAGATCATATCCTCCACCATTTGGATTATTCTCTATGACCACCTTTCTGTCTATTGGTGATATACCTTACTCAACTTTAGTTAAAATCCCATAGCCTTCTATATGGATTGAAATAATCTCAATATAAAACCCACGTACTAATATGATACAATTCTCATAGGTACCCCATAAAAGCAAACTATCTCTCATACATATAACTTAACCAACTCATCCACTAACTAAGTCTCTTGAATAGGAAAGATGTGTACAACATACATCATCCAGTCAACTATCACATATACCAGGTGCATAAATTTCAGGATCCTATGAAATCCCATGAATAAGTCCACAGGGACACTGTTTCTCCACCTTTATCCCTCAATATGTAAGGGTGTGATGTAGAATTATTTTATTATAGTTTTTCAAAAACACTTTATGAATTAAATATTTTTTATTGGAAAATGTGTTTTCAATGGATGATTCTTGAATGTTTGGTAAAATGAGTGAAAAATTCCTTTCTCTAAAAATATTTAAAAAATGCAGTAGTTTTGGGCTAATTTTTTTTATTTGAATTAATTCTATTAATAATATTTTTTTTGGATTTGAAGTAAAAATTTCATCTAATTATTAGAGATATCACATGAAGGATGGGAATGAATACAAATTAAAATAATGAAAAAATAATAGAGTAACTTCAAAGAAAAATAATAAGTTTCTATGTTTTGAAAATATAGAAAACTATTAGAGTGACCATTCCTAGGGCGGAGTGACTGTAAGGACCCACATCAAAATTTTTATTAAAGGGTCAAACTAACCACATGAAGGGTGTGTGATTACTAAAGTGGATATAAGAAAAAATTTCAACTGACTATAAAATTATTATGGTTTATATATTTACCATGAAGGGATATGAAGAAGTGTCCATGCCAGTTGTTTTAAAGTGACCGTGCCCATTGTTTCCAAGGGACCACACCCAAAAAATGAAAAAAAAAATACAAAAGTGATCGTAAGAATAAAACTCCAAGTGTCTATAAGGCATCAAAAGTGAACAAAAATACAGACCCAACATATCATTCCAAAAAGTGACCATATGACTAAATAACCAACCACAAGATAAAATTATAAGCAACCCTAAGAACATATTCAACCTAACATGCCTGAAAATTTCAATTTTTAGCATAGAAGAACCCCGAGCTACCATATGAAGATTAAATTGACTTTAAAAGGGATATGTCCTCAACCATGGGAAAATATTAGGTTAACCCTCATGTGAGGCCGATTAAGGAAGAAAATAATTCCAAGATTTTTGAATCAATTGACGAGGAATGAATTTAAGGAACAATGTGACCCGATATATGCCAATAAGGATCCTAACTAGTATATCAATATCATATTGATATCAAAAAATATATAATGTGGAATTTTTGTATGATACTAAACACAAAGATCTAATATAATGTAATAATGAGTTGATAAAAGGTAGGGTAAAATTGGAACCAAGATTAAACCTATTAATTATAACTCGAATGTTTGTCGATGAGTGATACTTTGTTTAATGAAGTTAGATGAATTCTAGCTATTAAATAACAAAAACCACCATGATTTATGAATACATATGAGATAAAATAAATTTTAGCACCATGATTCCTAATCCTTTTGATACCGAACTGTGCTTCACTAAGCCAGGGAGGCCAATTGAAACTAGGATGCTTGTGTTTGTATCCAATCTTGAATCTTGACATTACTTAATAAATAAATCTCATTTATAGTTGTAAGAAGAAGAAACTATGTTGAAGGAAAAATAATATAGTTTCTAAGACCAAATATGGTTTTACCAATAGCAATGTCAAGAAGAACCCCACATAGTTAATTATGGAGGAACACCATATATCCAATTCTAGAGTAACTCTACATAGATAAATCACTAAGTAGCATAATCTAGGAAGATCTATCTTCATATAGATTAATTTCTTCATAACTGAACACTATGTAGCTATGTAACCAAATTATATTTAGCCAAAATTTCTTTGTGGTTGAATTACCATGTATGTGAATACAAAAATTTCCCATAACCAGTGTTGGAGAATCCCACAATGCCTTGAAAATTTAGAAAATAGGGAAATTCAAGACAAAAGGAGACCATAGGGAGAAGTGATGATTTCCCAAATTGGAGCTTCTAAAATAAATGTTAACTTCACCCCTTTTCTCATTACCTATCTAAATTAGGATAATTTGAGCAATCACAAGAGAATGTGGGAATTCAATTAGGGAAGAAAATATTTGATCACCCATACTATTCATTCCAACCATTTAACTTTCTACTTAGTGAGCATGTACAAAAAATATCATGGTCACTTTTGGCATGGAATTATGGGGATAAATTAATTTAGTTATGGGAACTCTTCTAGAATTATCATAAGTGAGTATTTTCTATAGTTAAGGTACCATGTGGATCCCATAGATAATTTAAGGGTTTAGATAGTTTTATCAAAGAATAGAATTGACCAGAGTATAATTATTTATAGTCAAGAAGGATCTAGAAAATAAATATGGGGATAAATAGAAGATATTAGAGGTAGATAAAAACACTAGAAATTGATATTGATTGGAGATCCATTGGAGGAATATGTAGAAACACAAGTGGAGTTTGGGAGGAGTTTGAGCTCTTCTACTATGAATTTCTCTTCTCTCCCTATTTCTTTATTTGCCTCTATTTTTGATGTTTTTTTGAACTTATTGAAATATTATGATTATCTAATAATGATCATTAGCTAAAGATGAAATAGGGGAATGATATTTCACTTTTTATTAATAAAACTTTATTCATATGTAATATATTATTGGAAGCTACCATTGTTTCCATTCTTTAGAGCAATAAGTTTATTTAATACATCAGAACTATTGAAAAGTGTTCCTTGATACATCTTTGTAATGAAGTGATAATCTAAAATTTCATATGATATATGGATATCTCAAATAAATATAACACATTAATATTAACTTAGAATTTTATTTTAGTTTAAAATTAGTATCATCATTGTGTGGAATAGTGGATACATTAGTTGTGATACCATATGATCCATTCACCCACTAATTATTAATTCAAGTGAATGGATCAAATTATTTTCACCAGATTTAGAATTAATTGTTCATGTATTAATAAAAAATCTAAATATAAAAAAAATATTCAATCATATTCCCTTTATTCGCTTCTAGATTTTTCCCTTGTGCTCTAAGATTTGTGATCTATTTCTGGTGTTAAAGTTTGATATTCCTCAGGCTTCTAGTTGTTATCACTTCACCACTATCATACTCATCTTTCTTGTTACTATTTTTATGAGTTTTTTTCAACCTTATTTTTCACACAAACATATTTTAATTCACTATGGATCGACCAAATTCCCCTGGATTCCAATAACAAGGTATGTAGTAATTCTAACCCCAACCGAAGGAAAAAACATCAATTTCTCAAGATTAAGTGAAGGGGATGTTGCAGAAATTGACTGGTAGGGATAATTACAAGGAAATTTAAACTATGAGTGGTATTGAAACCCATTAGAAAGATAGAAAATAAAATTTGGATGAAACTAAAATCCAAAATATAGAAAACAGAGAATCTTGATAGTCTATATTAATATCTTTCAAAACCTATTATACCTATTAAAAACCCCTAATAATAAGACTTGAAAATCAATGTAAATAAAGGGGAAAATAATATTGAAGAATAAATTTGTGTAATTTTATAAATTGTGAAGAATTATCCCCCAATATTCCTTTCCCTAAAAGAATCAATAATAGGAATCATAAATTAGGACTTTACAAATTTATTGAAACTTGTGAAAAAACTTCATATTACAATTTCTTTCCTAGAATACTTTATTTAAAGCTCATATTTTCTAAAACAACAAAGGAAAATATATTCCAAAAAATAACTTTAGAAAGGTTTTCTACTTATAATCTATTAGATGAGTGCAGTGTTGTCCTACAGAATAAGATAACTCATAAGCTCTAAGATCTTGGAATCTTTTTCATCTAATACACACTAGGGGAGAGTGGTCTAATTAACTATCATTGTGACCTTGGTGTGAGTATAAAATTGATTACCATGTATTTTTTTTAAATACATGAGTTTAGGATAACTAAAACCCACCACTTTATACTTATATTTAGTTAATCGATCCATTACTCAACCAATCAAGAGAGTTAGAAAATTTTTGTTGAGAGTAGGAAACCAGTACTTACTACCTAATTTTTTTCATTAAGTATATTGAGTGTGACATGGAAGCACCCATTATTCATGGTAGGACTTTATTATCCATAGTATCATATTTTATTAATGTTTATATGGAAACATAATTTTTAATTCTATAGAGAAAAGAGAGGATTTTAATGTTTTCAAAAAAGAAAAGGAACCTCCTTTAGGAGATAGCTATTAAAGATCTGATTTTCTTGATTTATATAATTTAGTTGATCCTATTAAATGATTATATAATAAATATGTAGGTGATTAAATCCCTTTTGAAGATGACATTGTGTCTTAAAAACATGTTTAGAATAATAAAAAAGTGGTTTTGGACAGTGTTTTAGAGAGAGATAGAAAATATGGCCCTACTATTGTGAGACCCTTGGATGATCAATTTATGATTACTAAGATTAAGTAATTTCTAGGAGAATTTAAGGAACCATTACCTACTATAACTGAAGATTAAATCCCTAGAAAAGATAAATAATATATTTTTAAATTCATTGATGTGTTTTTTGGTGGAACTATTATAAAATCTAGTATACCCTTAGAGGGCAGTGAGCTATCCACTTGGATAGAAGTGAGGAAAAAATTGATTATGGGATAAAAATTCAAGGATTTTATAGTTTTGAAACAAACTTTAAGAGATAAATTGAATACCTTGGACCTTTGAGGCCTAAGATTATAAAGTATTTTGAAAAGTAACCTATCCTGGAGATCAAACCACTTCCTTCTCATTTGAAATATTCTTTTTCTAAGTGAGTGCTCTACACTGCCTATTATAATCTCTACCGGTTCAAAGGAAAGTGAAGAGTAAATTATATTGGAAGTCTTGAGAAAGTTTAAAAATTTCATACTATGGTCTATTTTTTAAATTAAGGGTATAATTTCATCATACTATGTTCATAAAATTCACATGTAACCAGAAAATAAACCTTGAATTGAAGCACAAATAAGTTAGAATCCCAATATGAATGAAGTGGTTAGAGAAGCATAGATTATATTGCTGGATAATGGAATAATTTTTGAAATATTATATAGTTAATGGGTGATACCTATTTAAGTTTTCCATAAAAAATATTGGATTCACAGTTGTTATTAATAAGAGGCATGAACTAGTTCAAGTTAGGATAACAAACCGATAGAGAGTATTCATAGACTATAAGAAACTTAATACTACCACCAAGAAAGGCCATTTCCCAATAATATTTTGTAAAAAAATGTTAGAGAGGTTGTCTAAGAATTAATTTTTTTTATTGATTTATATTTTTTTTATAAATATATTTTCATTACAAAATAGGATCAGGATAATTCCACTATCACTTATCTATTTAGGACATTTTCCTACTTATGAATACCTTTTGGACTGTGTGGTGATCTAACCACTTTACAAATATGCATGATGGTTATTTTCCTAGATATGATTGAGAGTATAATTGAAGATTTTATGGATTATTTATAATTTGTTAAAAGTGACTTTGAAAACTATTTACACTACCAGGAAACTATTTTGGAGAAATTTCAAGAAACAAATTTTGTTTTAAATTGGGAATAGTGAAAATTTATGGTCACTAAGGGAATTGTTTTGTGTTATAAAGTTTAAAAGATAGGTATTTATGTTTAAAATGGTAAAATTGAGGTAATAAAAAATCTTCCCCCTCATGAAAATGTAAAAACATTGGAATATTTGTAGGTAATGCTGGATTCTACAAAAGATTCATCAAGGATTTATCCAAAATCACCAGGTCTTTATGCTCACTAACAGTTAAATATACACCCTTTGAGTTTATCGATAATATTTTGGATTTATTCAAACTACTTAAATATAAACTCAAAAATTCATCCATTATCATAGCCCTTTATTAGAAGTTACCTTTTGAAGTTATGTGTGATGCTAATGATGTTATTGCAGGTAATATTTTGGGGAAGAGGAAGGAAAAGAGGATTAATTTTATTTATTATTATAAAAATATATTAATTTTTTCTTAAAAGAGTTACTCTAAAATTGAGAAGTTTGATATGATGTTTTCTCTATACATGTTTATAAAATACCTAATTGGATCTAATGTTACTATTTTACATAATCATTCTACTCTTAAAAATCTACTCAATAAAAAAGATTCCAAATATAGTCTTATTAGATGGACTCTTCTATAATAAGAGATTGATTTGGAAATGAAGAATAAGAAATGAAATGAGAATTTGGTTTTTGAAAACCTATCCAGGTTACCCAATACCCAATATGAGGAACCTAAATAAATCAATACTTAATTCTTAATTGAGAAAATGTTGGTTTCTTTAGTCATAAAATCTTCTCAGTATGAAGACTAAGTCTAATTTCTTTATTTTGGTGTCTTGACCAAATATATTTCATAGAATAAATGAAATAAATTCTTTTCTAAGATAATATATCATTTTTATGATGATCCTTTAATATTTATAAGATATAATGATGAAATTCTTAGGAGATGTGTGGTTACGAAGGAAATACTTCCCATTCTTGAGAGTTGTAATTATTCACATTGGGGTGGACATTAAGGGGGTGGGAGAACTATCCAAAAGATCCTAAAGGACAGATTCTACTAGTCCACTATTTACAAGGATTCTAGGAGTCTATTGATAGGATGTGAAAAATTTTATAGGTTCAGAAACATTTCTAAAAGGCATGATCTTCCATAAAAAATTAATTATTGAGGTTGAAATTTTCAATTTTTTGGGATTAGAATTTTTGGGACAATTTCCATCATCTTATGGAAATAAGTAAATACTTGTGGCTATGGAATTTGTGAAATAGTGGGATGAGGGAGTTGTTCTCCAAACCAACATTGCTTCTAGTACTGTTAAGTTTATAAATAAAAACATCTTTCAAGATTAAGAGTTCCCAAGGAACTCATAATAAAAAATAATAGTCATTTAAAGAATTATAAGTTCATGGATTTTATAGGGAAGTATGGGTGTTCTCATAAGACCAGAACCACCTATCACCTATAATCCAATGTCCAAGCAATATTTTCTAACATAGAAATTAGAAAATTTCTAGAGAAGCCAATGTCCATTTCTTGGAAATACTGGTCAATCAGACTAGATGAGGATTTATGGGTACACATGACTACCTATAAGACATCCATAGGGATGTATTTTTTTTAGGATGCTCTTTGGAAATACATTTTTCTACCTGATGAGTTTTTTCAAAAGTCTTTTTTGAGTTGTGAAGGCCCTGAACTATGATATTAAATTTTTTGAAGAGAGGAGGTTTCTAGAGATTTGTGAAATGGAGGAAATTGCGAGAGAGTATTATGAGAATGCCCAAATTTATAAAGAAAAAACCAAATATTTTCATGAATGTGTCATCATGAATATGGAATTTAAGGTTGCAAAAAGGTTTTTACTATTTAACTTAAGGATCATGCTCTTTCTTGAAAAACTGAGAACAAAGTGGTCTATCCCATTCACCATTCTATGAGTGATAGTCCATGTGGATGTTGAGTTGCTTTGGGAGGATAACATGCCGTTTATGGTCAATAGGTTAAGAATCAAGCATTTATATGAGGGGAAACTAAAGGTATTGTCTACCATTTAATTCCTTTAAAGTTGAACTATTACCGAATTCTATCTTAATACTATAATTTTTTTTATTCATGGGTGTCAACCCATGGTTTATTTTGTTATTATTTTTTCTTTTGATTTGAATAACTCTGAGACTTCTTCATTTCTTCCTACTTAAAATCTATTCTTCCCTTGTTTTTAATGAAGATAAACCTATCATGCAATTCACCAGTGAATAATTTAATGTGATTTTGAAGGATAAAGAGGAGCTACTTTCTAGAAACATCTAGATTAAAAATCACATAACTTCAATAACTAGTTAATTTATTTCTAAAGTGTTTCTTATTGAATACAAATTTTTGTCGTATTAAATTTTGTAGGAGATGAAAAATCCAAACCATAAAGATCATTTCAAAGGTCAAAGAGTGAGTGCATTTGACAAGATAGAGATGATGAAAAGATTAATATTTAGGGGATTAGTATTTTTAATTCTACACATTCATGTTGAATGCTGCTATGAATTAAGTTCATAGGAATTTCAACTCATGTTTTGAAAATTTTGAATCAGTTTTGTTGAATGGTTTCTTAGCTTGCTGATATCTAGAATGTTGGTAATCAATTTATGCCAAAATTTCAAAATTTTCTTGTACCCCAAAATTAAAAGAATTAAAATGATGCTATTTCATTGATTATATTGATTCTCTGGGAGATTTTATATTCTTATGTTTGTATATAATAATCAGAATCATGAACCTTAAAAATTATTTTGAAAATTCTATTCAATATATGGAAAATGTGATTTTTGAAATCTCATATAACACATTTTAATAATTTGTAAACTTCTGAACTATATATTTTTCTTAAATGAAAATGTTCTCCCACCTTAGGATTCAACCTTAGAAATAATGTTGAGTTTTATGTTTTAGGGAGAAGGGACTTTCATTATTCTTAGTCATGATTTAATTATGTACACATTAAGAACCCCAATTTTTTCACAATGCCTCCATTTTAAGCATCATTTTAGGATATTTATAGATAAAATATATTTTTTGTAAATAGAATTACTATATTGTTAAGTCTATAGGTTAAAAAATAAAAAAATCAATGTGTCCAGCCTTGTGAAAAGTGTCATGCTCATTATGAGACATTTCACAAAGCCTGAAGTTATTATAATCGAATGATTTCTTATAAATGTCTTACACTTTCTTTATGAAAATACTATATAAAAACTAGGAATGGAAGTTTGATAGGTTATATTTTTAAGGAATTATAATTATAATTTGAAGAAACTTGAAGTATTATCTTAAACCTAATAACACATCCTAGGTGAAATGGAATACCTCAGGGATACAACTCAAGGGAGATTAATATAATTCCATTGAAACTAGAGTAAAATAAGAAATTGGGATCTATGGTTAACCTTCGAGACAAGGGAACTAGAAGTGTTATGAAAATAAATTAAATCCAAATTCAATAAGTGATTTACATAGTTCTACACAAAAATTTATGATCGAAAAAAATTCATACAAAGTGATTTTTTTCAAGAAAAAATTCATTAAGGTGAGGGGAATATTGAAAAAAATGAATATAGGAACAAATAATTTATAAGAAAAAAATTTTGAGTTCTATGAATGTGGTGGAAAATAAAAATTTGGTTGAAAAACTAAGAGAGAGTGAAATATTATAGTAGTTCTTGTTATAGATTTAATTTCACTTGAATCGCACTAGTCTTTAATCCATAAACTAGAACTTGAATTGGGTTGAAGTCTGGAAGTGAGATTGATTCACATAGGAGGCACGAATTTATTTAATGAATAGTATAATGATTTTATTTAACTAATTCAAGTTAATTTTATCTCATGTTAGATAATCATCATTATTAGTATTTATTATAAATTAATAAATTAAATTCATTTAATTTAATGGGAATAAAATTGATTATGTTCAGGGTAATTTGATGTGGAGTTATATTATTTTAGTTTTCACATCACTTTTTATGAATTTAAATTGTTTTTTAAGTTAAAATGTGTTTTTAATGTAAGATTCTTGAAAATCTAGTAAAATTATTTAAAACTTTAATTCTTAGAAAATATTGCAAAAATGAAGCGGCTTTTAGGATTAAATTATTTTTTTCTATTAACCCTAAATTATTTTTAGGGTCTGTGGTAGAATTTTTAGCTAAGACTTGGATATAACGCATGAAGGCCAAGAGTGACCACTCATTAAAGAAATGAAAAAGGGCTAGAGTGACTAAAATAAAAAATATTAATCTTCTATGTTTTAAAAATATAGAAAACTTTAGGAGTGACTGTGCCTTGGGTGGATCGAATGTAAAGACCAAGAATAAAAATTTGTTAAAGTGTTAAAATGACTATATGAAGGGTGTGTGGTCACTTAAGTGGTTCCAAGAAAACATTTCAACTAACTTTTACACATTCATGGTTAGTATACTTTTTGAAAGAGGATATGAATAAGTGATTGTGCCTATTGTTTTCAAGTAACTATGCTTGATGTTTCCATGTGACTGTGCCCAAAATGGAAAGCTCTAGAATTGACTTTAAGAATAAAATTATAGGTGACCACAAGGCATACCAAATGATTAGAAGAAAAATCAACCAAATTTTACCAGAAAATTAATTGACCACATACCTAAAGAATTGACCACAACATAAAAATTGAACTGACTGTGAGAAAATGTTTAACCTACCATACCTGATAATTTTAAGTTAACACATAGAGGATCCATGGGATACCGTATGAAGATTCAATTGACTCAAAAGGGGAGAAACCATTGAAAATGGAAGAATATGAGGCTAACCCTCATATAATCCCAAATATAGACGAAAATAATCCCAATATTTGTGAATTAGTTTAGGGGGAACCAAGTTGAAGAAGAATATGACCCAATCGTGGTCATGAAATATCCAAAGAAGAATATTGATATCATATTGATATAAAAAAACATTAGAATAAGAAATTTTAGACAAAGACCAAAAATATATATCTCATAAAACTAACTTATGATTCGATCAGAGGTAGTATGAAACTAAAACTAATATGATGCTAGGTCAAGAATGGCTATACAAAGACTCAAGAGGGGGTACGAATTGAGTTCTTAAATTTTTTTCTTTTACTTTATAATAACCTATTCAAGGTATAAAGATTATAATCATTACTTAATCCAAATAATAAGTAAAAAAACAATACATAAGGAAAAATATTAATCACAAAATATTTATAGTGGTTTGGGGAATAAATATCCCCTATTCTACTCAGCCAACACTGTACTCCATGATTTTAGTGATTTTCACTATACCATCCCTATTTATAGTGGCTCCATGTTGAGTAATAGAATCTGTAACTTATTATAAAGGCCTAAAATATTTTATCCAAGATATCCATTTATATGACCTATCAATGGACTTAACACACTTAGTTATAATGAGTTTGATAAAAATAGTGATGAATATTTTTTTTTAAATAGTGTAGTACATAGTTGCAAACAACAACTAATAGAAGATAAATAAACATCTAGAGGATATAATATTATTGTAAGGTTATATTTGGAAATTATTTAATTAGAAAATATAATCTTGTAATCACAAAAATTATATAGCATCTTTAAGAGTTTTTTGTATTCATAATATATATTTTCTTATATACATCACTCTATATCATACAACAACAAAAATCTCTTATTTTTTATCTTACCTTTTTGAATTTTAACTCATTTATGATTGATAATCACGATATTTATGTAGGTAATACTTTAAGATTTTGAATAGAAAGTTCTTAATGAAATGTATAATTATTTTCCAAATACAGAATAAACCTTTATGGAAGAGATGAAAGAAATATTCTTTATCTCATCATTATATTCTTGGAAAAAGAAAATTGTTATAAATCATAATTTATTTTTTAAAAACTTGTTTTATATACAATACATGCAAGGAAGAAAACTAACTTGGGGACTCGACCCTATGACCACTTCCCCAAACCCCAAACCCCCTACCACTACAGCCACCTGCGTGGGGAAATCCACATTTATTTATTTATAAAACTCCTTTTATGATGAACTTAAAAATTTAATTTACTAATCAAGAGATTATACCAATGATATGATTACAATAATAAAAATATATAATATATCTTTGTCTTTTTAATATTTCTATATTATAAAACTATTTTCATAATATAACTTCTAGAGAATATTCTTAAGATAAAATACTTGAAATTTTTGAAGTCTATGTTGCATAGAATAAACTGTATTTTATTTTTGTGAAGGATAAGTCCTTCTCTATAGACTACGAATGATAATATTATAATTTCATAAGATTAATGATGCCCACTTATGATCATAAGAATATTCTTTTATGAATTTCCTTTTTATAAGATAAAAGTCTTCACATATTATCCTTATGACTAAACTTTCTAATTTTCATTATGCGGAAGATAATATACCTTTTGGTAAGATCATCTTCTTACATAGTAAGATAAATTTTATATACTGAGATTATATAAAAAACATTGCTTTATAGAAACTGAAATTCCAATGTTGATATAGTTTCTTCCATAATATATTTATGTTATACATAAGATAAACCTCCGGTGTAAGGTAAATTCCTTTGGAATTTATTCAAAAATAATATCATGACTTTTAACAAGAGTTAGATAAAAAATCTAAAACAATTAGGATAAACTCCTTAGAATATAAATTGGTATTTTTTGAATCATTGTAACATATAAATTATTGATATATATTGGAATAACATAAGTCAATACAGAAATATCCCCCCTTTTGATGATCACAAAATGCATTGAATGATAAACAAAAATTTGTCAAAAACAATATAAAAAGGGTTTTAATTTTTGTGTCCTATTTTTCTTATAGAACTTTTTATGATATAAAAAAGTAGTAGGATTAGTTATAATAATACAATTAGTTTCATACATGAACAATTTTAAATGGTTAGAGTAAGATATACTAAATATTAATAGAATTTGGTAAGGAATTGTATGGAAAATAAAATTATTAAAATATAGAAAATATCAAAAAATAGTCAATAAAAAAAGAACATATGGAAATATTAATAGATGAAATGTATAAAAAATTAAACATAATAAGTTAATACATAAAAATATCTATAAAATTTAATTCAAATATATGATAGAAACCACATAAGAGAAGTTTAAACATAAAAAATAAATAAATTATCCCCGTGGAGTAGGATGATGTTTAGGTGGAAGTTTATTAATAGCATGGGTTTGGTATGTAGGAAGATATGATTTAGGTATAGGGGTATCAAAACTCTCACCAACAATATATCCCATGGCGGAAAAGGATCCGAGAATACTATTTCAATCTCCACAAGCTATCCTTAGTGAATTGGATTATATGTCGATCGATTCTTTCTAATCAATGGCTTTTCAAAGCAATCCATAAGACTGAAATAAAACTTATTTGAAGTAGTATAATAAGGTAATTAAATCTTAGTAAAAAACCTAAAATTTTCCCTTGAATGAATCTTAGTTTGATAAAAAATTACATAAAAGAATTGAAATTTTGTGGATTGATGATCATAAATGGTAAGTCATATAGAACGCCGGCCTTGTGGGTGATATATCACATCTGAGAACATATCAATTCGCTAGACCATATAATTTTTACAGTAGTCCAACAGGGTTGTGAATCCATTCCATATTTTATGTGCAAGGTTTAACAAATATATTTTGGTAGATATCACTTATATTAACTATTGAGGATTATCTTATTCACTAGTTTAAACTTATTTTTTTGGAAAAACTAGTTGTAGTAGTATAATAAGTTGGTGTTTCTTGAGAAACATAAGTATGAGCTATTTATTTTTCTATAGTGGAGACCCAATACTCCAGTGTCTTGGAAAACGAATCTTCTTCATTAGAATAAGTGTTTGATCTCATATTGTTTACAACAAGATAGTGTAGACTGACTAAATAATATTCTCATATAGAAACATTATTTTCTAAATACCTAGACAGTTTTATTAACCTCAAGATAACAGAACTCGCATCCATCATGGTATGTACAGAAAAATCTTGAATGGATGGTACTTTATACTTTAGTAGAGTACTAATACCATTATGAGATTAACTAATATAGACTATTATGGTTCTTTTAATGATAATAATGATCCTAAATATAGAAACCAAGTCATGCTTAAGGTCTTTTAAAACATATCTTGAAAAAAGCTAACCCTATATTGTGAAAACCTCAGTAGTGAGCACAAATAAAGTGTGAGAAACATATTCCTATTATGATTAATCACATACTAATCAAATGATTCTTGGTGTGAATATTCTCTAGTTGATTATTTTGATATATTCTCTATAATAGATTGAATCAAAATTTTAAATTGAAAAAACTCATTTTTGAGATCAAATATTCTTTTGAAATCAAATTTTAATGAAGAGGCCTCACTTACACTTGGGACTCGACCAACTAATTTTTCAAATAATTTAATTCAATATTTATCTCATAATAAGTTTCACACACACATTCATCAATAGAATAAATCTCTTTTATAAGTATCTCAAAACTGGTATGATGTGAACAAGTTGGTGAAAATAAATCTTGGTGCATTTTTTCACTTAGACCTTCATCTATAGAAAACTTTTCATCAACTTGTTGATTTTAATCAACCTAAGGTACTACTATAACATGATATGGATCACTATATTTTATCCTTAGTTTTACATTGACTAGTATCAAAGTATCTTCATCATATTCTTCTTGTTCTTTATTACCAACAATATAATGACTGAAAAAACTAACATATTCTTTTCTAACTTTTTGACTAGTCTCTAAAAGTAGAGATATTTAAAAAATAGGAATCTCTCCTAATTTTGCAGAGAAAAGAATATATTAAATATCATTTACCAATATTGTAATGATCAATTCCAAATTTTCCATTTTATTTTAAATAGGTAAAATATCATGTTAAACAATGTAAATCAATGGTGTATCCATCACCACTTGACATGCTTCTGATTGAACTTCTGGTATAGTTAACTTATTAGTTTTAATTTAATTTAATATAACCACTTGAACACATCAACGAATTTCAATAAGAGTTGAAGTGTATAATATTTATTCTACTCTAAAACATGCAACAAGATATTATAAGTGTGAAATCACCATAGTTGTAACTTTCTCATGTATGATAGTAGAAACTATCACCAAAGAAGTATCCCCCTAAATAAGATCAGGTTTTGATTCCATCTCCTCTTTGGTTCAAAATGGTAGTAAAGTTATTGAAAAAGAACTCCAAAAAAATCTACTACATTTAAAAACTTTAGAACTTATGTTTTTCATCCCATTACAATGTGTAGTTGTGGTTTCATGAATTATTACACAGTATTTGAAAAAATTTAGTGTTAACATTCTCCCAAAAGGATAGAAATTAATAGTATTTTTCTGAATGTGGAACATTTATCTTAATACATATAAAGACAGATTTATATATTTTTTATATCAAAAAAGTTAATAAGGTAACATACTAGCACAAAATATTTTTGAACTTACCATTACACTGGGCAATTATATATTGAATAAAATTCACTATAACTTTACTTTAAGGTTATAAATATTTTACTTGTTTCTTCTCCACATCAGCCTTTCTGAATATAGGATTAATTATCTATAGAATGATAATTTTTTCAATGGTATATATAGTCATATTGAAATAAAAATTTCATTTATAAGTACATAAAAATACTTTATCCCTTTCTAATGAGGATATCATAAAATCTTTCTAATTCACGGTTTTTGTAACAAAATCTTGTGAACCTCTAAAATGAAACATTGTTTTTTCATAAAAATCACGATCCTTCTTCTCAAAGAAAAAATTAGTTATTTTCACATTAAAAACAAGTTCCTATCCTTGAATATTAATGACTTTCTTCAGAATTATATCCATTATGTTGAGCCAAACATAATCCATAGGTTTTCAACATAACACTTTCCTTACCGATCTTGAATTCTTGGAGCTACCAATATCAGCACTATCTGATCTATTAGGCTTCCACATTAGTGAAGATATCTCAAAGTTATAAAGGAATATAAAAATAAGGGTTAAATATAAAGGGTATAAAGGATGAGTGGTTTTAAAAGGGTTCACGTGTATGATTGATTTAAATTATTTTTTGAGGTAACTAAAGGGTCACATAGTGTGATGTGATGGGAAATCATAACAATAATAGGATACCTATCATATTAGGAAGTGAATAATACTAAAAAATGGATATTATAATTCTCTAATGAAATAAATTAAATAAAAATTTACTAAAGATAAACTTGAACATACTAAACTATCAAATAAGTAAAATATAATTAACTAAAATTAGACAATACTAATTCATAATTTGATAAAATTAAATATTTCAATAGGAAAAGTTTTTTAAAAATATATACTAGTTTATTTTCTTTTGAAAATAAATTCTAAATTTATATGAACTTTTCTTCAGGATATCTTAATAAATGATGTATAAAATCAAGGTGCTTTATTCCTAAATGGTTTATCAGATTTTTTTAAATGATAATAGTAGTTGTGTTATCACATTTTATTTAAACACAATTTAAATTGAATCTAAAATCCATTAGGGTGTTTTTCATCCACAACACTTGGGCATAAAATATACTAGTTTCAATATATGAATCTTTAGTAGTTGAAAATGATACAATGCTTTTTTTCTAGTCCATGATACTATGTATTTACCTAGAAAATGACAAGTTCATTAGGTAGTTTTCCTATCTAATCAACACCAACTAAAATACAAATTTGAGGATGAAGATAAATTAAAATCATAAGCTTTTTGGAAAGAGTATAGAAATAGAAATATTTCATTTTAAATACCTTAAAATTATTTTGGCAGAAATTAAATGAGATTATTTTGGATTAGATTGAAATCTAGAACACATACACAAAAAAAATATTTTTGGATTAACTTACAGTAAGATAAATAAATCTACAAATTATTCCTTTATATAACATGTTTCTAACTAGTTTTTTAGCCTCATCCAAATAATGTTTAGTGTTGGAACTCATGGGAGTTGAATAAGTCTTACTATTTTCAAGTCCAAATTTTTTTAAGCAAATAAAGTATTCATTTTAATTAATTTAAAACATTTAAAAAATCTATTTGATAAATTTGTAATCTAATTTAACAGTTTAAATAATCCATTATATTTATCTGAAATTATTTTTTCCTGAGTTTTGAGAATTAGTTTCATAATTCATTGATATTTTGACCTAAAAATAATATCATCAACATATATTTTTTCACAAGAAAACTACTTTTATGAAGCTTTCTTGAATGTTTTGGGGGTTTCCAATACCAAATTAAAAAATTTGATAAAATAAAATAAATTAATCATTCTTAAAAGGATTCAGGTGCTTATTCATCTCAATAAATATATTAAGTAATTTTAAAAACAAAATTTTGAAATTAAAGGTCTTCAAAACTGGGTGGTTTTTTAATATAAAATCCATACATTAATAATTCATTTAAAAATGAATATTTTACAAATAACTGATATAATTTATAATTCAAATGAGAGAATATTCGAGAATGACTCGAATGGATTCTAACCTTGCTACATGGGAAAATGTATCTTTATAATCTATTCCTTCTTCTTGATTATAACTTTTTGGAAGTAACATTGCTTTGTTTCTTATAATCACACCATGATCATTCTATTTGTTCAAAAATACCAATTTAGTTCCAATAATATTATAGTAATAGGGTATATAAACTAATTCCTATACATTATTCCTCTTGAACTAGTTTTATCTTCTTTCATTGGTAAAACCCAACTCTCAGCTGTTAAGGATTCTTTTATAGTTCTATGTTCTTACTAAAATAAAAAGGTAGATAATTATACAATATTTTCTATATTTATATAGTCATAAATACTGTATATATATCTAATATAACTATTTCAAGAGCATGGTCCTTGAGTTTTCTAGGTTGTTGAGGTAACACACTTTATGGTTCACTAGTTTCAAACCTTTTTGGATTTAGTTCACTAAATTCAATTTCCAAATAATCTTACTTTTCATTGTTAAATTTATTTTTTCATGTTATATGTTCAATAGAATCACTTAAAAAATCAACATGAGTCATTTTGTGATCAAAAGGATCATTCTCATTAAATTTTACATGAGTTGATTCTTTAATTTTTTTTGAAAAGGTTGGGGCCAAAGCCTCATTTGTTATTAAATCAAAGCAAAGACCTATTTTAACCGTGTAGAGGGAGACCCATTACATAGCCTGAAGGCCCAGTGGGCATTTATCCCATTAAATGCCCCATAATCCCAAATTTTTGGCCCAAATCCCATTCTGTGAATAGTACTGCTACAGTACCCACCTGCAATAGTACCACACAGTACCCTGCCGCCGCTATAGTACCATGCCGCTGCTACAGTGACATGCCGCCACTATAGTGACCTTCCAATGCTGTAGTTCCCATCATTGCTACAGTGTGGCCACTACTATAGTACGCTACTGTACAACTACATTACCTGCACCAAATGGGTTTTGAACCATCATTTTTCATGTAGGAATATGGGGTGATTCTTTAATAATACATGAATTATTTTTTGAAAAATATATAATCTTTGAATGTAGTAGAATAACCCAGTAAGATTCCTTCATTATATTTTGGATCAAATTTAACAATATTATCTTTAGTGTTTAGAATATAGAATTTCCATCCAAATATTTTAAAGTATCCTACATTTTTTTCTCTTTTATTATATAATTCATAGGGTATTTTCTTTAAGATAGTCCTTATTAAAACTCTTTAATGACATAACATGTTATATTTATAGCTTCAACAAAAAAATTAGTGGGAAGGTTATATTCACATAACATTGTTCTTTAAATTTATTGAAAGGTTCTGTTCCTTCTTTTAAAAATTCCATTTTGTTGAAGTTTTCTAATAGACGAAAAGGTGTGTTTAATACTAAGCTTTGAGAAAAATGTTTCACATTTAGATTATCAAATTCCACTCTATAATAACTTACTAAACACAAAATTTTGATTTATTTTCATTTTGAACAAGTTTTCAAAAATTAATAAAAACATAATAGGTTTTACTTTTAAGTCTCAAAAAATAAACCCAAGTAAATATTAAAAAATAATCAAATAAAACATAAATAAAGGATTTTACAGCAAGGATTTCTATTCTCTAAGGTCCAAAAATATACATATGGACATGTTATTGGGTTTTAGAAGTGGAAACTAATTTAATTTGTTTAGGAGATGACTTGTGTTTCTTTACCATTTGACATGCATCACAAAATTTATTTTTATCTAGTTTAACATTAGAAAAATTAGTAATCAAATTTATTTTAGATAACTTTCTCAAGGAGTAAAAATTTCAATTTCCAAGTATTTTGTGCCAAATAAAAGATTTATTAATTTCAACATTAAAAAAATTACATTCTATCTACACACAGAATTTAGGTCAAGAATATAGACATTATTTATTCATAGTGCCCTAAAATTTAGAGATTGTTTCTTAAAGACTGAGTAGTATTTATTAAAAAATAAACCAAAAAATCATTATCACAAAGTTGAAAAATACTTATCATATTGTTCTTTAAGCCTTCAACATAGAGTACTTTATTGATGATGGTATATTTTTATTCCCAAAAGATCAAATTATCACTATCTTTCCTTTTTCATTTTTACCAAATTTAATATAGACTCCATTAATCTTAGATAATGAGTGGAAGTTAGAGAAATATCTAATCATGTGCCTTGAATAAGAACTATACATGAATCATTTTTCATTACTATTCATTCCTTTAGTTCCCTATAATTACAAATAAAAAAACGTAATTTTTTTGTTCTAAAATACTCTTAGGTCTTGGAATGAAAGCTACAAAATATTTTGGAACCCAAATCTATTTTAGTTTTTCAAAATTGAAATAATAAATGGATAATTTTTTGAAATAAAAAATTTCATTAGTCCAATTATTTTTGGATTTCTTAGATATCATTAATTTAAAAAATCACCATTTATTCCACAATGAAATCAATTAATACTAGACATAATTCTACTTTTATGACATAGTGTAAAATAATTTTTATAAATCTTGGGGATTTCACCCTTACTTCCTATACCATATTTCTCTATCTTGGGTTGGTTTTTACTAAGGATTTTATTTAATTAATCCTTCCTTTAATAAAATGAATTGAAACATATTTAATATATTTAACTTCTTTTTCTAACCCCTTAATATTGATACTTGTATCAATACGTGATGTAGTATAATTTTTTAAATGGGTTTTCTAAAATAAAATATGCTTATTTAAGTCCTAATATTCCTTAAAAATATTGTTATAATAATTTATGAGGGATTTTATTTTCATTTTTAGGATTTCATACTTTGTTTCAATCATGATAAAATATTGATTTAATTATTTAAAAGACCAATATTCATTTTATTATTCTAAATAATGTTTAGAATAATAATAATCATGTACCTTTTATGGATGTTCCATAAAACACATATTGGAATTTTTATTAGATACTTTAACTTATGATTCTGAAGATGTATTATTACTAGAGTCTTCATGAAAATCTATGTAGATTTCATGGACTTCTTGGATTTCTTCTTATATCCAAGCTTATTTAAATATTTTTTCTTAGAATTATTATTTTATTATAGGTATGGATAGTCTAGATTGATGTGCCTTAATTTCTAACACTCATAGAGTCTAACTAATTTTTAATTTCCCTCATGTTTTTTCACTTATTGAAAGGTTTCTTAAAACCTATTATCTTATTATAATTTTTTTAAGTTTCTTACAAACTTCAAAAGTTAATCATTTAATCTAAAACTGCATGAGGTATCTTATTCTCTAGTTGATTCAGAAATTTGTATACTCTTATTCTTGTTATAAAATATAGAAGAAGAAACCTTCAATGAAACATTTTCCTCATTAACCAATTTATGCTCTCTAACTTCATCTTCCATCCCAGCCTCATACATCATAATATATCAAATGAAATATTTTATTTTAAAATTTTTGACCTTCATTGATTATCTAATGGATGTTGTGATTTTAATTCATATAAGTGGTATAATTCTTATAACTTTCATCACTTTATCTGGATTAAGACTTGGTTCTATTAAATAAGAAACATTATTCACAATCTCAGTGGGTTTTCTATTTAGTTGAGTGATTATTTTTCCTTCCACCATTATAAAGGTGTAAAATTTCATCTTTGTATTATTATATGAAAGATATCTCACTTTTCTCATTCTTTCATACGCTACTGATATAGTAGTGCACATTTTATGAGATATTTTTCATTTTGAATCATGGTTGAGCTTATATAGATCTCACCCACAAATGATAGTTTTCATATATTTAGATTTTAGATCATAACTAGTTTTAGTATCATCTTCCCAAGTCTTGGTAGTGTCTTTAGAGTTTTATAGGGCTTCACAGATTAAAAATAAACCCTTAGACCAAGGTTCATTAGATATATTATCATATATACCTTCCAAAAACCATAGTTTTCAATTTTTAAGTAAGGTTATCCTACCAAAATAATACCTTACTTATTCTTAGTATCAAAACCCTTTTAAGATGATCTTAAGTCTTAAATATTTGAAATATGAGAACTCAAAACTCATATCCTTTGATAAAAATTCTTTTATAAAGAATGTTTATAAAAATACTCAAGAGGGGTAGTGAATTGAGTTCTTAAAAATTTTATTTTACATTAAAACCAACTTCTTCAAGGTATGCATATTAAAATCATTCCATTATCAAAAAAAGAAGTTGAAATAGAATACTTAATGAAAAAATATCAAATATAGGATATTTATAGTAGTTTAGGAACACATATCCACTAGTATACTCCACTAACACTCTACTCCATGAGTTTGGTAATTTTAATTATTCTAAAAGTTTTTAAAAGGGCTCCTAGCTCAATTTAAGAATCTGTTACTTATTAGAAAGGTCCGAGTGATTTCAACTAAGATATCACTTTATAAGACTTATCCATGAAATTAACACACTCAATCATAATGATTTAATATATAAATAGAGATGAATAAATAAAGTTTGGAAAAAAAATTAGCACACATTTACAAGTAAAAACTTACAAAAAATTAAGAAGTATCCAGAAGACATGATATTATTATGAGGTCAGCTCTATAAGTTTTTCGATTAAAAAATATAATCTTATAAGAACAAAAATTTTACAGAATATTATAGATTGTTTTTGGTATGCATTAATTATATTTTCCCATGTAAAACACTCTACGTCATGGAGGTGTGAACATTGTTATTATTTTTCTCTATTTTTTATTTTAAAACTTTAATGCTTGATAATTACAATAGTGAAGTGAAAAATCCTTTGAAAAATTAGATATATGGGTTCTTAATGGAATGTTTACTTCTTTTAAAAATATAGAATAAACATCTATGGAAGAGATGGGAGAAATATTATTTATCATATCATTCCATTATTTGAAAAAATATGATTTATCTAAATAAACCTTTACTTATTTAGACAAATACATTTTTAATGCACTTAAAAGAATGAATGTAATTATTAAGAGATTATACCAATGATATTATTACAATCATGAAAATTTATAAGATATCTTGATCCTCATAAGATGACCATCTAATAAAATTATCCTTGTAAGATAGTTTCAAGAATAGCTTTGTAAGATAAAATACCTGAAATATTTGATGTATTCATTATTTAGGATAAAATAGATTTACTATTTTCATAAGATAAATCTTTCTTGACTGAATTAGAAAGATAATCATATACTTTTGTAAGATAAATGACATCCGCTTATGATTGTAAGATAATTATTTTATGAATTTTCTTTTCGTAAGATAAAAGAAATCACATAATTTCTTTCGGACTAAAATTTATGATTTTGAACATGTAGAAGATAATTTAACTTATTATAAGATAATATTCATATACAGTAAGATAAAATTTTATACTAATATTCTGTAAGATAAATTATTTGTTGCAACTAAATTTCCAGCATAGATAGAGTTTCTTCTGTAATATAATTATGTTACACATAAGATAAAAAACCAGTTAAAGATAAATTCCTTTGGGATTTATTCTAAAAGTAGATCTGTATTTATAAGAAAAGTTAGAGATAAAATCTAAAAAACTTAACATAAAATCATTAGAATATAAATAGGGATTTTTTGAATCATCATAACATATAAAGTACTGAGATATGTTAGAATAATACAACTCTTCCAACAATTGAAACCTATCAATTGGAACATTAATATTCACTGAATAGTGATGCTTGGTCTAGTAAAGTTAGATAAAGGTTAGATATTTAAGAACACAAAACACCAAGATTTATAAAGAGATATGAGATAGAAGAAATTTGATAACTAATTTTCCTAATCCTATTGATAACGAACCGTGTTTTTTCGAACCAGGGAGGCTGATTGAACTCAATAATCACAATGAAGGCCTAGGAAGCTTTATGATAAGGGGATATGAACCCAATATTGTGGGAAAAGACATAGATGAATCAAAAAAGGAAAATGGGGACTTAATCTCCCCAATGATGAGGTCATGCCGATGTGTGATAATACACACAAGGTGATAAACTTATTTCCGATGTGAAACTAATCCATGAAACATGGAGGTTCTTGTTCGTGTCCAATATTGAATCTTTAAATTAACAAATTAATTAATATAATTAAAAGTTGTAGTAAGTATAATTTTCATTTGAGGAAGAAGATTGTAGTTTTGAAACCCAAAAATGATTTAAGAAGTTGTAATTTTATAGGAACCCCATATAGCCAATTCTAGAGGAACCCCACATAGTTGATTATGGAGGAACACTATATAGCTAAATCACGACATATCTAGAATCCTTATATAGCCAAATCCAAAGTTTTGAATCTTTATATAGATGAATTTCTATGAAAACAAACGTTACATAGAAAAATCACACATATAATAAAAGGTTATGTATCCAAAATTGCTATGTCAATAAATTACCACATATCAGAATGATCGTCTGACCTAAAACCATTGTCGGAGAATCTTATAGTTCCCAAAAAATTCTGAAAATGGGGAAATTCAAGCCAAAAGAATATGATCAGGAGAAATTATGCATTCCCAAATTGGAGTTTCTCACCTAAAGGTCAACATCACTCCTTTTTTAATTACCTACCTAAATTAGAAAATTTTGAGCAATCAAAGGTGATCATGGGAACTAAATTAGGGAATAAAGGATTCAAGCACCCCTACTATTCATCCCAACCATTGATCTTTCCATGAGACGACAATCCAAAAAAAAAGGTTGTAGTTGCTGTTGGAATGGAATTCCAAGTATAAACACATTTTGTTAAGGGAACTTAGTTATCATCACCATAAGGGAGGATTTTCTATAGTGAGGGTTCCATAGGATCCCATAGAGAATTTCAGGGGCTTTGATGGTTTTTTATGAGAGGATCATTAGTGAAATTACTCCTATTAATAGTGTAGAAGAATATGGAATAAAAATATAGAGAGATGCAAGAGATAGAGGAGGAGGATAAAAACACCAGAGAGCAAGATTGATCAAATATCCATTGGAGGGGCATGTAGAATCACTAGTGGATATTGGGAGGGGTGGAATCTTTTATGTTATGAACTTATTTTATCTATCTTTTATTTATTTTCCTCCATTTTAAATGTTTGTTTTAAACTTGTTGAAATATTTTGATAATCAAAGAATGATCATTGGATAAAACTGAAAAAGTGGAATGAAATTGTACCGGTTATTAATATAAATTCATTCATATCCAATGAATTTTTAGAAACTAACTTTTTTTACATTATAAAGAGTAGTAAAAAATTTTAATATGTCATAACTAGTGGAATCTATTCCTCACCACATCTTTTTTACTACTTCATCATCTTATATTTCATCTGATAAGTGAATAGATTAATGTATCTAGAACACTAGGATTAACTAAGAAGTTAATCTTGGTGTAAAACTAGTATCATCATTATGTGTATTAGTGGATGATTTAGTTGGGAAACTATAGGATCTATTCACCCACTAGTTGGTCATTTGAGTGAATGGATCGACTTATTTTCACCAAATCAAGAAATAATTATGCATGGATGAATACATAAAATTAAATCTAAAAATTAAAATAAAATAAAATCCATAAAATCACATTCCATTGCTTCACTTCGTGATTGTTCTTTATAATCTGTTATTTGTGCTCTATTTCTTGTGCTCCAACTTGTTAATCATCGGGCTTCTGGTTATTCTCACTTCACCACCATCATACTATTTTTTGGTTACTATTTTTGTGATTTTTTTGTCTACATGGTCACACACACACACATATCTTAGAAGTAATCCACTATGTATTGACCTGTATTCACTACTTTACTAATTTTAATTAGGTTTATAAATAATTAATTTACCTTAAACATAGTTAACAACCTGGGGACCCAGGTATGTAGTGAGAGGAAAACCCCACGATATACTTCCTCATACCTGGCCACCAAAAATGATTTTTTATGCAATGATACATCTTGGTCATCCCTATATTCACTACCCATCATAAGGCATGGGCTTTCCTCATCAACTACCCTATAATGGTTGTGGTAACACCACCCTAACATGAATATACATCAAATAATCATCATTATAAGACCATCATGGGGTCAGATCATCTCCCATGACTCATTCACATATTAAAGGACAATATAAATTAGGCTTCTATATAACCTTAAATAAATCGAATAATGAAGAGGTTTTGAACAATGGAGAACTTTTCACAACCTCCTAGTCCTCTGATGCACCAATGTCCCAATTAATAAGAATGCTCATCAATTTCCAATCATCATCAAAAGTTTGAACTATTGGATCCTAATACCTTCTAATAATAGAATATATGGTGAAATTCCACTTCCCCGTGGAATATACCTTCTAAAATTGGAATTTCTAGAGGCACTTGATTGATGAAACCTATCATGGGTGGCTCAAAAATAAATTTTATTTCAAGGTTAAAGTATAGTAACAGTGGTAACTCTAGTGTTTTTATAGAGTTGAGTGCCCAAAAATCATTTTTTACTTTTAATAAGTGAAAAATGGGTTCTTTTGTTTATGATTTTAAAAAAATATATGATTTAAATGTTTGAAAATAGTATGATGAGAAAAGTGATGAGGTCAGGGTTATATTTCATTTTTTAATGTTATAATAATATTTAAAATGGATTTTACTTCTCCCATTACTAATTAATATATGAAATAACCCATAATTGATTCATAAATCACCCTTGGTTGAAGGTTATGATTAAGACTAACCTCATAACGATTACTGCATGGTGAGTATCCCTTATTATGTGTATGGAAAGTAATAATACCAGTACAAAACTAAAAGGAAAATATCAAATATAGTATTAGTTCCCCTTGTAAATTCAAAAGTGACTAAATTCCTCCCCACATGTGAAAATGATTTCTAAGAACTCACCTAATACTTCGAGATAAGATGAACTAGGTAGAGGGAGATTATATATTATCAACCTTAGTAATAAAAAATGAATGATTTTTAAACTTAAATCAATATTTCATTAAAACTATTAAATAACCACTCAAATCTTACAATAATCAATAGAATAGAGTTTTCATTCAATAAGACGAGAATAATAAAAAATTAAAAAGGATCTTCTTCCCTTTCTCAATCACTCAAAAGATTACCCTTCCATTTGATGGGTAACTGAGAAAAATGGGGATGGAGAAATAATTATAAAACTAAATTAAAATATAAAATAATAATAATGAATAAGTAGTGGAAGTTTCTAAAACAACCACATATGAGCCAACCAAACTCATAAACTCTTCTTCCATTGGACTGTTACCTATTTTGTAGACACATAGTTTCCTCCTCTTAAGATATTAGTAAAACCTTTGATATCTCCTTTTGAATTTAGAAAGTTCCTTCATTTTTAGAAGCTTCAAATCCTTAGGATACATTATCCATGAAAATTCACAAATTCCTTTATTTTAATCTTGATCGAAACACTACACACATAATAACCCAAATAGCTACCTATTATTGGTTGCATGGAGGATAAAATGGTCGTCCAAAGCATCATCTTGAAATCCCAATGAATCCTGCTAAGCCTGTTTTTTCACCGTTTATAAAAAAATTATAGTGTAATTTTACTTATACATGGTATAAAATATCTTATTTGAGGTGCCTGCATATGTTAGATTATATTATATTTGGTAAAAAAAATTACGCATATATGAATTATCTTATGAAGTCACCAATGTAAGATAAATTATCTAGACATAGTAAAATTTCTTGGAAATTATTTTGAACTCCTAAAATTTCTTATGTGGGATAAATAATTATATTATAGGTGGTCGAGGTATATGAATTATATTTTCCAATTTATTCAAACCATTTCATTCCCACATAGATGAATTTAATTATAGTAGGAGAAAATATCTTCTTTATAGATGAATCTTAATATAGGATCTCAAAATTTCTCTTATGTCATATGACTTTTTTTATAGTAATTATAGGCTCCACAGGATAATTTCCTTGGAAATATTTTAGCTTCAAAATAGTGCTTCTAGAATAAATTAAAACTACTTGAAATCAAGTCAAGGCTTTAAAAATCAACTCTATACCTCCTTTAATAACATCCAAACAACTTGAATTAAGTGTTGGAATTATTTTAACAATTTCAAAGAATAAAAAAACAAATAAAAACAACTTTTAATAAATTTTCATAATTAAACACCAAATTATTGATAAAACTATTAAATGTGACATTTATATAAGAATTAATAAAAATGTTGGGAATAAAAATATTAAAAAAACAATACAAAATGTTTTAAAATATTTTCTTGTCAATTACAACACACCTAAACTTTGGACCCTTATGTAAGTAATATTCAAAAATATTACCAAAGAAAAATTCAAATACTAAGACAATGTGAGTTCCCTTCTTAACACCGTGGTTCTCAATCTCAAAATTCTTCATAAATGTTCCTAATTACATTTCCCTCATTTATTACATTAAATTAATTTCCACTTCTTTTTTCCATGCATGTACACTGGTACCCACCTTCCTAAAAATATTTTACTCAACACTCAAACATGAATTTTAGGAAGTAAATTTCCACATTCCTAGTTCATGTATATTTCACTATATGATTGATTAATTTCCCTATATCTATATAATGAGTTAAGTATTTGTTTTCATATCATGAGGTCCTTTCAAGTTTGTTTCTTTTCTTTGGATTGCTGGATTCTAATGGTAAAATTATAAGGTGTATAATGATTTTTGATTTTATTTGAAACATGACGCATTATTTTTAATTTTTCTTAAGAATTTTTTCCTCCTCATTTCATCTTATATTGATTCAGCTCCAATAATTTTGATATTTATCAAGACATATCACACCCTTTTATATTTTTGCAGTAGAAAAAACTTATCTTATTTATTTCCTTTAGTGGGTTTTATTTTTTTTCTTTTGATTCCACTCTTAAAGGAAGAGAGGGACTTTAAAATTACTTAAGTAGGTGTAAGATATGCCTTTATCTAGACTCAAAAGTATTTTCCTTTCATTTTGAGGTATCCCATGGAATTAAGTTAAACAAATTTAGTAAATTCTTCCAAATATATTCTCTATAACAACTCAATATATTAAAAAAATTCTATGAAAATTTCAATTTCTGAAAAAATATACTTATCCACCAACTCATCCTAAAAATATTAGAAAATAAATCCTTAAGGATCATAGTAACAACAATATATTCTTTCCTATTTCCCTCTCATTCTATGGAATTATTTCAACTATTTTAGATATGTAATTTTTATGATGATTTGACTTAAGAGTTAAAGAGAAGAACTTTTCACTTCAGAATAGTGGTAGGCTTATCAGACATGTTTTGGATAACGTCTAGGTCATCTTCCCATCCTTTTAAACATGATTTTTTTTTCTTACTAACAATTTTAAGAATATTTTCAGTGCCCCATTATTTTAGACCATGTTGATTTTTGAAAATAATTTTCTCTATCTCACTTTCTCCCTTCCCCTACACTTTAATTCAACCTAGATCATGCATCAGTTTCTAGAACAAGCCAAATAGGGATTTTTGGCTTCTAATGTAGATTCCTATTAAATTCATTAAATGATACTAAGTTATATAATGGTTAAATTTCAATTTAGGATTGAAAATAAAGTCCATTTCAAAATGATGGATTTAATTCCAAATGATTTCAAATTCATTTATAGTAAAAATCCTTAAATGATCCAAAGTTTTGATTAGATTACTCTTCAAGTTCCTGTTATTCAAACATGACTTAGTTATCTCAAGAAATATGAAAATTTAAAGAATATGTAAAAATTTGTTTAGAAGTATGATAAGTAATTTATTAAAATATAGGATATTATTTCATGGAATGAGATTAAAAAATAATAAGTCTTTTCATGAAATTACCTCACTTTGAATTTGAAAAGATGTTGATTTTATAATTTTTTTTAATGTGAGTAAATAGATCAGATAAGTATCTCCGCATTGAAATAGCTTCAAAAGTTGAAAGGGTATTCTATTTAAGATCAAAAGGTTTATAAAATACACTAAAAATGGAAAACACACACAGAAATCTGGAAAAGACACAAAACTTGGGAAACAAAAATGAAAATCCTAAAGTAAAAAGGTTGCCTCCCCCATTATTAAATGACAGAGTGTCCATAATGTATTATAGTATAATTAACATGTAATCATATTTTAAATGGAATCATATAAATATAAAAAGTTTTAAAGAGAGGTTTAACCTGATTCATCTTTAATGATAAATAGATTGGAAAATAGTGATATCATCCCTTGGTTCTTCAAGTGAGTTTCCACAGAATTTATTCATACTATGCCCATTAATAGTGATTGGGTTATTATTACCTTCTTTTAAAATCTTTATAGCACCAAAAAGATATAAATTAGGGATTGTTAAGGGATATTTATATCTGGAATGAATTTTTCTTGGAATGATCTTCAGTCATGCATTGTATACCAATAGTTGGTCTCTTAGATTGAATTCCTTTGTTGAATCTACTTATCATGAGCTACTCATTTACTTTCTTTATAAATTATATAATTTTCAAAGGATTATATTATAATTTCCTCTAGATCTTATAGTTTCAATTTCCTTTCCTTGATAGCCGTATCTAAGTCAAAATTTATCTCTCTCAAATCCCAATATGATTTGTGTTCTAAATCTATAGGAAGATGGCAACTCTTTCCATAAATCATCCTATAAGTGACACTATGAGAAAAATTGGGATTAGGCAAAAAAATTTCACTTAACCGCATTTATAAATGTGGTAAACTATTTAGTATCATTTCCATTACACATAGAAAAAAATTGTGTTAGTGAATTAGTGATGCTTATTTATTCATGTTTATAAACTCCATTAATTTTTCTGTATTTATAAATGATGATAATTTGATGAATTTATAAAAAATGATAATTATGAAAATTTATAACCGATGCTAATTATCCATGTTTATAAATTCTTATAATTTGACATGGTTCACACAAACATAGTTTATCCACATTTTTGTGTAAACGTTTGTAAATATTTCTCCTTTACCCACATTTTGTATAAACATGGGTAAATAATTATCCTTTTTTTTGGATTTGTGGTTTTTTATTCTGCTATCTCTCTATCTCTCTCTTTTTCACTCCTCCCTTATCTCAGCCTTGTCACCTCAGTACTCTATTCATCACCTCCCTCTCTGGTCACTGTTGTCCCCTCCCTCCCTCTTTGGTCATCGACTCCCTCCCCTTGTATCTATCCAACCATTTCCTTCTTTTGGTCGACGTCACCCCTCCCCCCCTCTGGTTTCCGCCTCCCTCCACCAGTTACTATCCCATCATCGCCCCTACCTCTTCCTCCATTCACCACCTCCCTTCCAGTCATCACCTCCCATTCCCTCCCTATCTGGTCGTCACCCCCTCTGCCGAACCCTCCCACTTCCTTTGGTCTCCACCTCCCTCTCCTGCTACCACCTTCCCCTCCCATCATATCCGGTTGTTTTCCCCCTCCATCACCCCCCTTTAGGATGTTTTCCTATCGCCTCCCTCCCCCAGTCCCTCCCCCTCATTTGCGCCCTTTCCACTCTCGCAACCACATTCAGCCTGACATTCACCTCCCCTGAAAATAATAATTGTGCAACACCTGAGTTTTGAACCTGTCATGTATAGAAGTAACCCAAGTACCCAAACCACTTTAACCCCATCATATTTATGTCTACTCAAAATATTAATTTATATTTATATATATTAAAATAATTTATCTATAAATAAAAATGAATATTATATTTATATTATAGTATATAAATTAAAATCAATACATATTAAATAAAAATTAATATGTATTAATTTAAAACTGGCATATTTGTATATATATATATATGTATAAATTAATGAGATTATATTTTTAAATAAAAATTTGTATACATGTATATATATTAATTTAAAAAATAATATATATATATATATATATATATTTGTATTGATGCATATATATAATAATAAAAATTAATATAAATAATATTTAGTGTTGTATTTAACTAAATAATAACATATATACAAATATATTAATTGAAAATGAATATATATATATATATAGAAGTTAAAAACTAATATTTTTATATGTATATATATATATATTAATTTTTAATTAATATACATATATATGTGTCTATGTGTGTATATGTATATGTATTAATATATATGTATAAATATGTACTTATACATGTACATATGTATATACATACATACATATATTAATATATGTATATATATATATACATTAAAAATTAATATATATGTCAATATATATAAATTATAAATCAATATTATATATAAATATATATATATATATATATATATTAAAAATCAATATTTTATTATATATATATATATATAAATTAATACGATTATATTTATATTATATGTTTATGTATTTGTGTGAGTATATATAAATACATATAATTTTATATATTTATTTATATATATTAAAATATTAACTTACACAGACACAAACACACACACACAAATATTTATATATATTAATACATAAATACAAACAAACATGTTTGCGTGTGATTACAAATAATATATTTATATATTTGTGTGTGAGTATATATATATATATATCCCAATTTTGGTGGGTTCAAGTTTTTTTTGTTTGTTTGTTGTTGTGTGTCTATATATAAAAAAATTATTATAAATTAATATATTTATATATGTGTGTGTATAAATTCATATAACAATATACATAAACTGATATGTAACTAATATATTAATATATATACATATATATAAGACTTAACATAACAATATATATATATATATATATATATTTGTAAACTAACATGTGTATATATATTAATTTATATATACAATGTATATATATATGTGTGTGTGTGTGTGAAATGATATAAATATATTTTTAAATCCATAAAAATAGTTATATATATATATATTAATTTATATAATAATTATAATTTATTTAGTTATTATTAATATATATAAAAATTAATATATATATATATATATATATTAATTTATAAATCTGAGATCATTTATCTAGTTATTATTATTAATTAATTATAATTATGTTTAAATTTGGTGTGTGTGTATAAATTAATACACATATACTTATATATATATATATATATATATTAATATGTACGTGTGTGTCTGTATTAATTTATACATTAAGGATCATTTATTTAATTTTTATTAATATATATATATATACATACAAATTAATCCATTTATATATGTGTGTGTAAATAAATGTAAATATTCTTATACACACATATATATAAATTAATTTATATATCAATGATCATCTATATAGTTATTATTAATTAATTATAATTATGTCTTAACTTCTATGTTTGTGTGTTTTTATGTATGTATGTATGTATATATATATATGTATGCATGTATCTCTCCCCATGTGTGTGTGTTTTTGTTATATTTATATTATATGTTAATTTATTTGTGTGTACATATAAATAATAATATGATTATATATTTATTTATACATATTTAAATATTAACTTCTACATATATATTTATTTATATATGTATATGTGTGTCTATAAATTATATATATATATATATATAAATATATCAGATTATTTGTATCTATACACACATACACAAATTATTATAACTATAGTTATAAATTTATATTTATAGAAATTTATTAGATTATTACATATATATTATTATTTATTTTTAGTTATTATTAATTAAATATAATAATATTATACATATATATCCATAAAATGGATTTTAATTTTTTATTTAATGTTTTTCACATTTAAAATACACTTAAATAAAAAATACTAGTATTAATGATGTTTTAAAACATGGATAAATTAGTAATATTTTAAATACAGTTAAATTAGTAACATTTTAAAATGAGACTAACTAGCGATGTTTTAAAATGCAGCTAAATTAGTGACATTTTAATGCACAACTAAATTAAAATCTATCCACGGTTTTAGATTATGTGACTAAAAAATCATATCTAAATGCCTATTTTTTTATAGTGTGATCATTCCAATGAGGGTTTTGTTGGTTGTAATATAGTCCCATTAGGTGTTTTCAATCTTTGGATTCAATCTTTTCTATTTTGGTTTAATTATATTTTCCCAAATTCCTTTGATTTCTCTGTTTGAAACCTCAACTTTCCCATTATCTATAGATGGTAAGGTGTCTGTGTTTTGAGATGTACTCTATATATCCACATCAAATCATCCATGATCCAATTTAAAAACCATGTCCCTTGTTCACTTATGATTTCTTTAGGAATCTCAATCCTATAAAAGATTATGGATATGAAAAAACTCTCTCACAAATTTTACATCATTAGTTTTGTTGGCATTGTCTTCCACTCATTTTGAGACACAA
Organism: Viscum album; assembly: GCA_963277665.1. Lineage (NCBI taxonomy): Eukaryota > Viridiplantae > Streptophyta > Magnoliopsida > Santalales > Viscaceae > Viscum > Viscum album. The sequence continues at coordinate 483,920,163 of OY728119.1, read as the reverse complement.
CCCACTACTATAAAAAAATAAGAGTTAACAAATGACATGGTAAAAGGTTCAATAAAATCTATTCTATAGACATCAAAAATATTAAAAAACCTAATTGGTTTTTGGGGTATTTCACGTCTTTTGAATTATTTACAACAAACTGGCATTTTTCACATTTTTTAAAAAATTCATGAGAATATTTACAAAATATCGGTCAATAAATTTCTAAATCCAACAGTTTCCTTATTTTACATTGAGATCCAAAATGGACTCCACAAAATAATGTGTGATAAAATTAAAAAAATGATTTTATTTCACTTACAGGAAAGAATCTTCTTAACATTTGATCATTATAGATTTTTCACATGTATGGATCTTTATAAATGTATAATTTTTAATTATATTTAAGTTAAATATTTTTTTGAGAATTTAAATGAGATGGTACCTTGTAAGTTACCAATAAGTTAAACATATTAGAATACCATGGTACTTGTCCTTTAATCAGGTACAACTTCAATACTAAAGGTTTCTCATTTAGTGGTTCTTGTTTAGGAATTTATTCTTTAGTTGTGTTGGGAAATATGATCATGTGATCAATCACTTGGTTCTCATTTTAATTCTTATCCTTGATCTCTAGATTAAACTTTTAAAATAGTAACATCCATTTGAATAGCCTTGTTTTGGATTCATATTTCTTCACCAAGTATCTAAGTGCAGCTTTATCAGAAAAATCATTGACTTTAATTCCAAGAAAATAGGTTCTAAATTTAGCTAAAGAAAAAACAACTACAAGAAACTCATTTTTAGTGCTTTTATAGTTGAGTTGGGAAACATGTAAAGTTATTGAGGCAAATGCATTGACTTGAGATATTCCCACAATTATTTGGGAAGGAACTAATCTCAAATATTGGTTGGAAGCAACAAAAAGTAACTTAAATATGTTCTCCCAATTAGAAGGCTACATCACTAATGGGTTTATTAATATTATTTTTAATTTAAAAAATATTCCTATCACTCATACTTAAAATTAAAATCATTATCCTTTAAAATTAATTAAGGGATTGGAAGAGAAATTTTACTGAAATTCTTGATAAATTTTTTATAAAATCCAATATATCCTAAAAAATATTTAACATATTTCCCATAAGTTGGACAAAGGAATAAAATATATCACTTTATTTTTTATTTTTCCAATTCAATTCCTTTTTGGGAAATGACATACCCTAAGACTGTTCATTTTTTCACCATGAAATTAAAATTTTCAAAATTCAAAACCAAGTCCTTTATAATGAATGTTTAGAAAACGTTTTATATATATTTCAAATAATGATCAAATAAATTATAAAATTAGTAAAATAATCCAAGAATACCTCTAGGTAGTATTCAATATGATCTAAATATATACTTACAATGCAGGTTTGAAATTTAGCTAGTTCATTTAACAATTTGAATGACATTATATTATAAATAAAGGTTCTATTGGGACATGTGAATGTGGTATTCTCTACATCCTCTAGATCAATGGGTATGAAAAAATATCATGAAAACCCATCGAAGTAGAAATAATGGGTTTTACTTATCAAATTTTATAACATCTATTAAATTAAATGAATTTTGAAATTATCTTTCTTAGTGACCTTTTTTATCTTCCTATAATCTATAAAAACTATCCATTTGTTCAATATTCTCAAATTAAGTAACCAATTTTCCTCATTCTTCACAATGGTTAGTCTTATTTTCTTTTTAACTATGTAAATTAGGCTGATCATTTAGAGTCTAAAATTATGTATATGATTTCATACTCTAATAATCTATCTATCTACTTTTAACTACTTCCATAATGGTGGTATCAAACCTTTTTGGGTTTGACAACTAGGTCTAGAATTCTTCATAAGAAAAATTCCATGTGAGAAGATTTTGGGGTTAATGTATGAGATATCTCATAAAGTATAACCTATAAATTTCAAATTTTATTTCAAAATATCAATCAATTTATTTTATTTATTTTTTGAGAAGTTATTATAAATGATTATTGGTAGTTTTGATACTTTAATTGTTCACACAAACTTAAAATTAGTGGGAAAATGTTCTAATTCTATATTTAGTGGTTATTCTAGAGATAAAATCAGGTTGGTGTTTGTAATCACCCAAAAATTTGTGAATAAAATTACCTTTCTTTTAATGTATTGTGGATATAGAAAACACATGCACTCCTTTTGTTTTATTATATCCAATTATATTTAAATTATTATTAACTATTCTTACCATTCATAATATAGCCTTTCAATAGTGATCAAATGACTAGTATAAATATAGGATTTTAACAAATCCTTTTGACACAGACAAAGGAAGTGATGGAATCAACCTGTAGGATTATACCATATGAAGCACATTTATTAGATATTCAATGGGAGATAACATTTCTGGGATTTTTCCTAGAACAAACCCAAGTCGAGATCCAATAACTTAAGCATGAGCGAAACTATTTACAGGGGAAGATCATGTTCATTAAGATCATGAGCCAAAAAATTTTCACCAAATAACCCCAGGAAATCCACACAATCACACACCTTACTCTTAGAGAGTATTATAGTGTAATAAAAGGATATGTAATAAGACCTTATCATTATTATTAGGTTCATTATTTTTTTATAGAATAATGAATATACTTTCATTCTATTATTTTTACTCTGTAAATGATTTTAAAAGCACAAATAGTATTTTTGGTTAATATTCAAATTTATTTGAAAATATATTTTGATTAATTAAATGATTTTTTAATTAAATAATATTTTAATAAAATATTATTATTAAATTACTTTTATGAAAAATAAATTATAGTATAATTTTTATGAAGTCAATTGTAATTTTTATTAGGGTTTGAAAATTGTTTTTATCAAAACCCATCAATTTTCAATAAATTTCTATTTATTTTAAAAGTAAAAATTAAAATATATAGAATATTATTTAGATAAAATTAATATTTTTTTGGAATTAGGATGTTCGAATTATCCCATGGTGAATTTTTCATAATGTTCTGAGACAGTAGAATTTTTGGGTAAAAATTAAAAACCGTATAAATATAAAATGTGTTTTATGACATCATAATGAAATAATAGTGATGGAATAAAATAATATAAATGGAATATTCGTCCAAATATATTTTTTCATTTAAAATAATATAATTTTAGGTTTATTTTATTTATTTTACAAAGACTTAGTGAATCCTCTAAGACATATAAAATATTTTGAGATTTTAAACCATTTACTTGAAAGTGTGACTCATATCCACATAAGTAGGGAAAATATTTTAATATATTTGGACCTTATCAATTTAAAATAATTTATAGCACTCCCCTTTTCCAGAATCCATGGGAAAAAACCAGGGTATGTTTTGTGGTTTTGAAAATTTTAGTGTGTAGGGACCAAAACCAAAATAGTAAATAATTCCCCCACCTTTCCAATTTAAACCCACCCAACAGCCCATTTATATTAAATAAAGATCTTTTAATCTTGACCAAAATCTTCCCGATACTCCCTATATTCCTACTAATGTGTCCCTAATATTCCAATAAGCCTCTCCCAAGCCTTTGAGATCACACATCCAAGTAAGGGATCTTCCACCCTCCTCCTTTACCAAGCATTCCTTTCATGTGATGTATTTTAATTTACTTTTTTCCTATGTTGGTATATGTTTTTAAATGTATCTATTACTTTAAATATTATGTATAAATTATTATATCCCCTTCCAGTATCATTTATCCCTCATACGATCATGTAATTACACATGTTACTATGCCAAAATTCTATAAGGGATCCACACTTTCCATTTTTTTTGATTTTTGTCAAAGTTTCCTTATATTGTTATACCCTTTTATTTTTCAATTAACATTGATGGGGAAAATTTTATCACCTCCCCCATAGTTCCCTTATTATGTTTTAATGATGATATACCCCTTTAACTCTCATTAATCCCTCCCATGTACACCTGTTACCATTCTGAAATTCTGTGAGAGATTTCTCTCTCCTCATTTACATTCAAGCATTTATCTTATATTATGTTTCTAAAATTCCATTTCAAATGTTGTAATATTATTATCCATGATCCCCTCACTTAAAATTTCATGTATAAATGATTATATAACCCCTTTTCTCTCATCAACCCATTTTTGAACCCCCATGTGATGTCGTTATGCTGCTGAAATTGCACTACGATTTTTCCATACCAAATTATCGTGTAGTGAATACCACATCCATTTATCTATATAGGGTATTCACCTTTATGAATATATACTTATTTACTATATAATTTCATGTTTGAATTCAACATTAATTTATAATTGAATAAATTATTATGTTGAATGAATCCATGTTATATGATCTTTGTGGCACACTTAAGCATGAGATTAAAATGTTCATGAAGGGTGAGCCCTGATAGTGCTCCAATGCATTGGGAAATGTTTAGTATCCTGATATTTCATGTTGGGATAGGGGTTTACTTGATTAATTTTAAGACATTTTCCACCATGTTTGGATAGGGGTTTAAATGATTCCATTATTTTAATAATGTAGTGTTTTAAGTTATCTCCACATTTCTATGTTATAACGATCATACTATATCATGAATTTATGTTCATGTTTCTATTATTATTAATTTATATGCCTATTTCCAAACATGTATTGAATTATTCATTGTTTTCCTTGTTTACTCCCTTAATGGGATTTATAGATCACCCTTTTCCAATGTATGTCCTCAGGTTATCCCATACAATGATAAGTACGAAGTAATGTTGTGGTCATGTAAAAGTAGTTTTCAATAAATTTGTTGTATTTTATGTCTTAAGTTTTCATGTAATGTTCCTAATCCACAAATACACTTTACCTATTGATATTATAGGTTTTTTTATGTGAAATTTTATTTATTAAACCACGATTAATTGTGTAATAAAGACTTTCGGTTGTTATAGTTGGTATCAAAGGAAAGGTTTAGTTATTTTTGAGATTAGGATTAGAAAACTCTAGTAAAATCCTTTGAGATAAGAATAATTATAAGGGAAAAATCCCTAATTTCTTTGGTATATATTATGTGGTTTATCAAGAAAATACACCCCTTTCTGGATACGAACAAGTAGAGGTGGCTCTGGCACCAATGTATCTAGGGGTAACACCCAAAAACACCACTTTAAGCTAGACTCGAATGAGAACTCATGCAAGACAATAGGCCTTACTGCACTCTTGTTTTGACACTACCAAGGGATATGATTTGGTAAATTCATATGCTTAGTATGAACCATTATTAAGGGGAAAAATAAAAAATCCCATACTAATATACATTAGGAAATAGATAATGGATAACCTATATTGAAACATAGGGTATCATAAGTTAGGATATCCTATTCATATACAAGTGTATCCTTCGATGTTCAATATTTTCTATTTAGCTATGTATTTAAACCCCCAAATTTTATTTTATTTTTCTTATTTAAAATACGGAAGGAGGAAGATCAGGAACAAATCTTCTCTCTCTTCCTAAAGAACTACTTGGAAATATTTTTCTGACGTCATGCTCAGATGACTTTGAAACATTTTCAAATATCCATGTTACATTAAAACAACTTTATGAGGCATCCAATAACTCTATAATTGTATGATTCATTCAAGGATAATATACCATATATTAGAGAATATTTCACTCTAAACATTCTTACCATTCTATGTGTGGGAAGTTCCATTAGGTTCTTTTCAAATTATTCACTTTATTACAAAATTACAATGCGCTAAATGATTTTATAGATTTTTCTAAAGAGGGAGACCTCCAAGTATCCTGTATGTATCAAATTATAGATTTCTATATTTTGGGAAATAAAAAAACTGATTTACTAAAACTCAATTTGGAAATATTTGAAGATGAATTAGTACTACTTTTTTTAAAAAAAATCATGTTCAAGAAGATGTCTCAAAATTATATATAAGCAATACCTTTTTTATGGCTTATCAATGCTTCTATTGATATAATCCAAGATGGATTGGGTGTTTTTGGAAAAAGTAAGTAGATGATTTTGAAAATGTCTTGAGGTACCATCATGATGCATGAACCCTTTCTCCTTAAAATAAATTCCAACATGAATGATTGAAGACCCAATTGAAGCGATAAAGTAGAAGTACCCTCACGTTTTTTTGCCTTAATATTTAAAATGAAATTTTGGGGATGAAATTTCTTAAGGGGGGAAGGATGTAATGACCTGAAGATTTGTGAATAAAATTTTCTTTCTTTTAATACCTTATGGATATAGAAAAAACATGCACTACTTTTGTTTTATTATATTCAATTAGATTTAATTGACAATTAACTTTCATTACCATTCATAATATAGTCTTTGAGTATTGATCACTTGACTAGTATAAATATAGGGTTTTAATAAATCCTTTTTACATAAACAAAGTGATGGACTCAACTAGTAGGATTATACCCTATGAATCCCATTTATCAGATCTTCTGAGGGAGATATAATTTATGGTATTTTCACTAGAAAAATCCCAAGTTGAGATCCAACAAAGTAAACATGAGAAAAACCATTTACGGGAGAAGTTCAGGCTCATCGAGATCAGGACCCAAACCATGTTCACCGAACAATGTTAGAAAATCCCCACCATCACACACCTTACTCTTAGGGAGTATGATGGTGTAATAAAGGGATATATAAAAAGTCCATATAATTAGGATTATGTGAATTATATTTGTATATAATAATGAATATACTTTCATTCTATTATTTTTTACTTTGTAAATGATTTTTAAAGCACAAATAGTATTTTTTGTTTAAAATTAATTTTTAAAGAAATATATTTTGATTAATTGATGAATTTTTGAATTAAATAATATTTTTATAAAATATTATTTTTAAATTAATTTAATTAAATATAAATGATCATATAATTTTTATGAAGTCAATTGTAATTTGTATAAATGTTTGAAAACTTTTTTTATCGAAACCCGTCAATTTTCAATAAAGGCCTGTTTTTATTTTAAAAGTTAAAATTAAAATATTTAGAAAATTATTTAGATAAAATTAATATTATTTTTTTAATAAGGATATAGAAATTATCCAATGATAAATTTTTCATAATTTTCTGAGTCATTCAAATTTTTTGGTAAAAATTAAATACTGTATAAATATATAATTTGTTTTATAACATCACAATGACCCAATAGTGATGGAATAAAATAATATAAAGGGAATATTAGGAAAAATTTATATTTTAATTTAAAATAATATAATTTTATATTTATTTGATTTATTTTATAAATCCTCAATGAATCATCCAAGACATATAAAATATTTTACGATTTTAAAATCATTTCCTTGAAAGTGTGACTCACCTCCACATAAGAAACGACAATATTTTAATATATTCAGAACTTATCATTTTAAAATAATTTATTATACTACACTTTTTACGAATCCATGGGAAAAAACCATGGGGTTGTTTGTGGTTTTGAATATTTTAGTGTGTAGGGTCCAAAACCAAAATAATAAAGAATTCTCCCACTATTCCTATATAAACCCACCCAAGTACCCATTCATCTTAACTCAAGATCATTGAAGCTTGAACACCCTCTAACCCCTACTCACTAGAGTCCTCCAAATTCACCCCTAATATCCTAAGAAGACTCTACCAATCATTTGGGATCACACATCCAAGTAAGGGATCTTCCACCCACCACCTTTATCTAGCATTCCTTTCATGTTATGTCTTCTAATTTTATTTTTACGATGTTGGGATATGTTGTTAAATGTATCCATTACTATCCATTTTTTTTATAAATTAGGATATCCCATTACACTCTCAATTATCCCTCCTATGATCATTTAAGTACACTTGTTAATATGCAAAAATTCCATAAGGGATCCTCATTTTCCTTCCTTTTTCATTTTTGTCCAAGTTTCCTTATTTTGTTATACCATTTTATTTTTTAATTACTAATTATGGGGTATGTTTTATCACCTCCCCCATACTACTATTAATATAATTGAATGATGAGATACCCCTTTCACTCTCATTAATCCCTCCCATGTACACCTGTTACCATGCCAAAATTCAATAAGGGATTTTTCTCTCCTTATTTTCATTCAAGAATTTATATTATATTATGCATCTAAAATTAAATTTAATATATATGGTTATTATGCTCCATGATCCCTTGGATTCCCATTTAATTTCTAAATGATGATAGAACCCTTTATCTCTGATCTACCCATTTTATGAATCCCCATGTGACGTCGTTTTGCAGTCGAAAGTGCCCCGTGATTTTTTCCGGACAAATAATCATGTAGTCAATACCATTTACATTTATCTGTCAATGGGATTCACCTTTATGCGTATATACTTATTGATTATAGACTTTAATGTATTTTTCCCACATTAATTTTTCATGGAACAAATTATGATGTTGAATGAATCCATGTTATATGATCTATGTGGTACACTAAAGCATGAGATTTAAATGTTCATGAAGGGTGCACCCTGATATCACTTCAATACATTAGGTAATGTTTTATATCATTATAAATCATGTGGGGATAAAGATTTACCTGATTCCTTTTAGTACATTTTTTCACCATGTTGGGATAGGGGTTTACCTAATTCCTTTAGGTTAATGATGTGGTGTTTTAAGTTGTTTCCACATCCATGTTATAATGATCATGCTATATAATGACTTTATGATCATGTTTCTCTTATGATCCATTGATATGCCTATTTACTAACATGTATTGTAGTCTTCATTTTATGACTTGTTTACTCCCTTACTTAGCTTTATAACTCACCTTATTCTTATGTATGACCTCAGGTTATCCCATGTAATGCTATGTATGAAGGAATTTTTTGGTCATGTAATTTTATTTTTCAATAAAGATGTTATATTTTATGTCTTAAGTTGTCATGTAAATTTTCTATGCCCCAAATACACTAGAACTATTGATCTTTTGGGTTGTATTAATTGAAATTTTATGTAATAAATCATGTTTAAGTGTGTAATAAATACTGGGGTTGTTATAGGGTTTCTTACTCCTATAGATTGGACCTTATACATATAATATGACATGTAATATGCCTCATCATTGAATAATAAATTACAACCACAAAAAACTCATAATTTACTTTATAATCCATTCCAAAAATATATTCTTTATAATTATAAATAACTTCATCATCTATGAGTTTTCAATTATTAAGTGTCTTTCTAAGGATAAGAATTTAGGAAACATACCTAGGTCTTCAATTGGTTAATCCTCTTAAAATTACGATAGTGTAAGGAGTGAATGATCAGTTGAAGGTTTCTATATGGAGTCAAAGATATTTAAATGGATTTTGCTATCTACAAACTCTATAGTGAGTTTAACTTCATGAACATTGATGATTGTATTGGATGTCTCTAGGTAAGGTCTCCCCGTAATGATGAGTGAGTGTGATGGAATCTAATATTCTTCCTTTTTTAGTATACAGAAGCCTGCTAGAAATTTTAGGTTTTATACTCTCACTATGAATTCTTACAAAACTCATATTGAAAAAATAATAGAACTTTTTCCAAGATACACCAAAAATTTTATGGGATCTAAATCTCCGATCTATGAAGATATAAACAATGAGCGTCGAATTAAATTTATAGAAGTATATAAATAAAACAAACTATCACAAAAATTTATATAACAAATATCGAAAGGCATATAGAATGTCCCTAAATTATGAAATTTGGTGGGAAATCATAATGTGATAAGGGATAATACAATTCTTCCTAAAATGATTTTATCATTTACATGAAGTATCATTTTATTTATGAAACTTTCCTTAGTAAATTTAGAATTCTTCAGAACATTATTTAATGATTCAAGAATGGGCATGTTGATATTAACTTTTTGGAATGTTTTCATAATTTCCCTTTGGATTTATTCTTCCATAATTTTATTATAGAGAATCACACATGATGGGAATGGAAGTGGGTGATCCTTATTCTATACTTTCTAAATTTTCCATGGGGTCTATTTTTTCTTTATTCAAGGTTCATATTTCTCTTCTTCTGTATTCTCTTATTACTCTAGTGTATAGATTTCATAAGTCTACCAATAATTTATAACTTGGTTTTATTTAGCTCTATCTTCAAAAATCACTTCAAGGCCAGTATTTTCTTGTTCATGTTTGGGGTTTTCATATTCTTATTCTTCACTACTATGTTGATCTTATTCTGGACTATGGGTGGTCTTGAGATGAATCTCCTTTTCACTTATTTTTTCCATAAAACTCACATTATTCTCCAAGTTTAGAATTATTTTAGTGGGTAATTTCTCTGTATTTTTGGATAAAATATCCACCAGACTATGGATTTGATTTCATAACTATATGAATTAATTTATGAGATTCTAAACTTTATGTCCTTTTTTTTATTTTATTAGGGTTTTACACTTGTTGAAGGCTATTAATAAGGTATATTTTGTTTGAATGGTGTGTATTGTTGGTAAGAAGGTTGGTTATATGGTTTCTTAGAATGTTTTTGGAAGGGTGGTATGTGTTTAAATTGATTTTGGTACTGGATTGGAGGATATTTTGGGTATTGATTCTAAAAAGGCATCCTGTCTTGGTTTGATGATTCCAAAATCCATATAGAACTTGTTTAGGATCTCTCCACCCTTAATTTTATTGTAATTTATTTCTCTAAAAGGTGGATTCACAAATCCATATTCCCTACACTTCAACGCACTAGTCAGTAAAATGGTTAGATGATGAACATTAACCACAAACCTTAATCGGTACTTGTTTTTCACTTGTCTACTTCAAATACATATGTATCACAAGGATTTATACCTCTTAAATTCAAGATTATAATAATTGGGATGAGTTAGAAGTTCTCACATCATGTATGAATCTTGTACTAATACCTCATATGCCAATTTATTTTTGAGTTTTAAGTAATTTTATTAATCATTCCCTTGGCCTATATTGGTGATTTTTCAATTAAACATCTACCAGATAAAGAATCCAAATTTTTTTATCATTATTAATATAAAATGGTAAAATGACATAATGAAGTGATGATCCTCTTTTTATTGATGTGGGAAACTATCATAAAATATATTAAATAACTCATAGTAACTATATAGAGTTTCTCTAAATGATTTCTTGATGGAATATATCTATTTTCATATGGTTTTTCTTCTGGGGGTGGGAAAGAATATTTACAAGAATCTTCTTTGAAAATCATCTCAGTAATGGTACATGGTTGTAGGCTATAAAAACACTCCTTCAAAACTCATTATAATAAAAAAGGAAATTTCCTATACATAACTTGTTTCTCAATGACTTATATCAGCTTGAGGGTGGAATAAACCAAGGTAAATTAATTAATATATTTATTTTGGTCTTCACCAACTAATCCATGAAACTTTAGCAACATTATTATCAATAGAGTTTTAATTAAAAGGAATTTTGTAAAGAAGGAATATAAATTTTGTTATATTGATTTGGAAAATGAGGTTCACATAGGTCTCTATTGTTCATGTTGGGATTTACCACTATAATTGTAGAATAAAAGTGAACCCTTATAGCTTTAATCGAGTCTACTAGAGAAAATTTATCAAAGTATGATTGAAAATGTGAGCTTCTTAGTTAATCAATATTATTTATATTTCCGTATCTAAAGAGAAATGTTGGTAATTAGAATATCGTGTCATAAAAATTAAAGGTTATATTTTTTTATTATTATTGTTACTTTCAAACTAGAAATGATACAAAGTTTTTGATGTAATAAGTTTTGAGTTACTCAAAAATAAATTTTATTCCTAGTTTAAAATATAGCATTATTGGTAACCCTAGGTTATCTCTAGAGAGGGATTATCAAAAAAAATATCTCACTTTTAATTAGATAATGGGTTCAAGTGTTTTTATTTGTGATTTTAAAAGACTTATTTATGAAGAAAAGGTTTCAAAATAGTATGATGAGAAAGCTGATCAAGCCAAGGGAAGATTCCATTTTTCAATGTCATCATATTCTTTAAAACATATTTTAATTCTCTTGTTATTAATTGATAAATAAAGGACTCCTTAATTGATTCATTAGTCACCCTTGGTTGAACATTATTATTAAGGATAACCTCAATGTGATTATGACTTGGTGAAAATTCTTTCTTATATATCTGGAATTCTATAAAACCCTCCTAGAATTCAAAGGTAATACCAAATTGAGGATTGATTCCCCTTGTAAATTCTGAATTGACTAAATACCTTCATAAATGTGGTGTCAATTTCTAAACACTCATCAAGTATCATAAACTATTCCTTCGAGACAATATATACTAGATGGATTGAGATTAAAAATTATAAAACATCATTGTAGATAATGGATGAGTTTCAATACTAAAAAAAGTTTCATTAAAAGTATTAAACAACCACTACAAACCTGTATCAATCAACACAAGAGTGTATTTATCCAATAAGGCATGAAGACTTAAAAAATAGAAGGATCTCCTTTCCTTCCCCAATCACTCAGATTATTACCCCTCTATTCAAAGTGTAATAAATAATAATGGAGGTGGAGAATTAATTATAAAACTAAAGTAAAAAATAAATTAAAATAATGAAAGAAAAAACAGCAGTTTCTCTAGAAAGAGTGCACAACCCGACCAAACTCTAAAACCCATCTTATATCAACATGTTATCTCTTTTTTTTTGATGCGGAGTTTACTCCTATTTATACTTTCATTATTCCTGTGAGATATTCTCTCTTTTAATTTATAAAAATTATTTCTTTCTCATAGATTCAAATCCTTATAATCACATCTACCGAAAGATCAGTGCCTTACTTTATTTTAATATTGATATAAAAATTGTGTACATACTAACCTAGATATACACCAATGGTTGGTTTCATTAATGCTGACCTAGACAACACATGATTTATCTCATAATAGTGATTAATTTTCAGAAGTTTCTTTATTTTCACCATTTGTATAAATTTTGAATAGTAATTTTACTTATGAGGGTACAAATAATCTTATACAAAGATTTAACATAAGAAAAATTATATTACATGAGGTTAAATTAATTTACCCATATATGAATTATCTTATAGAGGTGCCTATTTGAGTTAAATTATCTACATTTAGTAAAATTGCTTGACCATTATTCCAAAATCCTCAAATTTTCTTACATAAGCTCAATAATTATCTTATGGGTGTCTTGTGTTGATGAATTTTATTTCCCCTTTCCTTAAACTGTTTCACTCCCATGTAGATGAATTTAATTAAGGGTGGATAAAATGTATTCTACGTAGAAAAATCTTATTTTAAGAGATAAATATTTCTATTATATCATATGAATTTTTCATAGATATTCTATACTTCATAGGATAATTTCCTTGGTAATATTTAACCTTTAATATTGTGTCTCTATAACATATTAAAACTTCCAGAAATCATGGCTAGGCCTTAAAAATTATCTTTGAACCTCCATCAATAACATAAAATCACCAAAAAATGAGCGTATGATTTTTTCTAATAATTAAAAATATTAAATAAATAGTTCAAAACCAAGTTTCAATCGATTTAAAAATAAAAATTCATTTTATTCACAAAACAAATAAATGTTACATTTCAAAAATAATTACTCAAAATGGCGGGATTAAAATCATTTAAATATAATAAAAACTTTATGAAAATATTTTCCAATCATCAACCCAAATACAATACCATATGTTCAGTTCCTACTAGGATAATATATATAGGATGATTTTATGGTCCAAGTAGATGAAAAATATTTCACTGGGGAGATAGTGATTCCAACACTTCATGTCATGAACCATAAAAAATAGCTCCAAAACATGGGTAGGGATGTTCCACACATGGGTCTATTACTAACGAGAACCAAAAGTGACCACTAAATCGATTTCTATTAGAATATCTCATAGCCCGACCCTTACGACATCCCAATAAATATTATAACCAATCCTTAGGTCTAAATAAACTAGAATCAGAGTAGAATTTAACCTCATAATCAAATTTTGGAAGGCCTTTTTCTCACCAAATAGTCCACTTAAAATTCAATCTCTTATTTTTTACCCTTATATTGGGAACAACAAAGTGAGAGAAGTCATGGATAAACCATCTATAATACCCAATCAACCCAAGAAAACATCGAATCTCAAACACATTTCTGGGTCTTTCCCAAGGCACCAAACCACCAAATTATCTATTTTAACATTGATCCATGCCTCTAAGATCACATGTTTAATGAAATATACCTTATGAATCCAAAATTTTCACTTCAAGTACATTTTATAAGGCTGATGTGCTCAATGTAAACTCAACATGATCTATAGGTTATTGGAATTCGACTATTGGGTTTGTGAGTATACTAATATTCCTTCAATAAATACCATGAAGGAATGTAGGGATGAAAAATCAAGTTCATATAACCCATTAACACCATAAAAACATTCATTAAACTAAATGAAATAAAAAAGAACTCATATAAAATATAGTCTCCTTTTAACCCTATATTTGATATATCTTCCAAACTGACCTACAACTAATGGTATCCCAAATGCAAGTTAATCTTGGAGAACCATTTGTCTCCACCAAATTGGTTAAAAAGGTTATCTATCCCCAATAATGGATACTTTTGCCTCATTATAACACGATTATTTTTCCAGAATTCTATTCACAATTTGAGGCTACTATATCTATTATTGGTGAATAAAACATGAGCACCATAAGGATAAGTACTGAGACAAATAATCCCATTACCTAAAGGTCCTCAAAATTCACCTTAAATATTTGAACTTAGATAGTGACATAAAATAAGGAGGAATAAATATGGAATTAAAACATGTAATTAGATCAATCAAAAAATCAATTTCTCTCTTAGTAGGGATTCTTGAGGAATCATTGAGAAACAAATCCTTGAAATAACCCACTACTAGATGAAAAGAATCTAGAACCATCACTTGATCTACTATAAGAACCAGACCCAACAAATTTAATATTATGGATCATATCTAGATAAAGTCATATCCTTCTTTACCCACCTTGATACCCCACTCTCCCATGTAAACATACTACTCTCCCATTATTGAGGTATAAGACACCGACCTATTATAACAATCAATGAGATCATGAAAGAACATCAACTAATCCATCCTAAATATGATTTTGAATATAGTTATATCAAAAACTATGAAATCCCATAGATATCTATAGTACCAAACCACTAAGACAAAATCTATGAAACTCTGAACATGATCCAACCACTTCTTGAGATTCAAATCAAGTGATAATACTCCAGGGTTAAACTTTATAGCCAACCCCATCCCATTTACAATCCCTATATAAATAATAGAATAATATTCCTATGTATCAAATAAATAAATAAATAACACCAAACCAATAAAAATTGTACCCTTGATGATATAATGACCCTCTTCTCTATCCATTGGATCTTGGTTTGAGGTATATACCTAGTTTTCATTGGATCCATGAACCTAACCCCGTGATCTTTGGAAAACCTAAGGAACTGAACCCTGAGGCATATTTGAGTATCACTATCACTAATACCCTTGACCAACTCTATGATCGGACCTCCTAGATGAGGCCCTACTATCTACCTAAGTTCCCATTGAACAATCCCTCAAATATTGAATGTACATTGAACCTCAACCTATACCTAAATGAGACATCATTGTATAAGAACAACTAGATAATCCCCATCTTACCACATGTTTATAACCCCTTCAACAAAATCATACATGATATGTTGGAATAAAATACAATCACACACACATAACTTGTAATGGTAACTTCACTTGAAGTAGAAAGCAATGAACCTCTACATTACATGGACTATCTCTCACCACCCTGGTGCATCTGATCTAATATCCTCTTCCAATCACTAGAATATTCACCAATAGATCCACTAGGAATTCCATCACTCAACCCACTCTAAAAGGTAATAAAACATATTGTTCTATCCTCTTATAAGGCATTATTTATAGGGAGAGCCTTATAGACTACACCAGAGTAACATGTTACGTTAAATACCATGTCCCATGTTACGTTAAACACCATGTCCTAGAACCACACTTTCGATCAAAGACCAAAAACAAATATGGGGGGCCTTCTAGACCTAAATCTTGAGAAATAATGAGGAAAACCATTTTAGATACCCAAAACGAGTCACCTAATCTACAATTAAAATCATCCCTTGATAAATCTCCATAAACTCCTATTCTCATCATAACCTTAACAAATAGGGGATGAACTTCTTGAAGAATAGGTTTTTGAAGGACTTCTATGGCAGGGCCTCATTCCTCCAGGATTGAATCACAAAACCCCTCCACCTCCTAGAGAGAACCTAAGGCATATAGGCTACTAAGTTCACCCACAGTTCATTAGGTGTCTATACTAGCTCAAATACCCCCTCAAGGGTTTCATTACAATCCTCAATATCCTTAGGAAAACACATACTCAAGAAGGATAGTGGGTTCTACCACTAAAATTATTTGGTGAAGCCTATCATCATTGGTCCACCCTAATGATCACCCCTGACTCTAATCTATATTAAACAAAAACCCTTGGATAAAGAGGTTCCACTGCCTAAACTACTAGGGAAACATTGGGGTCATTCTCAGACTCACCCTCCAAGAAATTTGTAGGTATAATCGGATCATTACATACCTAGGGAACATCCACAACCTATCTTTGGGTAGAATCATTGGATATATTGAAGGAATAATTTTTTTTGAATTCCAAAATACATACATAGAAACACATTTAACAACTTAAATATTAATTAAATTTAAGAAATTAAAAGGAGAAATTCAAGTAATAATCTTATAACAAATGCCATATATGTCTAACCACAATTACCCCCAACTTAATCATATATCTTTTTGTACTAGTTCATTAGTCACAATCATAATAAATAGAATCATATACATTATCATCTTAAATTATTTATATTTCACCAATAATGTATTTTAAAAAACATGAAATATATTATTACTGACATTTAATTAGTTTAAAACCTTATCAATAACAAGTAAGAGGCCCATGACAAGTGAAACCATGTTCCTATCCATGATTCATGAATTAAATCACTCTTTTCACATGGGGTAAAAAAATTCACATAAATTGTAATATCATAATAACACTATAAGAATAATATGAAACAATAATAACACAAAAAATAAAAGAAATCCCACTACTCTAGAAGAATGATCATAATCTATAGGGATATTTGAAAGGTACAAGAATAAATTACCATTCTATTTCTGACTATCCTATCTCCATTCTATCTGGAACTAAATAAATAATAAATAAATATGCACTGTTAACATTATGTAATGACCTAGTCCATATTACTGCGTTTAATATGGTGCACTATAAAGGAACCTGGGGTGCAACATAAGTATTTTGTTTGTATTCATGTTAAAAATATTGTTCCAAAAAACCCATTTATCATATTTCTTAAAGTATCACATTTTATTTAATTTAAGAATGAAAAAATTAAATAAAATTTTAAATGGTAACTTATTTGTTTGAAGTCGTCAGTTTGATTTGCTCACCATTGAAGTATCATGGAATAAAGGTGGAAATATTAGTTTACTCTAGATCATCCAAATATTTAACATATCTCTAAGATAATTTATCTACATATATTTGGTTCTAGTGTTGTAAATTAAGAGCTTAATGATTCCCCTTTGATTGTGTGAATGACTCAATCTCGATCAAGAAGATGGGATCGATCTGACCTTGTTCTTTATTTGTAATATCTCTCTAAGAAATTGAGAGAAGAGGAGAGGATATATTATCTCTCTAAATTCATCAAAATAGGTGATCTCACTATTCGAGAGGCTAAAATGATCTTTTATACCTAGGTTATACTTTCCAAAATTTTACTTTGGTCCTTATAAAGTAATAACATTTATTTTAGACCTTTATGCACATGTATGACTTAATAAAATTGTCATAAATTTCACAAATATTTTATATCTCATTATTAAAATTGTAAAACATTATCTAATAAAATACGAACCGTTAACTCATCAAGTAATCTCCCTAAATAATTTAATGAACCTTGAACATCCTATTTTCTTTCGAAAAATTATATTTTCTCATGTTCACATTTATGATCAGACAACTTGTGAATACATTGATAAATAAATTAAATCATCATTATTATAAACTTAAATAATATAATTTAATTAGTTTCACTTGTAATTGATCATACTTTGATGTTCACTAACCCCACATGTGGGGCCCACTTCATCTTAAACTCTTATCCATTTCAATAGGTGGGACTTGTGGACACACTTAGTGTTTGACCCTCTAGGTACTTATCTAAATAGTAACAATTCAAGAGAAGAGGCTCTCAACCCATCATGTCCCCTAAGGAGATATAGAATTTCATATTTAGTACTACCTAATAAGAACAAGTTTTGTGTACTACAATCTCTTTTTCTTGTGATATCTCATAAAGAAGGATGCACACTTGTGTCATCATCCATTTATTTCTTTATAATTCATGAACTTACTGGACATACTTACCTTCTTGTACTATGGAACTATATTTAATGAAGTTACTACAATCCTGGTCAATCAAGGACTAGGAGACATCTCTTCTAGAACTCAAAAGTGACAAATTCTATCTTGATCATTCAACCAATTCTATACCACCAATGACACACCCAAAAAATATACCTTTCCATGAATTCAATGTCATGGTTTTTTTCCTTGATGAAAATTATGTGATCAAATGGTACACATTGATTAAAATATTATGTTTAGAAACCAATACACGTGTTTATAGATAGAAACAACCAATGACACCAGAAACATGTGGTGTTCTTTTTGGTGGGACTATCCTCATGAAATCATCTACTTGAGATCACCAAGTGATAACTTCATGTGAAGATGTCTAAAAATCTGATAGTCATACATAATCTATTTTACATTAGTATGATATATCTATACCATAATAAATATATTTAATATTACAATCATAGTGTCTCTAGGTTCCCATTATTGATGGGAACTACTATAACCTTTTATATAACATGTAATATAAGGACATTAACATATAAACAATGGATGAATAAGTATCAACACTATTATAGTAATAATAAAAACATGTATATATCAAATTGTATACATATAATGGTAATAAAAGTATGTTATAGAGTTGGGTCTAGGGAACCCACTCACAACACTCCCACTTTCCCTATATCCAAGTGATAAAAATTCATAACACATTTACTATCACGTTTTTATCATTATTCTAATGAGATATAAATTTTCTATGTTTGGTCTTCCATGTTATCCTCTATAGCTACTATGCAAACCAAAACTTTACCTCTCTAAGTAAAATCCCTTATGAGATTAAACATTCAAAGTATAAGATTATTTCTCTGGTGTGACATGGGTTCCTTGGTAAGAACCACAACCACAATATTATCACTGTATACTATAAGAATACCTACACTTCTAGGTACAATTCCATGCTCAAAAAAATCTATGTATCCAAACTACTTCTGTAACTGTATTGGAATCCACTATATACTCAAAATTTGTTGTTTAATTAATAACCATAGACTACTTCAATCTCTTGTATATCACTACATCACTATTCAGGAAAAATACATATCATGACTATGATTTTAAATCATAAAAATCTTTTTGGAAGCTAACATTTGTGTAACCCCTCATTAATAGACCCCTGTATCTTTCACATACCATGAACATATCATCTGTGTGTCATAAATAATTTATGATAGTTTTTAATGTTTTCCAATTTAGCTCTCTAGGATTGTATTGATACCTTCCAAACAAGTTTAAATAAAGGGAAACATCAAACCTAGTACATATCACGACATAAATAATAGATCCAACTAATGAATCATAAGGGATTCTACTCATTCGTTCAATCGCATCCTGTGTTTTTGAACACGTCTTCTTGGAGATATTAATAGCTTATGACATTGGAAAATATCCTCTCTTTGATTGTTTTATATTGTACCATTTGAGTACCTTGTTAATATATTTACTTTGAATTATCCCAAGAAGCCTATGAGATCTATCTTTATAGATATTTATCCCTAGAATATAGATATATTTACCTTATTATTTCAGGGAAAATAATTCATTTGACCAAGTATTTACTGACTCAAATATTTGGACTTCTTTTCCTATTAATAATATTCCACCAACATATAATACTAGGAAAACAATTTCACTTCCACTAACCTTCTTATAGACACATGGATTTATTTCATTCTCAATGAAACCAAATTATTTTATAGACTCATCAAAACAAACATTTTATGACAGTGATGCCTTCTTCAATCCATAAATGGATCTCTATAGCATTCTCACTTTTTTGGCACTCTGTGAAATAATTAACCCTTCAGGTTATGTCATATATACATCTTCAACCAACTTCCCATTTAGAAAAGATGTTTTGACATCCATTTTACAAATTTCATAATAATGAAAGGTTTATATTACAAGTAATATTCATATTTACTTCATCATTACAACTGGTGAGACGGGTTTTTTATAGTCGATTTTTTGATGTTTGTTAAAACCCTTCACTACTAGCCCTTCCTTATAGGTTCTTACTTGACCATCCATGTACAAATTTTTATTTATTGCCCATTTACACCCAATATGATTTACATATTTTGGTAGGTCTACAAAAATCCAAACTTGATTTTTGTACATGAACTATATTTTAGAATGTTTGGATTCTTTTTATTTAGAAGCATCCTTACCATCAACTATTTAATTATAGGTCATAGGTTTATTATTCTCTAGGTGTAATGTCTCACCTAACTTGATGATAGGAAAACCATGTCTTTATGTTTCTATAACCACTATTGTATACATACACAATAATTATTTCTAGGGAACATATTTCTATCCCACTATCTCTTTTGGATATTATTCCTATACCAAATCTTGTTCATATAAACCATCAACTTTATAAAAGTTCATATTTTTATCACTAATTCCATTGGAAACGTGTTCCCTTTCTAGAAATGTAGAGTGTATTGCTATAATAATCTTTTTATCTAAAGGTAAATATAGGTAATGCCCTTTAGTCTCCTTAGGATAACCTATAGAGATTCATTTTGTGCTCTAAGATGTTAATTCTTTACTCGGTCTAGTATTAAAAAATTCCATGCATCCCCATACATGTATTTTTGATAGACAGAATTTATTTACATACCAAAAATTGTATAGAATCCCATATTTTTATTTAGTTAGTACTTGGTTTAGTGTATATTACATGACCTATAGTGAATATCCCAAAAATAATGATGGTAGAGTCGCATGACTCATCATTGATTTGACCATGTGAAGTAGGGTCTGATTCCTTCTTGCAATACATGACTCCACTAAGGTGTAAAAGGAGTGAGTTGAGAAACTGCTATACACTCCTTTAAATGATCAATTATATCTTGGTTAATATATTTTCCACCATGGTATGATTAGAGTTTCTTAACATTCTTACAAATTAGATTCTCTACTTCTTTATGATATTCCTTAAACAAGCTAAAGGAATTTCTATTATACCTTATTAAGTAGATATATCCATATATACAATAGTCACCTATAAAAGTAATGAATTATGTAAAATCACATCTTTCCTCTACTTGAAATGGGTCACATACATCAGTATGAACTAATTCCAATGGTTCTTTGGTTCTTTCTCCTTTCCCACTAAAAGGTGTATCAGTCATTTTACCTCGTAAAGAAGTGTGACATAAATCCAAGGATTGTTACTCCAATAACTCTAAATAACCTTCTTGATGTAGTTTTCATAAATGATTCTAATTTATATTAAATAATATGAAGTTCCATATGAGGGTAGGAAATGATTCATTCCCACTAGATTTTTCATTTATCTCCAATACCTTATTTTGTAGTTCAAGTATATACAATCCATTATTACAATGTTCCATACAATAACATATCTTATGCTTATACATAAGAAAAAAACTGTTTCTAAACTTGAAATAAAATATCATAGTGTCTAAAATAAACAATGAGATTATGTTTCTAGCTATATATGTAAGATAATAATAATTATTTAGCACAAGAACCCTCCCACAAGGGAATGTAAGATGATAATATCCCACTTCTAATGCTACTAGTCTCACTCCATTTTATACTCAAAGATCTACTTTACCTTTTTCAATTGTATTAAATCTACTTGGTTCTTATATTTGAATAAAAATGTGTGAGCCATAAGCAATATCAATACCCAACTTGTAAAAATAGATAGATTACATTCATTGACCAATATACCTGAAGTAAAAGTGTTATTTTTCTTCCTATCTATGCAATTCATCTTCCAGTAGAATTTATTGCCACATGAAAAGTATAATTTCTCCTATTATTTTCTATCCCTATGTGTCTTTGGAATCATGAAAGGGAAGTGCGTTAGCACCTTTCACTTAGACTTATCCCTTGTCACTTTCTCCTTTCCTTTCATCCTCTTGTTCACCATAAGGACCAATGTTTTGGAATTATTCCTATTCGTATCTATATAGAGAACTAAAGCCAAGAAATCATGGAGTGACTTATTCATATTATTCATATTATTATTTACAATAAATGTTGTGAAATTATGCGGTAAAGAATAAATAATGAGATCAGTTTATAGATCTCAGTTTTGGTTTGAACCAAAGGGACTCAAGTATCTCAATATACCTGATCATCTTGAGTACATGACGTCGTGCTTGATTTTATTCTTCTAGTATGCATCTATATAAAGAAATCTATATATCATATATTTATTATCAAGATCTCTCCTAGTATAACTCTTGGAGATAAGATAGTATTTGGAATGATTCTTTGTCCTCTTGTATTTTATGTAGCTCCCTGGACATAGATGGCAACGTGAAACACTAAATATCTAGTTCATCATCCATATTCTTATTGTAATTTACTTTATCTAGCTTTATTTCTCCTTGAGGGTTATCATTCGGAAGTGTGGATTCAAGTACATAAAGTTTCCTCTCTTAGTGAACTATTATGCACAAGCACTTGTACCATACCTGGATGTTATGGATAGTTATAATATTATCTTTATCTAATATTGATCACAAAGAAATTGAATTGTTAATGTAGTAGTACTGTAGAAGACACTATAGAAGTACTATAGCAGGCACTATAGCAGTACTGTATCAGGCACTATTCGGTACAGTAGTGGCCGTAACTATTCATCTATCTAGGCCTTCGGGCCACCCGTTTTGTCCTCAGGTCCTGCAAGGATTTCGGGCCACCCAAGGCCTTCGGGCCAGTTGATTCACAAGGGCTTCAGGCCACCTTAAGGCATTAGGGACACCCCAAGGCCTTCAGGCCATAGGAATGTAGGCCTCAGACACACTACATAAAAGGAGAAGCCCTAGATGAGGATTCAGAACAGGTGCACTCACCAGATCAGAGCCAAATGAATTGTCCAAATGAGAGGGTATGGCTATGCCATCGGTACCAGCCTGTGCTTGCACAGGAAGCCTAGCTAGACGGTCATGCAAAGGTGGAGAGATACTATCAAGATGCAGATGCTGGGGAGGTTAAGTTCCTTGTATATAGTCTGGTTTAATTCCCTAAGACCTTTGGGTCATGTAATCTCTTTAGCCTATAGGCCATGCAATCTCTGAGCTATGGGCCTTATAAGGTTTCCCCATCATCCCTTGAAAGGGGGGTTATCAAAAATCAATAAAAATGAAGGCCTTCAGGCCATTCAGGAAGGATTAGTAATATCCTGATTACTAGTTGAGATTTTAATATTTTTAATTTTAAATGTCTCCCATTATTTTATCAAATCCTAGTAGGCCTTAAATAATAGATTGAAAATAATCTATCAATTGAGTATTGTAGTGGAAATTATCCTTTAAACCTCTCCCCATAGTCTATAATCTATAGATATTCCACTATTTATATAATTTCATGGTACGTATTTGACTGGTCAACCACATTAACTTGTGGCTCCATGATCTGTTGAGTGGAGTCCCATCTCTTACGTAGAATTTCATTTCATTTATCAATGCTTTGTCTCTAAAGTTGAAACAAGATAGATATGGATACTCCTTTACTACTAATTTTTTTAGTCAATTGACCAATCACATAATAACTCCTCGATAGTAAGATGAACCCTCAACTAGGGATGACGATCACCTCAAATAATTAGTTGTGGTCAAATTCAAGAAATGGAAGTCATTTAATGTCACGACCCGACCCAACGAGCCCCAAGTCGTAACTACCCCAAGCCCACCTCCAATAAGACATGGGATGGAGACCAACACTAAGTAGGAATATCATGCGCCTGGGAGGCCTTAACATAGTGTACATGTACACACACACACACACAACTATACAAGATGATGCAATGATGAAATGTAAAAAACTAAATGACTATGCATGAATTCATCTAAAATCCCACAATCAAAGTATAGAAACATACTATAGGAAAGAAAGTTCCATACACAATCCCACCAAAAGAAACTGAAAACAAGTCCAACCTACAAAGTAGGAGATAATTGTTGTCAATGAAACAACTGATGCACTCCTCAATCATTCTGGATCACCAAGCTCCACATAGTCCTAGTCCATGTAGGACTCTATGAAAAGGTCAATCATCTATATAATACACGACATATGTGGGAAAATTCCATGAAAGGGTGAGTATTAAAACTCCCAGTAGGACACCCCAAAATCACTAATCATATAACCTCAATAATAATACTCATCTTATCAAAATGGAATTTCAACAACATATACATAACAAGAACATACAGATATACTCATAGTAGAAACATAGTCTCAAGTTAAGGTCTCATCTAGAAAGCTAGCATGGGATTCATGTTCCAAGGTTCTATATATCTCTCACCTGGGGGAACACACTCAATTATTCATTTAGAACTAATTATGCCTATATGAAATTTTATGATCTTAGGGTATCTCCATAATAATTACATGCTATAAGACTGAATATATTGATACACAGTTTGGGATGATACCCAAGATGATGAGGTATACTAACAACCCAATCTGGATTAAACCACTAATAGGGGATCAACTTGTGCACAGTTCTAGACAAGAAGATTCCAAGAACCCCACCTAGGGAAGGGATGATGATACAAGATCTCACTCTGGGACTCATAAAGGGATTCCAAGAACTCTATCTGAGAATGAAGTCCCTCATAGGTGATCACCATCATATTCATAGGAAATTTTTACATAATAAACCCTCAGTGAAATAATTAAGGTAACGTACCCCAACAAAACTTTTCCAAGATAAATAGAGAAAGGTCTCCAATCCTTTTTTATGAAGGTACCCGATGTGTACTACGAGTACATGGTGAGTCCCTTTGGCACTAGATTCTACCCATATAACATGGACCGTTCCCATGTTCATGTATGATTATATGGATTGTGGGCCCCCAAATATTGTGTGTGTGGCCACGTGATGTCCTCAGTGAGTATCCCTTGCACACACTGAGTTTTCTTCTAGGGTACACAGTGTGTGGTATGGTCCACATAGTGTGTAATTACACCATAACTCCTAAGTGTGTACCTTCTGTAAACACTGAGATGGAAAACTAGGGACCCCCTAGTGTGTGGTTGGGACCACATGACATGTGATCCTTATCTTTGGGTGTAAACCCTCGTCATCTCTTAAGGGGTCACACATGGCGTGTAATTTTATATTACATGTAGTGTAACTAGGGATTTTCTTGAATCTAGATCCGTTTCACATGTCATCATCAACTTCACTGGAATTTGATCTGGATTCAAATTACATGAGTAAAAAAAGGTTCTAGTCCAGTCAAGCCTTACCATCACCACTCATTGGAATCTAGCCTCCGATTCACATGGGTAAACACTTTTGTCACATCCCTCGGTATTTTCATGCCAAAGTCCGCAAGAATAATTACAATTAATTCCCGATATATCATATTAAATCAATAACATCATAAATATAAACCTATATCAGTGGTATGAATATTTTGCACCAACAAACATGTGGGAAATGATTGATCGTCAGTTATTTGTCGAACCACCAACCAAATAGAATGCAGATAATGAACGGACAAAGTGTGGGGGGGGTAATTCAAAAAATACAAATATGAGGAATGGAACTCATACAATGTATTTTTTGTTCTTGATTTTTTTATTCTAGAATTAAAAATGAAGAGATATATAATCAACAATATAAATCCCCAAACCAAGATAAATCTAACTCGTACCCACAATATTCATGATTCTCGAATCAATTCATTAGTTTAATGATTCATGTTCATCATAGGAAAACAATAAAATGGGGGATAAATCCATGTAAAAATAACATACTACCATGGTTTTTATCAATTGTTGGTGAAGAAAAAATCTATCTCATTTTCATTGGTGAGATCCTCAAAATCACTACACACTTATCGATGATCCTTGATCTAGTTGACATTCGTCTAAGAATGATCCTCCAACATTTCCTATCAAATATCATGGGTTATGTGGCTAACATTGGTATTTTTCCATAACAATGTATTTATAGACAACCACAAGTGATGAAAATTTAATTAAATAAATTATTTTAAATTAAATTATTTATTTAAGCATTCTCCCATGATCGCTCCCAATACAAGCATCCAATTCACTCTAATGTTTTGTCATGTATAGGGTAAAACCCATGTTATGAACTCAATAGAGGACTCAATTTTCCAATACTAGTCCCCATTTGGGAGTTATTACACTTTGTCATGAAAACTACATAAACATTATATTTAATATATTTCAAAAATTAATTATGGACTCACAGGGCCTTGGAATATCATACCACCTTAGATAATAGCTTTGAAAATAATCCATATAATATTATAAATTAATACATTGAAAAATAAAATTTATTACATTCTCGCTATCTTTGGTCTTTATATCCTAGAAAGAAACAAAAAATACTACATAAAGATATGTAGGTAATGAGCATTCATATGGGTCTCCTGCTCCAAGGGACCCTCTTGAAGATTTCTTGTTCTACCACCAGACATGAACTAAATTAATCACTTGACCATAGAGGATCCTCTCATAATGATCCTTAATCTCTTTAGAGTACTATAAAAAATTATCTCCATTACCAATTTCCATCTCTCTCTAGTTGATAAAATCAGATAGGTCATGCACGTACCTCCTCAGCTATGACACATAGAAGACATCGTGCACCCAGTCTAACTATGGGGGCATAGCCTTGTAGTATTCCAACTTTACAAATCTACATAGTATCTATAAAGGTCCAATGATTCTTAGATAAAACTTGTTTCCACAAATAAATCTATATAATAAACATCGAGGTGAGACCCTCGTGATCAAATGGTCTCCCTCTTTGAACTCCAAAGGACTCCATCGTTGGTACACATAAGACTTTTTATGGATATGTGTAGTCCTCATACATTCTTGGATGATATGAACCTTCTCTATCATGTATTTCTCCAACTTCAGGCCCATCAATGTTTAATCACCTGGGTTAGTCCATTATAGTGATGACTTGTAGGGTTACTGGTACAAGGACTCGAATAATGCCATACCGATGGTGGAATGATAGATTTTTTTATAATAAAATTCATCAATGGTAGGTGATCCTCCCTAGTATGACCAAAAGTTCTAACATGAAAGTCTAAAAAATGTCCTCCAGGACCTGAAGGATCCACCCAATATGGCCATAATTTTTAGGGTGAAAATCTATTCCCAAATGAAAATGATTCTAAAAGGATTCTTGAAATCCCTTTCATAACAATATGTGAAGCGAGCATCATAGTAAAAAATGATTGTCGAGGGGGATACATGGAGACAGACTTTCAATTGAACATAAATTCATCCCAATATCTCTATAGAACTCTGTTCTCATATATCTTGGAAGTGGTATGAGTTGGTGAGCCATTCTACAATCACCGAGATGGAATCATGTCCTCTATAAATACATGGTAACACCGTTAAAAATTACATTGATATCACATACCAATTTCAAAATGGAACCTAAAGGGGTTGAGATAAACCAACTGGAACATGGTGCTCGACTGTTACTTGCTAAAAATTATGACATTGAGAGAAAAACTCCACAACTCACTTCTTCATCCATGGACACCAAAAATAACATTGGAGATCCTGGTACATCTTCTCTACACATGGATATATCTCCAAAGGATATGTATGAAACTCCCTTAATAACACATCCCTCAGCTTAATTGGTTCTATTTTGTGTCCTCTAGATAAGATAACATACTTCCCAACTTTAAAAAATCCATTAGAAGCACATCTAGTAGAGATCTAAGAACAATGGGTCTCACAGTCAGTATCTCCATGCCAAGCATCCGTAACTCTCTATATAAGCAGGGGTAACAACCATCAATTAGAGGTAAGTTACACCATCCCCATTCACTAATGATAACTGTAATGAGAAAAACTTCTCGAAGACATTGATCAGTAGCTATGAACAATATTTCCTACTGAGAGAATCTACTTCCATGTTCCCCTTCTTAGGAGTATATAAAATATCAAAGCCATAATCTCGAAGGAACTATAGTAATTTCCTATTTCTTAAGTTAATATCATTTTGATATATGATATAATTGATACCATTTTGGTTATAATAGATGATAAATCACTCACCCATAAGGTAGTGTCACCACACATTTTGTACGATGAACACCACTACCAGCTCAAGATCATGGGTCATGTAGTTATGCTCATGTGGTATTAACTATAATAAACCATAGTCAATGACCACCTACCTCTACATAATAACGAAACCAATCTGGTTCCTTTATGCATAACATAACACTACATACTCGACACCCTCATACAAAAATATCAAGATGGGAGAACAATTCAATATCCACCTCCACTCTAAAAAATCATGTTGGCACCTCTTTTTCTAAACAAAAGGATACCCGTTTTAGGTAAAATATTTCAAGGGAGATGATATACTAATATCTTATAGTATCCTTCCAATATAAGGAAACTCTTTGCCTCTATCACTCTCTTGTGTGGCTCCCAAGCTAACATAGCCTCAACCTTTATTGGGTCAATAACTACACTATTTTCTAAGATTACATGTCCCAAAATTGGTCTTATTGAATCTAGAACTATCACTTAAAGAGATTCCTATATAGCTAGTTCTCTTATTGTACGTCAAGGACCATCCTCATGTGTCTCTCATGCTCCTCCTAAGACACTGATAACACTAGGATACCATCAATGAAGACTACCAAAAACTAGTCTAAGAAGGGATAAAAGATCTAGTTCATTATTCCCATGAACACTACTAGGGAATTTCTCATTATAAATGGAATAAACAAGTACTAATAGTGCTTGTAATGACTTCAAAAAGTTTAATTTGGTATATTATCATTCCATACTCATAGTTAGTGATAGCCTGATCTAAGTTCAATCTTCAAGAACCTCCACAACCCTCTTTACCAATCTAAGAGGTTATCAATCCTAAATAGTGGATATATTTTCTTCATGGTCACCTGATTTAGGAGATGGTAATCCAAACAAAACCTCTATCTCCCTTCCAAATTCTTGGATAGAATCATAGGGGATGCCTAGGGTGAAACATTGGGATATACCAAGACCTTTTTCTATAAGTCCTCAAACTACACCCTCAGTTCACAAATCCCTGTAGGATATATCAAGTATGACAATACAGATATCGGGGCCATACTAGTCTATAGATAAATCTATAAGTATATATCTAATTGGGGAGGTAAGTATGGAATGTCCTTAAAAAAGAAATCCTAATACTCCACTACCACTATAGGAAACTAAAAGATCATAGAATTTAGTTCACCAAGAATCATGCCAACAAATTATGTGTAATTGGGCACATCCTTTTATGAATGACCCCATATTACTTATCTTGGGTTTCATTGTCACCCATTAATGAAAACCCCATCCCATAATTATAGAAACACTAGATTATCTACATGAAATAGTCTATCTGGGTATGAACTATAGATAACCAGTCCATTCCTAAGAAGACATCATAAGGAATCATGGATACTGTAAAGATATCCCCAAATAGACTCTCACATCCAAGGGTCCAGTCACACCATCAATACAAGTATGTAATCATTGAGTTTCCATCAGTAGGATTCTCCAAGCATAAGGGTCAAGCCAAGGTATCAACCATAATGTTCAAGACTTAAAATAGATAAGAAAAAATAAAGGAGTGGATCACACATGTATCTAACAATACTATTTATATAGTAGGTAAGAAATAGATCATACTTCATATCATCCATAGATCCTTTGGGTCATAAGACTTGACCACCTACAACTACCCTCACCCGTGTACCCCAACTCCCTAATCTTAGAACAGACCACCTGGGGGTATTAGTGGAAACAAGTCATAACATATGCCACCTCTAGATACTATCCTAGATCCTTTTCCATGTCAAATTTCCTACAGACCTTCATTATCCTTCCACTACCTCTTACTTTGTGGAAAATCCACTATCTCTTTATCAACTATAAGACAGGTCAATAAATCCCATGAAAGGTGTCCCCAACCATCAAAAGAGTATCACGATCTCTCTCTAGGATGAATAGATACATCCAACGAGCCTTGAACCATATAACCTATATCCTAGGATTTCCTCTTGAAATGTACCACATGACCAATTTCTTATGTCTATGATCATCTCCCAACCTTCGAATCCTCAAATCCAATGTCCCCACCACCACCACTAACTATCTGTGTCTACTCATCTAAGAAACACTTGATCACCAAATAATGCTCTATCACTATAGAATATGTTTTAATTCATAGAGGTATAAAATTGGCACAAATGTATCTGCATAGACCTCACTTGAAGGTTTGATCCTAAAATAACTGACCAAACACTATATCTATTTAGTATTGAGAGTAGTTGGTGAACCTCAATGAATATTTAGCCACTACCGTTCAGTACTGATAAAGTTATATAATCTCCTATATAAAAAAATCCCTCAAAATAGATAGAGAAATATCCCCTATGAAAAGGCACTCAAACCCTGACCATGAAAGAGTCACATCATCATATGACTAAGTAACTAAGCCCCACCATTGTCCTACAGATCAATAGAGAATGCTTGCAGCTAGGAACAACATATGGTCTGCAGGTTTCCTAATAAGATGAAAGAATCATATCAGTGACTCAAAGAAATCCTTAGCCACCTATGGCTCTAGATCACCCATGAACCTGAGGGGTTAATGATTATAAAAATCATGAGGTATGCCCATCCTATACATGTCATCTATTGGTAATGTCGGTACCATCTGTTTTTTGATAGGTGGTAGTAAGAACAGTTCACCACATAGAGCTAACACATCCTGAACATGTCACTATATAGACACATCATCATTGAGGACATCATCATCATGATCCTAATACTAAATACTATCTATAAAACATCATGGAGGCATCCTGAAATAGACAAGATGTACCACGATCAATGAGTATATCTGGAGAGATGAATCAAGAAGGAAATTAATTACACAACCCATTCCTATATGATGTTATTACCAATTTTTTCTCTATAACCAATTTCAACATGTACCAAGTCAAAAGGAAGGTGAACAAAGTCCTAGTGTATGGATAAATCATCTACCACACCATGTCTGGATTCCACGACTTGAAATCCAAACTCAAAACACTTAACAATGTTTCCATAAAACCCAAACTAATCTCACATATTCTAGTCCAATGTTATAATAAAATAATTTGATTTGACTCTGTTCGGAGCTGGCCCAATGGGGCCTGAGATAGGACAACCCCAACCCCACCGCCAATAGGATAGGGGATGGTGGCCAACTTCGATTCGGAAAATCACACACATGAGAGGCCTCATCTTAATTGACCTTTTCACACACACATCTCTAAACCCATATAATGTTTAAATGTAAAAAAATTAGTAACCATGAATGCATACACTTAAAATCCCACCATCAGTGTATGATAACAGACTACTAGAAATCAATGTCCAAATACTAGCCTACCAAAAGAAACTAAAAATAATTCCAACTTGTGAAGTAGGTGAGGACTACTATCAATACAACCACTAGAATACACCTCATTTACGTTGGATCACTAATATTCAATTGGTCTTAGTCCCTCTTGGACTCCATCAAAAGGGAATCTATCTATATAAGACATAGAATATACATGAAAATCCAATACTGGGGTGAGTATAATAATACCCAATAGGAAACCCCAAAATCACTAAGAATATAACATTAAGAATAACAATCAGTTCATCATAGGTATATTTAAAAAACATATACATAACAAGAAAATCCACGGATACCCATAGTAGACATACAATCTCAAGGTATAGTCCCAACTGTAAAGCCAACCTAGGATTCCTACTTAATTTTTACACATATCATTCATACGGGATAACACACTCCATGAGTTAGATAGAATTTATGTCTCCCATCATAGATGTCATTATCATAGATTCTTTCAATATGAATTACACATTGGAAGTATGAAAATATCTAAACACATATGGTGATCACACTCAAGGCTATACGGAATACCAACAACCCATTCTTGATTAACCTGCTAAGTATGGGATCAATGATCGTATATTATTGGTCACAATGATTCAAATAACCTCACCCTAGGTAAAAGATGATTATAGAGGATCTCACTATAGGCCTAAAAAAGGTATTTGAATAACTCTATCTGAGATTAAGGTTCCTCAAATGGGATCACCATCCTAGGAAAATGATGTGACTTCATAATAAAATATCAGAGAAATGATCAAGGGAATACACCCTAATGAAACTTGTCCATGATAAAGAGGAAAAGGGATCTAAGCCTTATTTTAGATGGTAAATGGTGTGTACTATGAGTAAAAAGCATGTACCTTCAGCACAAGGCCCTAACCATGTAACATGATATGTGCCTATGTCTAAGTCTGAGTATATAGTGTCATGCCTTCCACACATAGCATGTGGGGCCACATGATCTCCTTGGCATGTACCCCCCTCTACATGATGACCTGTCTTCCAGGGTGCACACAACATATGTCATGGCCCAAATGAAATGTAATTCCACTCGACCTCCTTAGTGTGTACCTTCTATACACATCGAGATATATAGTTAGGGACTACATTGTGTGTGGTTGGGACCACACAATGTATGCTCCTTATCTCTGCATGTAAAGCCTACCACTGCTTAGGAGGTCCAAAACGAGATTTAATTATGGATTACAAACCACATAACTCTTGATTTTCATAAAATATATATCTATTCTACACATCATCATCCACCCCTCTAGCCTATAATCTAGCAGTGAATCATGCTGATAAGGAAGGTTCTGGTTTGAACAAGACTTTCTGTTACCGTTAGCAGAAATTCGATGACTGATTCTCATGGGTAAACACTTCAATCAAACCCATATGTTTCTACATGCCAAAATCCTTATGAATAACACTTATCTTATCCTAATTTATCATTTTATCTCAATCCTATTATAAATATGAACATGGATATGCGGTACCAATCCTTTGTGCTAAGAAACTGGTGTGTAACAATTAATCACTTGGAATTTGTTGAACTAACGACCAAATCAAATTACAGTAATAAAAAAACAAAGAATGGGGGGTGGGGTGGGGGAGTAATGTTTAAAAAACAAACATGAGGAATAGACCTTGAAAAATTTTCATGGTGGCCTCAATTTTTCTGTATGAAAACCAAAAAATGTAGAGATAAGATATAATCAATGAGAGAAATCCCCAATCCTAGATAAATCTAACATGTATCCACAATACTATTGATCCCAAAA
The DNA here is from genome assembly GCA_963277665.1 of Viscum album. Lineage (NCBI taxonomy): Eukaryota > Viridiplantae > Streptophyta > Magnoliopsida > Santalales > Viscaceae > Viscum > Viscum album. The sequence continues at coordinate 483,886,303 of OY728119.1, read as the reverse complement.
CCAATTCATCAGTTCATTGATTTTTGTTCTTTGAAGGAAAAAAATCAAAAGGGGATAAATCCTCATAAATCCAACATCTTACCTTGGATTGGATCAATCGATGGTGAAGAATGAATTCATGTAGTTGTCTTTGGTTAGATCCTTGAAATCACAGTGTAGTAGTCAATAATCCTCAATATGGATGTTGATCATCTGATAACAATCCTCCAATATTCCGTTTGAAATATATAGGTTTATGTAGATTACCATTGGATTTTCTCACGAGTCATGGAAATTTAAATAAATAAATTATTTTAAATTAAATAATTTATTGAAATGTTCACCCACGACAATGCCTAACATGAGTGTTTGATGTGGTCAAAGGTGATATTAAACATTGGGTAAAACTCATGCTTTGAACTCAAAAGTTTCCTCATGTTTCAAATATGAGTTTTCATTTCGTAATTATTCCTTTGTTTCAGGAAAACCACCCATGCGTGTTATTATATATATTTAATATATTTCAAAAATTAATTTTTGTTATCATTGAGCCTCAGAATCTCACACTGTCTTAGAGATTATCTCTAAAAATAATTCATATAATATTCTAAATTCATACATAGAAAAATTAGAGTTGTCAAATCTAATGATATAATATTTTATTTTAGTTATTTTTAAATTTAATCTCAGAGAATGAAATCATTTTACATTTAATATACTTGTTCTAATTGATATCACTCAAAAAATAACCATTCTTTTAAATATAAAATATTCATCATACATGTTCATTTTGTATTTGTATTCTTGTTTACAATTATATAATGTGATTGTGTGTAAAAAATAAACATTCAATAAATAATAAAACATGTACACGATAAAATAAATAATGAATGGCATGATCATAATCCATTAACTATTGGTTCATCCGTTTAGAAAATAATGGAATAGAAAATATACTAGGGGAATTACTTAGGTCAATACCTAAAATGAATTGTAACACTCGGAACACCCATGTACTTCACTTGTTATGTTTACATCGGCTCTCTACTCGAACTGCTTTGCCATGAATTCCTCCAATATTTACAATGTATACTCACACAAAGGTGAGGGGAACTCATGGTGTGAAAATATATATTATCACTTAAATATGAAAAAACACACCCTTATACAAATTAAATTTGTAGGGATGATACATAGATCCTAAAAATTAAATAATTATTACATTTTAAAAAATTAAATTCAATAGATAATTTAAATTTATAATAAATCAAACATGCACAGGTCGGTCTCAGCTCATGATCAGCCAATAGGCAATTAAATTGCATAAGAAAAGTTAAATTTTATACAATTAATCTTTAGAGTATTTTTAACGCTTTAAATTTCATTAAAATAATTTAAATTATTTATTGATAAGTCCCCCATCACCCAAAATAATTTTTTTAAATCACAGATAATTAAATTTAATTTCCAAAATTATTTTCATAAATTTTCAAAAATATTAAGACCTATATTAGATCCCTATAAATTAATTTATGGATTGTGGTGGATTAAATGGGGTGGGATAGTTGGACCCAGACTAAATTGGCCCAACCCAAGACAGGGCATCCTTTCAAGGGCATATATATAGAGACAAACACATACACACAATATCTATATACAATAATATGATATCTAAAACATATAATATATATTATATTATATAATATATAACATATATATATATATATAAGTGAAAACATGTCATATATTGTTTTTATTATTGTTTTTTTATAAGCTTCCCATGAAAGCTTTGTGTTCCCTTTTATTTTCATTTTTGATTTTTTGATACTAAATAAAGATTACATAGAAAGATTGTTTTTCCAATAGACTACCCCAATCGAATTTTGATATATCTATATAACACTAAATGTACTCACATATTTCTTTAACAAAACATATGTCATACCGGTTTCCACTAAAGTGAATTAAAAAAATAATGATTTAATTTTCAACATAATTTTTATGAAAAAACCCTTCAATATTTGATTGGTCATATCTTGGAGATACGAATATGGATCGATGGGAAATTAGTTGCACTGGGACCATAAAGAAACAATACTTATCTATTTATAGATAATTTAATTTCAAATTTAATTTTTTCACTTAAGTAATTACACATTTTCTTTGATATTAAATTGAAGGAACCTAAGGTGTTGTGATTGCCAGAAAAACCTGCAATTTAAAATTTTGGGTTTGTATTCATGTTGAAAAAATATAATTTACAAAACCCCTTCACTGAATTTCTTAAATTATCAAGTTAAATTAAATTTAATCTGGAAAAAATCAAATTAATGTGGAAATGATACCTTGTTCGTTTGAAGTCGTCAGTTTGATTCCCTCACTATTGATGTGCCATGGGTAAAATGCACAAAGATAGGTGCCCTCTAGATATTATAAACATGTATTATAACTCCTATATCATCGATATACATTTACTATGTGATATAATGGGAAATAAAATAGCTTTATGATGTCCTTTGGATATCATTAAGAGAAAAAAATCGATTGACCCGGCCATGCTATTTTTTGGGAATCTCTCTCTAAGAAATTTAGTGGAGATTATATGAGAAAATATATCTCTAAATTCATCAAAATTGTGGAGATAAATATTCAAGAGGATAAAATAATATTTTATAACTAGGTTATATTTTCCAAAATTGCACTTTGATCCCCAGAAAGTAATAACCTTCTTTTTAGAAATTTGCGCACACATATGGATTAATAAACATTTAATAAATACCAAAAATATTATATCTCTCATTTTAAACATAATAAAATGTTATGTGATAAAATAAAAAACATTAACTTGGCCCATATACTCCCAAAATAATTTAACGAACCTTGAACATCCTATGATTGTTCAAAAATTTAAATTTTATCGTACTCACTTTTATAATAAAACTACTTGTGAATAATTTTATAAGTAAATCCAATCATCATTATGATAAACTTGAATAATATAATTGAATTAGTTTTACTTATAATTGATCATACTCAGATATTCATTAGCCCCTTCCTATAGGGACCACTTAATCTTAAACTCTTATTCATTAGAATAGGTGGATCTTTTGAATACACTTAGTGTGTCACACACTAGGTCCTTATCTCGATAGAAGTGTGTCCAACCCATATATGAAGAGTGGAGTCAAGAAACCAATAATATCCCTTAATGAGATAAAGAATTTCATAGCTATAACTAACTCATATGAACATGTTTGGTGAAATATAATCTATTTGTCTAACGATATCTAACAAAGAAGGATTCACACTTGTGTGATCGTCCTTTTATTGCTTTATATATTTCATGACCTTACAAGACAGACTTAATTTCTTGTACAATTACTATGAATTTAATGATTTTCCTACCATCTTTTTTCATCGAGGCCCATTAGATATCTCTTCCTCAACTCAGAAGAAACAAATTTCTTCTTGATCATTCAACTAATTCCATACCACCAATGACACCCGCAACCCAAGATACCTTTACATGACTTAAATATCATGGTTTTTTCCATGAATAAAATTATGTGATAAAATGGTACCCATTGATAACAATCTAAAGTCTAGAGACCAATACACATGTTCATTGATAAGAACAACCAATGACATATGAAACATGTGGTGTTCTTATTGGTAAGACTATCCTCAGGATCTCACCTACTATAGATCACCAAGTGTGAAATTCATTAGAAGAAGTCTCAATGATTATAAGACCCCAACACTTGATAGTAATAAATCATCTGTAATCTATTAGTATGATGTTTTTAGACTATAATACATATATTTAAGATTACAGTCATAGTATCATGAGTTTCTAATTATTTTTGGGAACTACTATAACCTTTTGACATGACATGTAAACTAAGTAAACTACCATATGGAAAATGGATATAGAAGTATAAAAGATATCATAGAAAGAATGAAGACATGTATATATCAAATTGTATATATGTAATGGTAATCAATGGACATAAAATATTTGGATATAGGTAACCCACTCACAACACACTACACGACCACATGAATTATTCCCCATCTATAATAGGATTCTAACTAGTGTAGGGTGATAAGTTATACAATAGGGTGACTATGACCCCAATATCAGATAACCATTAAAAAACCTAAAAATACTATTAATAAATAAAAAAAACGTAGAATAAACCCAGTAGAATATCAAAGATAAAACCAGATGCAATATAAAAATAGAATACAATCCCTAGTAATCCAAGTAAAAGGATACCTACATATAGAATATCAATATATTCAACGAAAAAAGTATAAAAAATGTATGTGGAAAGAAGAAAAAGATATATGAGTATGTACTAACATTTAATCAAATCCTCTTCTAACCCCACGTTCCCAATAAATTATCATAGGTCCCTTTTCCTTGTCTGGATCCCTAGAAATAAAGTCTGAATGAGGGGTTCCTATGTAGATAATGAGTAATAAAAACTATTAGAACACAAAAATGCATCATTATCATAAGTTAAGAATAAATTTAAAGTTTTATGAACTTAAAAAAGTAAAAAAATATACATACAACTCAGGTTGGGTCATTATGTGCTAATTAGGCTACCAGAAACCCCTTTAATACATGGTTTGATTCCACAATGAAAGGATGTGTCAAGTTGAACAAAAAATGAAATAAAAAACATGTTAAGTACATTATCATTCAAGTTACAAACCCACATCAACTACCACATCATATCCCATATCAAATAATAGTCCATTCCATTCTCATGCAATGGAGGCCTCATATAATCACTTCAACCACACCTTTTCAGTTAAGGTTGGTCACCCATCATATCTTAGAGATGAACCTTCTCACTCAAAGATGGGTAATATAATCCAAAATCACACCCTATTAAATATAAAACCATCTTATTCTCACATAGGACATGGTTGACCCAAAATTATCACTCAAGTTCAGTTATAAATAATAGTCTCAATATATCAGTTATCATACATCAGAAGAAAATGACTACCATAATTACTTCCAAATTGTCCCAATGGACTACTTGAAGTAGAAGAACCACAATTATAACCCCAAAAATTATCCTTTACTAAACCCTTAAATATTTTCATGTCTATCCTACCTAAGGACTTTCTTATCAAGGCCCCCCAACATTACACAAGCTTGAAAAACTTTCTCCCGATCCAATTGACCCGAGGGGACAACCCTACTCCAACCCCCTGAATGAGGTGGGATTCCATCCTTCCCAATAAATTTTATAAAAAATACCTCTATAAGGGATCAATTTCATCCATAATGACCCACCCGGTCACTTTGACAATTAAGGGAGAACTTTATAGTGCTACCAAATGCACCCATATACACGTAAATCCAAAAAAATTCAAACAAAATCCATAACATAGTAAGGAATTAAAACCTCTATATTGATGGGTTTTCCTTTATAATTCATGAACTCCTATTAAATAATGATCCTAAAAAACCCTAAAACATCCCTAAACCATAAAAATTAGTATTTTATAAAGGAAATCCAATAAACAATGGAATTAGAGAGAATCTAGGGATTAGACAATGTTAGACTTACAAAAAGAAACTCTCCACAATGAAAAAAAATTATAAAATGGGAAAGGGATGAGAGTAGAGGTGATAAAAATATCTAGGGGAAGATAAAACATTGTCTAAACTCTATTGGATCTTGAGGGAGAATTGGTGTAAGGGTTAAAGGGGTCTAAGGGGAACATACTAATCTTCCCATAAAAAACTATCAAGGATCTTTTTCATGACATTTCCTTCATGGACATGATATGATTCGTCATGTCATGGTATTAACCATGGAGTGTCCTCTCATGGTTATGACATGAGTTTCCCTAGATAGAGGGATCAAACCCCAATCAAAACACCAATACGGTGTGACTAGGGTGTTCATGTTGTGTCCTCTAACCATCAACCCTACCTCTATGTCATGCATCACATTATTTCATCCTTTTCCATTTCATTACAATATGAAACGATAAATCCATTTTCATAACCCTCATGAAACTTATGTTATAATACATAACGAATTTCATCATCTCCAAGTGTTATACCTTGTAACCCCTCTACTTTGTGATGACCTCTTCCTCTACACAATTTTTCAAATCATGGTACCCCAAGGCTAAAGAATTTTCTCTTTATTTATGATGTATTTATAGCATGGGGACTTAAAGACGTAGTGCGATTCCTGGATTAGCCTCATATCATGGAATGACTGTAAAGATACCAAAACTCGAATCCTAGAGCTAGTGGTTACTTTATTACATTGGCACTATATTAAAGTGATCACCTCCCAAAATATTGAATAGTTTAGTAGTATGGGTAAATTAGATACATACTTTAAATTGACATTACATTTTAAAACGTAAAATAAATGGATAGTTTTCTTTAATAATTCCATTATTACCCTTAGTATATCCCTGCCAATCAATCGTAAAACACTTCTTTATATCTTGGGGAAAATACAACATAATAAATGAGTGAGATTATATACTCTATAAGGGTAATAATACAAAAGAATTTATCATGAATAAATAAGGAATAATCAATATGGCATGGTAAATAACTAAAAACACATGAAATTTAATAAATATCTTGAACATTAAGAATGATATGGTAGGAATAAATTATGACCAAATAAATCCATAAGAATAATCACATGATATTAAAACTTATCCACTAATATTCTAACTAATAGAATAGTCATATGGACATTAATAAATGATCTCATAGTGATTATATTCATAATTATGAACATAATAATTATACCATCAAGGACTCATGCCAATAAATATTACTTAAATGTGCAGGACCTCATCCAAAATCCCAATCTAGTTTGTCTCGTGAAACCTATAGATTCATTGAGAGGCTATAGTAGGCCTCACCTAACACTTACCAAGTCCAACACATTCCTCATAATATACCAGTGAAACATAATATACATAAACAATCATATTAAAAAAGAAAAAGTATACAAAATATTAACACTTCTCCCAATCAATAATTATCTAAGAAAAAAATATATACATCCCCTAATATTCAAACTTGTTATTATTTTTTATATTGATAATAAATCAATTAATTATGAAAATTAAAAAGTAATCTATCTTTGTATTCTTCAAATACTACATCTCATAGGTTTCCATATAATTATTTGGATATAAAAAATACTAATTTGGGATATAAAATTTTGCGAGAACTTCTTCCTTCCAATATTTCTTCAAGAAATCCTTTTTATTAAATATTTCCTGAGCGACATTATTAATAATTCAGTTCCTAATTTCAATGAAACTGTTTTATTATGTATCCTTGAACACTAAAACTTGCTACCTTTTCCTATGATTTTATAGATATAATTTCACTTAGTTGTTAGTGAATTTGGTAAATTTACAAATCCATAACTTTTGAATTTTTATCCTAATCATCCTCTTTTCCAATATTTGGTAATGTTTAATATACTTGAACACTTTGGATCTTTGAGAGATTACCATAAACCATACCATTATATTGTAATAATCAATAAATAGCACATAATAATTTTTTCCATCCATTTACTTATGTGATATGGGTTCACACATGTCAACGTGTAATAATTTGAGTAATCTCGTTGACTTTTTTCCTTTGGATTGTATATATTCGAAATGATTTTCACTTTTGAAAACTATCACACATGTCAGTGTGATTGTATGAGAGTTTATAGATATCATGATTTATTTAATTCATCATAATTTCTTAAAAGGAATTTTGGATTAAAATCATTTTGTTTTACAGATTATTCTCTTCTAACTTATATAGAAAGTAACTATTTTCTTCTCCACTAATGAGGTAGATATTTCTTTTTTTGAACTTCCCATACATCATAATCAAAACATATCTTCCATTTATGATGTAATCCTTCTTGTTGAAATTTTTGAAATTACCTAAGTAACATAATTGACATACACTTAATAAATTGTGATGAAGAATTTCAATCACAAATACATTAATTCACCCCATGTATTTAACTCTAATTTTAGATTTCAAGAATCCAATTGTTTTCAAGAAATTATCATTGAAAATAATGAACTGAACATTCTATGTCATATTTGATTCATATGACAAGATTTTGGTTTACTGTCATATGTTATGTTAACCATCTATTAGGGACTTAAACTTTAGCCCAATCCTCCACTTCAATGAAATATATATTAAAATTTACATCTTTTATTTACCTCTCCTAATCCATATTCATTACTTTCCTTCATTCAGTTGTAAATAAAATTATTCCACCTATAACTCTATTAGATCACCTAGATCTCAAAAAATATATGGATTGGTTATGAGTTTTCTGTCCACTTAATAAAGCTTCTAAATAGTAATATATCATTTTTTGGGTCTCCATCAATATAATTTTTTTTCATTGATGATAAATTTATTCATTTGTGTCCCTAATATTTTCACTAAAAATTGTATCCATTAAAAACATATCAAGCATTGTATTTTTTTCAACTCAAATATTTCTTCTCTTAATCCATGAAATAAATTTTTTCTATGGAAGAAATTTATTATATTTTCTCTATATATCAATAATAATAACATTAGATTCATGGTGTATTATTATGTGTCTCCAATACTCTTCTTATGGCCTTTTAGGTCTTTTATACATCACCTAAATCAATATTCTTCTAGAGTGTCGGTGACTATGGTTTCATATCAACTAACACTATTTTTTTCTTACGAATAAGTCTGTCAACATATTTTTTTTATCTTTGAACTAACACACTTTTCTGAAAATTTCTACCATTTTCATTGATTACATGTGATCATCCTTATCCTTTTTCACAAGCCATATAATCTAACTTCCTGATGTCATGCTATGTTTTAGAAGTTTTTATTGACCATCATGGTTTTATCACATAAAAACCACTTCAAATTTATGTTCCTTGATCCTTTTGAAATTATATTTCACTAAATAAATTAATACACTAATAATTTATGACTGTTCTTCGATTTTGAGCTTGATATAAATCACTTATTTTTAATTTTATGGCTTCTAATATTTAAGTCATTCAATATAATCCTTCAAATTGAATTATTCCTCTCATTATTATTGAATAAATAGTTTGGAATCAAACAACACACCCATGGATTTATTTATTTCAACCTTATAAACATTAATTTATTCAATATTGAATTCTAGTTCAACATTGAGGTCTATTATTTCCTAAAATTCAATAATTTCACTATCACTGTCCTATAATTGTGTTTTTTATATGACATCTATAAGAACTTCCTCACTAAAGTATTTTAAATCCTTATATTATTCCATTTATATTTCTTCCGAACTAAAATTGACTTTTGAAATAATGTCCTTCTTTTTGATGTTTTTTTGTTTTGAAGTCCTCTTTCATTTCACACAATTAGATGATTTTTTCAAGGTCTCTTAATTTTATTATTTTATTATAACTTCATTAGGCAATTGTATGCAAGATGACCAAATTTGTCATATCAAAATAAAGAAATTGGAATCTTTCCATTGAATGTTACTTTTCCCATTTGAGTTTTGAGGAAAGGGAAAACATAACCTCATCAATAAGCCTTTCTTTGAGATCATCCTCTACTATGAGTTTATTTATCACCTTGACTGCCACTACTTGAGAATTAACCTTTATAAATAAATCATTTTAATTGTTCCTCACCATGTATATGTTGAGAGTTCTATGAAGAATATTCAATATCACCTTATTTGGGTATTTATATTTTATAATCAAGAACTTTTCATTATAAAATGGTGTCAATATTATGAAGATCCTCTTCATGATTTTAATATCATTATCATTTTCTATAAGTCCAATCATGTCTTCCACAATTATATTCACCCAATCAAATAATTCATTGAAAAACTCAATTAGTTGTATCCTCAAATCCTAGTACAAATTCTATATAAGGATTAACCTCACATAACATGGAATAAACTTCAAATAAGTACATAAGTTTTATGAACATGGAATGTGAGATTTTACATGACATCACCTTCATGTATATTGTGTTATAAAAGGAATCTACCAACTTATTAACATCCTTGGTGTTAACATAAAGATCCATTAAATATTTTTCAAATAATTATCCACTCTCTATATTGACTAAGATACCAAGTATAAAATCTGTAAGATCTCGGATCTTGGAACGGTTTGTTATCATTTATGTTTAGGTTTGAATCCCTTATTTTGGTTAATTAAGTGATTACCCAAGTCCTAGAGGGGGCTTGGGGATATTCTGAGGCTTTGGGGCACAAAAAGTGGAGAAAAGGGGGTTTTCAGGGTAGGCCGCATGGTCTGCACATGGTTAGTGCTAACCGTGTGGACAACCCAGGTAAACCATGCAAGAGGAAGTTTTTCAAACTGTATCCTCCACACAGTTTACAGACTGTTTGTAAAACCAGGTTGGTAAACCGTGTGAGGGGGCTCTTTTGGGCAGAAGCATCCGCACATTTTCTGCACAGTTTGGAAAACCTTACGGGTAAACCATGCGAGGGGGAACTTTTTGGGACATAAGTATCTAAAAAATTTGTGCATGTCTTGGAAAACTGTGTTGGTAAACCACGCGTCCCAAAAACATCTATAAAAATTAAAAATTTCCACTTTGGGATTTTTAACCCCAACTCAAGAATTCCTCCCATTTCTCCTCTCTTAACCCTAGAGACGAACCAAATATTCCAAGGGATCCAAGTGATCAATATACCTCATTTATAAGGAATTTTTAGTTCTATTGGTTCTGGGTTGAAGCTCTCGGTAAGGATAATCACATCCTTGATTCTTTTTTGAGTTTAGGGTTTGTATATTCTTCTCCTCTCCTTCCAAAGCGCTAAAACCCAACTCTCTGGGTGATATATATTTTGAATCTTCAAAGGTTGGTTGAAGTAGAATCTAAGGGCTTGATTAAGAGTGCTTTCAATCGTGAAATCGAGGTAGGTGGCCTACAAGTTATATCCTCTGGTTTTTTTAAGGATTTATGCATGTGTAGTTTTGTTCATGGGTGTCTCTTGGAATTTTTTGATTACCCATGGAGTGTTTTGGTAAAATGGTTATAAAAAAGGTAAAGGGGAACCCTCACAATCCCCATAGGATGCGTTGAGGGTGATGATACTAAACTAGGGCCACCCATGGGGTGATCCGACTTTGCCAGACCTTGGGATTTGTGAAGAAAATGTGAAATTGGTGAGTATTTATATAGAGCACTTGATAAACATGATTGTGTGATTGTGTGTGTTGGGATATAAGTTAGGTGGTGCACCACATCTTGATAATAACCTAAGAGATATTGGGTTAAGATGCGGAAATTACTAAAGACCGTAATAGAATGGGTCATGAGCATGGAAATGAAGCCTAGTGAGTTAGGCATAATGAACAAAGCCTAGTGAGATAGGAACAATGAATGAATGCTTAATGGGATAAGAATAATGAAATGGAATTGGGTTAAATGGATAAATGATGTGAAGTGTGGTAAATGTGTTAATGGGTTAAGGCATGGTGTTAACCTTCATGTTATTGTTATGGTTTATGTTTGCCTTGGGAAATGGTTGTGATGTTGTGTAAATGGTTAATGGTTACATATATGTATAGAATATGCACATATCTTGGTACTGCGGGGTATTGATTGAGGATCTAATCCAATGGGTCGAGTTGGACTGAGGCTCTAAACTCCACCCATAATGCATGGGTTAGGGATAAGACTGATTATCTGTTTCCCTATCGATTGCATTTACCCGGACTGATGCTTCGAGGTAAGGATATGGTTGAAATCCACCTGAACGGATGCTTCGAGGCAGGGATATGATTGGCATGGGGATGTTTATCCTAGTGAGATAGGACAACTGTGTGGTTTCCTTATGTATGTGATTTTTTACATTAATCCATGTAACTTGTTATGTTTAATAAACCCTTGATAAATGTGTTGAAAAGGTAAGATATGGGAATGGTAATAAATCTTGGTCATGGACCTAAACTGTCTAAGAGAACTTAATCTTTTCCTTGTCATTTATTATTCTTTTCCCTTTTCCATGCATAATTGTTTATATCAGTTATTTTCTATACATAGTTGGTGGTGGCATACTGAGTTTTACTCACATGCTACACATGCCATCATTGGGTACCCAAGAAGACATCATGTTTGCAGGTCAGAATAAGGGAAAAGGCCATTGTTAGGTAGTTGGGATGGCTTGGGTGTATGTGGAGGAGGACCCAAACTTGGTGTCAGGACCATTTTGGGGATTTTTTAGTTTGTCTTCATTTTGGGTTTTGTTCACTTTTTCACATGTAGCATGGCATGTCATATTTACTATTGGACAAGATTGTACCCCATTTGAGGGAACGATTGTTTATTAATCCTCTTGTATTATTGATTTTTATTATAATATTTTCTTTATCTTCTATTGTGGATTACTATAATAAAGGGGGGGGTATTGTCTCCCCAATTGACTATTTAGACCCCTTCTGTTAGTCGAAAACCATTGGCACATGTGGAGGCACGCTTAAGGTCCTGTGACCACCCAAATCAGAGGACTGGTTTAGTGTCTTCCAGGTTGGTGATGTTGTAAAGTGGTATTAGAGGAGTTATTTCTTCTCCTTCTATGAAATATTTGTATTTGGGATGGTATATGGGAGTTAGGATGTGTCGGGCCTTGGTAATGAGATAATTCTTGGGAGTAGATAACCCATGTACAAGGTAAAACCCAAATCACCTAGGGAAGGAATTTTTGTCCTTGATTGTGCGATATTACAGTTGATGATATTTCAGCATTGGGTGATGCACATATTGTGTGATGTGGTTGTTTTATGATATTTGGCTCATTGATTAAATGGAACGAGGTTGTGAATTCATGAATCATTGTATGCACCTAGAGGGGTAGATAACATGAATCATGGTAGGCCCACACAGGTTGGGTGTGTGAGGCATGAAATATAGAATGCACCTTCCATCTTGATAACTGAAAATAGAAAATGTCATAAATGAAAAAATGAAAGTGGGTTAAGATAAAAAAATGATAAGTGATGAAAAATGAAATATGTGTAGTTAAGGATTGTAATTAATTGAAAATATTTTTGTAACATGTTGTGTGAGATTTGTGGTGGTGTATGGTTTTTACCCCTTGTGGACCATGGCCCACAGTAGGGATGGTTGGGGTGATGTTTTAGGAATACTAAGGTTTATTGGGATGGTGCATGTATGGTGGGTTGTTTTGGATTGTGTAAAGCCTTATTGTTATGAAGTTATTAAAGATTTATGGTATGTGTTTGAATATTCTTGTTTGGAAATGTAGAGAAATTACACCACGATGTTGAGCACCAGTTGGGAAAAAAATGATTTTGTTGAGAACACTCCTCATGTAGAGGAGAAAGAGAATGTGGAAATCCAAGAAGATAGGGAAGAGTAGTTCTGAGAGAACTTGGATCGTTTTATGCAGATGATGGATCGGGGCCCAGGGTGGGTTGTACCGAGTATGTTTGAACTGACCATAGAGTTTCAGATATAGCACCCTCCGAACATTACAAGAGAGGGTGGGCCAGAGGCAGTGGAGTTCTGGATAGAGTCTGTCCAAACAATACTTGATCATCTGGAGACTCTCAATGTGAAGCGCTTTAAGTTTTAAGACTATATGTTGCAGGGTTAGGAAAATAGTTGGTGGGACATCCTAGATCAGACTGATTAGGCTGAGAGGATGTTGTGGAAAGACTTCCAAGAAAATATTTTGGAGAATTCTTACCCAGAGACATTAAGGCAAGAGAGGGCTGCAAAGTTCATGATCCTGACTTAGGGATCAATGTCGGTGATAGAGTATGTTGGCCGCTTCAATGACTTAAGATGCTTTGTTCTAGCATTGGTGGGGGATGGTGCAGCAGTTGTGAGGCATTTCTAGGATGGTATGAGACATGATATCAGGTCTCAGGTGAATATCATTCTCTTGAAGAGTTTTACAGAGGTATTGGATCAATATTTATTTAATAAGGGAACCTAAAGAGAGTTTCAGGTAGTGGACTTGTCATGCCAGCTGGGCAGACAAGTGGTGTAGCTTCGGAGGGCCAGAAGCGTTGTTTAGGAATTTTTCAGTAGGGAGAATGTGTACAAGGTGGTTAGAAGAGAGGGTCTACCTCTCAGGGTGGTGATTGGGTGTTCTGCTACGAGTGTGGTAGGCCGGGGAACTTGTGTGGCCAATGTCCTCAACTTCTAGTTGAGTTCCAATCATACGGAAGATTGAGACACTTGAAGAGGTTCTACAGGAACCCTCAACAGGTGATTATGAATGTTGGTGACAGGGAGATTCCCACCAAAGGCAATGGATCAGTTACTCCATATTAGGCAGGAATTTGGTGCTCCATGGGCCGTACAGGAAGGGGTGGTGGACATGGGACACTAGGGAAGGATCGACCACGTCAGCAGGGTAGTCTAGTGAAGGGAATACAGGTTGGAGCCCAAGGTAGAGCGACTGGTTGGATTTATATAGTTCAGTCTACACCTAGTGATGGAGAGGCTGGGCCATCAACTATTAGAGTTACGGTCCTTGTAGCTTCTATGTTTTATAGTGTGTTGTTTGAAAGTGGTTCCACACACAATCTTTTATTTCTTCTTAGCTTGTGGTAGTTTTGGGTTTGCCTATTCGAGGATGTGTGTGGGGTTATGTCGATTGACACTCTGTTGGGGGTGCAGAATGAGGAAATCAGGCAGTGCAAGGGATGTGATCTAGAAGTCGGTGGGTATCATTTCTTGTGAGACTTGTTCATTCTCGAGATGTCGTATTTTGATCTGATCTTTGTTATAAATTTGTTAGTGTTGTATCAGGTGCACATAGACTATCACCATCATAGGGTATTTTTCATGTCACTTGAGGGTGACACTTATATCCATCGCGGAGAGTGGGATGTTCAAACAGCTCATGCGGGGTCATTCTGTCAGCATTTGTATTGGATCAAAGATAAATTATCTTATCTTGTTATTGATTATGAAAGAGGGGAAAAGTCTATCTTCCATCAATTAGTGGATCTATTTAAGGATGTTTTTCCTGAGGATTTCTCATGGTTACCACCCAAGAGGGATGTTGAGTTCACGATCGAGTTGCTACCAGGAGTGGAGCCAGTTTCTATTCCTCCATACTGAATGGCACTGACAGAACTCTGGGAGTTTAAGTTTCAGCTTGAGGAGTTGGAATGCAATGGGTTCACACATCATAGTACGTCTCCTTGGGGTTCTCATGAGCTTTTTTCAAAGAATTTTGATGAGTCATTAAGGCTGTGTGTTGATTATTATAAATTAAATCAGATGAAGGTGAAAAATTGGTATCCTATTGCTATAATTGATGAACTGTTTGATTATTTGTGGGGTGAATCAACTTTTTCTAATATTGATATGAGATTTGGTTACCACTAGTTGAGGGTGAGGCCTTCTGACGTACCACTGAAATCTTCCAGGAGTCAGTATAGGTTTTTTTGAGTTTGCGCTGATGCCTTTTGGCTTGACCAATGCACCAACAATGTTCATAGATTTGATGAACCAAGTCTTTCATCCTTATCTGGATTAGTTTGTGGTTTTATTTATTGATTACATCTTGGTGTACTTGAAAACTCATGATGATCATTCCCAACATCTTTACATTGTCTTGAGTACACCAAGAGAGAATTGGATTTATGCCATGTTGTCAAAGTGTCAGTTCTAGATTGGAGAAGTGCATTTTCTAGGACACATCATCTCTGAGGTAGCTATGTTAGTGGATCCAGAGAAAGTGCAGGATGCTGTGTCTTGGGAGTATCCCAAGAGTGTTTCAGATGTTCAGAGTTTTTTGAGTCTGTCCGGATATTATTGGAGGTTCATCTAGGATTTATCTTGTTTTGTAGCACCACTTTCGGGCTTGACCAAGAAGGGAATCAGGTTTGAGTGGTCGGAGGAATGTGAGAGTGCCTTTCAAGAGTTTAAAAAGTGATTGACGACTGCACTGATCTTGATATTACCTGATCTAGGTAGGAAGTACGTCCTGTTTTGTGATGCGTTCGGTATTGGGCTTGGGGTTGTGTTGATGCAAGATGAGTGGGTCGTGGCTTATGGGTCGAGGCAATTGAGACCCCCTGAGTGGAATTATCACACTCATGATCTTGAGATGGTTATAGTAGTGTATTCATTAATGTGATGGAGTCATTACTTGTTGGGGGAACGGTTCACAGTGTATACCGACCACAAGAGTTTAAATTATATCTTTTCACAATGGGATTTGAATCTTCCGCAGTGAAGATGGGTCAAGTATCTCCAGTATTTCGACTTTGAGAGGGTATATACACTGGGGAAAGGGAAAAATGTTTCAGATTATTTGAGAAGGAAGGCTTAGAACTAGGTGGTTCATGAATCCAGTACTGAGTGGAAGGTGATGGCCTTGTTCGTAAAGATGCACTTGAAGGTGTTGGAGGAAAATGGTTAGGTGACTCTTGCTTCCATGGTTGTTGAATTGACACTTTTGAGCTATGTTAAGGGAAGTCAGATAGACAACCCTGAGTGTTTGGACATGAAGTGAATACTTAATGGTGGAGATACACCTTCAGGTTGGGCTATCAGTGTGGATGGGGTTGTTTGCAATCATGATCATGTGGTTGTCCCAGTGTGCATGCAGGAAGATTTGATGCATGAGTTCCATGCATCAAAATGGGCAGTGCATCTTGGTTTGACCAAGATGTATTGTGATCTCCATTGGTAGTTTTGGTGTCTAGGAATTAAAAAGAAAGTTCCGGGCTTTGTGGCAAGGTGCCTTACCTATTTGCAGGTGGAGGCCAAGCATCAATGCCCAGGTGGACTGTTACATCCATTTCCCATTCCAAAATGGAAGTGGGACGATGTGACGATGGATTTTGGGGTGGGTCTTCAAAGGATTCCTCAGAAGAATGATTGAATCTGGGTGGTTGTGGATAGGCTAACTAAAGTGGATCATTTATTACCGATTAAGAATAATTATACAATTGATCATTTGGGTGAGTTGTATGTTTAAGAAATAGTATAGTTTCATGGTTTACCACATACTATAGTTTCAGATCGAGAACCTCATTTCAAATCGCATTTCTAGAAAGGGTTATAGATGGAACTGGGTATACATGTGCTTTTGAGTACAAATTTACACTGACAGATGGATGAACAGTTGAAGCGTACAATCCAAGTGTTGGAAGACATGTTGTTTCTTGGATTTTGGTGGTTCCTGGGAAAAGCACTCGTCGCTTGTTGAATTTTCCTACAACAATAGTTTTCATGCTATGGTTCAGATGGAACCATTTGAGGTTCTCTATGAGAGAATATGTAGATCTATGATGTGATGGTTGGAGGCTGGTGAAACTAAGCTGTTGGGACCAAGTCTCTTGCAGGAGACATCAGAGAAGGTTGAATTGATTCCGAAATGGATGGCAACGACTTAGAGTAGCCAGAAGTCATATGTGGATCGGAAGTGTAGACCTCTTGAGTACGAGGTGGGTGATAGTGTGTTCCTTCGGGTTTTACCAAGGTTTGGTGATCAATGGATTCAGATGAAGGGAATGTTGGCACCAATGTATGTGGGTTCCTTTGAGATAGTGGAGAAGATCAGGTCGGTGGCATACCGATTGGATCTTTCATAGTGGTATAGAAGGATGCCTGATATCCTTCATGTGTCGCAACTTCAGTGGGATCAACATGACCCAAATCATGTGGTGTATGTTGAGGATGTTGTGCTTGAGGTTGATGTGTCCTTTGAGGATCATTTGGTTTATCTCGTGGATCATAGTGAGAAATTCATGTGGGAAAGGTTGTGCCATTGGTGTGAGTACTATGGCACCATGGAAAAGTTCAGGAAGAAACTTGGGAGTGAGAATCAGATATGTGGGCTCAGTGGCCCGATCTCGTTTCCTTGGAAGTGAAATGAAGCTTGGGAGCTCAGTTTGAGGACAAACTGTTATAAGGTGGGGAGTTTGTATGATCAAGGATCTTGGAAAGGTTTTTTCTTTTTCTCATTTAATTTTTGGTTTAAATCCATTATTTTGGTTAATTAAGTGCGTACCCAAGTACTAGGGGAGGCTTGGGGGTGTTCCGAGGGTTCGAGACATGAAAAGTGTAGAAAAAGGGGTTTTCAAGGTATGCTACACAGTCTGTGCATGAATAGTGCTAACCGTGAAGACATCCCAGGTAAACCATGCAAGAAGAAGTTTTTCAGACAGTAGCCTCTACATGGTTTTCACATGGTATGTAAAACTATGTGGATAAATCATACAAGGGGTGTCATTTGGGCAGGAGCATTTGCACAGTTTTTACAAAGTTTTTAAAACCGTACAAGGGGAGTTTTTGGGATAGAATCATCTACACGGTTTGCGCATGGTTTGTAAAACAATGCGTTAAACTGTGCATCCCAAAAACATCTAAAATAATTACAATTTCTTCACTCTGGGATTTTTAACCCAAACTCATGAATTCCTACCATTTCTCGTCTCTTCACCATAGGGACGAACCAAATCTCCCAAGGGCTCCAATATATCATTATCCCTCATTTATAAGGCATTTTTCTTGTCGTTGGTTGTAAATTGTAGCTCCGGGTAATGCTAATCCAATCCTCGCTTCTCTTTTGAGTTTAGGGTTTGTATCTTCTTCTACTCTCCTTCTGAAGCTCTATAACCCAACTCTTTGAGAGAGATTTAGGTTGATGATTTAAAGGTTAGATGAAGTGGAATCCAAGGGATTTATTAAGAGCATGTTCAACCAATTAATCGAGGTAGGTGGTCTATAAGTTATATCCATAGTTTATTTGAGGATTTATGCATGTGTGGTTTTATTCTTGGGTGTCCCTTGTTATGTTTCGATTACCCATGGCATGTTTTGGTAAAACAATTATTAAAAAGGTAAAGGGGAACCCTCACGATCCACATGGGATGCATTGAGGGTGATGAGACTAAACTAGGGCCACCCATGGGTTTAGATGACTTTTCCATACCTCGGGATTTGTGAAGAACAAGTGAGATTGTTTAGTATTTATGTAGAACCCTTGATAAACATCTTTTTGTGATTGTGTGTGTTGGTTTAGAAGCTAGGTGGTTCACCTTATCTTGATAATAACCTAAGGGATAATGGGTTAATATGTGGAAATGACTAAAGACTGTAATTGAATGGGTCATGATCTTGGTAATGAAGCCTAGTGAGTTAGGCATAACGAACAAAGCCTAGTGAGATAGGCACAACGAATGAATGCTTAGTGAGATAAGAATAATGAAATGGAATTGGGTAAAATGGCTAAATAATGTGAAGTGTGGTAAATGTGTTAATGGGTTAAGGCATGGTGTTAACCTTCATGTTATTGTTATGGTTTATGTTTTCCTTGGGAAATGGTTGTGATGTTGTGTAAATAGTTAATGGTTACATATATGTATATTATGTGCACATAGCTTGGTAGTGTGGGGTATTGACTGAGGATATATTCCCATGGGTCGAGTTGGATTGAGGTTCAAAACTCCACCCATAATTCAAGGGGTAGGGATAGGACTGATGCCTTGTTTCCCTATCAGTTGCATCCACATGGACCAAAGCTTCGGGGTGAAGATATGGTTGAAATCCACCCGAACTAATGCTTCAAGTTGAGTATATGGTTGGCATGGGGAAGTTGGTCCTAGTGAGATAGGAAAACTGTGTTTTTTCCTCATGTATGTGATTGTGTACTTTAAACAGTGTAACTTTTTGTGTTTAATAAACCCCATAATAAATGTGTTGAAAAGGTAAGATAAGGGAATAATATTAAATGTTGGTATTGGACATAAAATGGCTAAGGGAACTTAATCTTTTCCTTGTCATTTATTATTTATTTCACTTTTTCATGCACAATTTTTTATACCATATATTTTTTAAACCCTGTTGGTGGTGTCCTATTGAGTTGTACTCACACCCTGCTCGAGCCGTCGTTGGGTACCTGGGCAGACTTCATGTCAGCAGGTCCGGAGAAGGGAAAATGCCCTTGTTAGGTAGTTGGGTTGGCATGGGTGTGTGTGGAGGAGGACCGAGTCTTGGTGTCAGGACCATTTTGGGGATTTTATGATTTGTCTTCATTTGGGTGATTTTATGATTTTTCTTCATTTTGGGGTTTATTCACTTTTTCACTTGTAGCATGGCATGAAATATTTACTGTTGGACATGATTGTACTCCATTTGGGGGAATGGTTGTTTATGAATTCTCTTTTGTTATTGATTGTTATAATTCTATTTTGTTTATCTTCTGTTGTGGATAACTCTGATAAAAGGGGGGGTATACTCTCCCTAATTTACTATTCAGACCCCCGTTTCTAGTCAGAAACCTTTGGAGAACATGGAGGCATGCTTAAGTTCATGTAACCACCCAGCTTGAAGCACCGGTTTAGTGGCTTCTAGGTCGGGGACATTACAAAATCTATGTAGATACCTAGTCCTAAGGGTGAAAAATAGTATTACATCAAATTATTCCATAGTAGGAATTTATTTTTTTCAAAGAACGAGACCCCTTATATTTCAAAACCACCACCATGTATTATGAGAGAGAATACACCATCAAAATTTATTAACTTTAACACCACTAGTTGTTATTAGGTTAGGTAAATTTCATAGGGGGTGAACCATGATATTTTAATCTTTATAAAACAAACCTCATCAGTGACCCATTTTGAATTATATGAGGAACAATCCTCTACCTCACAATCAATATGAATTGATAAAGTAAATATAATTGGGACAAAATTAATTTATTTGGTTCAAATTAACTGGGATAATCCATGGATAATGCAAAGGGAACGTGTTGATGTTCTTGAAACACTAATTTCACTACTTTTTTTCACAATTTAAATTATCCACGCTGACCATCAAGGTTTATAACCCTCAAAATACAAATATCTCACCAATCTCAACCACTCTAAAAATCACTATCACTCTATGTTTTGTTTAATTGTTATTTAAAAATAAATATTAAGTCATCACCAATAGGATTTTAGTTTTTTATCCACTTTCATACACTTATAAACTCTAAGAAACTCTAGTGAAATTATAACAACTTTTATCTTTATTACACACATAAATATGATTTGTAACTTAAATTTTCACTTAATACAACTCTGAGGATTGATAGGTCTAGTGTATTGGAAAATTAAGAACATTACATAACAAATTAGAACATAAAACACAACATCTTTATTGAAAACTTATTTTACATGACCACAACATTCCTTCGTACTAAGCATTGCATTGGATAGCCTGAGGACATGACAAATAAAAGGATTAGCTATATATCCCTCTAAGGGAGAAAAAGTCATAACATGAAGAATATAGTACATGTTAGGCAATAGGAAAATCAATGTAGAACAAGCGAAACATGAAAATAAAGACATGATATAGCATGATTATTATAAATTGGAAATGTGGAAACAACATTTAACATGATATTAACATGAGCCAAGACTCATTGCACATAGGGAATGTGTAAACCATCATTTAAATAAAATTAGCATGATTAAACCCTCATTGAACTTGAATTATCATGAGTAAACCCCCATTGCAATTGACGTATCATGTTACTAATCTTTACTCAATGAATTGGAGCGCTATTAGGGCACTCCCTTCTTAATCATTTCATTTCATGCATAAGTGTTCCATATTGATCATACAACATGGATTCATTAAATATCTTTATTTACTACATAATAAAGGATTGTGGAATTTATACATCAAACTCTATAATCAATATGTAAATGTTCCTAAAGGTGAATACCCTTGATAGGGAAATGGTCATGGTATTCACTACACAATGACTTTGGCTAGGAGAATCACAGTGCAATTTCGACAGCATAACGGTGTGACATAAGAATTTGTAAAAATGGTTGATGAGAGATAAAGGGGTATCTAATCATATATAAATGAAATGGAATGTAAGGGGGTCATATAGATACATGTACCAATATATTTAATTGAATTTATATGCTTAATATAAAATAATTTCTTGAATGTAAATGAGAAGAGAGAAATTCCATACAGAATTTCGGCATGGTAACAATTGTGAATGAAATGAATTAATTAGAGAGAAAGAAGTATATCATCATTAAAACATAAGGAGGGAATTATGGTGGAGTTATTAAATCATACCCCAACATTTGTAATTGAAAAAATGGTATAACAATATAATGAAATTTGGACAAACATAAAATCATTTTCAAAATGTTAAAATGTTTTATTAGTCTTGGAGGTTCCCCTAAGGCTTTGTAAAATAAAAACAAATCACATTATATTTAAGGTAAAACATATATAGGATGAAAATACCATTTATAGTATTTTATTACAACACTATTTGGTTATTATGATGTATTAAAACACATTATATATTTAAATGGTATTTAATTTTTATCCAAAAATTCAACTGTCTCAGAAAATTATAAAAAATTCACCATTAGATAATTTTTATTTCTTTATTCCAAATATAATATTCGTTTAATCTAAATAAATTTATAAATAAGTGATTTTTTTACTTTTAAAATAAAAACCAATATTTATAAAAAATTCATGAGTTTTGGAAAAAAAATATTCAAACCTTAATAAAAATTACAATTGTATTCATAAAAATTATAGGATCATTTATATTTAATAAAAATTTATTTAGTAATAATATATTATTAAAATATTATTTAATTCAAAAACCCATTAATTCATTAAAATATATTTCCTAACTATATGTCAACTAAAAATACTATTTTTTCTGTAAGAGATATTTACAATGTAATAATAATAAAATGAATGTATATTATTTATTCTATACAAAAAAAACAATGCACATAATAATGGTTTTATGATATTTTTTATATAAACCCTTTTAACACCTGTATGTGACCTAAGGGTAAGGTGTGTGATGGTGAAAGAGTCTTGGGGTGGCTCAGATAACATCGCTCGGGTGGTAATCTCTACCAACTTCAACTTCTCCCATAGGTAGTTCTATTCAAGCTTAACATACTGCATCTCAGCTATGGATTGGTCAAGAGTGATGCCTAGTGATTCCACCTTGTTTCTGAGCTCTGACAAATGGGCTTCGTATGGAGTAATTCTACTAGATGAGGTAATCACTTTCTTTGTCTGAGTAAATTGAATTTGGTAAATCTCTATATTTATACTAATCATTTGATCACTGTTCAACAACTATATTAAAAATAGTAACAATTTATAAGAGTATTTTAAAATACAATAACATAAACCAAGGAAGTTCATATGTTTTATATATCCATTTCACATAATAAGATATTTAATTAGATCAAGATGAATTTTAATTAATAAATGTTTGGGTTGTTATAATCTTCCCCCCTTAAGAAATTTCACCCTCAAAATTTCCTTTTCCCATACTAAAATAGGAGAGGGTAACTCTACTTCATCACATCTTCTCATTACCACTTTGCTTCTTCAAACTTGTGGCCTTTCCACAACACCATGACTAGGGTCATTTTCTTATTTTGTAGATCATTCTCTATATGATCTAATATATTCATCGGCTTCTCTTTATAGGAGAGGTCATTATCCAATGGTACAACCTCTAGATTGAGTACATGAAATGGGTTAGTTATGTACTTCCTCAAGAGTGATATATGGAATACATAATACACTTGAGATAGGTTTGGTGGGAGAGCTAGTCGATAGGCCACTTCTCCAATGCGATCAAGGATTTCAAAGGGACATTGTTCCTTGGAATAAGCTTTCCCTTCTTCAAAAATCTCATAACTCTCTTCCATGGTGATATGCAGAGGAATAACATGTCTTCAACATAAAACTCTAGGTCTCGTCAATGATTATCAACATAGCACTTTTGTCAACTCTGATCAGTTTTAATGCGTTGTTGGATGATCTTAACCTTCTCCACCATTTCCTGACCTAGGATTTTTTTCTCCTCAACTTTATCCCAACATGCCAATGTTCTGCACCTCTTCCCATACATGGCTTCATAAGGAGCCATTTGGATGCTTGAGTAGAAACGATTATTGTAAAAGAACTCAACCAAAATAATATGTTGATCTCATCATCATTTGAAATCCATTGAGCATGCTCTCACCAAGTCCTCAAGTGTTTGGATAGTTCGCTCAGATTGGCCATTAGTTTGAGGATGATAAGTCGTACTATTGTTCAACTCAGTATTCAGAGCATGTTGAAGACTCTTCTAGAACTTAGTGGCGAATCTTGGATCTTGATCATATACAATAGATAGTGGCACTTCATGCAGCCTTACCACTTCTTTGATATATATATCTGTTCCAGTTGATTCAATGAGAAATCTTCTCAAATTTCAATTAAGTGTGCTGTATTTGTAAGGCGATCCATAACAACCCAAATTGAATTGTTTTTTTTAGTTGTATTTGGAATTCTAGTGACAATGTCCATGGTGATGTTCTCCCATATCCATGTTGGTATGGGTAATGGATTCATCATCCCATTAGACTTCTCCCTCTCATCCATCACTTACTGACATACCAGGCACTTTGATGTATACTTAGTGATCTCCTTATTCAGGTTATCCCACCAATAACGCTCTCTGAGATCTCGATACATATCTGTGTTTCCTGGGTGAATGGAGAAATTCGAACTACGTGCATTATTGCAAAGTTCCATCTTTAACGTTGGATTTGATGGAACACATAGTCTTGACCCAAATCTTAAAATCCCTTCTTTATTAACATTGAACAATGCGGATTTCCCTTTTTTGATAGTTTCAACTTTTTTCTGAATTCCCACATCATCCTTTTGAGCATCCTTTAACCATTCCATAAGAGAAGGTTGAGAAATCATTTGTGAAAGGATTAATGATGTTACCTTATTTTTGATTCCCATGTCCATCTTCATCAAATCTAAGAAGAATGTATCCTTTTCAATTCTAATCAATGATAGAATTTCTAGGTCCTTTCTATATAGAGCATCCACCACATTGTTCACTTTCCTAGGGTGGTAATGGATTGACCATTCATAGTCTTTTATTTGCTCTAACCATATTCATTGGAGAATATTAAAATATTTCTTTATGAGTATATACTTGAGGCTTTTGTGGTCCGTATATATTTCAAACTTCTCCCCAAAGAGGTAATTTCGCCAAATTGTTTAAGAGAAGATCACTCCATCCAACTCCAGATCATTTGTTGGATTGTTTTTCTCCTGAACATTCAATTTCCTTGAAGAATAGGAAATTAAATTTCCATTTGTCATCAACAAACAACCCATGCCCTTCTTCAAAGCATCACTGAATACCACAAAAGGTTCTCCACTTATAGGCAGTGTGAGCACGAACGCAGTGATAAGCCTCCATTTCAACTCCTTGAAGATCTCTTCACATTCATCACTCTAAGAAAACTTGACTCTATTCTGAGTTATATTGGTAAGAGGGTTTTACAATAATGAGAAATTTATCACAAATCAACGATAATATCCAACTAACCTCAGTAAGCTACGGATATCCATCACCGATGTTGGGCTTGGACATCCCTCAATTACGACTGTCTTGGAGGGATATATAGATATCCCATTTCTTGTGATTATATGACCCTATAATGAGAATTCCTTCAACTGGAACTAAAAGTTGTTTTAATTTTCATAGAGATTATCCTTTCGTAAGGTCTCTAGTACGGTGCATAGATCCTCCTCATGCTCCTCCTTGGTTTAGGAGTATATTAGAATATCATCTATAAAGACTAATAAAAAATTTTCAAGGTAATATGTAAAGTATATATTTATCATGTCCATTAATATTTCTGAAGAATTAGTATGTCCAAAAGTCTTTACTCTTAATTCATAGTGCTCGTACCTTGTACGAAAAGAAGACATGGGGATATCCTTCTTCTTCACCCTTACTTGGTAATATTCCGACTACAAATCCCCCTTGGAGAAGTATTGTTATCCACATAGCTGATTGAACAAGTCATACATTCTAGGCAGAGGACACTTTTTCTTTATCATAATTTTGTTGACCTCACGATAATCTATGCAATGGTGCATTAACCCATCCTTCTTCTTGACAAAAAGGACTAGTTCACCCTATGGTGAAGCACTTGGGCGTATAAACCCTTTTTCCATATTCTCATATAGTTGTTTATTTAGCTACTCAAGCTCCAAAATAGCAATTATACACAGAGTCTTGGATATTGGAAATTCCCTAGGTATAAGATCAATTGACAATTCAACATATCTTCTATGAGTAAGACCAAAAAATTCCCCAGGAAACACTTCAGCGAATTCCCTCTCAGAAGGAATGTATTCAAGGATGGATGCTTCCTTAGACTCAATCATCTGAGCAAGATACAGGTGCTCATAGGGTAGTATAATCCATGCTTAAGATGACAGTGATAAAGAAGATTCATCCTCCTCCTTGCACTTGTATAAAATCGGGGGTCGATTCTCCAAATGGAGAGTGAATTATCTCTCACAGAAATTTATGTTGGCTCTATATAGAGAAATCCAATCCCTGCCCAGAATTGCATCAAATTCCACCAGAGGGAGTATGATGAGGTTTTTGGGATTTTCAATCCACAAATTGTGATAGTGGAGGAGTTATATTCATGGGATTCAATTATTTCCCCATTTTCTGTTCTCATTGACATCTTTACTTCTATGATTTGGGGTGGTGTTGGGATTGTTATACTAAACATTTTGGATATAAAAAAATGCATAGAACAAAAATAAAAAAGTACATTATCTATTATTAAATGAATAACTAGTGTACCTGTCACCACTTCATTGTCGGGGTTTTCTTCAGTGGTAGGGAGGGAAAAAACGTTCCCTTGCTGCCTTGGAGTTTTTTGGTTTTCCCCAAAAAAATTTGGCTTAGGGAACTGGTTTGAAAAGTTCCCTGGTTCTTTGTAGTTGAAGAAATTAACAATGCATTTAGGGTCAAATGGAGTATTCCTATCCTCTGTCATAGTAGCAGGTTTTTTTGTCACCAGTTAATGGCAAGGTGCTATTCTCTTCCACCCCTAAAGCATTTCCTCGTCCCATTCAGGTAATTTCCAGTGTGCTTCTTTCCAAACCTTTGGAAAGTGAGGTGTTATAGTTTCTTATAACCATTGGATTTATCCATAGAACTGCCAGAATTAAATTCCACCTTATGATTCTTATCCCCATGATACCCCGAAGATTCATCGATCTCCATTTCTACTTTGACGGAACATCAAACAATTTCTTCATATCTCTCAATGTCACAGATTTCTAGGGCTTTATGTAGTCTAGGTTTTAGACCACCAAAGAAGCGGTCAAACTTGCATTCAGGGATAAAGACAAAGCTGGAGGTATATCATGCAGGCCTTGTGATGTTTTCCTCATACGCTAAGATGGAATTGTTCTCTTTTTTCTTGAGGGAAAGTAAGGCCCATTCCATATTATGTTGGAGGGTGTGAGAAAACTATTTATCAATTTTTTTTATCAAAATCATTCAATTACAAGTCCTCAATTTCTTCATCAGGATGCATATTTTTGATCAATGTCCACCATTTATCAAATTCACCCTCCATACTATAAGCATCCAGAAGAACCTTCTTCTATTTAGAACATTGATGGATAGAGAAGATTTTTTTAATGGAGTTGATCCATTTCTCGACAATTGAGGGATCAGATGACCCATTAAAACTAGGAGGCCTTTTTCTCATGAATCTCTTGATTACAACTTTTTCTTTCTTGGGGGGGGGGGGGTTGGAATTTCCTCTTGACCCATCTTTCTATTAAAAACTTGAGTTAATTAAGAGAGTATCTTGAAAAATTGTGCAATTCTCTCTCCCATCAGATTGGGAATGTCATTAAAATAGTCATCACATTGACTTTGCATCAGTTGTTAGCCCGAGTCCTCATATTACTGGCCATTGGATGGAATAAAAGGAATTTTAGAGGTAACACATAAAGGGGAATCCAACGAAAAAATGAATAAATTATAAATTATATTCATTTCTGTAACTTATCAATGTTATCCATGATCTAATTCCCAACATATATTCTTAGGGGTTTTTTCTTTAATTCCCATAATAATGGTTCATAATAATCTTATGACTTTACCGAAGTATATCCCTCGATATTGTCGTAACCAAGAGTACAACAAGGCCGATTGTCACGCACAAGTTCTCGTTTGAGTCTAGATCAAAGCGGCATTATCAGGTATTACCCCTAAATACATCTGTGCTAGAGCTGCCTCGACTTGTTTATATCCATACAGGGATGTATTTGCATGATAAACTACAAACTCTATAGTCACCAAAATTTAGGGATGTTTTTATTATACTTAGTCTTATCCCGGAGGATTTCAGTAGGGTTTTCTAATCATAATCCAAAAAACAACTAAACCTGTCATTTGATACCAACTATAAAAACCTTTCTATTTATTACACAAATAAACAAGATTTTTTAGGAAATAGGGATATCGACAACATTCCTTCATACATTTCATTGTATAGGATAGACTGAGGACATTCATAAGAAAATGGTGAGATATAAAACCCAGTATAGGAGATAAAAACGAATAGCATGAAGAATATAGTACATGTTAGGAAATATGAATATCAATGGAGAAAAAGAGAAACATGAACATAAAGTCATGATATAGCATGATTATCATAACTTAGAAATTTGTCAACAACATTTAACATAATATTATCATGAGCCAAGGCTCATTGCACATAGATCATGAGTAAACCCTAATTGCACTTGATTTAACCTTAGTAAACCCTCATTACACATGAATTATCTTGAGTAAAACCTAATTTCAATTGAAGTATCATGATACTAATATTTACCCAATACATTGGAGCGCTATTAGGGCACACCCTTCTTAATCATTTCATTCCATGCATAAGTGTGTCACATAGATCATACAACATGGATTCATTAAACATAATAATTTATTACACAATAAAAGAATGTGGAATTCATACATGAAACTATATAATCAATAATTAAATGTGTATAAAGGTGAATATACTTGATAGAAAAATGAGCATGGTATTCACTACACAATGACTTTGTCTTGGAGAATTGTGGTGCAATTTCGAAAGCATAACTCTGTGACATAAGAATTCATAAAAATGGTTGATGTGACAGAAAGGGGTTTATAATCACATGTAAATGAAATTTATAGTAATGGGGATATATAGATACATTTCCCAACATAGGTAATGGAATTTAGATGCATAATATAAAATAAATCCTTGAATGTAAATGAGAAGAGAGAAATTACTTACAGAATTTCAAAAAGGTAACTAGTGTGCATGAAAGGAATTAATGGGAGAGAAATAGGTCTATAATCATTCAAACATAAGTATGGAAGTATAGAGGAGGTTTGAAATCATACCCCAACATTTTTAATTTTAAAACGAGTATAATAATATAAATAAATTTGTACAAAAATGAGAAAGTAAGAAATCCCTTACTTGGAAGTGTGATCCCAAAGGCATGGGAGAGGCCTGAGAGGGGATTCTTAAGAGCTTGGGGCTCCTTGGGAGGATTATATAGAGATGAGATTAAGGGTTGGTAGAGATATAAATGGTTTTAGTGAAGAGGAATGTGATATTGGGTGAGTTTATATAGGAAAGAAGATGGAATTATTTATTATTTAGGTTTTGGACACCACACATTAAACTAATCAAACCCACAAACCATCACATGGTTTTTACCCATGGCTTTTACAAAAGTGGAGTCGAAAAAATTATTTTATAAGGATAATGGGAAAAATTATTAAAATATTAGGATTTCTTATGTGGAGGTGAGTCACACTCTTAAAGAAATCATTTTAAAAATGTTAAAATCTTTTATAAGTCTTGGAGGGTCCCCTAAGGCTTTGTAAAATAAATCAAAAAACCCTAAAATCAAATTATTTTTAAGTTAAAACATATATTGTCAGAAAATAACATTTATAGTATTTTATTACAACACTATTGGATCATTATGATGTCATAAAACACATTATATATTTAAACTATATTTAATTTTTACACAAACAATCGACTGTCTCAGAAAATTCTGAAAAATTATCTTTTGGATAATTTCAACATCCTGATTTCAAAGATAATATTCATTTTATATAAATAATTTTCTAAATATGTGAATTTTTACATTTAAAATAAAAACCGAAATTTATTTAAAATTCATGTGTTTTGACAAAAAAATCTTTCAAACCATAATAAAAATTACAATTGTATTCATAAAAATTATACGATCAATTATATTTTAAAAAAATGTAATTTTGTAATAATATATTATTAAAATATTATTTAATTAAAAAATCCATTAATTATTCAAAATATATTTCTCAACTGAATGTTAACTAAAAATACTATTTAAGAACTATTTACAAAGTAAAAATAATAAAATTAATGTGTATTATTTATTCTATAAAAAAATAATGCACATAATCATAGTGCTTGGGTATTGTTACATAAACCCTTATAACATCCTCATATGACCTAATGGTAAGGTGTGTGATGGTGACAGACTCTTGGGGTGGCTTGTATAACATCGCTCTAGTGGTAATCTCTCTCAACTTCTACTTCTCTCGTAGGTAGTTCCGTTCAATCTTAGCGTGTTGATGCTCGACTTGGGCTTGGTCTAGAGCGAAGCCAAGTGACTCCACCACCTTTCTGAGAACCAAAAAATGGGATCTGTATGGATAAATCCAACTGGATGAGGCCATCACTTCATTTTGCTAAGTAAATTGTATTTGTTAAAGCCCTATATTTATACTAATCATGTGATCACCATTCCAAGACTATATTAGCAACGATAGCAATTCATAACGGAATTTTAAAATCCAATAACATAAACCATGGAAGTTCATATGTTTTATATATCAATTTTACATAATAATAATTTTAATTTGATCAAGAAGAATTTTTATTAATAAAAGTATGGGTCCTTATAGAAATATTATTCCAGATACATCTCTAACTTTCCAGTACAAGTTTGGGATTCCTACATTGTTCTCTCATATCTATCTCTGATCTCTATCACTGATGATCCATGAAACTTATTCCTTTGAAATAAAAATAAATATATCTATTTTATTGGATAAATAATCTAATAACCCTATTTAAAACTATATTAAGATCATCCATTTAATTCCCTTAATTCCCACCAGAATGAAAGAAAATAGGATCATACAGGTCTGCCGACTTGAATTTTTCATGGTGTGATAATCACTATCATGACACGAACCTAAAATTATTCTAAAAATAAACCCTTATATTTCATATTACATGAGAACCTCTATGATGAGACACACTTCATCATGATGTGTAAATATTAATATCTGAATTTTATAGCCCTTATCCAGAAATCATTCCATGGAGATAAATTTATAATTCTCCTCTAACTAGCACAAGAAAACATGAATCTCATTATCAGTATGTGGCCACCAATACTCCATGACATACATCTAATACATATTGATTCTTATATTCATGATATTTAACAACATAATGTGACCACCTTTAGAATGATAGAGCCACAAAAATCCTCTTCACTCATCTTAGGACATGGCCATATTTCCAATGTTGTTATGCATCATTTTCTGTTTTAAAAAAAATGGAATATTATTTCTTATAATCCTTAAATATTAAACAAATAACCTTACCTATTAAAATTATTTACTATAGTTTTATCTTTAAGTATTATCATGGTGTGACATAGGCTCTTACAGTATGGCCAAATTAGTTATCTCTAAATATCCTTAAGTCAAACTCCCATGGGTTTTCCACATCAAAATTTACTCCCTTTTATTCAAACCATTAGAATGGGATCTTATAACATATATAGACCATGAAAGAAATAGAAGTGTCATGATTTGACTATTTTTCTTCTCCTAGTGACAAAGTACACAATCCAACATACAATTTTAGATAAATCTTATGTATACAGTGGACACATGACTTTACCATTTGAATGGAACTCCATTAATGAATTGATTTATGTTTTCATGGTGTTACATATGTATTACTAAAAAAATATTCAATATTCTTCCAAAGAATCTTTACCCTAAAAAATTACCTTGAAATATCCTTTGTAAGTTTCTTTAACCACCTTGTTACAAACACAACCTAAAATTTCTCTAAGGTTATTTTTTTGAATAAGTATTATTGGAGAAGTATAACTACAATCACAATACTAGGACTATCTATCATTAATATGAAAGTGGAAAATATTAAATGTAAGATAAATATTCTAATGGGATCTGGGAAAAAATAGCAAGAAATTCTTGGAAGGATTGGAATTAAAATCCATAAGATGCATTGTAGGAATATAAGAATTATTTTAAAAGTCCCATTTGTATGTATCCCTAGAGTATGTTTTTTAGGAAGACATTTCATATTCAAATATAAATAGTTCATTTTGACTTTTAATTAATGAAGGATATGAATTTTGATTGCATGTGTACTACAGGGAATAATAGGTTTGATTCGAATTAATTAAAATAAATTATAATAGAATCATATTAGAATGCTATGATTATGAAAGAAAAGGTTAAACTGTATCATGATAGGTTTACCAATAATATATAATTCAAGGAATAAAATCTAGTAATTTTATTCAATTTCAGGGTAAATATTTTTATGATGAATCTAAATTATATATATATTTTTACTATTCAAGGATATATAAGTGAACCCTCATAGAGATGTAATTTGTTTTTGAGATAATGGAGGTATATTCAATATTAAGTTATAAATTATAAAGATATAATTTTAATGGGATAATGTGGAGAAATCCACCACTATTTTATTTTCTTATTTAAGATGGTAAAGTATTGGGCAGATAAATATAATCCATGAACACTTTAGAGGCTTCCCAGGATATTTAATTTTTATTAGTATGATTTGGAATAAGAATCCTTTCACCCACTGAGGGTGTTTATTTCAAATTAAATGGATTTATAGACTACACAAATTGATGATAATGGGGATTCAAACACACCCATATACAAAGTCCCATAGGAATAGTTGAATTCCACTTTCCATTTATTTTAATTTAATCTCATTTTTATATCATTTTTACATCTACCAACATATGTACATTTTTAGTATTGGGTAAAAATAGAGTGTTGTGGATTGTGGTGTGTGTTATTCTTAGGAAATAACTCGATTATATTATCCATTAACTCTTTAAGAGATAGATAATTTATAGAATATACAACCTATTTTGGATGAATGGGATAGAAAAGTTTAGATTAAAAGGTATTATGTGGATCAAAACATTAGTTGTAAAAAATAGAATTTTGAGATTTAATTTGGGGAAAATTTTCTTATGTAAGGGAATTAATACTCTATAATACAATTTAATTGGAAATTAGATAAGTTTATTGACTTGATTAAAACTGGTAGTTGGGAATCTATCAAATTTATTCAAAGATAATTGGACACACAGTGTGTGAATAAAAAAATTAAAAACTTGAATAAGTGTGTAATGGAAATCTAAGAGTAAGCTACCCTTATTCTACTTCCATTCCCATGTTATCATAAATAACCTTGGGGGACACCTAATATAAGGAATGTTTTTTTTGCATTATCTATTCTCAATGAATAAGTGTAAAACACCTGTAATGGATTATGAAATTTAAAATAGAGTATGTTCTTAGTTATAGGGAGAAATAGATAGTGACAGTAATACTGAAATTAGTTGAAAAGGGTCAATTAACTTATAATATTGTTGTTTATGTTTCATCAAGGAAGTGAGAAATTAAATTGTTATTGAAGAAATTGAAGGAGAGGGATCATTGAAGGTGTTTCATGTTTGAATATTGATCCAACTAATATCAGTTCATTTGACCTTTAATGATACAAGGATCAAAAAATAGATGATATGAGATATTTTTAAGACATGTCGAGAGAAATTAATTTAGGATAAATAATCACTCAATTGAGTGGGAATGTTAATTGCATAATGTTTTTAATATTTTTACATAGGTTTTAAATCTCATTTTATATCTTTCTTATCATTTTCAATGGATTTGTAGTTGTTTTCTGCCTCTTCATAGTTTTTGGAATAAAACCACATATAAATAATACATGTATAAATTATCATTCATTAAATCCATAATTTGAAACATAATTCAATTGAAAAAAATTATCCAATGTGCGGATGGTTTTATATGGAAGTAATAAAGTTATGGATTACTAAATATAAGATTTTAAAAGTAGAATTGTATTAAAATTCAAGGGTTAAGACTACATCGAGGGAAAATGTGACATGATCATCGATCATATGTCTACACCACAAGGAAAATGTACATGAGAAGGTGGTATAACACTAATATATTGTCATATCGAACCATGGTAATCTATAATAGAAACCCAAATATTATAGTTTCAACATTAAGAATACACTAGATCTAATGGATCACCACGTATAATAATGAGAGTATGCTACATATTCAATATAGTGTCATGGTCATAACCTTAAGAATATGTCTGTTCATTAACATAAATTTTCTCACCTTTCTTAGACTACGAAAAAAATAATGTAGTATAAGAAAAACATTTTAAAATATACTACTGCCCATGAAATATGAACCAAAACATGTGAATACGGTCCCCAAACTATATAATTTCAACCATATAATAGATACTATAGTTCATTTACAATATAAATAAAATTAAAAAACTCTATTAGGTGGGGATATGAATAATTATGCATTGGATGTTACATATGTCAGTTCTAGAGACAATGTCCACAACCCAATTTTTTATGAGGTAGCGACACATCATTTTTTAGTTATTAAAAGATTCTTAAGGTAC
Source organism: Viscum album (assembly GCA_963277665.1). Taxonomy (NCBI): domain Eukaryota; kingdom Viridiplantae; phylum Streptophyta; class Magnoliopsida; order Santalales; family Viscaceae; genus Viscum; species Viscum album. The sequence goes on along the minus strand of OY728119.1, from coordinate 483,851,530 downwards.
CCAAGATTAATATTACCCTAATTATCTAATATATAAAATTTATAAAATATAGTATACGTTAAAACCAATATATTATTATTGATTATATTTTTAGAAATGATGCAGTTCAAGAAGGGAAGCTAAAACAATAGAAGTGTTTCTATAAACCTAAAATATTATAAAATAATATTGAATGATTAATAAATATTTAAATAATAAAGATTTAACATTAAGAGTCTTTGATAACCATCAAATCCATGTGAAATACATGCACTGTTTGTAAGACAAAAGTAATCCCAACACAATTATGTTTAACCGACAGGTAATAGATTAACAAAATAGACATATGAAACCAAATCCAAGAGAGTGATGAAATGATTCATGATGGTATCAGGAGTGGTGTTAGGATCATAAAGTTTTATTTAAGTTACTTTATGTTCTATCATAAGGTGTTTAAACTTCTGAAGTTTTATCATCAAAAGTTCAGTATATGATAGTTCACATCAGGCTTGTTATAATGAGGATACATGAACCTCTAGCACATAATTCAACCCATTAGATGTTCACAAACTTATAATGGATTTTGGGAAGATTCATCTTTGGGAATAGTGAATAGTCTATTTTCTGGGATAGTTGAGTTGGCGAAAGATTTAACTGCATGAAGAAGTCAACAGATGATGGATGACAAATTTTAGTGCTTAGTATTACCTTTTTTAGGGATAATAAATCTATATTAAGTGAGGTGAGACTAGATATTGATATGGAAATATGAATTTCTAATTTTACTAAATTATAAAAAGTTTACCATTGAATTTTTAAGAAATATTTTTTGTAAATTCTATACATCCAGTAATACATAAGAGTTAGAAGTGTTTCCCTATGGATGTAGGATGAAATTATGAACTATATAAATTTGATGTTCTTTATTTATGGTTTTTGAATTATTTCTTTTGTTTGCGTTATTCATCATTTATAGAAATGATTAATGTGATTATTTAATTCTTAATAATAGTTCTCTAAGAAATAGGTGGAAGATCCAATAGATTAAAATTATGTTATGATGAACTACCATTGGATATGAACTTTAGGTGAAATCAAGGTTAAACTAAATGGTATTTTTCATATTTTCATTTTAAAAAGGAATCTTCCTTACCTAAAAAGTGATACTAAATGGATACCATATTTGGACACTCTTAGAAATTAGGTATTTTCTCCCATTATTTAGAGTATTATAGAATTTCAATCAGTTAATATCATATGAAGATATAGAAACAGATAATGTCAAGGTTCATATTAATTTGTTTGAAGAAAGTGACTTTGGTTTATAAAAGATACATATATAATACTATATAATCCAGAAGAATATCAATTTTTTAAGAAAGTTGACAAGATGATGAATTTTAGAAAATAAAGGTTGGACTAAAAAGCACTAGGCTTGGTGTGGATGAAATTAGAATGAAATGTTTCCTTCAAAATATAGAAGAAGAAAACTATAGGTAAAATTTTAATGGAATTGGAAGAGATGTATGAAAAACAAAAAAAACATTTAAAAAGTGTTTATGATGAGGTTTTTTTATCTTTCAGATATCAGAAGGATGGTCATCAACATATCATGTGAATGAATTTAACATGATTAGAAGTTATATTGAATAAGTGAAGGTATCCTTCATAGGAAATGTGTAGTCTATACTACTATTTTCATATTTATTGGAATCTTGGGATGAAATCATTACTATGGTATGAAATTCCTCTAAAAAATATGGTCTAGTGTTTTAATATTTCAAGAATTTGATCTTAAATGAGGAGCTCAAGAGAAGAGAGATAAAAAAACCTTCTGGTAGTCAATTGAATACTAACATAAGGGGATTCGCACCTCATAAGAAGAATCATAAATAATTAGAATAAAATATTAAAGAGAAGAGTCATGGAAAGTTAGCTGGTCCAGAGATTACCTACTGGAATTTTGGTAAGATATGGAATCTTTATAGGAAATAAGGAAATATAAAAAGAAATACCTGGTGAATGAGCATCAAAAGCTTAAAATAAATAAAATAAAATAAAATATCGTAGCGATATACTAGTCACTATTCCTAATTCTATATATTAATGGGTATTTAACTTGGGTGCATCCTTACATTCATTGGATGATCACATATAGATGACAAAAAAATGTATCTAAAATGTTTGGGGGAGTTATTCCAGAAAGTGATGATGCTTTGGAAGTGGTTGTAAAGGGATATATGTAAATCTATAAATATATAATGTGAGTATTACTTGGTTGAAAGGAGTGATACATATACCAGGTCATAGGGGGAATCTAATATTAGTGGGATAACTAGATGATGAAGGAATAAGTATTACTTTTAATAATGGAGTCTGGAAATTAACTCAAGTATCCATGGTTATGGCATGAGGAGTAAAGGAAAAAAACCCATCAACTGAGTAGAAGTTCATATGGGAGTTAAATATCTAAAATTTCATTCTATGAAAACATCGAGGTCAATCATTACAAATAGGTTCACCTTAGTGAGAATAACATGAAGGTTTTAATAGGTACAGTCAGATGTTCACACATATTTTTGGGTACCTTATTAAATTCAATATTATAGAGGATCATGTTACTTCATCAAATTCATTGATGATTTAATGAGAAAAGCATGGATCCATTTTATTAAAAATAAATTTGATGTGTTTGGTTCCTTTTTACAGTGGAAATCCATAGTGGAATAAGCACGTGGTCAGAAAATGAACTGCCTAAGTTTTGATAATTGTGGTGAATAAAATTGTTGAAATTTTTGAAAATTCTATAGAAATACGGGAATTAGGTTTGGGATAATCATACATGAAACTCCATAACAAAATGGAGTGGAAGAGAGGATGAAATAGAATACAATAGAGAAGGCTAGATACTTGTGTGTGCACTTAGGTATTCCCAAGGAAATCCATTCAGAAGAAATTAAAATGATAAAATTAAGGAAAAATAAGAGTCTAACCTCTACAATAATAATAAATTTACCCGAATAATGTTGGTATGATATTCTATAAGAAGTTCCACACCTAAAAATATAAGGTTTAATTACTTATTCTCTTGTTGATAATAAGGACATAGATAAGATGAAGTCAAATTCCAAATAACATTTTATCATAGAATATGTAAATGATTTTTTTAGATACAAACTTTGGTGTGATGATCAATATAAGATCATAAAAATTTGATATTTGATATTCAATGGGAAGATCCTATAAAAGAATCATAACTTAAATGAATCCAAAGTTCAGGAATAAGTGGTCAAAAAATAAAGTACATGTTTGTACAAATAAATAATCTAGATATTCATAAATACCAGTGATAATAGGCCTAAATATGAATATAATATAAGTTCAACCAATGGAATATTTTCTAGAATGATAAAAAAAATTCAAAGTAAACACTGTAGTAGAAGAAAAATAATCTATTGGAGTACTGGAGGTTCAAGTAATGAAAACTAAAGTTTTAGTGAGTACTAAAACTTATCTAAATATATCTTATAGATTAATATGAATAGTCTAGAGTTATGGGGTCAAAAAAATATTCTTAATTCTAAAATATGATGGGGAAAATTATTTTTTAGAAGAGGTAGCAGCACTCAATGACTCAAAGGAGTAGGATTCATTCATGAAGTAAGAGATGAATTCCTTAATGTTCAATGGATCTTGGGACATGACTAAACTAATGAAGGGGAAATGAGTGCTAGAGAATAAATGTATTTACTATTATAAATAAGAATATGATAGAAGTAGCGAATAAAAGGCTTATTTGGTGGTGAAATATTACAATAAATGGAATGAATCAATTTTTTAGAAATATTTTCAATGGAAGAAAAGTATACTATAATCCAAATAATGTTAATAAATATTTCATCTGATGGATTACACTTTGAATATATGGATGTTAAGAAAGAATTTATACATGTTGATTTATAATAGGTGATCTTCATGATGCATCCTAAGGGTTTTGAAGGTCATTGGAAGGAGGGACTTATTTGAAAACCAAAGAGAAATGCATATGACTAGAAATATGCACCTCAAAAGTGAAATAGAAAGTTCAATGCTTTCATAACTATAGAAGGTTCCATGAGGAGTGACTCCAATCACTATTTATATCATATGTATTGGAATGATAGAAGTTACACAATTCTTATACTTTATGTGGATGAAATGCTGCTGGAAGAAACATAAATTGAATGGATTAAGATGCTCAAGAGTAAGTTATACATAAGATTTGAAATGAAGGATCTTGGTCAAACCAAGAATTTTTTTGGGATAAATATGGATCTGGGTCAACAATCTGGTATGATGGTGTTCCCCTGAAAATAATATGTTTATAAGATCATTGAAATGATACAAATGATCACATTTAAATTTTTTAGAACTCCTATAATGGACATTTCATGTAATCTAAGGTACATGAACCTTCAACGGAAAATGATTTTTGGTACATGGAAAGTATTTATATGCTTTAGCAGTTGGAAGTTTAATATTTTTGATGATATAAACATGGATAGAAATTAACTTTATTGTGGGAGTGGTAAGTTGTTTCAAGTATAACCCTAGGGAGGAGCAGTGGGAAGCTTTGAATTGGATCATCTAAGGATTCAGTAAATGCAACATTGTTCTTCCAGGATGACAATCATCTATTTTTTATGGATGAATATTTTTTGGTGATTTAGAATCCTAGAAAATAACAACATGTTTTGTTTTTAAATTTGGTGGTATAATTATCATCTGGATGTCACAGATATAACTGTTGGTCACTATCTATAATTGAAGTAGAGTATATTTCATCTACAGAAGCCGAGAATGAGTTAATCTAATTAATTCACTTGTTTTTGGAATATTGAAAATAATTATAAGGAGGAACATTATTTATTGATAGTCAGAGTGATATTCACCATTCCAAGAATCATTTAGTTCACGCACAAACAAAAGAAATTACATGAAATTACCTTTTATATAGAATATTATAGAGGAAAAGGTGTTTTATATTTATAACATATTAGGGATGAAAAATCTGGATGATATGGTCATAAAGGTGTTAGTCCAAGAATGTATGAGGAAAAATTGTGCCTTAGTAGGAATCGATTGAAAGATAAGAGAATAGAGAACACTACACTAAATGCAGAAAGATTAGTTTTGACTAAAGTTTTTGAGAATGTCAATGAGGTTATATGAATAAATATAAATGTTAGTGACTATTGAGATCAATATATAATCTTCAAGTAACTATAATTTCTATAATTATAAGTTTAGACTCTAGAAGTTTAGTCTTTGGAAATTTTCTTTATCCTTGTTAGAAAAAAATATGTATGAACCTTCAATATATAGGTCAAACCACTATAAGTTTACAACCATCTGAGAGATATTTTTTAGATTGGTCAATGGGAATGAAAAAAAAGTACCATATTGGACCATTGAGTTGGTGGAATCCTCAGTTAAATAGAGAATTCAATTGATGGTTGACTTCAAATGTTAGTGTTAAGTGTTATATATTTAATCGATAATGAACCTCTATAAAGGGAGGTGGGAACAACTACTGAGGTGGTCATCTAAAGTATTGATTGTAATGAATTAAAAAAAGTGTAATTATGTCTTTCTAAGATTTCATTTTTGTAAATTGTTTTACTTCAAATAATAAAAAATAGTTATAAATGTTATCTCATGGATGTAGGATGAAAGTGTGAACCCTGTAAAACAGGTGTTCTATCTTTGTTTTTCTGAATTCTTGTTTGGGTGTGTGTGATTCATATTTTATAGATATGATTAGTGTTCTTATTAAATCCCAAATTCCTATACTCTAAGAATATAGGAATGGTGATTCGACTTCTTAGATGTCAAGAATAAGGGAATCAGAACCTTGAATAGTACCTCAATTGGAGGGAAAAATGTTATCTTTGCAAGGAAATGGGACATAAAGTGATGAAATTTCATGGAGTTCAATGTCTTATCTATGGATAACATGGTCATTAACCAAATCAATTCCCTTACCTATGAAGTTAGTTATAAACTAAAGAAGGACCTATTCTATGGAAATTATTGTAAATAACGGATTTAAGTGTTTATGTATTTGGATTAAAAAATTATGAAATATATAATGAATTTTCAGTTTATGTTTTTGCTAGATATTTATAGGAATATGTTGAATGGTTCTAATAGAATAGAAAAGTTATTTCATGGAAAGGTGGAATTTTGACTAGGGTAAGATAACCCTAAATATGTTATTGATGTTGAGATAATGTTGTTTTGATAAAGATATGTATGGAATGAATAAGTAAATTGGATGGTAAAAATTACCTCAAAATTGATAAAAGGATTTGATGAAATTGTAATTTGTGCTATCATGGAAAGAGTTTAAAGAATTTTTATAATTAAATAATTTATCTAATATACTTTAGAATAAGTAATAATTCATGGTTTTAAAAAGTATGTATGGTAATTCAGGTTATTACCATATTTCATGAGAATACATGATAAAGGTTTTCAAATGTTTAGAATGTGATAATCAAGATATACACATAATATATGGTGGATCAATGTTAAGCTAATTTAGTGAACATATTTCTACAATTTTTAATTTCCATCTTTTGGATGGGTTACAAGGTTAACTATTTATTGAATGGTTTATGTTAAAATTTATATGAGGTTTTAGAGTTTAATTTATTATCTCACTGTATAAGTATTTATGCATGTTGGTTAATTTTTTTTACCATTTTTCTTTTATTATAATTAAATATATATGAAATTAGTTATCATTCTACCTTATGTTCAATTTTTTTACATTAGTAAAGAAAAATTCACCATTATTTCTTGGAATAAGATATGAAGTGTAAATAGATCATGGCATAAAAAAGAGTGATATTGTGCTAAAATCAAGTAATTATATCTTCTAATGACAGTTATTCAATTTTAGTAAAAGGGTCTTGAAATAAATGTTTTTCATATTATCATTATTTTTATTATTTTAAATTCCTCTTTCAAGCTTCTTTAATTTGTGGTCTTCTAATTGTTAACATTATCTAGATCACCCACTTTCTTATGATTAGTGATTTTTATTATTATATATGGTTATTTGTACTTTTATTCAATTTCCATGCTTTAAATTACCACCTATGTTATCTTATGTGGAAAACTAGTTATGTTTTACTTTTGGTAACAGTTATGTTTTCAACATTATTTTTTTAAGTAAGTTTTAGAATTCATTTTTACGATGTGGGTTTAAATGAATGGAACATTAATATATTAATCCTTTGATAACCTAGAAGAATATTTAGGTATAAATTCATTTTAAGGGGGGGTATAATGTAACAACCCAATATTTTTTGAATTATTGTGTTATGGATTATTTTAATCATTTTGATATATTTCATTTTATGTAACACTGAATATGTATTTTTTATATGAAAGAAATAAGTTTGGATTGAAATATATGAAACACCAAGTTAATATTTCACTACCTGAAACACTTATATTAACTTTTGATACAAAAAAAACTATGTTTTACTTATGTTACACACAATGTTGAATTCCTTTAATAGATTGTGTAACATACAAAGCCATGTTTTACTAGACTACAATATACTATTAATATTATTATTAAAATATTATTATAGATAAAACATAACTATTAGAATATGAGATATGATTAGGATTAATTTAATTATCATAATAGGGTTTTAACAAGTATAAAAAATAAATCTTTTTTTATCAATTAGTTAAAAATTAATGTAAGAACTAATTGAAAATAATGAAATTCCTTTTCTAAGAAAACTATGTACCTAAATATTTTATCTCAATTAATGAATCAAAAAACTATTGATTAATGTTTTTAATAAAAGTTATATATTATATATTCAAGAATTTTTTTGACACTCATCCAACTGTTTTTATAGGCATATGAAAAGAATAAATCCAATTTTATGAATAAAAAGATGTATATTTCTAAAAGGAAAATTTACCACCTTTTAATGTAAAACCCATTTTAAATGTAATTTTTGAAACTTTTATAATTTTTTTTAGATAAAATAAACTAATTTTTTGATATCATAATCTCAAAATTTACTTTAGGAATATTTTTGGTATTTTTCAATAAAGTTTCATATTTTAATGAATAGAGAAAAAACACTAAATTTTAATCACAAAACTTTTTTCATATAAATAATTTATATGGTTAAAATATATATTTAATTGGTTTTAAAGTTTAATTAGATAAATTTTATTCAATGTAATACAATATAATTCATTATAATCAATTTCGCATTGAAATTGGATATAAAAATATTTCAATCTTTTGAACATTTTTACTATAAAAACCTGCTTCGTTATCCAGTTTGTGGGGTTAAATTTCAATAAATATCTTCCACTTCTTTGATTTGAATTTAAAAAAACAGAATCTATTTTTCAAATAATCATAATTTAAATTTTATAATAATTTTAACTTTTTTTGATCAAAAATATTAGTGAAAGTTATTAAAATGAATTATAATGATTAAGAGAAAAATTAGCTTAACAAAGGACTAGTCCTTAAACATAAGGTTCAAAATGACTTGAAATTTTTTCCAAAATCCATTTTATTATCATATTTCAAACCTATTTAACTTTTTATAGGATTTGGAACATTAATTGTGCCACGTGAAATGGAAAACATGAGTGGAATTCCCATTTCAAAAATTTATAAGAATTCCACTCCTCTTCCACTATAAAAAGGGTCTCAAACCTCCAACTTATTCATAGATATCAAGTTTTTTTCTCAGAAACACTATTCTAAAATCACATAAAAAATCCCTACCTTCATCTTAGAAGCATACCTTTTTGAATAATTCAATACAAGGAAGAACTTTGGCACAAACCAAAAAGAGTTAACCAAAGAAGAGGTAACATCCTTCCTTAAGCTCTTATGTTTTATTTTCATTCTCAAAGCCCAAAAATACTATTATTAAATGATTATATAATAAACTATATATCCTAAATATATTTATATGTTTTTATTCTATTATTTTTAACAATAATTACACACACTTCCATCTAATGGGTAACAAACTTACAGTTCTTGTGTGGGATGAACTACTGCCTCACAAAATGATTTTCTTCATTTTTTCCTTTACCACCATTCACAGTTTGGAATTATGATGTAAAATATATTTTTATATTGTATATATTATATTTATGATTTATTTATTATTATTTAATATTATATAACACATAACTTCATACTTTCCATTTTTGAAATATGATAACTTCATTTTTGGATGTGCGGACACCCACCTTCTAAAAGTGATTTGATTCTTGAACACTTTACATGGAATGTATTAAGGTTAATTTTAGTGAAATAATATGATATATATGAAATAATAATGATATTTTAATGATAATATATATATAAAAATATATTTCATTTTCTTTTCTTTCAACCTGATAAGAAATCAGAAACCACACTCATATATATATCTTTTATAGATTATTATAAATATTTATATACTAAATAACTATGTTATATAAATAATTTTTTAAATTATTTAAATTACTAAATCATGATCCATGTAACTGGATCAATAATAACAAGTCAAAACATGTTTGATAAAAAAAGAAGTTATTACCCAAAACATTGCTTTAACATGGAATAGTTAATAAACGAGTATTATAAAGTCAAAGTGAATCATATATGGTATGGTATATAAGAATATTCTTCTTATTTATATTTATAAAAAACTTATATTTACTATACATGAGGCTTGAACATATACAAATAAATTCAAGGCTTAAGGTAAGTGTTTTCTCATCTTACTTTTTTTATCTGTGAGATACATTCTTATTCATAACTCATTTATTTTTGTATATATATACCTCCCATGAATGTATTATATTATTATTATACTTAAATATATGGTTATATAATTATCCATTTTATAGTATTTCTTTCATGGGATTTATTGTTTAAATGTTACTAAATCAGTAAATTAATTTTTGTCTCAAATTGCCTTCTTTGAGATACATGCCATGTTATGCACCTATATTTTTCTATGGGGTATATATACTAAATTTTGAAATATTATACCATGAATATAATTATTTCATGATATTTTAATATTTAAGTAATTTTATTCTCTCATTTAGAGTATGTTTCAATTTTTTAAAGTGGTAATGGTTTATTTCTAAAATCTCATCATTTATCTGGATTGCTTCTGATTATGATTCCACTAAAGAAATATTATGATCCATCTCTCAAGAAAACTAAAAAATTTTCTTATCCTATGTTTATTAATGATATATTAATGAATTGGTAACATTTTTCACAATTTGGTACTTAATATAATTAATAATTATTTTAAGAAAATCTGATTTCATCACTCTCTTCAATAAGAAATTTGTATTCTTTCCAAACCATGTTTTCTAAAAAAATCAACCATATTTTACGTTTAAAAATTGTTTTAAATGATTTCAATCCGCTTTCAAATGTTTTCAAGGAAAATGGATTTAAAATTGTTTTCAAGATTTATTTATAAGTTTTCAATGTATTTTCAATATAAATATAATTCTAAATTTTTTTAAGATTCATTTATAAGTAGTCAAAAATATTTTCATGGAAAAATTATTGAAAAATGTTTTCATGATTTATTTATATTTTTTAAAATTATTTTAAAATTAAAAGGAATTATAAATGATTTCAAACATCCTTTATAAGTTTTAAAATCTATTTTCCAAGAAAATGATTTTCAAAATTCTTTATGTTTTAAAGTGAGTTTTTCAAAGAGAAAAAGATATTTTACTCAACAAATATTTTAAATTATTTTTAATATATTCCATGTTTGAAAAAGTCAATTTTAAAGAATGTTTATTTTTCTTAATAAATTCTCTAAGTAATATATCAAAATCTTTCCCATCTAATATGTAATATTTTGATATAGTTTAAGATTTATTGGGGACATGATCCAATAATACCATTCATATTATTTCGTGAATTATTTATGTTATGATGGAATAATTTTTATGAAATCTATTTCTCTTCCACAGGTTATATTCTTTTGGAACCAACTTTTCAAGGATTATTCTTTAATGAAATGATTAGGAAAAATATTATATTTTCAATAGGTTATGATGTGATTATCTGCTAATGATACCCATTTATTTTCATGGGTTATGATTTGATGTTTATAAAACCCATCTCTTTTCATGGGTCATGATATGAAGAATGATTTGTTATCTTATGGCACATGCATGTATGATATCATTATTTTATGGGTGGGAACTATATATCCCTTCAATGCATTGGGTAATGATAAATGTTGTATGAGATAAAAGGGTACATGAGAGGGCATACCAAGACCATAAAAGAGGCCATAATAAGCTTGATATAAGAGGGTACATGGGAGGGAATCACAAGCCTGAAACAAGAAGTAATCCCTAGACCACGACAACAAGGTGTATGAGAGGGAATCCCAACAATGAAACTAGATAGTATACAAGAGGGTATCCCAATCCTGAAACAAGAGGTTACATGGGAGGGCATACCAATCCTCTAACAAGAGAGAACATGGTAGGGAATCCCATTCTGAAATAAGAGGGTACATATGTGGGCATCCCAAGCCGGAAATTAAATGGTACACGAGAGGGAATCCCATGCCCGAAGTAGGTAAATAGGTTATTATCCCATACTATCATTTTTTTATGTTCTTGGTAGGTATCATTTAAATAATAATTTCTATTATTATGTGTATTACAAAAGCTCCATGTCTGATTCCCATGTTTTGATTTCATAGATTATGCTCTTGGTTGCCTTAGGATTCATGTCATATGAACTAAAAATATTTATTCCATGATTCATGTTTATGATCATTAATATACAAGGTACGATATTTTAATTTTATGATCACATTATCATACCTTAATTCTAATGTTTATCTCCCTTATTTACCCTTATTGAGAATCTAATATCAACATTTTCAAATGTTTTTCCCAGAAGTTATGAAGAAAGGTGTTATGTTGAAGTACTAATGGAGAGGATATCTAGAAGAAACATTGAAGATATTTCACCATGTTAAAATACTTTATTCCATGTTTATGAAGACACTAACATTTTACTATCCTCAGGTATGTACTTTTGTATTCTGCTGAATATTCATCTAAAATAATGTAATATACATGTATATTAATCTTATGTTGGTATACCCATCACAATTATTTTCTTTTATTTTAGTCTCAATGTTTCAAAAATTAAAATGGCAAAAATAATGAAATATTATCTACAAAAATCAATATTTTTCTAAAGTAAATAAAAACTTCAGTAAAAAAACTATTTCATAATTCACATTATATTATATCAAAAAAATTATAATAAAGAAATAGAATATTACATTCATTATAACAATTTTAACTAGTATTGTAGAACAAGTTACAATATAGGGAAATTCTATAATCTTTAACTCCATAGGATCATTCTCTAAAAATGAAAAGTATATGAGATACAATACTATTACAAAAAAACAATAATAAATAGAATATACATGGTAAAATAAGTTAGAGAATGATAATAATGATTTTTATGTTATAATGATGTGCTTATTTAAGGATTAATTTTATTATTAGGACAATATGGTGACCATTGGAATCTAACCATTGGGAATCAAGATGTTATAATATTAACTTCCTTATATAACCATTATAATGTTAACATAATCCTCATACAAATACATACCTAATTAATTACCTAAAATAATTTTTAATAGTAATATTAATGAATATAAATAATGTATATTAATCAACTAATAGTAATATAATTACTTACATATGTCTTAGAATAAAAATAATATTTATTAAATAAGAGTTTATATTTTTAGTGCCAAATACATGGTTATAAAATATACTATGTTTTTATTTGAAAATTAAATTTAGTATTTACAGAAAATTATTTTCAAAAAAACAACATTAAATTTGGAATCAATAAATTGAAATTAGCTAAAATAGAATTTTTCCTATTTTTTGAGATAATTGAATTTTTTAACAAACAATGAAATACAATATGAATATATGATAAGTATTATAACATCATAATGAATTAAAAATTATGTAATAAAAAGTATAATGGATTTATTGACCCAAAATATGTTCATTCATTATAATAATGTGTTTTTAAATAATTAAATTAAATTTTAAAACCAATAAGAAGTTTCCAATTCTATAAATATATTTTATGATTTTAAAAACAATTCATTGTGAATAAATATCATTTCCATGTAAAATATTGTATATTTTATAGGATTTCAGTTCTGTAACTTTTATAAGTCATAAACTAGGCCCTAAATGTAAAATAATATTATTTAAAGCCATGGTATGGCAAATGGTTTTCAATTTCTTTCAACCCATATTCTAAAGCCTATGTTTATAAATTAATTAATAATTACAAATCATTTTATATAAATTGTCTCCCATTATACATTTCCAGTCCACTCTAAAACCATTTAACTTAGTTTTAATTTCATTTTCCAGCTCAATAATCTTTGGAAAGAGACTTAGGTAGATAATAGTTCTAAATTCTATCTTTATTTATCTCTCAAAGTCACTCCTAATATGTTTTCTCAAGAGATTTAGTAAGGTAAGGGTTACTAAAACCTTATATAAATTTATATTTTGATTTCCCAAACTTTAAGGATATGAGGGGTTAATTCTCATGATTTTTTAAGGGATATATCAATTTAAGGTTTTATATATCTTTTTCTACATTTCTCTTTAAAAGTTTATATATTTTTTTACATTTCCTTTTCTAATGATACTACATTTCATTGTTACAAATCCATGATTTTATCAAAGAATAATCTTTTCCTCTAATTATAAAACCTTTATAAGATATTAAATTTATATAAATATCATTTTTATTCTAAAAGAATATTTTTCTGTAATTTCATTGGTCTCCAACCATTGTATTAATTGACACCTATTAACACACCTTTATGATGAAACTATCTGACTTGGTTATACAATTATTGAGGATACCTTCAATTGGATTTTGAATATCCAATAATTCCTGCTAGATTGATGGATATTCACCAAGATAGCCATGTAATTCAACTGATTAGGGAAACATTAACAACCCATATATCGATAATTCTATCCAAAAAAGTAATTATTACTAATAAATGTTTTTATAAGTTGTACCTTTTGGAAGATTAATATGTGAATTTGTATCCCAAATATTTCATATGATACATGCATTAGACTTATTATGTGACAAATAAGGCCAAAAATTTTATAGCCCATGGATGTATAGGTTATTCTAATGAGATTAACTAGTTTGGTTATTTGGGGTACTCCATACTCATTTATGTATATTGTATTGATATGAGGCCTTAATGGTAAGTTTATGACATTTGAAATGATGAATTAAATCACTATGAAATCATTTATTATTTTCCATGTGATTATTTAGTTTCATTGTGATGTTGTCTATGGATATATTTTAAGATCATGTTATCAGCTATATGGTATTATATGATTATAATTTATTTGTTATATATTATTTATTAATTTTATATTCCATGAGATATTATGTTGTATGCTACCACTTAATAAGCATTATAACTCACCCATTTATTTTTTTCCTTTCCCATAGGGAGATAAAAAGAGTACTATGAATGAACCAAGGATATTATACTGTAATAGGAACATTTTAATTGAATTTTTATGATATATTTTATGTTTTAAAATGTAATATAAGGATCAGGTATATATCTGGTATCCTAAGAATATTAAACTGTCAAATTATATATAATTTAATATCTAATATTATATACCAATTTCATAAAATGACCACTAACTATGGGTTACGGGAGTCTGGATGTTGCATTCTCCCTTTATTTTCTCCACATTTTTGTCTTCTATCTTTTTTAAGGAAATATATGAATTTTTTATATAAAATAACTTCTGAAACTTTCTACTAGAACCAATGATAATACCTCATAGTTCTCCTATTTCAATAGGCTTCTTCTTAAAAAAATCATTGAACAAGACCTTCCCCCACACATGAATTATTTTTTATCTTCCAAAATATTATGATTTGTTGAGGAATGGAAATATAATCTTGTAATGTGGATCTATCTTCAATATATTCATCATTTATAGGGGAATAAATAAGGGTATAATGAAAAGGAATTATCAATGGTTTATGTTATATCTGGATCAATAATGACTATAAATTTTTTAATGTGAATTGAATATTATCATTTTTTAAATGGAAACCAACAAATTTCTATAATTTTATCATTCCAAAGATTCACTAAATAAATAAGGTAATATAAAATGTTTATTAAATGGGTTTATAATACCTCTCAAAAAAATGAGAATTCAAATATTGTGAAATCATGAATAAAATGAGTAAAAAACCAGTGAATTAAAATTAATTTTAGTGAGTCAAATTATTAAAAAGATAATATATATTTAAAAATTTTCAATTAGAAACTAAAAATTGAGGTAAATTTGTTGTTTTAAAAAATTATCAAATCTATATTTTAAATATATTATGATATTTAGTTTTTAAAAAACAAGTAAAAATATATTTCCTAAGTAACCATGTATTCATGATCAACAAGAAAAAAATAGTCAAGTGGGGTATAAAGATACATCCACATTTGAATTAAATGTGGTTCTTAATGTTTTCCATGGTAGAAGATATATAATGAGTTTCTATGAAACTTAGTAAGTAAATATCTTAAAAATATTATTAAAATCAAAAAATACTTCCATGAGTTATTCATGCTTTTCTCCCTTAACCAATATATTGAAATAAATTAATTTATCCATGAATTACATTTGAAAAATATTAGATCTTTGTTCTAGTTTTGTGTTGCATTTAAAAATATTTACGTTTTGAAAATTTTTAGAAAATATTATCAACAAAAACATATATTCATAGTATTTAATAGAAAATTTCCCCTTTAAAAGTCATATAATTCCCAAATATTATAGTAAGAGAGTAAAAAAGATAATAAATAAGCCGTTTAAACAAAATGAAATATAATGGAAAAAAATTAAAGACTTAAAACAACAAAAAATAATCAATAATATAAAAAAAAAAGAGCATCCTAGGAATCTTAAATTATGGAAAGATATTCCAAATCACTACCCTCTATCTATTCCTCTGCCTTAGGGGGGTTGTTACCTTACAACTTCTCCAAATAAATCTTGTCAACATTACCCATTTAATAAATTTATTATTTATTATTGACTGTCCTGATATAAGGATATATATTTTCAATCTCTATCAGGCCTTGTAGAGTCTCTTTTAAGGGTATATCGTTTGTGCAAAGCTTAGTAAAAGGGTATTTCTCTACAGGAAGGGAAAAAAGGGGACACAAGATCTACCTCAGTGGCCACTATGGTTAGCTACTCAAGCCTGAGATCAACTGTAGAGACCTCATCTATCACATGGTTCTACTCGATAGATAGGTATCCCTTGTTTTAATCTCTATGGTCTATAAACGATACTTCTATTATGGTATCAACCATATTTCCCCTTTAATTTAAACTCATCATTATATATATAGTATTTCTTGAATGAATACATAATCACATGAAAGGTAGATGTTGAGACATTTTATGAAACTTAGGTGGATGATGTTCTCTGTAACATCCCAGGTAAATAAAGAATAAAACATTTTCCTATTTATTAATATTTACTAATTAAATATTAATTTTACTTTAAAGGGTGGCTATGTTCGATAGTGTTCCCGATACACAACAACGAGTTTCTTTGAAATCTTACGTTGCACACTAGTAATATAATAATATATTTTTAAAATGGTAGTTAACACGTAGCCATTGTATTGGAGGGAATGAATATAAATAACTAAAATATGATTATATATGTTTTTTAAATGTTTTTATATTTATCCAATAAAATATAATGGCTTAAAATAAGAAAAGAATTCAATTTTAGGCATATATGCTCTAATTTTCACTAAAGGTCCACTTATCGCCTTTTGATGGAGAACCATAATTAAATATAGTTTTGGTCACTCTTATACGTTCTATTGGACCAAATAAAACTCTTCTTTAGAATCGGGACATCAAAATTTACTTTGTGTAAATTTTTGGTATTTTTCCGATAAAGTTCATTTTTTAATGAATAGTGTAAAATGTTGTATTTTAATTCAAAATCTCTTCGTAATCTAATTTATTTATATGATTAGATTATATTTTGAATTTGTACTAAAGTGAAATTAGAATATATTTTTACCATTTAATCCAATAGTGGTCGTTGGAATTAATTTCAATTTGAAATTGGACTTAAACTAGTGTCAATCTTTTAATACGTATTGTTTCATAAAAACACGCTATTTGTTTTGCCAGCGGGAGTTAATTATTAAATTAATTAATTCAACTTATATATTTTTAATTTTGTAAAATAGATATCATTTTTGACTTTGGAATATCAAATATAGCTTCAGGTGAAGTTTTGGTATTTTTCTGAAAAACTTCAATTTTTGATGAACAGTGAAACCACTAAGTGGTACTTAAAAAAACTGATTTTTCGTTTAAATGAAATTTTACCACCTCTGTGTTTTGAATTTCAAAAATATGACATACATGGTTTTTATTAAGAAGTAAAATTTGGTTCAATGGGATTAAAATAATTTTTGGTGAATAGTAACTTTTAAGTTTTTAATCACGATTAGAGGTAATTAGTGTAATTTAAGGTAAAACTAATGTTTTAATAATATGAAATGACCTTGAAACATGTCCTACCTTTATTGGATGTGTCATTCCCGACCAATAAAATCCATGGGTCAACTTGGGGACCCCATGAATCCACTTTGGTTGGAAAATGACATTAATAACTCTTTATATAAAGTTAAAATAAAAATGTCACAAACATGTATTGTTTTGATAAAATAAATTTTACATGGGGTTATAAAAGTCATATTTTTTACTATAAATATTAATTAAAAATCTAAATAGATTTCCTACATCATGATATTTTTTTATAATTTTTAGACATTAAATAAATTAAATTATTTATGACACCATGATGATGCAGCGAATACCTCATTATTTAACAGTTTAAATAAAATGAAAAGATAATGTAAAATATAAGACCTAAACTTTTTAAAAACCTATTGGATGGGAGTATTTAGAACTATTATCACCTTATCCTCGAAATATATAATTTTTGGACCTTTTAAATCCGAAAATCATTTTATAATAAAGTAACCTTTTATAACTTTTCAAGAGTGCCCCTCCTCTCCTCTTATAGAAGGCCCCCACCTCTACCACCTTACCCATACCTCTCAAGCCTTTTTCTCAGCCAACCCATGCCCATTTTGTCTCTCCACATACCTCTCTTACTCCTTGAAGCCTCACTTTGGGCAGAAGTCTTCCCAAGAAAGCCTTTGATTTCAAATCAAAAAGAGTTACCCTTTTTAAAGGTATTGTTTTCTCTTGTGTTCTTATGTTTTATTTTGCTTCTCCAACCCCCTAAACTCTTTTTATTACTTTATTTTGAAACAAAAACAGTATCTTCAATATACTATGATGTTTTTATGTGAAGGATTCGAGCTACAATTACACACACCTACATCTAATGGTTAAAGAATATACTGTTTCTGTGGATGGTAAATTTATGCCTCACGAAAAGATGATTGTTCAACACTCATATAACACCTTCAAAGGTGGAAATTAAGATGTAAATATATTTATATATGATATATAATATTTTTATGTTTTACTTAAGCTTCTGTGTTTTTTATTTTTGGCATGCTTTTATGGTTTCCATTGTGGGTAAACACGATAATTTCATTTTAGGATGTGCGGACTACCGCCCCCTCAAAGTGATTTGATTCATTAATGCCATACGTGGGACATATAAAGGATGGAGTTAATGATATTATATATGATATTATACTGGAATTATAATATACCTTTATATCATTATTATTTCACTCCATTAAATATGAAATAGAAATGAAAGTAGCGTTCATGCGTACGTATGGCTTACCGTCTCCATGAATGGTGCATTTCATTTCTTACCTATAAATGTAATATACTATTATAAATACATGTATATGCTGGATATATATGATATATATGATATACAAATAATGAATATAATTCTGGATATAATGAAACTTTGACCACATGAACAACATGTGATCATAAGAAGTCCACTTTCGACTTAAGAACCAAATATCGACAAAACAAACGTTATTAACTTAAATGATTACATAATGTTAATAACATGGAAATAAGTGATATAAAAGGTATAATAATCTTTAAAAAGGTTCTTAAGAAAGTATAAATTAACTTTAGTTTATTATTCAGGAGATTAAAGAGCAATCGAGTCACGTCGGACATGAGGTAAGGGACTTCGACTCAATCTCCTTTCATTGAGGCATATTTTGTTCTAATACAAGACTTTATTTTATACGCTGTATAAAACACCTTTGACTTTTCATTTCATTCAAAGGGAATATTTTTCGACAAAGCGTTTTACTAAATGACAAAAAGGAATGTTTATGTTAACGTACGCAGTGATAATGACCTTTTCCGCTGTCGCGAGTATTATTTGGTCTTTGGCATCCTCAACAAGCCGTGATGTTTTTTAAAATGAAATAAATACCATATACTCTTTTATGTATTTTGGGATTCAAAATGGTTTCTATAATGAATTTTTTATGTCAATATATTTAAGTGATATATTGTGTTTGAAATGTGGAAATGTTTTCTTTCCATTATTTTTGTTTTATGTCTTACGATTTTATAATGGTACTTAGACATTTGACGGGTGGTTACGTGATAAACCATATGATGGGTGGTGCCATGAATACCAGGATGGGTTTTTACATTATAACCTCCAATGCATTGGGTATGGAAGTCGTCCATATGGCTATTCCATTAAGTGATATGTGTGAAAGTCGACCATATGATTATTCCATTTAAGTATGTTTATGTCCCAAGTTACCTTTATATGTTATGTGCTCTTTATATGGGGTTTATGGTAATATTTTGGTTACAAAAGGGTAAGTAATGATATTTTATTCAGTGAGGAGTATTTACTACTCCATAAAGGTGAAAAGTATTACTTTGATAAAGTATTCATGGTTTACTCATTGTTTTGAAAAACTAACAGTTTTCCTTCTTTGTGTATCCCTTACTGAGTTTTTTATGCTCACCCCAAGTTTTTTTTGAAATTTTTTTCATAGGACATAATGTGGAATAGGGTCAAGTATGGGATCAAGGAAAAGTCATGCTTTCTTAAACATGGAACTAGAAATGAATTTTTTTAGAGTTCATGTTTTGAAAAAAAAAAGGAAACTTTGTAGAAGTGTCTACTGTGTAATCTTTTGAGATGTAATAGTTATGATCTAATTATCTAAAAATATAAAACTGAAAAGATCCTCAATGAGAATTATTCATTTAATTAAATATTAAGTAATGTTTAAGAATGGGGCCTTATAGTTGGTATCAAAGGTCGGTTTAGACAACTTTAGGAGTTAGAAAATTTTTAAATTATAAATTAATTTATGATATGATAGAAATGATATAGCATTTAAAGATTACCATGTTGCTTCGCCTAAGATATTTCTGTGTTGAGAATGGTTTTCTGTAGAGGAAACAAGGAAGCTATGTTGGGACGACATCAGGAGGAAGACAACCTTCCAAATCAGCAACCTGAGATGGTCAGAATTGGAACTGAACAGTTTTTTGCAGTGATGGCACAGTTGACTCAGGATATAAATGGTGGTGGTATCCATACATGAGATCATCTAGATCAACCACAGAGGAACATGTCAGTGGTGGAACATTTCATGAGGCAACATCCCCCATCATTCAGGGGATCATCTAACCTTGTGCTAGCTGAAGGGTGGATTAAAGCACTGGAGAAGATTTTTGATGTCATGGGGTGTTCAGAACATCAAAAGGTTAGTCTTTCTGTTTACCATTTTTAAGGTGAAGCAGATCAGCGGTGGTTGATGATGAAAAATATCAGGGATAGTGATGAGATTGATGATCTTCACTGGGATGAATTCAAAGATATATTTATTGAGAAATATTTTCCTAAGGTGGTTCATCTTAGGATGGAAAATCAATTCCTAGAATTGAGGTAGGAGGATGACTCGGTGGCTACTTATGAAGCAAAGTTCACTCGACTGGAAAGGTATGCTCCAAACTTCATACGAGATATTGATAGTAAAATCAACCATTTTTACTCAGGGTTAATGCCAAAGTATTGAAGGGATTTAGATTCTCGTGAGTTCAAAAGTTATAAAAAACTTGTTCGATGTGCGGAGAAGGTGGAAATGGAGTTTTCCGATGATCAGATATTCTTTGAAAAACAACAAAATAAGTGGTCCAGTTGGCAGGAAAAGGGGAAGAATTTATCAAAGAAACAAGGAGGTAAGAAAACCAAATATCCATCCTATGATAAGTGTGGTAAAATTCATCTTGGAGAATGTTTATCCAAGTCTAGGAAGTGCTTTAGGTGTGGTAAGTCTGGGCATATTGCTCGTAACTGTAAGGAAGATGATCAAGAAGGCAATGGAAAGCCAGTGGTAAGATGTTTTAAGTGTAATGAAATGGGCCATTATGAAAATGAGTGTATAATGAAGAACTCAACTGGGGGAAAGCATCCAGACTACAAGTAGAAAGGGGTGGTAAAATCCTTTGCAACTACTTCAGTAGATGTTGGGCCGTCGAATGAAGTAGTATCAGGAGTTGAAAAGAAGATTGGTGAATGCTCTAGTTTTGGAACTTCCTTCCAGGAATGGTGAGTTTGTTATATATAGTGATGCTTCATTGAAGGTACTTGGCTATGTCCTTATACAGAATGATCAGGTAATTGCATATGCTTCATGTCAGTTGAAAACTCATGAGGTAAATTACCCTACACATGATTTGGAATTAGCTGCTGTTGTTTTCGCTTTAAAAATTTGGAGGCATCATTTGTATAGAGTAAAGTGTGAAATATATACTGATCACAAAAGTTTTAAGTATATATTCACTCAGAAAGAATTGAACATGAGACAGAGGAGATGGCTGGAATTAATCAAGGATTATGATTGTGCAATTCATTACCATCTGGGAAAAGCAAATAAAGTGGTTGATGCTTTGAGTCGAAAAAGTAATGCTTCATTAACCATGCTACGTTTGGAACGTGATCCTTTAGTTTTTGATTTGATGAACTTTGGAATAGAAGTTGTTGGTGCAGGAAGTTATTTTGTTTTGTTTCAGGTATCAGTGAGATCATCCCTATCAGACAGAATTAAGCAAGCGCAGAAGAAATACAGTGGGTTGCAGAAAAAGGTAGAGATGGTCTAGAAGGGTAAGTTGCCTGAATTTAACATTGATAATGATTGGGTGTTGAGGTTTGGGAAGAGATTATGTGTTCCTAGTGATTCAAAGTTGAAGAATGAGTTATTATGTGAGGCTCATAGTTCCCCATATTCAGTTCATCCTGGTAGTACTAATATGTAGAGAGATCTGCGGGGTTATTACTGGTGGGATGCAATGAAAAGAGATATTGATGATTTTACTGTGATGTGTTTGACTTGTCAGCAGGTTAAAGCAGAGCATCAATTACCGAAAGGGATGTTGCAGTCATTACCGATTCCAGAGTGGAAATGGGAAAATGTATCCATGGACTTTGTTGTGGGATTACCGAGGACATCTCGAGGTAATAATGCAATCTAGGTTATTGTTGATCGCTTGACTAAATATGCTCATTTCCTTCCTATTCAAGATACTTTCTCTCTAGATCACCTTTCTCGATTGTATCTTAAGGAGATAGATAGGTTACATGGAGTTCCTCTATCCATTTTATCTGATCGTGATCCCAGGTTTACTTCTAACTTTTGGAAAGGCCTTCAAAAGTCATTGGGTACTGAATTAAATTTTAGTACAGCTTTTCATCCTCAATTAGATGGGCAGTCAGAACGAACTGTTCAGACTTTGGAGGATATTATGCGTGCTTGTTCGATGGATTATCAGGGAAGTGGGGACCAACATCTTTCATTGGTTGAGTTTTCTTATAATAACAGTTTTCATTAGAGTATACAGATGGCTCCATTTGAGGCATTATATGGTAAACGGTGTCGAACTCTATCTTTTTGGGATGAATTGGATGAAAGGAAGCGGATGGGACCAGAATTGGTAAAAGATATGGCATAAAAAGTTCAGTTGATTCAGAAACACATGAGAACAGCTCAGAGCAGGGAGAAGAGTTATGCGGATAACTGGAGGAAGGATCTATCTTTCGAGGTAGGTGATCATGTTTTTCTCAAAGTTTCACCATGGAAAAGTGTGATGCGATTTGGTAAGAAAGGAAAGGTGAGTCCAAGGTTCATTGGACCATATGAAATTCTAGATAGAGTTGGATCAGCTCCATACCGAGTGGCTTTACCTCAGATTTTATCTCAAGTACACAATGTTTTTCATGTTTCGATGTTGAGAAAGTATATGCCAGATCCATCTCATGTTTTGAGCCCATAAGTAGTTCAGTTGGAAGAGAATATCTCTTATGAAGAACAACCAGTCCAGATTCTTGAACGAAGAGGGAAAGTGTTGCGAAATAAGGTAATTCACAAGGTAAAGGTTTTGTGAAAAAACTATATGCCTGAAGAGGCAACATGGGAATCTGAAAATTCTATGAGGGATAAATACACCCAATTATTTTGATAAGTGAATAAAATTGTGAAGACGCAATTCCCAAAAGGGGGGAAGGATGTAACATCCTAGGTAAATAAAGAATAAAACATTTTCATATTTATTAATATTTACGAATTAAATATTAATTTTACTTTAAAGGGTGTCTATGTTCGGTAGCGTGCCCGATACGCAACAATGAGTTTCTTTGAAATCTTACGTCGCACACTAGTAATATATATTTTTTTAAATGGTATTTAACACGTAGACGTTGTATTGGTGGGAATGAATAGAAATAACTAAAATATGATTATATATGTTTTTTAAATGTTTTTATATTTATCCAATAAAAGATAAAGGCTTAAAATAAGAAAAGAATTCAATTTTAGGCATATATACTCTAATTTTCACTAAATTTCCTCTTATAACCTTTTGATGGAGAACCATCATTAAATATAGGTTTGGTCACTCTTATACGTTCTATTAGACCAAATAAAACTCTTCTTTATAATCGGGACATCAAAATTTAATTTGTGTAAATTTTTGGTATTTTTCCGATAAAGTTCATTTTTTAATGAATAGTGAAAAATGTTGTATTTTAATTCAAAAACTTTTTTTAATATAATTTATTTGTATGATTATATTATCTTTTTAATTTGTTTTAAAGTGAAATTATAATATATTTCTTCTATTTAATCCAATAGTGGTCGTTGGAATTAATTTCACTTTGAAATTGGACTTAAACTAGTGTCAATCTTTTGATACATATTGTTTCATAAAAACACGCTATTTGTTTTGACAGCGGTAATTAATTATTAAATTAATTAATGAAACTTATATATTTTGAATTTTTGAAAATAGATATCATTTTTGTATTCGGAATATCAAATATAGCTTAGGGTGAAGTTTTGGTATTTTTCGGAAAAACTTCAATTTTTGATTAATAGTGAAACCACTAAGTGGTACATAAAAAAATTGATTTTTCGTTTAAATGAAATTTTACCACCTATGTGTTTTGAATTTCAAAAATCCGACATACATGGTTTTAATTAAGAAGTAAAATTTGGTTCAATGGGATTAAAATAATTTTTGGTGAATAGTAACTTTTAATTTTTTAATCACGATTAGATGTAATTAGTGTAATTTAAGGTAAAACTAATGTTTTAATAATATGAAATGACCTTGACACATGTCCTACCCTTATTGGATGTGTCATGGCGGACAAAGACAATCAATGGGTCAACTTGGGGACCCCATGGAGCCACTTTGGTAGGAAAATGACATTAATAACTTTTTATTTAAGGTTAAAATAAAAATGTCACAAACATGTATTGTTTTTCTAAAATAAATTTTACATGGGGTTATACAAGTCATATTTTTTACTATAAATATTAATTATAAAGATAAAAATATTTCCTACATCATGATATTTTTTTATAATTTTTATACATTAAATAAATTAAATTATTTATGACACCATGATGATGCAGCGATTACTTCATTATTTAACGATTTAAATAAAATGAAAATATAATGTAAAATCTAAGACCTAAACTTGTCAAAAACCTATTGGATAGGTGGATTTAGAACTCCTATCACCTTATCCTTGAAATATATAATTTTGGGACCTTTTAAATCTTAAAATCATTTTATAATAAAGTAACCTTTTATAACTTTCCAAGGGTGCCCCTCCTCTCCTCTTATAAAAGGACCCCACCTCTACCACCTTACCCACACCTCTCAGGACTTTATCTCTGCCAAACCCTGCCCATTTTGTCTCTCCACATCCTTATCTTACTCCTTGAAGCCTCACTTTGGGAAGAAGTCTTTCCAAGGAAGCCTTTGAGCTCAAATTAAAAAGAGTTACCCGTTTTAAAGGAAGTGTTTTCTCTTGTGTTCTGATGTTTTATTTTGCTTCTCCAACCCCCTAAACTCTTTTTATTACTTTCTTTTGCAACAAAACCAGTATCTTCAATATACTAGGATGTTGTTATTTGAAGTATTAGAGCTACAATTACACACACCTACATATAATGGTTAAAGAACATACTATTTCTGTGGATGGAGAATTTCTACCTCACGAAACGATGATTGTTCAACACTCATATAACACCTTAAAAGGTGGCCATTAATATGTCACTATATTTATATATGATATTTAATATTTTTATGTTTTACTTAAGCTTCTTTATTTTTTATTTGTGGAATACCTTTATGGTTTCCATTGTGTGTAAACATGATAATTTCATTTTAGGAAGTGCGGACTATCTCCCCCTCAAAGTGATTTGATTCCTTAATGCCATACGTGGGACGTATAAAGGATGGAGTTAATGATATTATATATGATATTATACTGGAATTATAATATACCTTTATATCATTATTATTTCACTCCATTAAATATGAAATATAAATGAAAGTAGCGTTCATGCGTACGTACGACTTACCGTCTCCATGAACGGTGCATTTCATTTCTTACCTCTAAATGTTATATACTATTATAAATACATGTATATGATGGATATATATGATATATATGATATCCAAATCATGAATATCATTCTGGATATAATGAATCTTTGACCACACGAACAACATGTAATCATAAGAAGTCCACTTTCGACTTAAGAACCGAATATCGACAAAACAAACATTATTAACTTAAATGATTACATAATGTTTATAACATGGAAATAAGTGATATAAAATGAATAATAAGCTTGAAAAATGTTCTTAATAAATTATAAATTAACTTTAGTTTATTATTCAGGAGATTAATGAGAAATCGAGTCACGTCGGACACGAGGTAAGGGACTTCGTCTCAATCTCCTTTTATTGGGGAATATTTTGTTCTAATACAAGACTTTCTTTTATACACTATATAAAACACCTTTGAATTTTCATTTCATTCAAAGGGAATATTTTTCTACGAAGAGTTTTACCAAACGAAAAAAAGGAATGTTTATTTTAATGTACGCGGTGACAATGACCTTTTCCGCCGCCGCGAGTATTATTTGGTCTTTGGCTTCCTCAACAAGCCGTGATATTTTTTAAAATGAAATAAATACCATATACCATTTTATGTATTTTGGTATTGAAAATGGTTTTTATAATGGATTTGTTATGTCAATATATTTAAGTGATATATTGTGTCTGAAATGTGGAAATGTTTTCTTTCCATTAGTTTTGTTTTATGTCTTATGATTTTATAATGGTACTTGGACATTTGACGGGTGGTTACGTGATAAACCATATGACGGGTGGTGCCGTGAATACCAGGATGGGTGGTTACGTTATAACCTCCAATTCATTGGGTATGGAAGTTGGCCGTATGGCTATTTCATCTAGTGATATGTGTGTAAGTCGATCGTATGGTTATTCCAATTAAGTATGTTTATGTCCCAAGTTACCTTTATATGTTATGTGTTCTTTATATGCGTTTTATGGTAATTGTTTGGTTACAAAAGGGTAATTAATGATATTTTATTCAGTGAGGAGTATTTACTACTCCATAAAGGTGAAAAGTATTACTTTGATAAAGTATTCATGGTTTACTCATTGTTTTGAAAAAATAACTGTTTTCCTTCTTTTTGTATCCCTTACTGTGTTTTTTATGCTCACCCCCAAGTTTTATTTGAAATGTTTTTCACAGGACATAATGTGGAATAGGGTCAAGGATGGGATCAAGGAAATGTCATACTTTCATAAACATGGAACTCGAAATGACTTTTTTTTAGAGTTCATGTTTTGAAAAAAAGGAAACTTTGTAGAAGTGTCTACTATGTAATCTTTTGAGATGTAATAGTTATGATATAATTCTCTAAAACTCTAAACATGAAAATATCTTCAATGGGAATTATTCATTTAATTAAATATTAAGTAATGTTTTAGGCCGGGGCCTTATATTATCTATATTGGTACCTTTTAATTAGTAATATGAGGGGTGGTTAGTTGAATGTTTTGGGTGGGAATAGCATGTGGTTGTCCCTCTTAAGGTGAATACTACATTCTTAGAGTAAGGTTGTGAGGGGGTATGGGTGGGGGCTCAAATGGGATGTAAATATTCAAAAAAATAATTCCTTAGGGTTCCATGATTCAAATAGGGGAATCCTTCACAAACTATCACTTTCATGACCATGGTATAAAATATATAGTAGGGGTTGATGTAGTAATAATTTTGGTTTTTAAGGTAGGTGTGGTTTAGGGGTATGAAGTTTCATGTGACTGTGATGAACTACCATCCTCATCACCCTCCTCATATTCTTCACTCCATACACATATTTTTCTATTATTTTTGGATCAAACCCATAATTTAAAACCCATAAGTATAATAAACTATAGTTTCACAAATTAAATAAGGATTAAATTAAACTAAATAACTTATATGTTTTTTAAAATTATTAAAAACATTTCTACCCAATATAGTTACTTTATTTTTATTTTACAACCCCTAAAAGTATTGTACAAACTATTTTTTTCATATTCAATAGTGTGCCTTTAATTTTTTTATGTTGGATAAAGACACTAAGAAATTTAATACTTACTTGGATATATCCTTTATCTAAATTAGAGTGGATAATCATTAAAGGAATTATATGTAACATATTATATTTCAATTGGGTATTCTTGGTATTCGTTGGATCATGTATAATGTTGGGATAATTTTTCAAATCAGCGCACTTATCAAATTAAAGTTTCCTCCTTTGACCCAATAATAATTAGTATCTGGCTCTAGTATTCAAAAAATAATTATTATAAACTCTAATTCCAATTTCAAACTCATTTGGTATCATATTCCAATATCTCTAGAAAAATCATAATTTAAAAAACCCCATGGTCATATTAAAAGTTGGATATAAATTCAAGATTCATCTTATGATAAGCTTCCTACCTCACTACCAATATAATGAAATAATTTAAGGTTTAAATGGATTTTCTCAAAAAATCCAAAAACATAGAAAGGTTTTCCAATTATAGAATATTTCTTGGTTCCATATTTTTTGTTTCAATACTATTCATCTTCTCATTATTTGATTTGGTTTAAACTGAATACATGTTCAAATATTTTTTCATGCAACATCATCAAAGGATGAAGAATTGGGTATTTGAAGGTTAATTATGGTTTGGGTATGGATTGGTGATGTATGGAATTTTCTAGAGGATAGAGGTTGATAGTGATTAATCATTTAGCACTTAGGTTTGGAAAATGTGAGTTTAGGTGGGTATTAAATAGGTTCCTTATTTTGGGAGGAAGAAGAGACATGTTTATTTCATCACATAGTTTTATTATGGATGGAAATGAAATTTTAAGGGGGTTTAGGGTTGAATTCACATGGTAGTATTATATTTTTGGAATTAATGTGTCCATTTAAGTTTTAAGGGGTTAAGATAGGTTAAATGTAGATATAGTTTATGGTTTAACACCTAAATGTTTTTAAATAGGTGGAAAGAAATTTAGTGAAAATTTATGCATTATACTATTTTAGATTAGGAAAATACATTTGATTTTTTATAGTTCCATAGATATAGATACCCCACCATAGAAATTAACATTGCAATGTATGTTTTTTGATTTATTTTTATGTATTTATACTAATAAATACATTACAATACAACAAGTAAATACAATGGTCTTACTTTTTTTAGAAAATACGTGACATTAATTGGTCACCCAATTCATGCCCTCTAATATTTTTTTTCAAATATGTTAAAGTTGCAAGACAAGAGTGAGGTATAAACACCTTACACCAACAGGGAATTATGGTTATTACCAGATGAGTCTTCCAAGATAATCAAACCAAAATCTCTAGTTTAATAAAAAAATGTTTGAGTCATGTAATCAACCCATCAAGTACTTCCTCCAAAGAGGGAAGTAGTGATGACCCGTTGAATAAAACACAAGCATATATGCCACCAAGGTAATAACACCCATTAAATATAGAAAAAGTGATTCCAAATAGAGGGAGTTTCAAGACCACCATCCTAGATCTTCCGGGAAGAGAAAAAACCAAATCAGAAGAAGTAATAGTGAGCTCACATTCATCAAATTGATCAACACTGAAATTTAAAATGGTATTCCCAAGGGACAACTATTATCTCATCCAAGAAAAAAAATCTAGAAGTAATCAAATCATGAAGGAAACTACCAATTTTAGAGTGGAATTCATGAAAGAGAGTTAGAATCTTTGAAATATATGTGATTTGATCAATAAAAGAATATCAAAGAATAACACAATAATCATGAATAGCCGAGTGGATTCTATACAAGTCCAGGAAGTTGCATCTCCTTTATCAAGGGATAAATTCCAAGAAAAACATAGAAACTCATAGGAAACAAGGCACGAAGCAGAAAAAACCATCACAAATAACTATCAAAGCATATGAGTGGTAAGAAATGCATCCCCAAGGTATGTATTTAAAGTTGAAATTAAGATTTATTTAATATTATTGAAACATCCCAATGAACATATGTTTTCTAATTTCAAGGTATTTCTTAGTAGTAATGACAAAATCATGATTCTTATGGATTGTGATCACGACTTGTTCATCCATAAAAGAATTGACTGCTTCCCCCACATCCTCATCATTACAATAGGCTTCTAAGCACTCAAGATGATTTTTTCCTCCATTATCTTCCTTGTATAAACCACAGATTTCAATAGGGTGATCAACCAAAATTTGGAGTGTTGAAGGTTCAATGATTTCTTTCCTAGAGGCCTCTAAAAATATTGTAACAATTGTTTATTATAGGTGAGAGTATCATATACGCTTCCTCTTCTTTCTAGGGTTAGGAGAAATGTATCAATCAACGTCAACCGTTGATTTTTTCTTTTATAGAACTTGATTTAAGGAAGACTTTCTCAATTTGATTAGTTTTATCATCATGCTCCAGTAAGTATTCACTAGTATTAGAGAAGTCACCCTACTCTTTATCTCTTGTATGATGTGATTAAAATTGTTTCTCCTGCTCCTTTACCATGGTAGGAACATTTCTTGAACTTGTGATTGTTTGAAAATCATTAAAAAATCGTAAAATTCCCTTAACTTCAATAGAATGGCATGTAGGTTGATAATATTGGTCATTGGTTACCATAATCTCCTTATTCGCATCGATTTTCTTCCCACTATAAGGTTCCCTAATGATAGAGGGGCCAACATTAGTTGTACGACTTACATTAATCCTGTATATTCTAGGTTTCTACATTCCTTTTTCAACCCAAGTTACTTTCTTGGGCTCAGGGTGTGTAATCATATAGTCATATTTCTTCTGATCATGTCCAATATTAAGGTAATAATGACAATAATCAATCATCCTTTTGTAAAAAACATCTTGAAAGAATCTATACTCGCCATTTTGAATCCAAATTTGAGAAGTAATTTCCTTAGAAACATTAATTTAAAAACAAATTTTATAAGCTAATGGTATTTTGAGATTCCTTTTCATTGAATCTAGTTTTAATGGATTTACAATTAGCATGGAAATCATAAAAAAGGGTTATTTATTTAAATAAGTGAAGCGGCAACCCAAGGTAGTTGATCCAAGTCAGAAAAATGGGAGACTCTCTATATGGGTTGAAATATGGGGTCCACTTAAGAACGTTCATAGAACAACCCATAAAAAAATGATCTGAATTCCCAAAGTCGATAATAATCATCCTTAAGAAAGTCAAAAAGTAACATTCAAAGAATTCAAAAAACTAATATGAAAACTCAAAAAACCAATGTTTTTAAGATAATTTCTTATGAATTCCAATGATAGTATACAATTAGGAAACCTATGAACAAGCACAAATCATAAAACTGAAGTAAGAGGTTTAACTCATTTTTTTAGAAATAAATTGCCAGTTATCTATAGTGAAGAAAGTTTTTAGGGTTAATACAATGATTAGGGACTAAAACATCATTTTTGAGAGGCTCAATTTTATTGATGGTTCTTTTGGAGACCACATCAGTGAATGTTTTGAAGCTGAAATTGGGTTTCTCACTTGTTCATCTAGTAAAGGGTTCAATAATAAAGCCTCCCTCGACAAATTATTCTCCCAACCCTAGTAATGGTTTTATTCCTGACAAATTATATTTTGGGATATTTTTATATAGGATTGTGCCATGTGGATTTTTCATTGTGGAGCAGTTTCAGGTTGTGATTTAACTTATTCATTTTTAATGAAAATTTATAGAGGCATTGTGATGTAGTATATATATTTTCATTCCCTTTTAATTTAAATTTTTGTTCTAGATCTCTCATTATAATATAATTTATTTTCCATGATTTGGAATTTTCAATTTCAATTCCAATAAAGTAAGGGAATTTTAGTATAATACTATTATGTGATTTCCATTAATTTAGATTGAAAATTAATTCTTAACCATCACACTACAATCTTTCCAAAATATTTTCATTGTGAACATTAATGAACAACTGGTTCTTTTGACAGAATCATTACAATCTAATATTTTCTTCAAGATTATTACTAAATTTTTAAGGGAAAATTATTATAGAATAGAAAATATATTTTATGTTTTTATTTTTTAAAATCTATAAAAATCACCTCCTTTTCTTCAAAAAGTGATCAATAATTTCCCTAAAAAAATTTATTTACTCAAAATATAAGAAATTAAAAGTTATTTTATTGAAACCTATAATAATTCTATAGGGAGTCACTAAAAATTAAAAATTATAGAAAAAATGTTATAACATGATTTCCGTGACAATTATATTTCAAAATTGAAAAGCGTGAGAGAATACCTAGGTTTCCTCCTATTCAATGCTTTATTTAAAATCAAAATCACGATGTACTTGATGTTTTTTCAGTTAAAGGTTAATGATAGGATTGACCCAAATTAATAATGATAAATATAGTGCTTCAATCACTCTCCATCTACCTTTAATCATGGATCCCCATTCCCTTGAATTTACACTACTCCATGTGGATGAATGTGAACCACCATGAAAGGTCTTGATTATTATTATTTGATATTTATTGGGAATAAATGAAAAATAAGTTAAAAAGTAATACATTTTCTCTAGAGTGTATCTCCATTCATAAATTTTATTGTTATTTTCAATTCTTTTTCTTCTACATATATATGAAATCATTGAAATAAGTATCACTATAAGTCCCTTCTACTACATCTAGTTCCATCACCCTCTTCTTTCCAATTTCATATTCTCTCCAATTGAAAAACTTTTAAGCCTAATTTATTTTTTCTTCTAACTCTATCAGAATGTATTTTGGTCTCCCATTCACCAAAATAAATCAATACATTATCGATGGTGTTTTATAGGATATTCAATAATCTTTTAGAACATCATCTAGCTTCTCTAAAAAATATTTATTTCTTTTATTAGTGATTTTATCCTAATACTTTTTATATCCATATTAAAGAGATCCACTTATATATATGTTTTAGGGTGGAATAAATGATCATGTTTTTAGTAATTTAAATACTTTTAAAACACAAGTCTTAATAGGAGGTTGTCACAATGGGATCCATGATTTCTGATTAGTTTAGTTATAACTCTAAGCCTCAAGGAGATATTTTTATTTATGAAATTTACCACCACATTCACCATGTTTCTAGAAGATGATTTTTGTAACCTAATTTGAGATGTAATTAACAGAAACTACTATTTATTTATTAACATTAGAATTTGGAAAGGTTTTATGACATTGATCCCCCATATATCAAAGATCATGACTTATTTGATAAAGTTGTTACAAAATCTCATCCCTTTTAGTTACATTTTAGATCCTTTTATAGTGATCAAAATACATCAGAATACTCTTTTTATATCCATGATTTTGTAGAAAAAAATACACTTTTAAGAATATTAGACACTGTTTCTAACACCCCAACCCCAGTAGTATGGAGCCAGTGCCTTACTTTATTACATTTGAATAGATAAAATTGTTGAATCCAAAATGACCTATTAGTTTAATAGTCATAGAAAATAGATTACAAGCATGAATCTTACATTAAAATTTTAAAAATAAAATACCACATAAATAATCCATTGATAATTCCATAAATTTATTAGATTAATCATCTATATCAGTCATAATACACATCTTGGAATCTTGGGAAAATAAAACATAAGAAAGGTGTGATCTCTGATGCTTTGTAAGGGTAAGTGTATATCAGAATCTCTTATGAGTAAACAATTATAAACCTTACGACAATATGTATAATTGAAACATAAGACACTTAAACATAATCTTGAGGATAATATAGAAATAATTAATCAAATAATCCCATATAAATATTTACAAACAAATTCTACTAGTCGATCAATCACATGTACTATCAATAAATATTCTCATAATGAGGGAATGCATAATACCAGATATCATAAACATACCTTCAAGTATTCAACCAAGACACCATAAAGAAATGGGGTAAAAAATCCAACATAGTTTGTCTCATGATACCTACCAATTCATCAGGGGAATATAGTAGGCTCTGCCTATCTCTTACTATGTCAAATGCATTCCTCATATAAAAATGGTGAAACATAACCAACACAAACATTCATATTAAAACTAGCATATGAAATTTTAGTACATTAACCATAAACCATGAATGGTATTAAAATAGTACATTAATAGTAGAAAATATCATAAACCATTCTATAAAATATGGTAGATTATGACATAAGAAATCGACCTCAATTAAGCAAAAAATCCAACAAAGGATCTTGACATAGATTAAAGCAATCTAATAAAATCATTAAAATTTTCTTTATAGAATTACCCCTTTCTATATTGAAATTATTTTAAATGGGGAAGATGATTTTAAAATATTTTTTTAGTGAAAATAATCTTGTAATATTCTAAAGGAAATTTCACTCATGCTTTATAAGTCAAAAAGAACATTCTTTCCAAATTTTGTTGGAATGGTTATAAAGTACCTCGTTTAGAAGTTGACAAAAATATTCCTTTTAGAATGTTTTATAAAAAGTAAAACATGGGTAAAATTTGAATTTTTATAATTTTAGAAGAATATTAATAATATCTTGAAATGAATTTTTAATAAACATGTACATGGATTATAAATATGTCCCATCAAATACTTACATATAAACAATCCCGGATTTAATGAGATTGAGAGGTTAACCGTTACCTTGTATTTTTTTTAGTTGAGGGTGTGTTAACCTTCTGCATAATGGTTAAATCATGTTATTAAATTTTACCATAACTATATTAAAATTTATGACATAATATATGATCCTATTATATCTTTTTGTTAAATATATTTCATTATTACCATTATTTTGGGTGTTAAATGTTAATTTTCTTATGTTTTTTCTATCATGTAAGTCTGATTTACTATGAATACAATATATTTTCTTCATATCTATAATGATATTAAATTCCTAAATATTATATTCACTCATCATATAAATTTTTAATAATCATTCATGAATGGTTAATGTGGAGACACTACTACGAAATAGGACTTTACAATGCTAAAAAAGGCATTTATAAGCACTAGAGAAGCGCTGACTACTAGAGCGAGGTTAAAATCCCTAGTCTTTTATCAGTGCTTCTATAAGTGATGATAAGGGGGAATATGGTAGTGTGAAATTATAGAACACTACCCAAAAAGTGTAGTGTGCTATAATAGGACACCGCAACCCCAAAAATACCAAAAGAATTAATGAAATGAAGTATAAATACATAATTTAAATGAAGAGAAAACAATCTAGGCTCATTTGATTAATTTTGGAGATATGAAGTGAATTTTAAACTAAATTGATACTTATATATTGAAAAAAAAACATACATAGAGTCATACAGATCAAGCCATGCATTGGATTAAGGTGTGGCTAATTCTTACACGTTTCAAATGACTTATGGATCATTTTCCAAAAGTATCAAAACAATTCGAATGTATTCTCCTAGTTTTGAGTATTTAGTTTTTTGTTTTTACTAAAATGTCATTTTAAACTTGAAACCTATACTTAGACTCATACTTCTCATATCGTGTTTCGGTATGACATGATACTGATTCCCATACATCACAAATTACTTATTAATCGTTGTCTTAAATTATAAAGACAACCCATGTGTGTTTGCTCAGTTTTGAGTGAGTGAAACTTTTTAAACTAAAATGTTGATATTAAACTGATAATGTACACATTGAGTCATAAATGACACATCATTTATCATATTGAGATGTTTCTGATTCCTACATATCAAAAATAAAATATGGATCATTTTCCTAAATTATAAAATCAATCTGAATTCATTTTCTCTGTTTTGAGTAGGTGAGTTGTACTTTTACTAAAATGATGTCAATTTTAAATAAAAAGAAACACTTTGAGTTATATCGGTCACACCATTAGTTGGAATGAGGTTAGGATAATTCCAAAACATCCCATATGAATTATGAATCATTTTCATAAAGTATAAAAATAATATGAATGTGTTTACTTGGCTTTGAGTAAGTAACATGTGTTTTTTACTAAAATGTCATTTTAAACTGGAAACACAAAATTTGAATCATACCGATCACATTATGTATTTATTTGATGAGAGACCAGTTCCCACACCACACAAATGACTTATGACTAAATTTCATAAATTATCAAGAATATGCGAATGTGTTTGCTCGGTTTTTAGTGACTGACATTTTTTGAACTAAACTATCGATTTTAGACTGATAACAAACACATTGAATTATAACAGGAACACCATGAATTGGATTGAGGTGAGTCTATTTTCTATAAGTCACAAATGAATTATGGATTGTTTCCATAAATTATCAAATTAATCAGAATGTATTTTCTTGGTTTTGAGTAGGTCAGTCTTCCTTTTTATTAAAATAGATGTCATTTTTAAATAAAAAAGATGCACTTGGAGTCATACCAGTCACACCATGCATCAGATTGAGGTAAAAATAATTCCTACACATCTCAAATGACTTATAAATAATTTAACTAAAGTATAAAAACAATATAAATGTGTTTTCTTAATTTTGAGTACGTCACTTATTTTTTTTACTAAAATGTCATTTTAAACTATAAATGCACAATTTAACCTATAACGATCACATAATGTATCAGTTTGATGTGAGACCAATTACTACATGTAAAAAAGAACATATGAATCAATTTCCTAAATTATCAAGATGATCTGAGAGTGTTTTCATTGTGTTCAGTGAGTTACATTTCTGGAACTAAACTATTGATTTTAAACCGACAACGGACAAATTAACTCATATCGGGCACATCGTGATTCAGATTGAGGTAACACTGATTCATAAATGTCAAAAATTACTTATGGATTGTTTACCTAAATTATAAAAACAATATTAATTTTTTTCTCAGTTTTGAGTAGGTTATTTGTTATTTTTATTAAAATTGATTTCATTTTTAAATAAAAAGATGCACTTGGAGCCATACTAGTCACACTGTGCATTATATTGAGGTAAAAATGATTAATAAATTTCTCAAATGACTTATGGATCTTTTTACTAAAGTATAAAAACAATCCAAATTAGATTTATCAGTTTTGAGTACATCACTTATTTTTTTTACTAAAAATTCATTTTAAGTTGGAAACAAAAACATGTACCTATACCGATCACATCATGTATGAGTTTGTCATGAGACAAATTCCTACAATTAGAAAATGACATAGAGTCGATGTCTTAATTTATAAAGAATATCCAAGAACATTTTCTTGGTTTTTATAAAGTGATAGTTTTTGAACTAAACTGTCGATTTTAAACTGATAATGAACACATTGAGTCATACTGAGCACACCATGCATATGATTGAGGTGAATCTAATTCCTATACACAAAAAATGACTTTTTTATTGTTTCACTAAAGTATAAAAATAATATGAACGCATTTTCTCTATTTTGAAAAGGTTATTTTTTCTTTTTATTAAAATTGATGTCATTTTTAAATAAAAATACGCACTTGGAGTCATACCAGTCACACCATACGTTAGATTGAGGTATGACTGATTAATAAACATCTTAAATGACTTATGGATCATTTTCATGAATTATAAAAACAATAGGAATGATTTTATTGGTTTTTGATTATGTTACTTGTTTTTTTACTAAAATGTCATTTTAAAGTGGAAACACACACTTTGACCTATATCGATCACATTGTGTATCAGTTTGATGTGATAATAACTCCGACACATCAAAAAGGGCTTATGAATTAATTTTGGGAATTATAAAGACAATATGTGTGTGTTTTATTTGTTTTTAGTGAGTGATATTTTTTGATGTAAACTATCAATTTTAAGTTGATAACTGTCACGTTGAGTCATATCGGGCACATTGTGCATCCGATTGAGGTACAATTAATTCCTACACATCCAAAATTACTTATGTATCATTAAAATAATTCATCAAAACAATATGAATGTTTTTGATCTATTTTAAGTAGGACAATTTCCCTTTTTATTAAAATTGATGTCATTTTTAAATAAAAAGACACACTAGGAGTCAAACTGGTCATACTGTGCGTCTCATTGAAGTACGAAGGATTCATAAACATCTTAAATGACTTATAGATCATTTTACTAAAGTATATAAATAATGAAAATAAATTTTCTATTTTTTGAGTATGTAACATTGTTTTACTAAAATCTCATTTTTAAACTAGAAACATGCACTTTGACCTATACAGATCACATCATATATCAGATTGACCTGAGACCAATTCTAACACATTAAAAAGGAAATATGAATTGATGTCCTAAATTATCAAGAAAATATGAGTGCATTTATTTTCAATGAGTGACATTTTGGGAACTAAACTATCAATTTTAAACTAATAATAGACACATTGAGTCATAGCGGGCACACAATAGAGTCCCATATTTTTGAACAAGTCTAAAATATGAATGTTTTTGAACTTTTTCTTTTACTGAATCGGTTGGTTTAAAAAAGCATTAGGATGAAGTTCTAAAAGTTTTTTCCATTTATAGTATTGATACTAGGCTTTGGGTAAAGTCTTCAGTATTTTCCCGGGGGGGGGCTCGATGGGTTTTAGGAGCATTTGATCTAAAAACTCTATTTTCAAAGAGGTTTCATAGGGCATATAGTTTTTTTTGAAAATTGTGTGGCCTATAGAAGTAACCATGCGGCTTTCTATTAGAGAGTCAATTATGTTCAAACAGGCTATGCATGATTAGTCAAACTGTGTAGGTCAGTCATGTGAGATACCCCAGGCATCCAATAGCAGACACACGGGCTTTGCATGGTCTACTAGACCATGCGAGTAAAACCATGTGGTTTACCTAGATTTAAATTTGGTTTTTATTTAATTAAATTAAATTTAAAAAAAAATTAAATAAAGATGAAATAGAGCATTTATTTAATTAAATTAAAGTTAATAATAATTTAATTAAATGAAAATGAAAAAGGGAATTTATTTAATTAAATTGAGATGAAAATAATTTAATTAAATGACATTAAATACTTTATTTATTCATTTAAATTGATTTGAAATGAATTTAATTAAATGATGTGTAAATGGGGAGTTTGGGGTTTATCAAAGAATTGTTTTATGAAATGATAATAATTGTAATGGTTTTTATTATTATTATTATAATAATTATTATTATGTTATACTATAATTAGGGTTTTTTATTATTATGAAAGAAAATCCAATGGGAGAAAACCCTTCCCCTTACCTGATGTGTGACACCTCTTCTTCCCCATTAGTGATGTGTGACCTCCCCCTGCTCTCCCTTGAGGTGTGATGCATGAGACTATCTCCCAGGATCCCTAGATGGTGCGAGATCCCTTCCCATGGTCGGACTTCCTCTTGGTCGTGACTCCCTCTTGGTTGTGTTTTACAGTATGCGTGCACCACCCGATGGCGTGTGAACCCTTCTCCAGATCTCCCCCATACTTTGAGTTTTCTTCGGATTCCTTCATATTTCTCCAATGATTTTTCAATGTATAATCCTTATACCCATTATCCTCCAACCCTTTGTTAATTTGATTCTCCTTTGGTACCTGGTTTATATTCGGCCAAAACCCTAGACAAAGGTGTAGTCCTATTTTAGATGTTATTCCTTCGATAGGGTATGCAGATGATGTCATGGGACTTATTGGTCTATATTCTGAAGACCCCCACCGAAGGTGAAGTAGTTCAGCTCGATTTAGTTCACCACAATCAAATTTATGTAAGGGTATACACCCACTAATTGGATTCTCAACCTTCAAATTTGGTGCTTATGGTTTATATAAGTTATGGGTAATTAATTAGATGTGTGTTGGTCATTTTTCAATAATTTTGGGTGCCAGATATTGTTGTTGGGTGTTGCGATCAATTCTAAGGGCACACAAACATTGTTTTTGAAGTGTGTATGCAAGTATACTATTGTTTAAGTTATAAATAATTGTCTAGGAAAATTCACTGAGGTAGGGTCATAAACCTTGATTTATTTAGAAAAATACAGTTTATTTAATTTACTACTATTGATAAATTTTATTGAAATGTTTGAACGAATTGTTTATTGGTGTTAAATGATTTTTTAGATTACAAAATCACGTTTTTGAAATAAAATATTTCCAATGGAGGTGCGTTTTCTTGAAGATAAAAATACAGTGATTAGAATCATATGTTTGTTTAGCTTGTTGATATGTTTTTTCCTATGCTTTCCTAGTTAGAGAATGCTGTTAAAATTATAGTAATACAGTTTGATTAGCTAGGATATGTATTTCCTATTTTAGAAGTTGACACACTTGGGTTAGGTGGTTCTTATTAATTAGAGAGGGATTAAATGGGTGGTTAAACCAATGTAAAATGAAATAATGTGAATGAAATTAAATGGGCAGGTAGGCCATGAGATAGGAATAGATGTGAACTACAAAAATGAGTGGGTATACTTCTTGGTTGCATGTGTTGTGAATGGGGAGATTAGTTATGAGACCATGGGATTTTATTTTGAGACCTTCAATGGGAGATTGAGATAATTAATCAGTGTATAAAATATGGGTATTGAGTGGGATAAATTGAGATGATTAATTTGGAATTAATTATGTGATTTGAGATTATAACATAGATAATTAATCAGGGGATTAATTATGAAATATTGA
Organism: Viscum album; assembly: GCA_963277665.1. Lineage (NCBI taxonomy): Eukaryota > Viridiplantae > Streptophyta > Magnoliopsida > Santalales > Viscaceae > Viscum > Viscum album. The sequence goes on along the minus strand of OY728119.1, from coordinate 483,810,815 downwards.
ATTGGATATGTTGATATAATTATTTGTGAATTAATTATGGGACTTTGATAATATGATATAGATAATTAATTGTGGAATTAATTATGGAGAGTTTGTATTTATAATGAAATAATTAATTCTAGAAAATTAATTATGGGAGGTGAATTCAGTTTTTGATTAATTAATTTATGAATTAATTAATGGAAATTGTGTACATAGTTAATAGTTGAGTTAACTAATAGAATGAACGTGTTTAACTAATTGTCTAATTAATAATGATATTGAGTTGGATAATTAAATAGTAAATTAGTTATTTGATAAAAATGGGAACATGATCATTCTAAATTAACAAGTACAAATGGTAACATGGTCATCATACTTATGAGTAAAGAGAATGGTAACATGGTCAGTTTAAATTGAGAAGTATATATCCAAAATGGTCATTATACTTATGAGTAAAGAGAATGGGAACACGGTCGTTCTGTTGAGGAGTAAGCATGGAAACATGGTCATCATACTTATGAGTAAAGAGAATGGGAACATGGTCAGTTTAAATTGAGAAGTATACATCCAAAATGGTCATTATACTTATGAATAAAGAGAATGGGAACACGGTCATTCTGTTGAGGAGTAAGAATGGTAACATGGTCATCTTACTGACATTTATGGTTTTTGTATATTTGGAAATGTGGTTTATAAATGTTTAATTAAAAATTTGAAATAATGGTACTTTGAGTTATGGCCTCATATGAGAATATTCGATCCTTGACATGAGTCGAAATAGGTATTGATATATGATATCAACTTTGAATACTTTGGATTTTGGTATGAGGTGAAAAAGGAATTAAGATATAATATCCTATATACATACTTCAGACTTAGGAATGAGCCAAAGAAGGTATTAAGATATGATATCTCCTTCAAAATTTCAGACTTTAGCATGAACTGAAGTAGGTATTAAGATATCATATTGCCTAGGGAACACTTTAGGATCCGGTAAGAGAATAAGTTAGTATTGAGGTACAAGTATCCATGGGAACCCTATAGTTAAAAAATTATTAAATAAATAATAGTAAATAATGTGATTAACAGTTTTTTATACATTATTTATATGTATATTCCCTGTTCAGACACTTATTTCAGCTATAAGCTGAAACAGGTATTGCCATCTGGTGTCCCATTGGAACCTGGCTGTGTTGTTGGTTATTAATTAAATTCTATTATATCTTTTATATAAGTTTACATTGTTTATTTATATTTCATTTTGTAGATTTATTTAGACACTGGTGGTCCTAGTCTACTGAGATTTATAACTCACACCCTACTTAAGCCGCCATTGCATTAAGGTACTCGATTAAACTCTACTTGTTTTCAAGACCTAGAACCTTTCTTGTTGTTGTTTTCTTATACATGGGTGTTATGATCAAAGGACTGATCGGGAGATCTGGATGCTTGTAGAGATCTCTCTTGGGGATTTGAGACTTTTATTTATTTCTTCACGAAGATGTAAAGCATGTTATTTTTTTACTAATTTCATATATGAATCACTATGACAGTCGTGCATTCTATAAGCTGGCATTGACCATTTTATTTATTCAGTTTATATTTCAATCATCTTCTGCTATTTTTATTTTTGATTTATATCTACGTTTTCTATTTTCATATATTTATATATTTTTATACTACTTTGAAAAATTCTATTTGAGGTTATAGTCTCCCCACTAACTATCCTTACACCCTCGCTGCTAGTCGTTAGCCTCTGGAATATGGGGAGGTGTTCTTGAGGTCATGTGGGGACTGGTTCAGCTATCGGTTCGATGATAAGATGGGTCAAGACATTACAAAGTGGTATTATAGGGTAACATTTTATTCTTTGTATTTCTATTTTGGGTTGGTAGATTGGAGTCTAGGAATGTGTTGGTGCTTAGTTAATAGTCGTGTCTGGGACTGATCACCCCACATATGGGGAATTACCAAGTGGCCAAGGATGGGAATTTCTATTTATACTATATGATGTAACAGTTGATAAGATTTAACCTTGGGTGACTGGTTTATTTTCTGCTGCTTATTGATTTTGGAATTTTGGAAATTTTCGTTGGCCTAATATGGCAAGGAAGTTTCATTACATACATCATATAGGCACTTATAAATTCACATGACATGCATATAACATGCCATGTAGTTTCATTAGTAAGATTCATGCTAATTTAGATTATGTTCCTCCAGTGGAATGATATGTTTTGATCTTCATTATCATGGATACTTGTATAACTTGTTTAGATGATATATGTTTTGTTTCCTCTATTATTGGCATGTTTTTCTGTTATGCCATGCTTCTATGTTATAGTATGTTTATTTATTGCTGCTTATGATAACATGATAGAGATGCATTGATGTGTAAATAACAACATGTGTGTAAAATTGTTGATTACATTTAATACGGGACCCAGTTTCAGTTATAAGGTGTATGAGAACCTTATAACTTGGAAAAAGGGTAACTCAGGTATTCGAACAATTGAAAAAGTGGCTGCTAAAGTTAAAATGTTAAAAAGGAATTTATTTGATTAAGTGGGAGCCAAATGCCAATGTTAAGGTGTATGGGCACATTATCTATTAGTAGATGGACACCCATGTGAATGAGTCTTGTATAACCATAGTGTGTTTGGAAATGTTTATAAAAGTAAAACTATTGAGTTTTGATTGAAATGGTTTGGAAAGCTTTTAAAATGATCAAATTGACCGAAGTAGGTCAGTTAGGTCATGTTTTTATAAAATTACACTAAATGTTAAATATTTAAAGATGAATTTTTTTATAGCATGCCTATTTTTCTTGTAGGTCATTGATTTAAAACCAAGTTCCATGTTGTGAAATAGTACTTGTGTGTTTCTTAAAATTACCTCAAATGTTTAAATTTTGAAGTGAATTAATGAAATGAATACAATAAAGAGGTTAATTTGAGCCTAGTTAATTATATTTTGTGTGACCAAGATATATGGTCAATGCATATGCTTTGTAAGGAAATAGCCCATAGTAGGTATCACCCATAGAGATTAGATGTCTTGTTTCCACTATGAACTTTTGTTGTTGGTACCGTTTTAGTGATGTTTTATCTAGTAGGAATTTTGGGTTCTATAGTACACCCTTATTTGAATGGGTGGTTGTTGTACTTTGAATCTTGTTACGGGAATAATATTTCAGGAATGCTTGGTTCAGCAGGTTATATGACTCGGTACGTCTTCATCCGAGTTATAGTTGATTGAGATGATGTGCTATTGGTTTTTCTAAACTTGAGGTAGTATGTGTTGACATAAGTAGTGTCATCGAGTGTTTAGTGATGTAAAAAACCACTTGTGTTTGGTGTTATTGTGGAATCTTATTATGTTAAGGACATTATCTTGTTAAATCTAGAGTAGAGTGATTGGGACGTTGGGGTAATTTTGTCCCACCAATCAAGAGGAATTTTTGGGACCCGGGTGTTTTGAATCTTTGGTTTGTTTAAATTTTTTCTTTCACGTGAGATCTCAATGTGGTGATTGTGGTTTGTGGAACATCACATGACCATTTAAGGTTTTTTTGAACTAATGAGATTGTGAGTGATTGGTCTTTCCTTTTTATGACATGGGCACTCCGAAGTTTGGTAGTTTCACATCGCTTTCGATATATGTGTCGGTGATTAATTGGAAGAAAGACTTTGATGAGATTGGTGGTGTGCGGAAAACTAGGGAAACACTATTAGTTTTTTAATGAGTTTCAGTTTTTATATTTAAAATAACCTAGATTCCTTGGGTGATATAAGCATCTAGGATTGGTTGATTACGTTTCAGTAGATGAAGTCAAATTTTTTTAAAAGGAGTCGAACGGTAATAGTTCGACTGGTTTTTTTAGTGACCTAAGATTTATCTTAGTGTTCTCTTCTGAATTATACAACCATGTCCCCTATATGGACCTCTTCTCTAAGACACTAATATATCATTGGTCTTACACCGCGGTGATGTTTTAAAAGTCGTTTGGTTGGATAAGTGGTTTTTATATGGGTTACACGCAAGATGTGTGGTTCTTTGGGTTACGCCTTTATTCATGATGGGGAATAATAGTTTTAAAATAGCCTAGAAATTGATTGACTTTGGAATTTCATCAGAGGTCAAGTAAGGACTTCAGTGTACATGCGGTTGGTGATGGAATCGTTTTAAATACATGTTGCTGATTTAAGGGTGAGTGTGGGTTTCTAGATTAGTGATGCATTTTAATGAAAGAGCTGTGGTTTGGGAATTTTTTATAAAATTCAAAGACAATTGGTGGAAAATACCAGTGAGAGGGTGGTTGAGTAGATGATGAATGGATCATGTCTCTAATTTCTTGGGCTCAATTATGCAATTTTTTGATGTTTTGGGTTGGATTTTGAGCTTTGGATCAGGTTTAAAATGCTTAATCCATTGGGATTGTGTAATGTTTAATGGTGTGTCTGGTGTTTAGAAATGAAACATGGTCATTCAAATGAAACTTCACGTCATTGGTGGATTGGGTGGTGTTGTCTTAGTTCTCGATGGATTCTCAAGGATGTGAAATTATTTTTAACTTTAGCTTTGCGGTATATCCCAGTTATCCAGTAACGAATGCATGGGATGCACACAGTATGTCAAACCGTGCAATTCAAACTGTTAGGTATACCCAGATTTAAATTTAGGTTTTTATTTTATTAAATTAAAGATACAATGAATTTAACTAATTGAATTTGAAATAGAGAATTTATTTAATTAAATTAAAGTTAAAAATAATTTATTTAAATGAAGATAAAATGGATAATTTTCTTAATTAAATTGGGTGAAATGAATTTAATTAAATGATGTGAAATACAGTATTTATTTAACTAAATTAGGTTGAGAAGAATTTAATTAAATGATTTGTAAATGGGGAGTTTGGTGTTTATCAAATAAGTATTTTATTAAATGATAATAATAATAATGGTTATTATTTTTATTATTTTGTTATACTATTATTAGAGGTTTTATTATTATTGGAGAAAATATAATGGGAGCAAACCAACTCTCTTATATGAGGTACGATGCCTCTTCTTCCCAATTAGTGAAGTGAAACCCCCTTACTCTTCCTTTAGGAGATATGCACATGCCCCTCTCCCTAGAAGCCTAGATGGTGCGAGCTCCCTTCCAATGGTCGAACATCCTCTCAGCTGTTACTCCCTCCTAGTCGTGTTTTACAGCTAGCACACAACCCTTCTCCGGATCTCCCTCATCCTTTAAGTTTTATTCTAATCTCTTTGTGTTTCTCCCATAATTTGTTGACGTATAGTCCTTTGACCCCTTCTCCTCCATCACTTTGGTAATTTGATTCTCTTTCGGTACCTAGTCAGAATTTGACCAAAACACTAGGCAATGGGGTAATTCAATTTTTGATGTTTTTCCTTTGATAGGGTATGCGAATGATGATTAGGGACATGTTGGACAATATTCTGACAACCACCGCCAAAGGCGAAGCATTTTAGCTCGATTTGGTTCACCATCATCAAATTCGGGTAAGGTTATACACTTGATAATTGGTTTCTCACCCTTTAAATTAGGTTCTAATGGTTTATATGAGTCCCAGGTAATTAATTAGATGTTCATTGGTCCTTAACACACTAATTTTGGGTGACAGATGTTGTTTTAGGGTGTTGTGATCAATTCCAAGTGTGCACACACATTTTTCTGTAGTGCGTGTATGAGAGCTGAATGTTGTTTGAGTTAGAAATAATTATCTTTTCCAATTCATTAAGGTAGGGTCAAAAACCATTCTTTAATTAGTAAAATATAGTTTTTGTTGATTTATTTATTTTAAAAAAATTGACTGCAATGTTGGACTGAATTTTTTATTGGTGATAAATGATTTGTTATATTACAAATCATGTTTTGGTAATAAATATCCTCAAATAGAGTTGTGCTGCATTCAAGCGAAAAACATAGTGATTAGACTGATATATTTGTTTAGCGTGCGAATATGTATTTTCCCATGCTTTCCTAGTTAGAGGAAGCTGTTAAAATTATAGTAATATGGTTTGCATAGCTAGGATATGTATTGACTTCTTTTCATGTTGAAGCACTTGGGTTACGTGGTTCTTATGAATTAAATATGGATTAAATGGGTGGTAAAACTCTGTGAAATTAAATAATTTGAATGGTATTCAATGGTTGAGCATTCCATGGGGTAAGAATAGATGAGAACTACAACAAAGAATTTTTATACTTCTTGGTTGCATGTGCTGTGAATGGGGAGATTCATTGTGAGACCAAGGGATTGTGTTTTGAGACATTGAATGGGATATTGAGATAATTAATCAGGGGATAAATTATGGGTATTGAGTGGGATAAGTTTAGATGATTAATTGTGAATTAATTATGTGTATTGAGATTATAATATAAATAATTAATCGAGGGATTAATTATGATATATTGAATTGCATAATTTGAGACAATTGTTTTGGAATTAATTATGTTCCTTAGATAATATGTTCTAGATAATTAATTGTGGAATAAATTTTGGAGATTTGAGATATAGAATGCGATAATTAATTCTATAAAATTAATTACAGGATGAGAATTGTGTTGATGATTGATTAATTTATGAATTAATTAATTGAAATTGTGTACTTAGTTGATTGTTGAGTTAAACAATGGAATAGATGTGTGTAATTAATTGTTGAATTAGTAAACAGAATGAGTTGGATAATTAACTGGTAAATTAATCATGTGATAAATAATGGAAACATGGTCATTTTAAATTTATAAGTATAAATGGTAACATGGTCATCATAGTTATGAGTAAAGAAAATGGGAATATGGTCATTCTAAATTGAGAAGAATAGATGGTAACATAGTTATTATACTTTTGAGTAAAGAGAATGGAAACATGGTCATTCAATTAATGTGTAATCATGGTAACATGGTCATCCTACTTACATTTGTGATTTTGGTAGCTTTGGTAATGTGGTTTATAAATGTGAAATTAAAGAATGGAAACAATGTAACTTTGAGTTATGGCCTCACACGATAATATTCACTCTCCAGTAAGAGTCAAAATAGGTATTGCGATATGATATCACATTTGAATACATTAAACACTGACATGATCCAAAGAATAAATTACTATTTAATATCCTCTTTACATACTTTAGACTCTGTCATGAGCCGAAGCTAGTATTGAGATATAATATCACCTTCAATATTTTGGACTCTAGCATGAGCCGAAGAAGGTAATAAGATATAATATTACTTGGGGAATGATCTAGGCTCTAGTATGATAAGAAGTTAGTATTGGGTAAATGATTAATTATTTATGTTTCCTAATAACTACTGTACAGTGGTGATAAGGGTCAAACCAACGGGGAAGGTAGAACTACCAATTTTCTTTTAATGTTTTTCAAGGCAACCCCTCTATTGTCAGTAGTAGGGAAGAAAATATTTTTTTTATTTTTCTTTTTAAAGTATTTTAATTTTTTTTTTGTTTTTTAAATAGTAATGAGTAAACAAATTTCAAACTAAACTAGGATGAAAATAATGGGTAATGGTAATAGTGAACTAAGATGGTGAAACACAAACCTAGAAGTAGCAGACCAAAATAAACACTTAGAAAGTTTAAATTATTGGTTTGAAAGGATGAATTATTCACTACTTTTTATTGAAACACACCTCAAGGAAAAAATAAAGAATCTACCTTGCCATGAAATTCAACAGACAGAGGATTGAATTTTAGAGTTCACCACTCCAAAAATCAATCAAACTGCAAAAGAATATAAAAATAAAACAACACAGATTGATCTCACTACAAAATTATAGTTATATATGGTAGTTTATGCATTGAAAAATTTCTTCAATAATAATCTCTCCAATAGATCTTGAAGTTTTCAGTTGAAAATAGTTAAGATGCAATCAATTAAAAAGAAAGTGAGAATCAGTCTCGCCACCTGATTCTGACTTTGTAAGAATATAATTGTGTGAATAAGTTTAACGATGATCCAGTGTAATTAAAATTCCCAAGAAAAATGTTTAAGAAAACTATCATTTTGAATACAAAAATTTGGTATAAAAAATTCATAGTATTACAATTCAAAATTAGAAAAGAGAAACCCCTTTCACTCCCAAGTTACTATGCTCTTGTTGGTGATCCATGTGGACTCCAGGTTGTCTCATGTGCTGCTCTATCGTCTCCTGAGAGTCTCCACTCTCAAAAAGTATGGCTTGGATTGTTCAAATGAGAGTCCTCTTGGTTTTATTGCTTCTCTTCCTTTTAATCCTGTTGTCATCCTCTTCTTTTTCACCGATTGTTTCCACTGACATAGTCTTGTAATCCGCAACACATACTCACATGTGTGTTTTTAGTGAATGGCATGTCATTTGAGAAAAACTCATGTAACAAATTCCACAAAAGTTAGTTGGAAGAACATGAATGTGTTTTTTTCTCTTGCATGTACCTACACAGAAATGAAAAAAAAAAGTTAAAACTATTAAAAACACGATAAAAAACAATTTATTATTATTATTAATGTTAAATTACTTACTTAAACATTATTATTTATTAATTATTATATATTTTAACTGAATTTTTTATTTATTTAATCTAAAAATTAAATTAATAATTAATTATTAAAGTTATTACCTTATAATATTATTTAAGGATTATAAAACGTTATTATTTAATAAATTTAATTAATTTATAATTAAATTAAATTTTTAGGATTAATATTTAATATATAATAATTATGTTAAGTAAATATTATTAATAATTAGTTATATAAATTTTTAATATTTTTAAATTAGTTTATTATTTATTTAATTAAATTAATTACATTATTTCAGGTATTAATTTTGTTATTATAATTATAATTATTTTATTTATGAAGTTAAATTATAACAACTATAATTATTAAGGTTAATAATCCATAATTATTTATTTTAATTTACTTTATAAGTTATTAATATAATTTTATTTTCGTATTTTCTGTATTTAATTAATTTTATAAAATTCTATTTTGTAATTATTATTTCATTGATTATTATAATTAATTTTTTTATTAATTTTTTTAAAATAAGTTTTTATTTTGGCTTTTTATGTATGTTTTTTTATTTCTTCTTCCCCAACCCTATTTTCTCTTTATTTGTGACATAATGCCAGGGGGTCGGGTAGGGTTCGATTAGTTCGAAACTCCAGGTAGAAGGCTGCACTAACTCCTCTATAGGAGATTTATTCTTCTTGGATTCTTATATTATGGTGGCACTCCTCTTAGTTGGCAAGATTCACTACAATCATCGACTTCCCTCAGCTGGTGCGACTCGTGCCTCATCAACGACGTAGCTCCCAGTTCACCTTCCATTAATGAAACAACATTGGGCAGACTGGATTTTTATATTTTCAATGTTCCCCTACTTCACAACCAATGGTGTGGCAAGTTCTCATCATATCTATTTCTATTTTTATTATTGAATTTTATTTTCTGGTTCAAATGGGTGGATTTGAATTTTGATGTTTTCAGATGTTCAAACAGGTTGATTTCTTTATCTACTGGTTTGAATCTATTTGATTTTTTGATTGAAACGGATGTGGATGAGGTGAGTCAGGGGTATGCTGATGGAATGGAGGTGTTATGATGGTGATGGGAACATCGATAGCAAATCATAATGGTGGAACCGACACTAACGATCAATGACAGTAGCAGGGAGGGAGGGTGACACCAATAGGGTGGAAAGAAAGCTTCATTGTTGTCAATATGAGATGCAAGCATCGATAGAAGGATGCTACCAATAGTTAAAAAAGTTGTGTGTTGTTGGTCTCAGGAATTTGTGAAAGTAGCACCAGTGTGTGGCTATGGAACCGACACTGACGAGAACATATAAAAAAATGACCATCGGTAGCAATATAAATACTTAAATAAAATTAATAAAACTAAAACGTAAATTAATTTAGATAAAAAAATTAATTTATTTGATAGCAAGAAACATAAAACTATAATAAAATTAAACAAAAAATTTAATAAACTAAAATTATAAACAGACTAGCTTCGGTAGCTTGTGCTACCGACAATTTGTGTACCCCTGTCAGAGACACTAAGATACTAAGAAAAAGTAACTTAAAATTTTTACAACTTAAAAGAAATTTAAATATTAAAGAAATAAAAATCTAGATTAATAATTAAATTAACTAAATGAGGAATTTAAATTAAAAACACTTTATTATATTAAATTTAATCTTAAAATATTAACTTATATTAAAACAAACAGAATATTTAAACATAAAAATTAAAAAAGTTAATTTATTTTAATGAACTTAAATTAATGGATAAAGTATTAAATTAAAAAATAAGTTAAATAAATGTGAATAAATAATGATCAATTTATTAACGATTCATATTATTTAAAGATTGAGCTGATTTAAATTAACACAACTAATTAAGAAATAATTATATGAGAAAAATTTATTAGATTAAATTAATTATTTTTATGACTAAAAATACACAATTTTATATAAAAATTTATTAATTAATGAATTTATTTATAAAAATAGAAAAGTAAAATTTTTTACCAAAAAGTAAAAAATTAATCAATTAAATCATTAAAAATTAATTAATAAGATGTGAAAAAATGTGTAAAAATAAGGCCACAAAAAAGTCTCCCATACTTAAACATTGTTTTTCCACAAACAATCCCATGTTTTATTAAATCATTGATAAATATAAGTGTTTTTATATTAATTATGCTCAAAATTTGACATGTTTAATATTTTAAAAATAGAGGACTGAAAAATTGAGTATAGGCTTAAGAAATGAAATTCTCAAAAGATGCCTTGCCATGAAAAAATACTCAAAGGGTAATAAAAAAGAAAAAATAATTTATCAAAGAAGGTGACCTACCACATATGTGACTCTTATCAGTGACCCAATTCAATTCAGGTTTAAGTTCTATGTCCAAGAGTGACAAGAACATAAAAATATGTGGAATTAAAAACATAACCAAAGGATTTTGTACATTAAACATCACCTAGGTTATAAAAATAAATAATATTTTTGAATCACCTTATTGATAAAACCTAAATGATTCCCATATAAAAAAATTGTCCCCTTTTTCATCTGGCGTTCATCATTTACCTCACTTTAATGAACTCATTTTTGACCATAAACACTAAATTTTATTTTTCCCAATCCATGTAACATGTTCAAAGCACTGTGAAATGAACTTATTCAAGGTGTACAAAGGGATTTTAGTAAATAGAAATGCACCCAACATCAATGGTCTAAGAGATTCATTGTGGGGTCCCAAATGCCTAGATTACTCTAGTTTGGAAAGACCTATATGAAAACCATTTAAACCGTCTCACTAAGGTGATTAATTTTTATCAATTTAAATAAAGTTTAGTACCCTAAGATCAAGTTCAAACCTCCACTTCTGAAGGTCATAATCTTAGCTCCACTAATAGCTAACCTATATCACCCTCAAACAAGGTCCTAAACCAAATTCTCAAAAAATCACTAACCATGATCACTCAACAATCATTCACCCACATTAATTTTACTTTTAAAGAAGATCTTAAATACTAGTCAAGCATTATCCTTACGAAATACTCATTCAAGTACAACCACAAATTCGGTAAAAGTTTTGAAAAAAAATCTCCATTTTTTAGAAAAAAGTTTGAATCGAAGTGGGATTTTGATGGGATTTTAATTAAGCTCAGTTTATCTCAATCAAGAATTGACCCCCTCCCCCATGATTAAAATCCAAATTTTTCCCCAAAGTTGAATTGAAATTTGGGGAAGAACAATTTAACAATTTAGGATCAAAATAAATTTTGAATTGAGTATATTTATGACATGTTTTAGGTGTCTCATTGTAGTTCCCAAGAATGTTGTTTTCCAAAATAATGTTTTACAACAAGTTCGAATGCTTAATCATTAAGGCTAATGAAAAAAATTAAATTACGTTCAAACTGATACATGTGTTACATGTAAGTGAAAAGTAAATTGGGTGAAATCATGTTTAACATATTGGGTCTGAAAATATTTTCTATAATGAAAAAAATGAATTCTAAAACACCCTATAGATACAAGAAGATTCAATGAAATACAAAGACATCCAGCCCGTATATACCCTCATACTTAGTTTCACATATTGAATATTAAAACAATGAGATTCAATTGTCAAACAGAGAGGCACATTAATAGTTTTTAGTATTGTGAGATGCAATAGAATTTTTTAATCTATAATAGGATTTTTTTTTAAAATATACAACATACGTGTACCATAGAATTTTTCTAAAGTAAAAAAGAGAAGAAAATAAAAGTATAAATTAAAGTACTTCCCTATTAAACTTTATCATTACACCTATATCATGGGAATTACACTCCCAAATGAAACCAACAACAACAAATTCTCTAAAAAACAAAGCAAGAAAACCAAGTATAGAATAATAACAGAAATAGAGAATACAAAAGACAACAAAGCAGTAACTTATTAAAAACATAACATGATGAATGGTAAAGAAAAAGCTTGAACCATGGGATACCTCCCATACAGTGCTAGGTTTAATGTCCGCATACAAAAATTATTTCCCTGGATATTTATATCCATGATCATTCAATGGGTATGAATTATTAATAGTGTGTACTTCTCTATTATCTGAAGATTCAGAAATAGGAATAACCAATGCATTTGCATCTCTAGTTACAAGTAATGATCTCAAAAATTCTTCCATCATAGCAGTTCATAACAAACTTTCCACCTCATATTTTTCTCTACAAACAACTTCCTCAACTTTAAAAATGTCAAAAATCATCCTAAGAAAATCACTAAATTTTCCAAGAATAGTTCCACATCTTCCCCCACACTTAGGGGAAAGATAAAGTCCAAAAATAGAAGAAAACCCAGCATAAAACTCCTCAAAATTTTCAAAAAATGTTCATAACATAACATATAAAGTAGAGAACTCAAAATTATTCCTAAATAAGGAATCATACTCAAGCTCCAAAAGATACTTCCCAATGGCCACAGAGGACTCAAAATAAGTGAAATTTTCAATTGTAAGTTTGAATTCATCACTAACAGCATCAAAATGGGTAGGAAAGAGGGTTCCAAGAAAATAAACTTGTTCATAATGGGCACAATCAAGTTTTTCAGCAGGACTCAGTCCAAAACATTCTCTAAATTTAGGAATTTTTAGATGGTTGACTATAGAAGGAAAACATTAAAAGATAGATTGAGACAGTTTAGGAAACAAATTCGACTCACTCTCTATAATGGGTTCTAAGTAAAAATTATGTTCATATATAGGAGTGAGTGGAAAAGAAGGAGGAGCATGAAGAAATTTTCAATTGTTTGGAGAATCATAATCTCAGTGACCACTAGTGGGAAATAACTATAACTATCTTGGACCTTAATTTTAAAACATTTATTCTGAACAAAATATATCAAATCACAACTCCCCTCATGTTGGGGATTTTCAAACAATAAAAATTCATCCACATCATCAACAACTTGGAGAGTGAGTTTCCCCTTGGAAACATCTATGAAAGCACCAACGATAACAAGGGAAGGTATGCCTAGGATGATAGGAACATTTTCATCACACTCCATATCAAGAATCAAAATTTATGTGGGAAATTTGAGTTTTAATACACTCACTAATATGTCTCATACCCTCCCAGAAGGGCGTGTGAGTGACCTATCAGCAAGTTGAAGATAAACAGAAGTTGGTTGTAAATACCTAAGACATATCTTTCTAAACAGGGTGTAAGGCATAAGATTGATGATTTTTCCTAAGTCACACAAAAAATTAGGTTTGTCACTTACAATTATTCTACATTTAATGATAAAAATATCATGATCCTTCAATTTTTTAGGTAACTTCTTTAACAAGATTCCACTAAACTCCTCATTAAGATTAAATTTATCCAACTTCTTCCTATTATTTTTATTTTTTAGAAACCGTTTAGTAAATGAAACATATGAAGGGATTTTATTCAAGGATTATATAAAATGTCATGTGAATACTGAATTTTCTAATAATTTTATGAAACCTCAAATAGTCAGGTTCATCACTCTTCTTCACTATTTCAGGGAAGGGAATGAGAGGTGTATAATTTTTTAGAACATGTTGATTATTATCCATCTCATAAATTCCAATTTTTTATTTTCTTCCTTAATTAGTTCCCACTTAATTTTCATTTGTAATTTTAATTTTTCATGTGTGGGTTCAAAATTATTTTCAGGTTTGACAAAGTTGTCCAAATTTTCAGGTTCTGTGTCAAGTATATTTTTCTTTCCAGATTCATTTTTTTTCATCAGTTTTAGTTTTCCTAGGGTGTGCCATTACTTGATATTTGGTGTGAAGACTAGATCTAATGGTCACAACCATGATATTCTATCTTGGATTACAAATTGAAGTGTTTGGAAACTTTCCCTTTTATTTACCACCATGGTCTCTAGACAGTTGACCTATTTAATGTTCTAATTTGTGAATCTCACCATTTTTATTCTTATTTAATGAACTGATCTATCCCAAAAATTATGGTAATAACCCCTTTAACTCCTCTTTATAATTGGAATAATCATCCACATATTCATTTTGAAATCATTTTCAGGTTGTGATTGAATGTTTCGGGTAGTGGGTTGTTTTATCAACCCTTTTTCTTTCCACGATAGATTTGGGTAATATTTATTTTTAGAGTTGTACTGATATGATAATTGATCATTTTCCCATTGGGTTTTAGCTCTAAAATCCAAAAATTGGGCACTCTCATCAAACTGGGAAGGGAGGTCAAAATGGGGACAACATGTATGAGTGTGACTTAACATCCCATAATGACAACATTGATCTCTAAGGACCCTATCAATAACAATAATAGCCTGAGGATTGATTTCACTCTTAGGGACAACCCTCTTTCTAGAGAACTTGTTCTATGATTTTTGTGCAAGATTGTGATACATATATTTAATCTCATCAGCAGTGGAGTCATAAAATCCATCCCACAGAATTGGTCAATTAAACTCTGGTTATAAGGGGTGGGATCATTGTTAAAGGTTTCGATGAGTAAATGGGGATAAAAATCATGATTGAGACCTTGCCTAAGGAGAATTCTAAATATATCACATGCTTTGTGAAATAACTCTCCCTCATCATGGAAAAACCCAGAAATTTTGTGCCTAACCTCAATGGTGGTGTCCTTTTTATATAATTTTTATACAAAGGTAATTAATACCTCTTACCATGTATCAAAAATTTCCCCATCTACATTTTGAAACCAATTCATAGCCTTCCCCTTCAGATAAAATGGGAACATTCTCAATCTCAACTCATCCTCACTGATCTCTCTCAGGGGTAATTATTGGACAGAAATATAAAACTCTCTAATAGACTCAATTGAATCATCTCTTAAAAGACCATTGAATTATGGAAGTTGATAGAGGTTAGACTGCTTAATTTCATAGTTACTAAACCTAAGGGTCATCCTAATACAAGATTGGTTGCTTGACACAATTGGAATTTTAAATTCCCTTAGTCTTGGTAACTGGGCGGTTGTAACTATAGGTTGTGGCTCATTCAAATTTTGGGTTTTCAACTATGTTATCCTAATTAACCATGAAATATTTTTTATAGAAGTTAAGTTTTTTTCAATATTTAGAGTTCAAAGGCTCCACTCTAAAAATAGAAGACCCCGTGCACATGTAATTGTTAGTAACAGATGAATTCAGCACAAATAGTAGAAAATAAATAAAAATACTAGCAATAAGAAGTAACAGTATAGTGAAAATAGATTAAAAATAAGAAAAAATATTATTTACAAAAATCAATTATAATTTCATAGAACAAAATATTTTAATAGTTTTTAATTTTTCAATTTTTTTTTAGTTTTCTTTTTAGTTTTTTATGTGAATTTTTTTGAATGTTTTTTAGAAAGATGGTCACCCGTGCCTTCCCTGGAAACGATGCCAAAAACTGATACCCAACTATCGTTGAAATTGGTTAAAAATTTAATTATTTTTGTTTTCTACTAACTACTGTACAGTGGTGGGAAGGTTCGAACTCACAGGGATGGTGGAACTACCAATTTTATTTCCAATTTTTTCAAGGCAACCCCATTGTTGTAGTAGTGGGGAAAACTTTCAAATTTTATTTTACTTTTTAGAGTCTTTTAATTGTTTTTTTTCTTTTTGAAACAATAATGAGTAAAAAACTTTAAATATAAACTAGGATAAAAATGATGGGTAATAATAATAGTGGAATAAGATAGTGAAACAAGAACCTAGAATTAGAAGATCAAAATAAACGCTTGGGAAGTTTAAAATATTGGTTTTAAGTGACGACTTCTTCACAACTTGTTATGGAAACACAACTCAAGGAAAAAATGAAGAATCTACCTCCCCAATAAATTCAATAGATATAGGATTGTGTCTAAGAGTTCTCCACTCCAAAAATCAGTTTAACTGTAAAATAATTTAAAGATATAACAAATAGTATTGAACTCTCCATAAAATTATAGTTATTTATGGTAGTTTAACCATTTAAATGCCTTTAAGATCAATCTCACCAATCGATCGTGAAGTTCGGAATTGAAAATAGTTAAGATGCGATCAATAAAAAACAAAGTCAGAATCTGTCTCACCAGCTGATTCTAACTTTTTAAGAATATAAGCATGTGAAGACATTTGACGATGAATTGGTGGAATTAAAATTACCCAAATTTTTTTTTAGCCACCTATCATTTTGAATAAAAAATTTGGATATAAATGATTCAAAGTACTAAAATTAAAAAGGAGAAAAGAGAACCCCCTTTCACTCCCATTCTTCTATGCTCTTGTTGGTGATCCAAGAGGACTCCAGGTTATCTCTAGTTCTTCTCTTCAATCTCCTAGGAGCCTCTACTCTTGAAAAGTATGGCATGCGATTTTCAAATGAGAGTCTTATTTGTGTTGCTGCTACTCTTACTTTTAATCATGTGGTTATGCTATGCTTTGTCACTAATTGCTTTCGTCGACATATTCTTCTAATTCACAACGCATCTGCACACTGGCATTTTTTTGTGAATGAAACGCCATTTGATAAAAAAAATCATGTAATTAATTCTCCATGAGTTGGTTGAAAGAACCTACACAAGTTTTTGTCTCTTTCATGTACCTTCACAGATAAGTAAAACAAAACAAAGTTAAACATGTTATAAATAGTATAATAAACAATTTATTATTATTGTTAATGTTAAAATACTTACATAAAAGTTATTAGTTACTAATTAATATATATTTTAATAGAATATTTTATTTAATTAATTTAAATATTAAACTAATAATTAATTATTAACGTTAATACCTTATAATATTATTTTAGGATTATAAAAATTTATTATTTAATTAATTTATTTAATTTATAATTAGATTAATTTACTATGATTAATATTAAATATATGATAAATATATTAAATATATATTATTAGTAATTAGTTATATAACTTTATTATTTTTTTATATTAGATTATTATTTATTTAATTAAATTAATTACATTATTGTATTTATTAATTTTTATATTATAATTATAATTTTTTATTTAAGAAGTTAAATTATAATAATTAAAATTATTAAGGTTAAAAAATATTAATTATTTATTTTAATTTATTTTTAAAAGTTATTAATTTAATTTTATTTTAGTATATTATGTAATAAATTAATTTCAAATAATTCTATTTTATAAATATTATTTATTTGTTTATTATAATTAAATTTGTTTTATATATTTTTTAAATGAAGTTTTTATTATAGTTTTTTTAAGTTTGTTTTTTATATCTTCTTCCCCTACCCCCTTTTCTCCTTCTTCGCAACACAATGCCAGGGGTGGGGTAGGGTTCTACTGGTTCTACACTTCAGGAAGAAGGCAACACAGACTTCTCTAGAGGTGAGTTCTTCTGCTCTGCTTCTTTCATAGTGGTGGTGCTCCTCCCTGTTGGCAAGATTCACAGTGAGTGGTGACTTCCCTCAGGTGGTGCGACCCGAGCCTCATCAACTGTGTAGCTCCTGATTCACCTTCTATCAGCGACACGACATTGGGCAGGAAGGATTTTTAGATATGTGGTGTCCCCCTACATCACAACCAATGGCATCACGTGTTCTCCTCAGATATATTACTATTTTTATAATTGATGTTTATTTTCTAGTTCAAATGCGTGGGTTTGAACTCTGATGTTTGAGGATGTTCAAACTGGTTGATTTTCTTGTCTACCAGTTTGTATTTATTTGATTTGTTGATTGAAACAGATGTGGAGGATATGAGGCAGGGGTATGTCAATGGAATGGAGGATATGTGATGGTGAGGGGAACATCAGTAGAAAAGTACAACTAGTGAAACTAACACCGATGATCAGTGTCAGTACCAGGGAAGGAGGGTGACATCGATAGGGTGGAAAGAAGGCTTCATCGGTGTCAATCAAAGATGCGAGCATCGGTAGTAGGATTCTACTAATAGTAAAAGAAAATGGGTGTGTTCTCAGTCTGACGAATTTGTAAAACAAACTTCTATGTGAGGTTGTAACACCCCAACCCCATAAGTCTAGAGTCGATGAAATATTTTAATATATTGACATTATTACAAGGAATCAAGTCATGAAATACCGATCAGTTTAGCAGTCTTGGAAAATTAATTACATAAATGAACGTTACATTACACATTTTAAAATCAAACAAAACATAAATGATCAATTGAGAACACCATTAATCCCCTAGCTTAACCCAGCTTATCAACCATAATACACTTCTTGGAATCCTAGGAAAATTAAAACACATAAAGGGGTGAGCTCAGATGCTCAGTAAGGATAACAATATAGAAAAAAAATTCCTAAATAATCATAAACATTTAAGGAAACGTATAAGACTAAATCAAAATCCTTTTAAACTTAAACTTCATCATTATATGGAAAAGATACAATAAAATAATTCCATTTACTTATTCACATGGATATTCTACTAGTCGTACAATCACATGAAATATCTATAGCCACTTTCATAATGATGGAATGAATAATGCCAAACTTCATAACCACATAGTCAAGGCCTTGTGCCAAGACTACAAATAAGATTTTTTCAAGGCCTTCTTCCAAGACACTAGTTTGTCTCATGATACATACCGATGCATCGAGGAGCAATAGCGGGCTCCACCCATCACTTACTAAGTCCAATGCACTCCTCATATGAAAAGGTTTAAACATAACACAAACATTCATATTAAAACTAGCAAACGAAATATAAATAAATTATCCATAAACCATGGATGGTATAAAAATAACACATCCATAGTCCATAATATCACAAAACCTTCAATATAACATGGAATACTTTTATCATAATTAATCAACCTTGATCAAGAATAATATTCCATAAAGGATGTCGACCTAGTTGAAAATGATCAGTAAATATCTTTGAGAGAAATATCCCTTTTTCATGAAATCATTTAAAAGTAACATAATTTATAAAAAAATTCATTTAAAATATAGGTTTGAATAAAATTTTCCCATACCACTTCAAATCTTTTTAAAGCAATTAACATTTTAAAACATTCTTGTCCATATAAATAAATCCTTAAACACTTTTTGAAAACACGGACAATGGTGAGAAATGTTTAGAAGAATAAATCTTTAAAACATTTATAATGATGTTTTAGTAAAAATAGTACATTGAAAATAATCCCTTTGAAAACTATTTTATGAAACATGGACATGGATAAAAAATCTATCCCAGTATATACTTACGTAAAAATACCTCAGATAAGTAAAGAGATTGTAGAATTAACCCATACCATGCACTTTCCTTTAGTCGTGGGTACGTTTAACCTCTTGTATAAATACCGTAGTATGTTATTAAATTATACCAGAACCATATTAATATTTATGATATCATACATGATTCATTTATGACTTTATACTACCCATTTAATAATAATTTCCATGTTAAATTCACATTTCGGGTAATAATCGCTTTCTTTATCGTACGTTTTTTTAACTTGTTACTCCTGATTGTATCACTTAGATCATGATTTAAATACTTCCAGAATATAAAACATGATTTATATATGATATAAATTTAGAATATAAATATGTATAATAGACATATATATTAAATGGAAAACATCGTTTATGGAGATGGTAGGCCGTACGCATGCATAAACGTTGTTTCCGTTTTCATATTGTATTGAGCGAAACTAAGTGAATAAGATATATGTAAGTAAATATATATATATATATATATATATCTCCAGTATAATTATTATTTCATATATTACATACTTATCAATGATATATATTTTATAATCATCATTTAATGGTGAATGTTGAAATGAATCTCATCGCGTCGTGGAGATGGTAATCCGTACGTACGCACGAGCGACAATATCATTATATTGATGGTGAAATAATATTTAATTGGATGTTATATCATAAATGAATAATCATTAAAATGTTATATTTATTATTTATATTAGTTATGCTCATTATTATACGCATCCAAATAATGAAGTGTTTGAATAACAAACAACACCACGATGTGGAGACAGTAATCTGTACGTATGCACGTATGGTGACTTTTCCATTTATAGGATGTATAGAATAATGAATATTTTTTTACCATTTTTATAATAACATAATATTATATAGAATATACAGGATTTATTATTTTATAATGAAAACAACAAAGAAATAGGAAGTGGAAGAAGAAAAGAACTTGAAAGAGGTGATGAAATATTTACCTCTTATTCGGGTTCTTCCTTTTGATTTGATCAAAAGGGATCCTTAGGTTGGCTTTATGACCAAATTAAGGCCTCTAGTATTAAGGTAGGAAAGTTAGGAGGATATTGGGTCAGGGTTTGGCCGATCCAAATGGATTTGGAGGTGTGATTTTGATATAAGGGTAAGTTCCCTTTTATAAGAGAGGTGAGGGTTACTTTAGGAAAAGCTAGAAATATTATACTATAATAAAATCATTTTAGGTTTATAATGGCTACAAAATTAATTATGTAAATGATAAGGTGGTTATGTGTCGAAAACCTCTCAACTAATAGGTTTTATACAGTTTTTGATCATCATATTAACCTTATCTTTTAGAATTAACTCTTAGTTAAATAGTTTGACATTTACCTTGTCTCTTGGTATTTTTATATTATATGGTTAATAATCTCACTATAACAAGATATGGGAACCCCATGTGGTTAATTATTAATATATAAAACCATTTATAATACTTTTTTCATAATCATATATTTTTAGGAATATTATATCAATTAATAATATAATATTTGTTTTAAAAACTCAATTATGTCAATTTTGACACTATTTTGTATTTGATTTTTTTGAAAGCCATATAAACTTTATCACTTTGAATAAAATTTATTTAACCAACTATAACATGTCATATTAACTAATAAAATTAGGTTAATTTGTCATAAGACTCAATTTACATTAATTTGGATATTTATAATATCAATTATTTTAATCATTCATTAATATGGTAATTACTACATCATCATTGTGTCATAAATAAATTAAATTATATAATGTATAAAAATTATAAATAAAATTAAATTATATAGGAACTTTTGTTATCTTTATAATGAATATTTATAGTCTAATTTATCTAATTTATAACCCTATATTAAAAATTGTTTAGATATTTAACATTGAATTTATCTCTTTTAACTCTTCTTTAAATAAAATAATATTTAATGTCCTAATCTTGTCCAAGTGGACCAAAGGGGGTCATATTTTATTCCTAAGGTTTTTTTTCTCAAATTATACTTATCCAATAGAATTAGGAAATGTGTTAGGGTAATTATGATATCAGTTTTACCCTTAATTACCCTATTTACTTTTAACTATGGAAAATAAAAGTCAAAAGTCACTATTCACAAAAACTTGTTTTCATCTTATTGAACCATGTTTTACATACTGATATTACCATTATCTCTCAGAGTTTTTAAATTCAACTCAAAGAAGTGTTAAAATTAATTTTTATGCAAATTTGAAATTGCTTCTAAGAGGTGGGTAAGAAACCTTTAAAAGTTCAATAAAATTTTATACATCTAACCTTATTATAAAATGACTCGAATAAATTAAATTTAACTATATAAGTATTATATATATATTTTTAGTTAAAATAAATTTAAATAAAATAAATAATTATTAAAATAAAAGGTCGGTTTTAAATAATAATGCACTGTTTTTCACTACTCATCAAAAAATGAAAGTTTTCAGAAAAATACCAAAAATTTACCCTAAGATAATTTTGATATTAGGAATTCAAAAATGAAGTAAATTTTACCAAATTAAAAACATAGAATTTTCATTTATTAATTTAAAATTAATTCCTATTGTCAAAACCAAAAAAGTGTGTTTTTTAAAAAGTAAAAAGTGTCAAACGATTGACATGTGTTTATGTCAAATTTAAATGTGAAATTACTTATAATGACCTAAATTGTATTAAATTATAAAAATATAATCTAATTATACTTAAAAACCTTTCAAATTCATAATTTAACACTAAAAATTATTTCGATTAAAAAAGTTATTTTCAATTAAAACATAGTATTTTTCACTATTCATGAAAATATGAAAGTTATTAGAAAAGAACAAAAATTTATCCAAAATAAATTTTTATGTATTTCTTCTAAAGAATAATTTAATTTCATTAAATTTAATTTATAAAAGTGTTAAATATTGGTTTTAAAAAGGGTTCTCTATTAAAAGGCAGTAAAATTGCATTTTTTAGAAATACTTATTTTATCTGAGAAAATGAATTTGTTCTTATATTATGTATAAGAAACACATAATATGGATGTTAAAATTATATAGAGTATATAAGATTCAAAATGTAGTTAATACTATTCATAACCTCTTTTTTAATGTTTAGTTTAGTAAGTTGTGGTGCGCTCGAACTCAGTGTTGTGTGTAGCGTAAGCTATTGAATTACTTTAATGATATAACTTAATATAAAATCTTGGGGTGTTACATTCTCCCTTCCTTAAATAAATTAAATCCCGAAAATTTGAAATTGTTATTCGAAAATAAAAGGATAAAAATAGAAAAATACCTTTGTGGAAAACCCACATTGGAAATTGGGTAAATAAAATTTAGTCTTAATAAGAGGGAAAGAGAATGAAAAAGTGACCACAAAATTATGATCTTGTGTAATGGCCCGGACCTCTCCAGCCCATTACTTTGTCAAAAAGAAGGTCAAGAAGTGTTCTGGAGGGTAAAATGGACTTTTTCCACACCTTCCAGAATTTTGAAACAACACGTCGTGTAGTTTGAGTACACGCCGTGTCCCCCTTCCCGGGTAGACCCCGTGTTGCAGGCCATGTCCTTGATGGGTGGAGTAATGGGTGCACGCGTGTGTCCAGTTCTACACACTGTGTAGTCCTTCCCCGTGTACGCATTACCAGTCAACAGCCGTGTACTTTGTTGGAGCCGTGTCCTTGCCGTGCGCAATAAATGAGTACACGCTGTGTGTCTAAACTACATGCCGTGTAGTCCTTCCCCGCGTATGCATTACCCTCAAACCGTGTGTTGACCAGTCAACAGCCGCGGAGCCGTGTTGGAAGCCACGTGGAGACCGTGTGAAAGAACTGAGTACACGTCGTGTACCATAAAGTACACGACCTGTACTTTTTCTTTTCACGCCTATAAAAGGAGGGGTCCCCTCCTCCTTTCAACTCACCCCTCTCCTATCCTCTCCTCTCCTCTGAGCAGAGCTCTCTCAAGAGACTCGAAGGCTCTTTCTTCTATAACTTCTTCGTCCGAGATCTGATTTGCGATCCGTCAGCGGCCACGTGATCGTAACGAAGAGGCAGATCTTCCGATCCTTGGTCTGTTGTCTTTCCATTGGCCCTTCCTTTCTGACTTCCACCTGAGGAGGTTTTTCCGGGACCCGACAGAAGTGATAGACGCCGACGAACGTCTTCTAAGGTTGATCCAGGGGGAGCGTTGCGATCAATAACCTGTTTAGGTAGGGATCTTACCTTTGTCTCCCTAATTTTGTGCATCATGCGGGGTGGGTGTCTTCTTGTTTACTTGAAACACTTTTGAACCAGTTTAATGAAGATAATAACTGGCTCATATAACGGGGCTGGGAAGTTGTGATTGTTGTTACTTTATATCCTGTGATATTATGTTGTGAATTGAATGAGCTTCTACCTACTGAAAATCACGGTCGTTGGGGGCCTTTTCTTACGCAATTAAATTTTTCCCTCTCCTTCTGTATTTTTCTTATGGATGGAAGCTTGTGGAATGTAGAAATTGGATAATCACGTAATGTTGGCTGATTAAATGAAAATCTGGAACCCTTGTGTGATCACTCTGGTTAAAAAAAATGGAATAATGAACATGTGAGTGTTGGCATGGTTACGTGGCATGTGAAAGGGGGTGTTTTGTGGGTTGTTGTGGTTTGGGTGAGTAGCGGGGCTACGGTTGGCTTGGTTGTGGGTTGGTGTGAATGTTATGATGGTGATGGGCAGTGGGACTGCAATAAATGGTATTAAAGGGATAATGATGTATGGTATAGTTGTGGTTATGGTGGTTGGCAGCGGGGCTGCAGGGATGGGTTTAAAATTGAACAGACATTGGGTTGTGACTAATAAATAAAATGTGGAAGAGTTAATGAATGGTGGGGCATGGAAATGGAACGAGAATGTTAATCAATGATGTTGGTTGATTGATAAGAAGGGATTTGTTGTGTTACTCGTGTTTTTTCTAACTTGATTTGTGGATGGTAGGGATATATTTTTACGAACGATTGGTGTGGTTAGTTGTGGATAGTTTCCCAGTAGTTAAGGAACTAAATAACTTTTTCTACTGAAACGTGAAAATCTAAAGGGGGTTGGGTTTTTTTGTTGTATGCATGCTTCGTAGTAGCAGTGCCGAGGCACATGCTCAGTTCTCTTTTTAGAAGCCATAGGTTGGGCTGTTTGGTTGGTATATATCTACATATCTATATCTTTTGTGTTTTATCGCACCCCACCCATGTTGAGCACTTAGTGTCGAACACTCCCATTTTATGGGAGAGGGTGTTTCTCCCTTAGCTACTAGATCCTTCCTGCTCCTTCTCCCCTAGGCTGTGATGGCTTGAGGTGACCTTACACCTAAGACTCTTCGGGTAGGTTTCGATTGGGGTGGTTTTAGCCCAAGAATCTTCGGGCAGGTTCTTCTGTTTCCCAAGAATCTTCGGGATGAGACCCAGGTGTGTGCGGGCGGGATACGTGGTTGTGAGGCCCAGGTTTGTGCGGGCGGGATGTGTGGTTGTGAGGCCCAGTTGTGTGCGGGCGGGATGTGTGGTTGTGAGGCCTAGGTGTGTGCGGGCGGGGAGAGTGTGGCAGTGTCAAGACGTTCGTCGTTAGGAAGAGTATCTAACTAAAGGGAAATGGTATGGGGTACCCAATACTCTTGTTCTTATACTACTACTACCTGTTGTACTTGTGTTTTGGTGAGTGTGGCTGGTGAGGTTGGGTGGATAGGATTCCTTTCTAGGTTTATTCTGTTGTTCTCACGGGACATTAGGATGCCTCCCCACTTGTGCACGAGAGCTTTAGGTTTCCCTACTGAGTATACTTGTATGCTCACCCTACGTTTACTTTCAGGTTTCCAGGAGGACTACCACGGTCGTGCGAGACCCTAGTAGTCAGACCGTTGGAGTGGTTGTTGTTGTTGTACATTTTTTTTTCTTTTGGTATTGTACTTTGAGCTTTCTTATACTTTTACCATGTTATAAATTGTTTAAACATGCATGTGGGATTGGTTTGGGGTTTATTTCTATATACCTTCTCTTTTCCTTTTTGGTGGTTGACTTGTCCTATTTCCCGATCTTTAAAAATAAAAAGGGTAATGCCTCCTATATTTGTGAAAACCTCATACCCTTGGTGCTAGTCTCCACCCCGGGGCCTACTAGAGGCGGGACTCGGGGGTCATTATCTCCCTTTCACCATTTCCAGCTCAGGAGGGGCATCTTTGGTGGGAGGGGGTCATGACAGAATGGTATCAGAGGTGATGGTTGAGAGACAGGATGGAGTCTGGAGTTAGGCACAGTGAGGATTGCATGGGATGGTAGGGAAACAATGTTAGTTAATCTTTGTGTGTGACATAGGCCAGGGAAGACCGGCTAGGACACGAGATTTTAGGGCCCCCCGTGATCCGATGCAAGGACTCTGAGCCTACCAAATGACCAAGTGAAACTACATTGATTGCAGGGTAGAGACTATAGTGAAGGTACATGCATCATCATGATTGTGTTTTACTTGATTTGGGTGTTCTAGGGAAGAAATTGAAATAAAATGATAAAAATAAAAACCTTGAGTTTCCTTACTACTTGGGCTTAGGAGATCCTTGTTTACCATACAGCTATGGCACCTGGACGTCATCCCTGGGTGGCTCAGACGGCCGAGGCCTAGCAGATTCAGGCGGTCGATCAGTTAAGGATTGACCGAGAGGAGGAAGATAGCCAGTGGAAGAAGACTCTCCGTTATTTCCAGTGGCAGACCCTTAAGAAGTATGAGGGTAGTACTTCGGATACGGAGACGGAGGGGTGGCTTGAAGAGATAGGGATCGCTTTCACATTGATCCATGCTCTGAGGGAGTAATGGGTTCCCCTAGCAGTCATTCATCTGAGAGGTTCGGCGCGAAAGTGGTGAATTCTCTACCTCGGAGAGAGGATAGAGGAAGAGGTTCCATGGGATGACTTTGAGAAGGAATTATGTGAGGAATTCCTTTCTTCCATGATCAAGGTGGAGAAGCGGCAGGAGTTACTCTCCCTTCAGCAGGGGAGTATGTCGGTATGAGAGCTAGGGATCAAGTTCAAATATCTCCTGCGCTTTACTTTGGATCACTTTCCAGATGAGGAGTCTCGGGCGAGACATTTGGAGGAGGTGCTTCGTCCTTCGCTCCAGTATGCTGTCACCCCCTTCAACCTTCCGACGTACATGGCGGTACAGAAGAAGGTAGAGGTTGTATAGAGGATGCACTCATTGGGAGGTGCACCCCAAGAAGGGATCCAGCCAGGCTCATCGAAGTGGAAGGCAGTCAGTAGCAGGGCTCCTGCGATGGGACCTTCCAGGTTCAGGCCAGTGGGGAGTAGTCCCCAGTAGTTCCAGTTTAGATCTTCGGGTCCCCGTCCCTTTTCCACGAGCCCGGGACTGAGGTGTTTTTCTTGTGGAGGTTTCGGGAATGTTCAGAGTCAGTGCCTGAGTCGAGCTCAGTACGGTGGAGGTGGGTAGGTTCAGCACCCACCTCAGCAGCACCAGTTGTCAGCGAGGCCCTTCCAGCAGCAGCAGGACCATGATCCTCTGAGGGCATACTTTGCAGGAGGAGGCCGACCTCAGGGTGCTCCTTAGGGACCTCGACCAGGGCGTGGTCGAGGAGGTGGATGACATCAGAGAGGCAGAGGAGCTGGGCGTGGACAGTTGCACGCAGTGGAGTTGGTAGCTCCAGCAGGACCAGAGGTGGTAAGAGGTACGATTTGTTTGTTCAGCACTCTTGTTTCTGCTTTGTTCGATTCGGGAGCCTCACACTCCTTTGTTTCACCTAGTCTATCCCATTCTTTGGGACTAGATGTAGAGAGACTTTCCATACCACTGGTACTGAGTACACCAGTTGGGGGCCAGACCAGCGTATCTTGTGTTTCCTGGGGATGTGGGCTGACGTTGGGACCACATCGATCTAGTGGAGACCTTCTTTTGTTACAAATGCAGCCATATGATGTCATCCTAGGCATCGACTGGTTGTTCTCTGTTAGTGTCGTTATCGACTGCTTCCGGAGAAGAGTCGTGTTCTCCGACATAGATGGGCAGCGCATATCTTTTGTTGTCAAGAGGATCTATCAGGCGCGAAGCCGGAGTGTGGAGCCTCTCTTTTCCTTGTTAGGCGGGTTATCAGTGTTTCTAGCTGATACAGAGATGATGGATGTCCTGGAAGTTGTTGGGGAGTTCCTCGATGTTTTTCTGGAGGAGTTTGTGACTCTACCCCCCCCCCCCCCGATGTGATGTTGATTTCGGGATAGACTTACAGCCTGGGGCCTATCCGATTTCGATGGCCCCTTATCGGATGGCACCTTCGGAGTTGCGGGAGTTGCGGATTCAGATTGACGATCTGATAGAGAAGGGTTTTGTTCGACCCAGCATGTCGCCATGGGGTGCTCCAGTTTTTTTCGTGAAGAAGGAAGATTGTGGTCTCAGGCTATGCATAGACTACCGTAGGATGAACCAGGTAACGGTCAAGAACCGTTACCCCCCCCCCCCCCCAAGGATAGATGATCTCTTTGACCAGCTAAGGGGAGCAGGTTGGTTTTCGAAGATTGATCTACGATCGGGATATCATCAGCTGAGGGTAAAGGACAGTGACATCTCGAAGACGGCTTTCAGGTGAAGTTATGGGCACTTTGAGTTTGTAGTGATGCCGTTTGGAGTTACGAATGCACTGGCTGTGTTAATGGGACTTATGAACTTTGTCTTCCGAGAGTTTCTGGACCGGTTCGTCGTTGTGTGTATCGATGACATCCTGATCTACTCAAGATCAGAGGAGGAGCACGTTGAGCATCTCAGGGCAGTCTTCGAAGTCCTTCGACACCAACAGCTTTATGGGAAATTGTCGAAGTGTAAGTTCTTGACACAATAAGTACACTTCCTTGGGAACGTGGTGTCTCAGCATGGAGTGTCAGTGGACCCGTCGAAGGTGGAGGCAGTTGTTTCTTGGGCAGCACCCAAGAGCATGGCAGAAGATCGTAGTTTCCTGGGGTTTGCAGGTTACTATCGGAGGTTTGTTTTGGACTTCTCTCGAGTTACTGCTCCTTTGACAGCTTTGATGAGGAAGAACCAGGTATTCCTATGGAGCGAGCAGTGCCAAGAATCTTTTGACTACCTGAAGGAGAAGTTGGTCAGTGCTCCCGTACTCAGGTTTCCAGAGGAGGGTTTGTTGTATGAAGTGTTTTGTGATGCTTCTGGCATTGGTCTGGGGTGCATTCTGATGTAGAAGAAGGGTGTGATTTGTTATGGGTCTAGGCAGTTGTGCCCTCACGAGCATAACTATTCCACCCATGACCTAGAGCTTGCAGCATTAGTGTTTTCACTGAAGTTGTGGCGACATTACCTCTTTGGGGAGCGCTTTGTGGTCTTCTCAGATCACAAGAGCCTGCGTTATATCTTCTCCCAGCGTGACCTGAACTTACGGAATCGGAGATGGGTCTAGTTTCTCCAAGACTATGACTTTGAGATCTCTTACACTGAAGGTAAGGGAAACATTTTGGCTGATGCCCTGAGCAGGAAGTTGCATCAGGAAGTGGTTCAGAAATCTGCTGATGCTTGGAAGGCAGTGGGAGAGTTGGTTTCCTTGCACTTGGATGCAAGGGTAGAAGGTGTTAGAGGCTGTTTGTTTCAGATGACGATGAAGTCCTCCTTGTTGCAGTAGGTGGAAGAGTCTCAGTGGGGGGACTCCGAGGCGGAAGTGATGCGGGATCGAGTCGATCAGGGGAACGCTCCAGAAGGATGGTCAGAGGACAGCCGACATCAGATGCTTTTCCATGGAAGGTTGTTTGTTAAGGAGGTGATGCGTGAGGGAGTTTTCCATGAATTCCATAGCTCAGCCTTAGCAGTACATCCAGGAGTTTCAAAAATGTACCGAGGCCTGATGGATCAGTTTTGGTGGCCCGGGGTGAAATGGGTAGTGGCGGAGTTTGTGGCTAAATTCCTAGTGTGTCAGCAAGTGAAAGTTGAACACCGTGTTCCCAGTGGTTTGTTGCATCCTTTAGATGTACCCGAGTGGAAGTGGGATGACATCTCGATGGACTTCGTCACAGGACTACCCAGAGCTCAGGGTGGTTATGATGCTATATGGGTGGTGGTGGATCGACTGACGAAATCAGCTCACTTCTTAGTAATCAAGGAGTTGGGCCCGGTGAGTACCTTAGCACAGAGGTACGTAGACGAGGTGGTGCGCTTGCATGGAGTTCCGAGGACTATCGTCTCAGATCGGGATACTCGGTTTACCTCACGAGTCTGGAGGGGGCTACAACATGCTTTTGGAACCCAGCTACGCCTTAGCACTGCTTTCCACTCTCAGACTGATGGGCAGACGGAGCGGACTATCCAGACATTGGAGGACATGTTGTGAGCATGCGTTCTGGATTTCGGAGGATCATGGGTACGACACTTGCCTTTAGTAGAGTTTTCCTATAACAACAGATTCCACTCTACTATTGGCATGGCACCATTTGAGGCTTTGTATGGAAGGCCAAGTCATTCACCCATTTTCTGGGTAGAGGTTGGTGAGACAGGTGCTCTTGGGCCAGAGGTAGTGCAGAGCACCACAGAGAAAGTCCATCTTGTACGTGAGAGGATGAAAGCGGCTCAGGACCGATAAAAGTCTTATGCTTATCGTCGAAGGAGGCCCTTGGAGTTCGAGGTGGGGGATCATGTGTTCTTGAAGGTTTCCCCTCGATGGGGGCAGCGAAGGTTTGGGAAAGGGAGGAATCTCTCACCTAGGTTCATTGAACCTTTTGAGGTGTTGAGGCGAGTTGGCGAGGTGGCTTATCAGCTAGCCCTGTCACCTCAGTTGGAGAAGGTTCATGATGTCTTCCACGTCTCCCAGCTTCGTCGGTACTTACAAAACGACTCCCACATTATCGACTGGGGAGAGTTAGATATGGGAGACGACGTGACCTTCGAGGAACAACCAGTCAGAATCGAATATCGTAAAGAGAAGGTGCTCCGTGGAAGAACCATTCCCTTGGTTCGTGTGTTGTGGAGGCATGGCAGCCTCGAGGAGAGAACTTGGGAGCGAGAGACCCAGATGCACGCTCAGTACCTGGAGTTGTTTTGACTTGTGTTTTTCCTTGTTCTTCTGATCTTTGTGTTGATGTTGTACTATGTACCCTTGTTATATGGAATGCTTGTCTTGTCAGTTGTGAGACCTTTTGTTTCCTTGTTCCCTGGTAATGTGTAACATGTCCGGATGTGTGGGAAAAGGAAAAACCTGACTATTAATCCAGACGCATTAATGTGGATGCGATTGAACCCGTGCAGGTGAGTTAGTACCGCCTAAAGCGGATAATATCTCGACATATGTGAAGGAATTTCCCAAACCCACGTGTTTGGGCAGTGTGTTGGTTGTGTGGTGTTGGGGTTAGTGTGAGTTGAAAAATCCTAATGTATGAAAGTGGTAAGACCCAATTCTTAATCGAGAATCATTAATGAGGATGCGATTAAACCCGTGCAGGCGATTCAGTTCCGCCTAAAGCGGATAATATCTCGACATAAGAGAAGGAATTCCTAACACATGTGATTAGGGTTGTTGGTTGGGTTCCTGTTATAACGAGAACCCTAAGAGGTATCTTGTTGGGTTCCTCTGGGTTGGTTTTTGAATTCTCGGGGACGAGAATGTTTTAAGAGGTATCTGATGTAATGGCCCGGACCTCTCCGGCCCATTCCTTTGTCAAAAAGAAGGTCAAGAGGTGCTCTAGAGGGTAAAATGGACTTTTTCCACACTTTCTAGAATTTTGAAACTACACGCCGTGTAGTTTGAGTACACACCGTGTACCCCCTTCCCGGGTATACCCCGTGTTGCAGGCCGTGTCCTTGATGGGTGGAGTAATGGGTGCACGCCGTGTGTCCAGTTCTACACGCCGTGTAGTCCTTCCCCGCGTACGCATTACCAGTCAACGACCGTGTACCGTGTTGGAGCTATGTTATTTCCGTGTGAAATAAATGAGTACATGTCGTGTGTCTAAACTACACGTCGTGCAGTCCTTCCCCGCATATGCATTACCCTCAAACCGTGTGTTGATCAGTCAACGGCCGCAGAGCCGTGTTGGAAGCCGCGTGGAGACCGTGTGAAAGAACCGAGTACACTCCGTGTAGCATAAAGTACACACCGTGTAATTTTTCTTTTCACGCCTATAAAATGAGGGGTCCCCACCTCCTTTTAACTCACCCCTCTCCTCTCCTCTCCTCTCCTCTGAGTAGAGCTCTCTCAAGAGACTCGAAGGCTCTTTCTTCCAAAACTTCTTCGTCCGAGCTCCGATTTACAATCCGTCAGCGGCCACGGGATCGTAACGACGAGATGGAGCTTCCGAGCCTGGGTCCATTGTCTTTCCTTCAGCCCTTCCTTTTCGACTTCCTCCCAAGGAGGTTTTGTTGGGACCCAAAAGAAGTGACGGATGCCGACGAACGTCTTCTAAGGTTGATCTGGGGGGAGCGTTGCGATTAAGAACATGTTGAGGTAGGGATCTTACCTTTGTCTCCCTAATCTTGTTCATCATGCGGGGTGGGTGTCTTCTTGTTTACATGAAACACTTTTGAACCAGTTTAATGAAGATAATAACTGGCTCATATAACGGGGATGGGAAGTTGTGATTGCTGTTACTTTATATCCTGTGATATTATGTTGTGAATTGAATGAGCTTCTACCTACTGATAATAACAGTCGTTGGGGGCCTTTGCTTACGCAATTAAATGTTGCCCTCTCATTCCGTATTTTTCATATGGATGGAAGCTTGTGGAATGTGGAAATTGGATAATCACGTAAAGTTGGCTGATTAAATGAAAATCTGGAACCCTTGTGTGATCACCCTGGTTAAACAAAATGGAATAACGAACATGTGGGTGTTGTCTTCGTTACGTGGCATGTGAAAGGGGGTTTTTTGTGGGTTGTTGTGGTTTGGGTGAGTAGCGGGGCTACGGTTGGCTTGGTTGTGGGTTGGTGTGAATGTTATGATGGTGATGGGTAGCGGGGCTACAATAAATGGTATTAAAGGGATAATGATGTACGGTACGGTTGTGGTTATGGTGGTTGGCAGTGGGGCTGCAGGGATGGGTTTAAAATTGAACGGAAAATGTGTTGTGACTAATAAATAAAATGTGGAAGAGTTAATGAATGGAGGGGCATGGTAATGGAATGGGAATGTTAATCAATGAGGTTGGTTGATTGATAAGAAGGGATTTGTTGTGTTACTCGCGTTTTTTCTAACTTGATTTGTGGATGGCAGGGATATTTTTTTATGAACGATTGGTGTGGTTAGTTGTGGATAGTTTCCCAGTAGTTAAGGAACTAAATAAATATTTCTACTGAAATGTGAAAACCTAAAGGGGGTTGGGTTTGTTTGTTGTATGTATGCTTCATAGTAGCAGTGCTGAGGCACGTGCTCAGTTCTCTTTTTAGAAGCCATAGGTTGGGCTGTGTGGTTGGTATATATCTACATATCTGTATATTTTGTGTTTTATCGCACCCCACCCATGTTGAGCACTTAGTGTCGAACACTCCCATTTTATGGGAGAGGGTGTTTTTCCCTTAGTTACTAGCTCCTTCCTGCTCCTTCTCCCCTAGGATGTGATGGCTTGAGGTGACCTTACACCTAAGACTCTTTGGGTAGGTTTCGATTAGGGTGGTTTTAGCCTAAGACTCTTCGGGCAGGTTCTTCTATTTCCCAAGAATCTTCGGGATGAGGCCCAGGTGTGTGCGGGTTGGATACGTGGTTGTGAGGCCCAGGTGTGTGCGGGAGGGATACGTTGTTGTGAGGCCCAGGTGTGTGCGGGCGGGATGCATGGTTGTGAGGCCTAGGTGTGTGTGGGAGAGACGCGTGGTTGTGAGGCCCAGGTGTGTGCAGACGGGGAGGGTGTGGCAGCGTCAGGACGTTCGTCGTTAGGAAGAGCATCTAACTAAATGAAAATGGTGTGGGGTACCCAATACTCTTGTTCTTATACTACTACTACCTGTCGTGCTTGTGTTTTGGTGAGTGTGGCTGGTGAGGTTGGGTGGATAGGATTCTTTGCTAGGTTTCTTCTGTTGTTCTCACGGGACATTAGGATGTCTCCCCACTTGTGCACGAGAGCTTTAGGTTTCCCTACTAAGTATACTTGTATGATCACCCTACGTTTACTTTTAGGTTTCCAGGAGGACTACCAGGGCCGTGTGGGACCCTACTAGTCAGACCGTTGGAGTTGTTGCTGTTGTTGTACCTTTGTTTTTCTTTTAGTATTGTACTTTGAGATTTCTTATACTTGTACCTTGTTATAAATTGTTTAAACATGCATGTGGGATTGTTTTGGGGTTTATTTCTATATACTTGCTCTTTTCCTTTTTGGTGGTTGACTTGTCCTATATCCCGATCTTTAAAATTAAAAAGGTTGATGCCTCCCATATTTGTGAAAAACTCATACCCTTGGTGCTAGTCGCCACCTTGGGGCCTACTGGAGGCGGGACTGAGGGGTAGTTATCTCCCTTTCACCATTACCATCTCAGGAGGTGCATCTTTGGTGGGAGGGAGTTGTGATATCTTGATTAGTAGAACATTGGTGGAAATTAAAGACACGTAATTAGAGGGAAAATGTAAATATATAAAGGGAGTTATTGAGGTCATAAATCACAAACAAGTGTAAAATTGAGGGCTTGAAATCCATCAATCTATGATGATTTAAAATATCATTTGTTAAACAAAACATAAGGTATTAGGATAACACACTTTTTTGGTTTTAAGATCACTTTTTTAAAGTTTAAGAATTAATTTATTTATAGAATAAGAGGAAAAAAGTATACTTGATAAGTAGTGTTTCATCCTTCAACTAATTCCTACCATAAACTCATCTTTCACTTCAGAAGATAATAGAATTAAAAAAAATATTTTATTTATCCTAATTGTATAGGGTTCCAAAAATAATGAATTTATAATTCATTTGTCATACTATTTAAAAAAGTCTACATTATACAAACCAGGACATCATGTATTCTAGTGGTAGGTGATCCGACCTTGTTGCCTTTCGGTTGCAGGTTCAAGTCTCGCGGCCTTGCCGGATGCGACGAGATGTCGTCCGACCTCCGGGTTGTTCTTTTTAAGACAATCAAAAATAATTTCATGAAATAATTTAACCTTAAAAAACTTAATTGATTCCAAACTTTAGACTTATCCAAAATACTTCTGTCCAAACTCACAGTCCAAAATTTATAAGGAAGGTGAACATGATGAAGATCCTTTTTCCATGTAATAACATGTGAATACCTTCATCATGTATTCTTTTAAAACACTTTATCACCCTAAATTTCCAT
Organism: Viscum album; assembly: GCA_963277665.1. Lineage (NCBI taxonomy): Eukaryota > Viridiplantae > Streptophyta > Magnoliopsida > Santalales > Viscaceae > Viscum > Viscum album. The sequence continues at coordinate 483,775,760 of OY728119.1, read as the reverse complement.
AAAACCTTATTGATTACATTCATGATCCCTTATTCCTTATAGAATACGAGATATAATCGTTCTATCCAAAAATGTTTTAAACTCCAACAATGTTAGAATATAAAAATCATTAATAAATGTCATGGTAGTCAAGAATATCCAATATAATTTATCCAAATCAATCATATATTCTTCTAAAATCACTACCTCAATATTAGAACCACATTATGGTTTATCCTTCTCTCAAACATATATTTTCCAAAAAAAATAACCTGCTATTGAGTCACTTTTCTTGGTTCCACACAATATCAAGTCCTCAATGAAATAGTACTGCAGTACATTCCTTATATACTCTATAATTATTATAACATGTACATCATTAATACAATACTCAAATGACACAATACTTTTATATAAAAATAAGAACACTAGTCATTAATCTTTATCTTTGGTAATATCATAACATGATTATTATTCAACAACATCATTTGTGGTATACTCTAATGATTTGGACATTGATTCACGTAGTATCCAAACTCCTTGCAGATGAAGCATTGTACATTTGAAACTTTTTTTCTTACCCTTGTAATCATGCACTCGGTGTCCTTTTTCTCCACACTTATAACAAAATCCCATTTCCTTCAAGCATTCACCAAGGTGATTCATTACACAATTATCACATATGGGAAAATTCTTTATTCCCCTCTTCCATTTATCAATATTTCTCTCTTCCATCCTTTTCTTCTCTTACTTCCCTTCAAAGCCATAAAACTTAGAGAATTGTTTACTCATATTATTAAAACATGATACTATTTCTTCATATGATGAGAATATGTGGGAGACTATTTGCCTTTTAAATGTTGGATTAATACCATGAAATATATGATCCTTCTTAATCTTTCGATCTTGTGTATTACTGGAATTCTCATTCCTTCTACAAGGCGCCATTTCTAAACAATGGCATACACTAGGTTAGTTTATGAATCACAATGCATAACTACAAACTTGTAAAATACCTAATGAAAATTGAAAAGGTTATGCATATAATCTATAATCATAAAATGTTTTTATTTTGAGTAAGTATTTACTTCTAAATCCTTCATAATGGCTTGTAATGAAAATGTGAATTATCCTATACATATCCTCTAATAGTTTCGTAACATAGAGTGCAGCAAGGCCCATTGTCATGTACCAGGATACCCCGGGTCACGCTCGAAACTCCTTGTCAGAGTTTTCACTCCTAGGTACATCTATTCCAGACCCGCCTCTACCTGCTTGTATCCAAACATGGATGTATTTCTTGGAAAATACAAAAAATCTCTACATTACGATAATTCTAGGAAGTTCTTCTATACTAATCCTCAAACTCTATCTTAGGGTAATGTTCTCTAATCAAAGTTTATCTAAATCTATTTCCAAGGATTTTTATAAACTTCCTCTGATACCAAGTGTAACGCCCCGACCCCAGAAGCCTAGAGTCGGTGCATTATTTTAATACATTAGAATGATTACAAGGAATAAAGACCCTAAATCATGATCAGTTTAGAAATCTTGGAAAATAAATTACATACATGAATGTTACATTACACATTAGAAAATAAAACAAAAATTAAGTGATCCTTTGACAATGATATTAATACCCTATCTTAACCCTACTTATCAATCGTAATACGCTTCTTGAAATCATGGAAAATTAAAACATACAATGGGTTGAGCTCAGATGCTCAGTAAGGATAACAATATTGGGGAAACTTTCTTAAATAAGAATAAAAATTTAAGTAAATGTATAAGAAAAAACAAAATCATTTTAAACATCAACTTATTCATAATATGGAAAAGATAAAATAAAATAATTCCATTTAGTTATTCACATGGATATTCTACTAGTTGAATAATCAAATGAAATATCAATAGCCACTTTCATAATGATGGAATGCATAATGCTAGACTTCATAACCACATTGTCAAATCCTTCTGTAAAGACTATAAATAAATTTTTTTCAAGCCCTTATGCCAAGACACAAGTTTTTCACATGAGACATGCTGATGCATCAAGGAGCTATAGCGGGCTCCACCCATCACTTACTAAGTCCAATTCATTCCTCATATGAAAAGGTTTAAACATAACATAAACATTCGTATTAAAACTGGCATACGAAATGTCAATAATTTATCTATAAACCATGTATGGTATAAAAATAACACAACCAAATTCAAACATAACATAAAACATTCAATACAATAAGGAAGATTTGTATTATAATAAATCAACCTTGATCAAGAATAATATCCCATAAATGATACTGACATTGTTAAAAATGATCAGTAAAAATCTTTGAGAGAAATATCCATTTTTCATGAAATCATTTAAAAGTTACAAAATTTATAAAGGATGTCATTTAAAATATAGTTTTGAATCAAAGTGTACCATACCATTTTGAAACTTTTGAATGTAATTAACATTTTAAAACATTCAATTCCATATAAATAAATCCTTAAACCCATTTTAAAAACATGGATAGTAATGAGAAATGTTTAGAAGAATAAATCTTTAAAACATTTAAAATGATGTTTTAGTAAAAAAAAGTACCTTAAAAACAATCCATTTGAAAAAACTTTAATGAAACATAGAAATGGGTAATAAATATGTCCCAGTAGATACTTACGTAAAAACAACCTCAGATAAGTAAAGAGATTGTATAATTAACCCTTACCTTGCACTTTCCTTTAGTCGAGGGTACATTTATCCTCTGGTATAAAGACCGTATTATGTTATTAAATTATAAAATGACCATATTAATATTTATGATATCATAAATGATTCATTTATGACTTTATACTACCCATTTAATAATAATTTCCATGTTAAATAAACATTTCGGGTAATAATCGCTTTCTTTATCTTACGTGTTTTAACTTCTTACTCTTGATTGTATCACTTCTATAATGATTTTAATACTTCAATAATATAAAACATGATTTATATATAATATATATTTATAATATAAATATGTATAATAGAGATATATATTAAATGTAAAACACCATTTTTTGAGAGGTTAGGCCGTACGTACGCATAAACGTTGTTTCCATTTTCATATCGTATTGAACGGAACTATGTGAATAAGATATATGTATGTAAATAAACACACACACACACACAAATATATATATATATCTCCAATAGAATTATTATGTCATATATTACATACTTATTAATTATATGTATTTTATAATCATCGTTGAATGTTGAACGTGGAAATGAATCTCATTGTGTCGTGGAGACGGTAATCCGTACGTACGCACGAGCGATAATATCATTATATTGATGTTAAAATTGTATGTAATTTGATGGTATATCATACATACCTAATCATTAACATGTTATATTTATTATTTACATCATTTATACTCATTATTATATCCATCCAAATAATGAAGTTTTTGAATAACAAACTACACCACGACATGGAGACGGTAATTTGTACGTACGCACGTATGGTGACTTTGTCATTTATAGGATGGATAGAATAATGAATATGGTTGTACCATTTATATAATAATATTAAAGTATATAGAAGATACTGGAGTTATTATTTTATAATGGAAACAACAAAGAAAGAATAAGTGGAAGAAGAAAATAACTTGAAAGAGGTGATGAAATATTTACCTTTTATTTGGGTTCTTCCTTTTCATTTGATCAAATTGGATCTTTAGGATGGATTAATGAACAAAGGAAGGACTCTCGGATCAATTGGGGAATTTTTGGAGGATATTGGGGTAGGGTTGGCCGAGCTAAATTGATTTGGTGGTGTGATTTTGAGAGAAGGGGTAGTGCCTTTTTATAAGAGAGGTGAGGGTCACTTTAGGAAAAGCTTGAAATATTATTTAATAATAAATTTATTTTCTATTTCTAATGGCTCAAAAATAATTTTTTTAAAGGATAAAGTAGTTATGGGTCTAAAACCGCTCAAAAAATAGGTTTTATATAGGTTTAGGTCGTCATATTAACATTATATTTTAGATTTAACTCTTAGTTAAATACTTTGACCTTTACCATGTCTCTTTGTATTTTTATATTATATGGTTAATAAACTTATTATAACAAGACAAGAGAACCTCATGTACTTAATTATTAATATATATAACGTTATCTATGTCCTTTGACCGAAACATATATTTTTAGGAATATTATATCAATTAATAATAAAATATTTGTTTTAAAAACCCAATTATGTCAATTTTGACACTAATTAGTATTTGATTTTTTTCAAAGCCACAAAAACTTTATCACATTGAATAAAATAAATTTAACCAACCCTAACATTTCATATTAATCTATAAAATTAGTTTAATACATCATAATTCTCAATTTACATATATTTGGATATTTATAATATCAATTATATTAATCTTTCATTAATAAGTTAATTACTGCATCATCATTGGGTCATACATAAATTAAATTATTTAATGTCTAAAAATTTAAAATAAAATTCCATTATGTAGGAAATTTTGTTATCTTTCTAATTAATATTTATAGTCGAATTTATATTATGTATAACTTTATATTAAAAATGGTTTAGTTATTGAACATTAAATTCATCTCTTTTAACTCTTCTTTAAATAAAATAATAATTAATGTCCTAATCTTATCTAAGTGGACCAAATGGAGTCATATTTTATTTATAAGGTTTTTTTTGGTCTAATTAAACTTATCCAATATAATTAGGACTTGTTTTAGGGTAATTATGATATCATTATTACCCTTAATTACCCTATTTACTTTTAACCGTGCTAAATAAAAGTCAAAAGTTACTATAAACCAAAAGTTATTTTCCTCCTATTGAACCACTTTTTACTTACTGATATTAACTGTGTCTCTCGGATTTTTGAAATTCAACTCATAGAAGCATTAAAATTATGTTTTATGCTTATTTTCAAATGCACTTGGGAGGTGGGTAAAAAATGTTAAAAAGTTCAAAAAAAATTTACACATCTAATTTTATTATAAAATAAATCCAATTAATTACATTGGACTTATATAGGTATTATATATATTTTTTTACTTAAAATAAATTTAAATAAAATAAATATTTATTTAAATAAAAAATTGGTTTTCAATAATAACGCTATGTTTTTCACTATTCATTAAAAATTGAAAGTTTTCAGAAAAATACCAAAAATATCCTCTAAGCTAATTCTGATTTCAAAAATGAATCCCATTTTAACAAATTAAAATCATAGAAGTTTAATTTATTAATTTAAACTTAATTCCTATTTTCAAATCCAAAATGTAGGTTTTTAAAAAATTAAAAACTATCAAAAGATGGACATGTTTTTATGTCAAATTTAAATGTGAAATTACTTACAATGACCTAAATTGAATTAAATGATAAAAATATAATCTAATTGTACTTAAAAACCTTTAAAATTCATAATTTAACACTACAAATTATTTATATTAAAAATGTTGTTTTCAATTAAAACATAGTATTTTTCACTATTCATCAAAATATGAAAGTTATCAGAAAAGTACCAAAAATTTATCCAAACTTAATTTTGATGACCCAATTCTAAAGAATAATTTAATTTCATTAAATTTAATATATAAAAGTGTCAAATATTGGTTTTAAAAAGTGTTCTCTATTAAAAGGCTGTAAAATTGAATTTTTTAAAAAATATTTCTTTTATTTGAAAAAAAGGAATTTGTTCTTATATTATGTATAAGAAACACATAATATGGATGTTGGAATTATATATAGTATATAAGATTCAAAATTAAGTTAATATTATTCATAACCTCTTTTTTAAACGGTTAGTTTATTAAGTTGTGGTGCGCTCGAACTCGGTGTTGCGTGTAGCGCAAGCTATTAAATTACTTTAATGAGATAACATACTATAAAATCTTGGGGTGTTACAGTGGCTATGGAACTAACACTAATGAGATAAAATAAAAAACGATCATCGATATCAATTTAAAAACTAAAATAAAAATAATAAAACCAAAACTTAAATTAATTTAGATAAAATTTTCAAATTAATATGAAAAACAAAAACCTAAAACTATAATAAACATAAAATAAAAAGTTAAAAAACTAAAATTTGAAACTTAATAGCATCGGTATCTTGTGATACCAAGAGTTTGTACACCCCGGTCGGTGAGACTAAAAGACTAAGAGAAAGTAACTTAAAATTTTTACTTCAAAAGAAATTTAAATATTAAATACATAAAGATCTATATTAATTAATTAATTTACTAAATGAGGAATTTAAATTAAAAACACATTATTTTATTAAATTAAATCTTAAAAAGTTAACTTATATTAAAACTAACAGAATATTTAAACATAAAAATTAAAAAAGTTAATTTTTTTTAATTAATCTGAATTAATGGATAAAGTATTAAATTAAAAACAAAGATAGATAAATGTGAATAAATAATGATCAATTGATTCACAAGTCATATTATTTAAATATCGATCAGATTTAAATTAACACAATAAATTAAGAAATAATTAGTTTAAAAAAATTTAGATTAAATTAATTATTTTTAAGAATAAAAATACATAATTTGATATAAAAACTGATTAATTAATAAATTTTGTTATAAAAATACAAAAGTGAAAATATTTACAAAAAAGTAAAAAAGTAATTAATTATGTCATTAAAAATTAATTAAAAATTAATTAAAAAATGTGGAAAACTGTGTAAAAACAAGGACCAACCAAATTCCCCCATGCATAAACATTATTTACCCTCAAACAATCCCATGTTTTATTAGATCATTGATAAACTGAATTGTGTTAATATTAATTATTCTCAAAATGTAACATGTTCAATAGTTTAAAAATATAGGACTGAAAAACTAATTATAGGATTAAGAAATGAAATGCTCAAAAGATGCCTTTCCTAGAACAAATACTCAAAGGGTAATATAGAGAGAGAAAAATAATTTATTAAAGAAGGAATCATGCCTCATATGTTACTCTGCTCAGGGACCCAATTCAATCAATGTTTAAGTTCTAAGTCCAAGAATTACAAAAGGTTATAAATATGTGGAATTAAATACTTAACCAAAGGAAATTTTTACTTTAAACAACACATAGGTTCAAAAAATTAATATTTTTTTTGAATCACCTTATTGATACAACCTAAATGATTACCATATAAACCAATTTTCCCCTTCTTTATCTGGTGTTCATTATTCTGCTCACCTTAATTATATGATTTTTGATCGTAGACACTAAATTTTATTTTTCTCAAGCCATGTAACACGTGTTAAGAACTATGTAATGAAATTATTCAATGTAAACATAGGGATTTTATTAAACATAAACACTCCCAACATCTAGGGTCTCAGAGATTCACAATGGGATCCCAAATTCCAAGAATAATCAATTTCAAAAGACCTATATGAAAACCATTTAAACTGGCTCACTAAGGTGATTAATTTTTGAAAATTTAATGAATATGAATCCCATAAGATCATGTTCAAACTTCCACTTCCTAAGGTTATGATCTAAAATCCACTAACAGGTATCCTATATCACCCTAAAAAAAGTTCATAACCCAAATTTTCATAAAATCACTAAGCATGATCACTCCACAATAATTCATCCAACTTAATATCATATTCAATGAATATCTTAACTTCTAGTCAAGAATTATCCTTAGGAAAGACTCATTCAAGTACAACCTAAAATTGTGTAAAAATTTTGAAAAAATATCTCCATATATTTAGAAAAAAGTTTGATAAGAATTTTGATTTTGATGGGATTCTCATTAAGTACAGTTTAAATCAATGAATAATTGACCCCCTACCCCATACATAAAATCCATATTTGTCCCCAAAGTTTAATTCAAAAGAGGAAAAGAACAATTTTACCATTAAGGATTATAATATATTTTCAATTGGGTAGATTTAAGATGTGTTTGAAGGGTATCATTAAAGTTCTTAAGAATTTTTTTTCCACAAGGATATTTTACAATAGGTTCACATGCTTAATCATTATGCCCATTGAAAAAAATTCAATTAAGTTCAAATGGAGTCATGTGTTACATGTAAGTGCAATGAAAATTGGGTAAATCCAATTTTAACATATTGGGTCCAAAAACAGTTTATGTAAAGCCTAAAATTGATTGTTAAGATACCCTATAGATACATGAACATTCAATGAAAAACACGAACAACCGTTCTTTATGTACCCCCCAGACTTAGTTTCACACAGTGAAGATTTATGCCAATGAAATTAAATTTTCCAACAAAGAGGCACAAGTATAATTTTTTTAGTATAGTGATATGTAATAGAATTTTTTCAGCTCTAGTAGGATTTTTTTTTAAAAATTAGCAGTATACATGTACGATATAATTTTTCTAAATTAAACAGGAGAAGAAAATAAATGAATAAATTAATGTACTTCCCTATAAATATTTTTCATTACACCTATATCATGGGAATTACACTCTCTATTGAAACAAACAACATCAAAATATCAAAAAACAAAAATCAAGAAAACCAAGTACAAAATTCCATCAGAGATAGGGAATACAATAGAAAACAAAGTAGCAACTTAGTAAAAACATAACAAGAAGTAAGGTAAAGGGAAATCTTGAACCATGGGTTGCCTACCATGCAGTGCTACGTTTAATGTCCCCAGGAAGGATTTATTCCTATATATATCTCTATCCATGATCATTAAATGGGAATGAATTATTAATAGTGTTGAATTATCTATTGTCTGATGATTCAAAAATAGAAACTACCAAGACATTTTCATCTCTAGTTACAAGCAATGATCTCCAAAATTCTTCCATCACATCTGTTGATAACATATGGTCCAACTCAACTTTGTCTCTAAAAAAACTTCCCCATATCTAAAATTTTCCAAAATCTACCTAATAAAATACCTATACTGATCAATAACACGTCCATATCTTCCCCCACACTTATGAGATAGATCAAGTCCAAAAATAGAAGAATAACCAATAGAAAACTCCTCAACATTTTCAGAAAATGTTCCTAGTACAACATGTAAAGTAGAAAACTAAGAAGACTCCCTAAAAAAGGAACCATAAATAGATTCAAAAATATACTTCCCGATGTCAACATAGGACTCAAAAGATGTGAACATTTCAAGTTTAGGTTGGAATTCATCACTAACAGTATCAAACTGGGTAGGAAAGAGGGTTCTAAGAAAATACACTTGTTCATAATGGGCACAATCAAGTTTTTCATCAGGACTTAGTCCAGAACTTTCTTTAACTTCAATAATTTTTATACACTTGACATCATAAGGAAAACTTTCAAAAAAAAGTTGAGATAGTTCAGAAAAAGAATTTGAATCACTCTCTAGAGTGGGTTTCAAGGAAAAATTATGTTCATCTAAAGGATTTAGTGGGAAAGAAGTAGAAGCTTGAAGAAAACTTTCAATTGTTTGGGGAATCATAATCTCAGTGAAATAAAGATGGAAAGAACCATACACATATCATACCTCAATTTTAATACATTAATTCTCGAGTAACATATATCAAATCACAACCAACCTTGTGTTGGGGATTTTTGGACACTAAAAACTCTTCCACATCATCAACAGTTTGGAGAGTGAGTTTCCCATTGGACACATCTATGACAACACAAATGTTTGTAAGGAAATTCCTTCCTAGTATGATAAGAACATTTTCATCCCAGTCCATATCAAGAATAAAAAGTCGGTGGGAAATGTGAGTTTTCCTAAACTCACAAATAGGTCTTTAACCCTCCCAGAAGGGTGAGTGAGTGACCTATCCGCAATATGAAGACAAACAGAAGTTGGTTTCAAATACCTAATACCCATATTTTTAAATAGGGAGTAAGGTATAAGATTGATGATTTCTATTAAGTCACAAAAAAATTAAGTTTCTTACTCCCTCATATTCTGAATTGAATGATAAAACTACCAGGATCATTCAATTTTAGAGGCAACTTCTTTAATTAATAGGATTTCACTACACTCCTCATTATGATTAAATTTATCCAACTTCTTCCTATTATTTTTATTTTTGAGAAAACTTTTGGTAAATTAATCATATGAATGGATTTTATCAAAGGCTTCTATAAATGGAATGTTGATACTAAAGTTTCTAATCATTTTAAGAAACCTCAAATAGTCAGGTTCATCATTCATCTTCACTCTATTAGGGAAGTGAATGGGAGGGTACTAAATTTTTAGAACATGTTGATCATTATCCTTCTCCTTAATTACACTTTTTTTATTTTCTTCTTTAATTAGTTACCACTTAATTTTACTTGGTTCTTTTACATTTTCAGGTGTGGGTTCAAAATATCGTTTAGGTTTGAAAAAGTAGTCCAAATTTATAGATTCTGTGTCAAGAAAGTTTTTCATTCTAGATTAAATGTTTTCATTAGTTTCAGTTTTCCTAGGGTGTTCCTTCACTTGATATTGGGTGTGAAGGTTGTATCTGGTTTTAATAGCCATGATATTCTCTCTTGGATTAAGAATTGATGTGTTGGGAAACTTTCACTTTTCGTTACCACCTTGATCATTAGAAATTTGACCTATTTTATGTTCTAAATTGTGGAACTTATCATCTGTATCCTTCCTTAATGAACCGATATATCCCAAAATTCTTTGTAATATCCCCTTTAAATCCCCTTGAGAATTAGAAGAATTAGTCCCATATTCATTTTGATATTATTTTTTGGGATGTGGGTGCAATGTTTTGGTAGTGAGTTGTTTTATCACCCCTTGTTCTTTCAATGATAGATTTGGGTTATTTGTATTTCCAGAGTTGTACTGATATGAGAATTAATCATTTTCCCTTGGTTCCTTGCTCTAAAATAAAAAAATTGGGCACTCTCATGAAACTATAAAGGGAGGTAAAATTTGGGAAAACATGTATGAGTGTGACTGAATATACCACAATGAAAAAATTTCTACCTACGGACCCTATCATTAACAACAGAAGCTTGGGGATTGATTTCACTCCAACAGACAACCCTCTTCCTAGAGAACTTGTGCTGTGATTTTTGTGCAAGATCGTCAAACACATGTTTAAGCTCATCATCAGTGGAGTAAAAAATTCACCACCATATAATTGGTCAACAAAATTCTTGTTTTAAGGGGTGAGGAAATTGTAAAAGCTTTCCAGGAGTAAATGGTAAGAAAAATAGTGATTGGGACTTTTCCTAAATAGACTTCTAAATCTATCCCATGCTTCACGAAATAACTCTTCCTCATCCTAAAAAAACACAGTAATTTTGGTGCCTAACCATAATGGTGGTGTTCCTGGGAAAGAATTTTGATACACATGTAATTAATACCTCTTCCCATGTCTCAAAAATTTCGTCATATATGTTTTGAAACCAAGTCATAGCCTTCCCCTTAAAATTAAATGGGAACATTCTAAATCTCAACTCATCCTCAGACAGCTCTCTCAGGGGTAATTGTTGGATATAACTATAAAACTCTCAAATAAACCCAAGTAAATCCTCTCCTGGAATACAAATGAATAAAGAAAGTTGATAGAGGTGAGACTACTTAATCTCATAGTTCATTGACCATGGGAACAACCTAATACAAGATGGGTTTCTTGAAAAAATTTGAAATTGAAATACCCTAAGTCTAGGTAATTTAAGGGATGAAACTATAGGTTGTGGCTCCTTAAAATTTTGGTTTTCAACTATGTTATCTGGATTCTCCATTGAAATATTTTTTTAGATAATTTAAGTGTTTTTCAATTTTCAAAGATCAAAGGCTCGACTCTAGAAATTTAATACCTCGTGCACATACAGTTGACAGTAACAAATGAATTTAGCACAAATTGTAGCAAAGCAATAAAAATAGTACCACGAAGTAGTAATAGTGTAGTGATAATAGATTAAAAATAAGAGAAAATTTATCTACACAAAAACATGTAGAATTTCACTGAACAAATTTTTTAACAGTTTTCAATTTTTAATTTTTATTGTTTTTTTTTTGTTTTTTATGTGATTTTTTTGAAAGTTTTTTTATAATGATAGCCAGTCATTCCTTCCCTGGAAATGACGCAAAAAACTGATGCTCAATTATCATTGAAATTGGGTAAAAGTTTAATTATTTATGTTTCCTAACAACTACTGTATAGTGGTGAGCAGGTTTGAACCCACATGGAATGTGGAACTACCGATTTTATTTTAAATTATTTCAAGGAAAACCCATTATTTTATGCAATGGGGGAAAACATTCTATTTTTCTTTTAATTTTTAAATCCTTTTAATTGTTTTTTAGTTTTTTAAACAGCAATGAGTAAAAAACTTTAATACAAAAAAATGATGAAAATTAAAGGTAACAGTAATGGTGGACTAAGATAGTGACACAAGAACCTATAAGCAGTAGATCAAAATAAACCCTCGGGAAGTTTAAACTACTAGTTTGAAATAAAGACTACTTAACTACATGTTATTGAAACACACCTCAAGGAAAAATTGAAGAATCTCCCTCACCATGAAATTCAACATATAGAGGACTGAGTCTTTGAGTTTGCCACTCCAAAAATCAATAGAATTGCGAGGGAATTCAGAAAGAAACAACTTCATTGAACTCGTCATAAAATTCCAGTTATTTATTGTAATTTAAGAAATGAGAAATTCCTTCAAGATCAATCTCACCAATCGATTTTAATGTTTTGAATTGAAAATAGTTAATATGTGATAAATTAAAAAGAAATTCAAAATTAGTATCACTAACCGATTCTATCTTTGTAAGAATATAAGCATGTGAAGACGTTTAACAATGAACAAATGAAATTAAAATTCCCAAGAAAAAGTTTTATCCAACTCTCATTTTGACTACAAAAATTTGAAATAAAAGATTCAGAGTGTTAGAATTCAAATGTATAAAAAGAGAATCCACTCTCACTCCTATGTTTTTATGCTCTTTTTGGTGATCCACAAGCACTCCAGGTGGTCTCATGTGCTGCTCTCTGATCTCCCAGGATTCTCTACTCTTAAAAATTATGGCGTGGAATTTTAGAATGAGGTATTTCTTTGTGTTACTACTTCTCTTCCTTTAAATCCTTCTATCATGCTCTGCTTTGTCACCAATTTCTTCCACTTACATAGTCTTATAATTCGCAATGCATCCGTACATGTGCGTTTTTTTGGTGAATAACAGGTCGTTGGACCAAAATTCATGTAACTAATTCCACACGAGTAAGTTGAAAGAACCTGGACCTATTTGTGTATCCTCTATGTACCTACATAACCAAGAAAAACAAAACAATGTTCAAACAATTAAAAACATGATAATAAACAATTGATTATTATTATTAAAGTTAAATTAATTACTTAAAATTTAGTAGTTATTAATTATTATATATTTTAATATAATATTTTTTATTTAATGTAAAACTTATTTAAATAATTAATTTTTTAATTTATTACCTTATTATATTATTTTAGTATTATAAAATTTTATTATTTAATTAAGTTATTTAATTTATAATTAAATTAAATTATTAAGATTAATATTAAATATATGATAATTCTATTAAATAAATATTATTACTAATTAGTTATATAAATTTATTATATTTTTAAATTAGATGACTATTTATTTAATTAAATTTTATAAGTTGTTTTATTTATTAATTTATTAATTATATTTATAATTATATTATTTAAGAAGTTAAATTATAAAAACTATAATTATTAAGGATAATAATTCACAATTAATTATTTTAGTATATTTTTTATTTAATTAAACTGATATAATTCTATTTTATAATTATTATTTCTTTATTTGTTATAATTAAATTTGTATTATATATTTTATAAAAGTAAGTTTTTATTTTTAGTTTTTTATGTTTGTTTTTTATATCTTCTTCCCCAACCCCCTTTTGTAATTCTCCACAACACAGCTCCAGGGGGTGGAGTAGGGTTTGAGTTGTTCAACACTTCGGGAAGAAGGCAGTGTGAACTCCTCCATAGGTGAGTTTTTCTGCTCGGCTTCTTCTGTAGTGGCGGCGCTCCTCCCATTTGGGAAGATTCTGGGTGAGCAGTAACTTGCCTTTGGTGGCACGACCCATGCCTCATCGACGGTGTAGCTCCCGGTTCACCTTCCATAAGTGGCTCAAAATTGGGTGGGCGAGAGTTTTAGATCTGTGGTGTTCCACTAATTCACAACCAATAGTGTGGCGTGTACTCCTCAGATCTGTTTCTATTTTTATTATTGAATTTTTTTTTCTGGTTTGAATATTTGGGTTTGATCGGTGTGGTTTTAGGATTTTTATACTGATTGATTTTATTATCTATTTGATATGTTAATTGAAATAGATGTGGAGGAGCGAAGGTAGGGGTATAACAATGGAATGGAGGTGTTGCGATAGTGAGGGGAACACCGGTAGCAAAGGAGCAATGGGGGAACCAACACCGATGATTAGTGTCGGTAGCATGGAAGGAGGGTGACATCAACATGGTACAAAGAAGTCTTCATCAGTGTTGGTCTGAGACGCGAGCATCAGTAGAAGGATGCTACCAAAGGTTAAAGAAAATGGGTGAGTTGTCAGTCTCATGAATTTTTTAAATCATCTTCAGTGTGTGGCTATGGAAGTGACACCGACAGGAGCAAGTAAAAAAAATGACCATCATTAGTAATATAAAAACATAAATAAAATTAATAAAACTAAAACTTAAATTAAATTTGATAAAAAATTAATTAATATGATAACTAAAAAATTAAAACTAAAATAAAATTAAACTAAAGAGTTAAAAAACTAAAATTAGAAACAAACTAGCGTCGATAGCTTGTGTTACAGACAGTTTGTGCGCCCCTGCTGATGAGACCGAGAGACTAAGAAAATGTAACATAAACTTTTGACTACATAAAATAAATTTAAATATTAAAGAAATAAAAATCTAGGCTAATTAATTGATTAACTAAATAAGGACTTCAAATTAGAAAAAACATTATTTAATTAAATAAATCTTTAAAAGTTAACTTATAATAAAACTAATAAAATGTTTAAACATAAAAATTAAAAAAAAATTAATTTATTTTAATGAATATAAATTAATGGTTAAAGTATTAAATTAAAAACTAAGTTAGATAAATGTTAATAAATAATGATCAATTGGTTAAAAAGTCATATTATTCAAAGATCGAGCATATTTAAATTAACACAACTAATTAAGAAATAATTATATTATAAAAAAAATTTAGATTAAATTAATAATTTTTAAGACTAAAAATACATAATATTCTATAAAAATGATTAATTAATAAATTGCGTTACAAAAATATTAATGTGAAAATATTTACAAAAAAGTAAAAAATTTATTAACTAAATTATTAAAAATTAATAAAAAAGATGTGGAAAACTATGTAAAAAATAGGCCAAACAAATTGCTACCAAACTTTCATTGAAATTGTGTAAAAGTTTAATTATTTATGTTTCCTACTAACTACTATATAGTGGCAAACAAGGTTGAACTCATTGGGAAGGTGGAACTACCAGTTTTCTTTTATATTTGTTCAAGGCAACGACATTGTTGTCAGCAGTGGGGAAAACATTATATTTTTCTTTTAATTATTATAGTCTTTTAAAAAAAATTTAAACAATAATGAGTAATAAACATTAAAACTAAACTAGGATGAAAATTATGGGTAATAACTAGAACCTAGAAGCATCATATCAAAATAAAAACTTAGGAATTTTAAACTAGTAGTTTGAAATTATAACTTCTTCACTACTTGTTATTGAAACACACCTCAAGGAAAAGCAGAAGAATATCCCTCTCCAAGAAATTCAATAGATAGGGGATTGAATCTTAGATTTCGCCACTCCAAAAATCAATCAAAGTGTAAAATAATTTAAAAAGAAAATAATTGGAATTGAACTCGCCATAAAATTATAGTTATTTATGGTAATTTAATATTTGAAAAATGTATTCAATATAAATTTCACCAATATATCTAGAAGTTTTGAATTGAAAACAATTAAGATGTGATCAGTTAAAAATAATGTCTCAATCAGTCTCGACAACTTATTCTAACTTGGTAAGAATATAATCATGTGAAGAAGTTTAACGATGAACTAGTGAAATTAAAATTCCTAATAAAAAAGTTTTAGCCAACTATTATTTTGACTACAACCGTTGAAAGTAAATGATTCAGAGTATTAGAATTCAAAAGGAGAAAGGATAATACCCTTTCACTCCCATGCTGATATTCTCTTGTTGGTGATCTTCGAGGACTCATGGTTTTCTTCAGTGATACTCTCTGATCTCCTAGGAGTCTCTTCTATAAAAAATAATGTCATGGAATGTCTTAATGAGAGTCTTCTATGAGTTAATTCTACTCTTCATTTTAATACGGATGTTGTGTTCTCCTTTGTCACCAATTATTTCCACCAACATAGTCTTTTAATTTGAAATGCATCCGTGAATTTTTTTGGTTAATGACACGATGTTTGAGAAAAACTCACGCAACTAATTCCGCACGTGTTAGTTGAAATAACCTGTACGTGTTTTTATCTCCTGCATGTACCTACAAAGAAAATGTACCCACCACACTTGGTAATGTAGACAACTCAGAAGACTACCTACAGATTGAATCATACTCAGGTTCCAAAAGATACTTCCCAATGTCCATAGAGGAGTCAAAATATGTGAACTTTTCAAGTTCATGTTGGAAGTCATCACTAACAGCATCAAACTAGACAGGAAAGAGGGTTACATGAAAATAAACTTGTTCATAATAGGAAAAATTATTTTCTTTAGTAGGACTCAGTCCTGATCTTTCTTTAACTTCAGGAATTTTTAGATAGTAAAATTCATAAGGAAACATTTCAAAAATAGGTTTAGATAGTTTAAGACAAGAATGTGACCCACTCTCTAGAATGGGTTCCAAGGGAAAATTATGTTCATTTATCGGAGTGGGTGGGAAAGAAGTACCAACTTGAAAAAAACATTCAATAGGTTGAGGAATCATAATCTCAGAGACTGCAAGAGGGAAAGAACCATACTCATCTTTGACCATAATTTTAAAACATTGATTCTCAGAAAAATCTACCAAGTCACAACCAAACTCATGTTGGGGCTTTGCAAACACTAAAAACTCCTCCACATCATCAACATGTTGGAGAGTGAGTTTCCCCTTGGAAACATCTATGACAACACCGACGTTAGGAAGGAATGGTCTGCCTAGGATGAAAGGAACTTTTTCATCACACTCTATATCAAGAAACAAAACATTTTTGGGAAATTTGAGTTTTCCTACACCCACTAATAGGTTGTCGACCCTCCTAGAAGGGTGTGTGAGGGGCCTTTCAGCAAGATGAAGATAAATAGAAGTTGGTTGAAAATACCTATGACCCATATTTCTAAATTGGGGGTAAGTCATATGATTGATCCTTGCTCCTAATTCACATAAAAAATTAAGTTGATCACTTCCTCTTGTTCTAAATTGAATGATAAAACTACCAGGATCCTTCAATTTTGGAGGCAACATCTTTAATAGGATTGCAATACACTCCTCATTAAGATTATCTTTATCCCACTTCTTCCAATAATGTTTATTTTTTAGAAAAAATAGGGTAAATGAAACATATGAATGGATTTTATCTAAGGATTCTATAAATGGTACATTGGTACTAAAGATTATATTCAATTTAAGAAACCTATCAATTTTTCATGTTCGTCATTCTTCTTCACTCTTTCAGGGAAGGGAATGGAAGGGGAATTTTTTTAGAACATATTGATTATTCTCCTTCTCCTCAATTAAAATTTTTTTCTTTTATTCATCAATTAGTTCCCACTTCATTTTCCTTGGTTATTTTAAATTTTTATGTGTGGGTTGAATATTATATTTAGGTTGGAAAAAGCTGTCAAAATTTCCAGATTCTATGTCAAGAAGATTTTTCTATCTAGATTCAGTTTTTTCATATGTTTTAGTTTTCCAAGGGTGTTCCTTTACTTGATCTTGGGTGCAAAGAACAAATATTGTGGTCATATCCATGATATTCTCTCTTGGATTATGAATTGAAGTGTTGTACCACTTTTAATTATCCTTACCACCTTGATCCCTAAACATTTGACCTATTTGATATTCTAAATTGGGAATCTTACCATCTATATCATCCCTTAACAAACTGATCTATCCAAAAACTTGTTTTAGTAACCACTTTAACTCCCCTTTTTAATTAGAATAATAAACTCCATATTCATTTTTAAGGAATTTTTTGGGTTGTGGGTGAATATTTTGGGAAGTGTGTTGTTTTATCACCCTTAGTTCCTTCCACAACAGATTTAGATTTTTTTTTCTAGAGTTGCACTGATATAAGAATTGGTAATTTTCCCTTGGTTCCTAGCTATAAAATCTAAAAATTGGTCACTCTCATCAAACTAGACAGGGAGGTCAACAATTGGGACAACATATATGGGTGTGACTGAACATCCCACAATGACAACATTTCTCCCTACAGACCTTATCATTAAAAATAGTAGCTTGGGGATTAATTTAACTCTTATGGATGATCATCATCCTAGAGAACTTGTGCTATGATTTTTGTGCAATATTTCCATTCACTTATTTATGATCATCAGTAGTGGAGTGAGAAAATTCCCCACATATAATTTGTTAACGAAATTCTGATTGTATGGGGTGAGAGCATTGTAAAAGGTTTCCATGAGTAAATGGGGAGAAAACTGGTGATTAGGAATTTTCCTAAGGATACTTTTAAATATATCTCATGATTAGTGAAATAACTCTACCTCATCATGGAAAAACACAATAATTTTGTGTCTAACCATAGTGGTGGTGTTCCTAGGATATAATTTTGATACAATGTCAGTTAATACCTCTTCCTAGGACTCAAAAAATTCCTCATATAACTTTTGAAACCAAGTCCTAGCCTTCCCCTTCAGAAAAAATGGGAGCATTCTCAATCTCAACTCATCCTCAGACAACTCCCTCATAGGTAATTGTTATACAGAATTATAAAAATATATAATAAACTCAAGTAAATCCTATCCTGGAAGACCATTGAATAATGGAAGTTGATAGACCCAAGACTACTTAATTTCATAGTTCCTAGACCTAGGGTATAACCTAATAAAATATGGGTTTCTTGATATAATAGGAATTTAAAATTCACAAATTCTGGGTAATTGGGGGGATGGAACTACAGGCTATGGCTCATAAAAATTTTGGTTTCAAACTATGTTATCATGATTCTATAATTTAATATTGTTTTGATAAGTTAAGTGTTTTTTAATTTTTAGAGTTTAAAGCCTCCTCTCTATAAATAGAAGATAATGTGGACATGAAATTGACAGTAATATATGAATTCAACACAAATAGTAGAAAAAAATTAAAATTGTAGCAATAAGCAGTAACCATACAGTGAAAACATATTGAAAATAAGAGATAAATTATCTACACTAAAACAAGTATAATTTCACATAACAATTTTTTTAACTGTTTTCAATTTTTTTGTTTTTTTTTCTATGTGAATTTTTTGGTTGTTTTTTTTTGGAAAGATAGTCACCCATGCCTTCTTTATAAATAGAGCTGAAAACTGATGCCAAATTTTCATTGAAATTGGGTAAAAGTTTAATTATTTATATTTTTTATTAACTACTATATAGTTGGGAGAAGGGTAGAACCCACATTGATTGTGGAACTACCAATTTTATTTTAAAAATTTTCAAGGCAACCACACTACTGTCAGTAGTGGGGAAAATTTCCATTTTTATTTTACTTTTTAATGACTTTTAAATGTTTTTGTGTTTTTTAAAACAGTAATAAGCAAAAAACATTAAAATGAAACTATGATTAAAATGATGGGAAATAGTAATAGTGTACTAAGACAGTGAGATAAGAACCTTGAAAAAACAGATCAAAATAAACACTGAAGAAGTTTTAACTAGTGGTTTGAAATGATGACTTCTTCACTAATTGTCATTGAAACACGACTCAAGGAAAAATTGAAGAATCTACCTTGCCAAAAAATTCAACAGATAGAGGATTGAGTCTTGGAGTTCACTACTCTAAAAATCAATAAATCTGGAAAATAATTTAAAAAGAAAACAATTGGAATTGGACTCACTATAAAATTCTAGTTATTCATGGTTGTTTAAGCATTGAAAAATGTCTTTAAGTCCAATCTCAATAATTGATTTTGATGTTTTTAATGGAAAACAGATAATATGTGATCAATTAAAAAGAAATTCAGAATCTGTCTTGCTAACTAATTCCCACTTTGTAAGAATATTAGCATGTGAATACGTTTAATGATGAACAAATGGAATTAAAATTCCTATGAAAAAAGGTTTATCCAACTATAATTTTTACTACAATAAATGGAAATCAAAGATTCAGAGCATTTGATTTCAAAAGGATAAAATAGAATACCCTTTCACTACCATGATTATATGCTCTTGTTGGTGATATACGAGGACTCTAGGTTATCTTTAGTGATGCTCTCCGATCTCTCGGAATTCTCTACTCCCGAAAACTATGGTGTGGAATTTTTGAATGAGAGGCTTTTTGTGTTACTGTTTCTCTTCCTTTTACTACTATTGTCATGATCTTTTTTGTCACCAATATTTTCCACTAACATCGTTTTATAATTCACAATGCATCCACAAACATGTGTTTTTTGGTGAATGAAATGTCTTTAGAGAAAAAATCATTTAACTATTTCAGTACAAGTTATTTGAAAGAACCTGGACATGTTTTTGTCTCTTGCATGTACCTTCATATAAAAGAAATACAAAGAAAAGTTAAAACTGTTAAAAACACGATAATAAACAATTGATTATTATCATTAATGATAAATTACATACTTAAAAGTTATTAGTTATTAATTATTATATATTTTATTTATTTAATATAAAAATAAAATTAATTCTTAGTTAATAAAATTATTAACTTATAATATTATTTTAGGATTATAAAATGTTATTATTTAATTAATTTATTTAATTTCTTATTAGATTATATTATAAAGGTTAATATTTAATATACTATATTGCTATTAAATAAATATTATTAGAAATTAGTTATAAAACATTATTATATTTAAAAAATTTATTGTTGTTTATTTAATTAAATTTATTACTTTATTTTATTTAAGAAGTTAAATTATAATAACTATACTTATTAAGGTTAGTAATTCTAAATTATTTATTTTAATTTACATTATAAGTTATTAATATTATTTTATTTTAGTATATTATGTATTTAATTAATTTGATGTAATTTTATTTCATAATAATTATTTTTTTATGATTAAATTTGTTTTACGTATTTTTTTATATTAAGTTTTTATTTTATTTCTTTGTTTGTTTTTTAATATCTTCTTCCCCAACCCCCTTTTATCCTTTTATCAGACACAATTCCAGGGGTAGTTTAGGGTTCGACTGGTTCAACACTTTTGGAATAAGGTAGCGCGAACTCCTCTAGAGGCGAGTTATTCTGGTCGGCTTCTTCTGTATTGGTGGCGCTCCTCCCAGATGGCAAGATTCATGATGACTAACAAGATTCCTCAAGTGGCGCGACCTAAGCCTCATCGACGACATAGCTCCTGGTTCACCTACCATCAGTGATGTGACATTGGGTGGGCATGATGTTCAGATCTACAACATTCCCCTATTTTAAAACCAATGGCGTGGTGAGTTCTCCTCAAATCTATTTCAATTTTTATTACTGAAGTTTATTTTTGGTTTGAATGTGTGGGTTTGATATGTGATATTTTAGGATATTCAAACTGGTTGATTTTATTATCTACTTCTTTGAATCTATTTGTTTTGTTGATTGAAACATATATGGAGGAGGCAAGGTAGGGGTATGGCGATGGAATAGAGGTGCTTCAATGGTGAGGGGAACATCACTAGCAAAGGAAAACATGTCTAACTGACACCAGTGATCGATGTCAGGAGCAGGGAATGAGGGTGACACCGACAGGGTGGATAAAAGGCTTCATCATTGTCGCTCTAAGACACGAGCATCAATAGTAGGATGCTACCAACATTTTAAGAAAATGGGTGTGTTTTCGGTCTTTGGAATTTATGACATCAGCGTTTGTGTGTGGCTATAGAACCGACACTGATGAGAGAAAATAAAAAAATGATCGTCAATAAAAATATAAAAACATAAATGAAATTAATAAAACTAAATCATATATTAAATTAGAAAAAATAATAATTAATCTCATAACTAAAATCATAAAATAGTAATAAAGTTAAACTAAAAACATAACAAACTAAAATTAGAAACTAATTTGTGTTGGTATCTTATACTACCGACAGTTTGTGCGCCCCTGTGCGTGAGATTGAGAGAGTAAGAAAAAGTAACTAAAAAGTTTTACTTTATAAAATAAATTTCAATATTAATGAAATAAAAAAAATAGATTAATTAATTAATTAACTAAATGGGGACTTTAAATTAAAAACACTTTATTTTATTAAATTAAATCTTAAAAAGTTAACTTATATTAAAACTAACATAATATTTAAAAATAAAAATTTAAAAATTTAATTTATTATACTAAATCTATATTAATAGATAAAGTATTAAATTAAACACTATGTTAGATAAATTCGAATAAATAATGATCAATTTATTAACAAGTCATATTATTTAAAGGATGAGTGGATTTAAATTAAAAAAACTAATTAAGAAATAATTACCTTAGAAAAATTTGTTAGATTAAATTAATTATTTTTAAGACTCAAAATACATAATTTTCAATAAAAGTTAATTAATTACTTAATTTAGTTATGAAAATAAAAAAGTGGAGATATTTACCAAAAATTAAAAAATTAATTAATTAAAAAATTAAAAATATGTGCAAAATTGTGTAAATTGTTTTCCAAACCATGGTACGAGTATCCAAGGGAACCCTAGAGTTAATAAATAATTAAATAAATAATATTAAAATATATGATAAACAATTCACTATACATTTTTTATATATAAATATTCTATGTTCAGACTCTTATTCCAACTATGAACTGAAGCAGGTATTGTCGTTAGGTGTGCCTTTAGAACCTAGATAGGTTGTTGGTTATTTATCCAATTCTGTTATTGGTTCGATATACATGTACACTGTTTAATTGTATTTCATTATCTTGATTAATCTAGAAACTGGGGGTCCTGAACTACTAAGATATATATCTTACACACTATTCGGGACACCATTTCACTTGTCTCCCCTAATAGACTACTTATTTGTAGGACCTTGGACCTTTCTTGTTCTTATTTGCTTGTACTTTGGAGTTAGGAGAAAAAGATAGAGTTAGAGCTTGGGATGCTCGTGGAGATCACCCTTGGGTATTTGAGACTTTTATTTTTTTTATTGATCTGTAAAACATGTTTTTTTGTTTACTAATTTTAGATATGTATCACCATGGAAAGCATGCATTGTATAATCTCATGTTGTCCATTTTCCTAATTTAGTTGATATTAAATATTTATTCTGCTATTTTGATAATTGCTTTATATCTGCTTCCGCTGTTGTAATATATTTATATATTGTTATAGAACTATGAAAACTCTGATATGAGGGTATAGTATCTCCAAGGACTATCCTCGCAACCTATCTATTAGTTATTTTACTCTGGCATACAGGGATGCATTCTTGTGGTCATGTGGTGATCGGTCCAACTACCGGTTCGATGGTAAGCTAGGTTAGGACGTTACACATACCATGCATCCAATTGAGATGCGGTTTATTCCTAGATGTCTCAAATGACTTATGGATCATTTCTCTAAGTGTGAATGAAGTACATGCCTCCATGGATCTATTTTACCAATCATATAAAACCCTTTCATTTTTTAATAAAGAATAACCTATAAAAAACCATGTTTTATCTAAAAAACATTAAAAAAATCTTCAAAATAATCTTTTATTAATGTTTTATTTGGATCCTTATGGATAATTAGGGAAAAAATTAAATGTAATTCATCATTAAATCTGCCTCCAATTCAAATAAAATAAATTAATTTCAGTAACAGAAACTCTTCCGTTGATGTTTCACTATAGCAACTCAAGACCCTCGAGTTGCATAACACTGTAGTTTCTTATTCTGATTCTTTCATCTCCACCCTATCTATTTCTTTCATTCCCTTCACTCTATCAATTCTCTTGTTGTGTGGAACTTTTATCAAGAAGGATTTAGTGGAAATAGAGGCATCGAGTTAATAACTAGTGTCAATGGTGTAATTTACACAAATGGGATATATTTCCCTTTATAGAAAATATAATGAATTACAATTTCAACCCTCATCAACTTATCTATCGAACCATTATCATTGCATTTTGTTATTTGACACACATTCTCCATCTCATGTAGACATGAACCTCTGTTTCTTGAAATACTCTATTCAGTAGTCATCCATGGGATGAAAAATGCTTAGAGTTGTACAAGAAACATAAAAGACATTGGAGATGTGTGTGAAGAATTTTTTTTAATAATAACTACTTACGAGTTGAAACTGATGAGGAGGAAAATTTTACTTCATTGTGTTCTATAAAAAGGGTAATGCCTCCCATTTATGGAATTTCACCATTGAAACTAGTTATTAACTCGACATCTCAATTGACACCAACTCCTTTCAGAGTAAATCTCTACACAACCAAATAAATGATGGAGTGAAGTGTGGGAATGAAATGGAGATGTTGGAGATGGAAGAATCAGAATACAAACCTATAGTGCTACATAGACTGAGGGTCTTGGGTTTCTATAGTGTAATTTTAGTTGATGATTGTATTTTTTTGAAATTAATTTAATTGATTTGATGTGGAGGAAGAGGCAATAATTTTGTTTTTATCCTCGAAATTATCCACAAGTATCCGAATAAATCTTTCTTAAAATAATTAGTTAAGGATTTTGTAAATGTTTTTTTAGAAAAAACACGGGGTTGTAATAGGATTTATTTTATTAAAAAAAATTATTGGGTTTTATATGATTGTAAAAAATATGTCGATGGAGGCATGTACTTCATTCACACTCACCTCGATAAGCAATAAACCTGAAAGGGTTTAATGCCTTCCACTGTAAAGAACTACAAAATGGAGATCACTCCTCATTCAATACATAGATAAATAAAGTGAATCTATATAAATATTATATATATATATATTATATATATGTATTATATTAGTATTTTATAAAAGGTTGGGTTAAAAGAATCATTTTATTGTTAATGAAAAGACCGCTTTTGATTGGTTAGAGGGATACCCATTACAAGACCGAAGGCCCAAGGCCAAGTGGCATGAATACAAGGCTTAAAAGACCTTTTTTTTTGCCCAAAGGGCCCTTTAGTGAAAAATACTGCTATAGAACCTAGGCTACTACAGTTCCTTCTATAGTATCTCTGCCGCTATAGTTCCTTCTACAGTGCCTTCACCGCTATAGTGTAACTGCTACTACAATCTTTTCACTGCTATAGTTCTGCTACAGTTCCTACTATAGTGTTGTTGCAGTCCCGGAAATTTTTCCCTAATAGGAATTGGTCCTGGGTCTTTTGGATGCCAAGCTGGAGCCTGTATCACTTGGGTACATGCTCGTTGGAAATTATATAAGTAACATTATTTGAATATAATTTTTTATATTCGTATATTATTTATCATATAGAAATTTATTTAAATATACAATATATTATTCGATATATTTATATATATAAATATTTTTTCTAATGAAACTAAAAAAATACATTTAATAATATTTTTTAAATTATAGTAATTATAAATATTTATTATAATGGGTAATTGTGAATAAAATATTAATATTTAAATTTTGGAATGTTAAATTATTTATAAAAAATGTATATATCATTTTATAATTTTATTATTTTGAAATTAACTTGAGTATACAATATTTTATTTTTTATTTAAGTATAAATTATATTATTATTAATTAAATATATATATAGACCTAAAATATTTATATAGACCTAAAATAATGAATACCTAAAAATAATTTGTAATATATATAATTTGATAACTTCCTTTCTATTTTTTAGAAGAAATGATGAAGATACCTAAGGATTCTAGGGAGACTATATAATATGCATTGACCCATCCTTGAGATTCTAGGGAGGTCCATAAAGAAGTTGGCATAAAGAAATAACACGCATCAATAAGATATATCACAAATATAAGAGAAAACACACTAACCCTTGCACCATCTATCCCATTCACATATAAATCAATTTAGTCATTAATTTAAGGATTTCATATCCAAAACCTCCACTATTTATATAGTGTAATACATATTAATTTAATTGGTTTATCTGTGGAATAGTGGCAATTCACTAAGATTTCAAAACAATGAAAAAATTAATTGGTTTATCTGTAAAAATCAACCCATGATTCAAACCACACAACCCACTTGCATAAAAATTCATCCCCACTATAATCCAAATATAATACATAGTCACTCATGAGACATCAACTTCCATGAAAATGTGATAAAAAAATAGGGTGATAAATTGAAGAGGTTCTATTATCAGAACATAAATATCTTCCAATGAGTTTCCCTAGCATGCGTATAATCACAGGATTTCGAAAAGGTAATGAGAGCTTGTGGAAATTAACCCAAATCTATGTGATTGGAATTTCTCACTCTATATTGATGTCATATAACCACATGAAGAGGTAGAATCAGAATAAATTGCAGCTGGGGGGGGGCACTGGACCAAGCCCTAACCATATCTCCCTCTGAAGAAAACCAAATCATGATGTTCCTTTTGTCTTGCAGACCTAACATTGCTCAATCTTGAAACCCCAAATACTCAAAGATTAACCTATTGAAGGTGTCCACTAAAGGGATATGCTGCTTAAAATTCATAATCATGGTGATAATAAGAAGAGTTGATGTCGCGTTGTACTCCGAGGTTGAGATCGAAAGATTCAGAACACCATTGAATAGATATGGGACCTTAGTGTGAAGCAATTGAGGGAAATCTGGGAGAAATCAGGGTTAGAGATAAGGGATAATGAATGATAAGAACCCTCAAAGGGTTAATAATATGTTATGTTTTATAATTAGATCGAGACACTTTTATCATCACTTTTAAAAAATCATTGATAAAGAGTCATTTTGTTAGCGCTTGTCATTTAAGCACTGATAAAATACATAATTATCAGGGATAAAGTTTTAGAAGTGATAAATATTACTTTCATGGGTGCTGATAAAGCATTATCTATATGAGATCTAAAAAAAGTGCTGATAAAGATTTCTTTTATCAGTGCTTATTACTTAAGTACTCATAAATGATTTTTAATTATAATTATAAATTAAAAGATTTGTAAATATATTTATACTTAATCAATATATATAAATATAAATATAGTAAATATATTTCTCATCTAAATATATTTATTATAATTTTATAATTATATAAATACTTTTTAGAAAATAATATTTATATCATTATATAAATTTATATAATTGTATATAATATATGTATATAGTAAATATATTCATTATTTAAGTAAATTTATTATAAATTTAATAATTATTTAAATATATATAATTATTTATTTATAATTATATAAATATTTATAATTATATAAATACGTTTTAAAAAAAATATTTATTTATAATTATAAATATATAATTTTATAAATGTAGAATGTACTTTTTTAAATATATTTATTTATGAATGTTTTTATACACATATCTTTTTAACATTATTAATTAATATCTAATTTTAAGTGCATTCTTGTTAAAAATGAGTGAAATTGAATAAATTAAAAATAAGTACACTTTAATAATATTGAAAAAATGGATAAGTTTTTTATGTGTACATTGTATATAAAAATGAATTAATTAAATATTTATGAAATAAATATAAAACATATTGGATCTATGTTAAATTGAAAAAATCAAACAACATTAAATTATATGTCCATTAATCTATATAATTAGTTTGTATTTTTAATTCATATTAATTTTTAATTATAAATCATTATAAACTAAATATATCCCATAAATATTTTTTAATATACAAATAATATTTATATACAATAAAATATTTCTATATAGTTAATATATACTATTTTTTAATATTACCAATAATCATATAATTAATAAAATGTCAAATATTTTTCTCAATTTACTTATTTTTATTTTTTATTTGTTTAATTTTTATTTTGCAAATATATATATTTAATACAAACTATTTATTAGTATTTATAATATATATATAGTATAATAAATTTATTCACTATTATAAATAATTATTCAATTAATAAAATTTGTAATATTTTTTAAAATAAACTCAATTTTTATTTTTATTTATTTAATTATTTCAATTAATTTATTCAGACCTCTATCAGCGCTAAAAAAGCCATGATAAAGGAGTCTTTTATGAGCGTTAAAAATAGAGTGCTGATAAATGGTACCCTTTATCAGCACTAAAAATAAAGCACTGCTAAAGGGTACCCTTTATCAATTCTAAAAATAAAGTGCTGATAAAGGGTAGCCTTTATCAGCACTAATAAGAATGTGCTGATAAAAGAGACCATTATTAGCACTTCAAAAAAGAACGAATAATGTGTTAAATTTATCAACACTTTCGGTATCAGTGATAAAGATTCCCTATATCAGTAGTTTTTTCTAGAACTGATAAATATTAGTGCTGCTAAACACCTGTTTTTACTACTAGAAAGAGGCTCTAACCCCATGGATCTATACCCACAGTTTTATAAACTGTGGGTATAGCCTGATTTGGGTTTGTCTATACCCCCGGTTTTGAATGAACTATGGGTATATACAATCTATAACAATGGTTTTTACTCAACTATTGGTATAGTGGGGAGAATATTTTCACCCCACCCATGCTCCCCCCCACAAGTCCCTTCTTCTCCCACAAGTCCCCTTCTACTCCCTCCCCCCACATTTTCCTCACCCGATGCCCCTTCTCCTCCTTTGGTCGATGAACATCCCCACTTCTCTTCCTCCTCCAGTCAGCGCACATCCCCCCTCCTCTTCCTCCTTCGATCAAGCATCCCCTTCAAGTTTGAACATTCCCACACCCGACACATATCCCCCCTAAGTAGAACATCCCCTTCTACTAGCTCAAGAATCCCCTCTAGTCGAGAATACCCCTAGGTCTAGAATTCCTTCTGGTCAAGCATCACCTTCTAATATTGGATGTTTTTCTAATTTGGGTATTATTTGACAGTGATTCCCTAATCCTTCTTATTGTATGGTTAATTGATTCTTATTTAGTTTGAGTTTTGTTGATCCGATTTGTATCATTTCATATTTTTTCATATATATATGATATCTGATGGAATTTTTATTTCTCGAAGCATAAAAATAGTTATCATTTTGGTGTTTCTAGATATAAATCATTGGAATTTCAAATAGATGATTCCATGAGAACATGATTTATTTTCAATTTAGGTGAATATTATATGATGCGTTTCTTGTTTCATAAAGAATATCATATTCTATGTGAAATCATTAAGAGCTCATAAAAATATTATGAATATTCTATGTGTACTAATATTCATACCATTGATGATTTGTGGATGAAGTTTTCATGTTAATGGATGGTTCCAATTTTGAAATGAAAATGTTATCTAATGCATATTCTTTAAATATGTACATGATGTTTGTGAATGGAAATTGGTTTATGGATAAATGTGATATTTTTTTGGATTCACTTACAGTTGAATGGGTAACCGTATTTTATGGAATTATAAAGTGTTATCTCGATGTAAAATACCCTATAAATATGGAATTTACTCATGGTAAAGGTGTTGAAAATTTTTTAGAGTTGTGATTAACAAGAATTTATTTTTTTATTTTCTCCAAATTAATTTTTCAATGAAATTACAATTCTATATGAAGGATTCATTTTGCAAAAATATTTGCATTCATAGAGAAATATATATATGTGAAGTGAATGTTGTATGAAATTTCTATTCGAGTATTGTTTTATATAAATATTCTCCAGGAATATTTTACTCCATTTAATTTATTTGTGAAATAACAGTTCATTAAGAATATAATTATTGAGCCAACAATATGAGGTATGATATATATTCTATGAATGCATCATAAAATTTAAGTGATTATAATTTGACGCACTATATAATAATCATAAATTTGAGATTTTAAGAATTTATAGACATTAAATAGTATTTAATTTAGTGATATTTTATTGATACTAAGATATAATTAAACTATCTCTTGTCATGAATCATGAATAGGTGAGGACATGCTACTTAGTTCATCTTAGAGGATAGAAAATTATAATCTTATCAATTATAGAGAAGATTGTATAAAGTAAATGATTGGGATTATATCAGAGAATATATGATTGGAATGTCTTACCAATCATAGTAAGAAGTTTTCTAGTTTTGAGACTTAAGCATGTAATATTATTGTGTCCCTATTCTATTAATTTTTACTACATTCAGGTAAGGTTAAATTTTAAAAAAATTGGATTAGATCCAAATATTTTGATATTGGTCAATATTAAAATAATGAAAAAGTTATAAAAATATCAACTTATTCAAACCCCCACATTTTAAGTGGGAAAAAACCTCTATTGGCTCCTATAATCAGACCAAGTCACCCCACTACCGTACTATACATGGTTAGAGTTTAGAAGATGGATTTTGATACTTATAAATAAATTATATTTTCAAATTTCATGTGGTACTAAATATGGTCACTTCATAAAAATACACTTGGTTCACATCTTAGTTATAGATGTGATTTTAGTAGTAATTCATGACCCAATAATGAATCATTAAAAATTAACTCCATTAGATTAATGACTATGAAAATTAATACTTTTATGTTTTAAAGGATCTAAAAAAGTGATTGTATGTTGTATTATGTCTAGGTATGGGATGGTAACTTCATCATGGTATAGTTAAACTACAATCACACATATCACTCTATCATAGGCACGGAACCTTCCTTGTCCCATTATGGTTTACCATGTTGATCATCCCTTTATAGAATAGAGGTAATAATTTTATCTCTGATACTGAAAGGCCTGAAATTGGTGATAGAAAATAAGGCACTTGTAATATAAATGTGAATTAGATATGACTATTATGTTTTTTATTCTCTAATAGTTTTATTTTTTATAGTACATATTACTTTTTTAATTATGGTTTACATTGTTGATTAGAAGATAACTTTTTTCCTTATTATAGAATGGATAGAAGCTGGTTGTATTGTACCGATCAGATTTCAACCGAGTTTCAAAATAATTTGGAGATTTTTTTAGATTTTTCATTAAATAATGCCTCATATGGGGGTTGTATATTGTGTCCATGCTATAAATTTGTTGGAAGACCATGGTTAAGTCAAGAAGAAGTTAACTACCATATAACTTAATTTTTATTTCAAACAAACTATTTTGTTTTGTATCACCATAGAGAGACGAGTCAATATTCTACTGTTCATGAACTAAATGAAATAAGTTACATGGAGAATTTGATATTTGATCGGTTTCCATTTATACATCATCCTAGGAGAGATATTATTCCAGTGAAAGAAGTCAATGATATCAATACACATGATGAAAATACTAAAGGCGATGATGTTGAGAGAGTTAGAAATTTATTGGATGATGCCAGAACATTAGTTTATCAGAAATGTACTAAAATGACCAAGTTGGATATTTTAATGCTGATATATCATGGGAAAACAATGTATGGAATTTTTAATACCTCTATTGATTATATTCTTACATTTTAAGGACTTTCTTCCTAATGGTGTAGATAATCCCTTAAATAATTACAAGGCATGGAAGTAATTTAGTAGCTTGTATTTACTACTACTACTTAATTCCATGATTTTATGAATGATTGAATTTTATTTTGGGAGGAAATAACTGATCTTAATGATTTTAAAGAATGTGGTACATATTGATGGAAGTCAAATAGAGATCGGACACCATCTCGTGTGCCCCAGAAAGTCATGTGGCACTTTCCATTGATTCCAAGACATCAAAATCTAGTTATGTCTGCAAAAATAATAGCCAATATATGATGACATGATAATAAGAGAATTAAAGGTAATGATGAGATGGTTCATTCTACAGATGAATTATCATGACAGAAATTTGATGCACAACATCTTGATTTTGTAGTTGAGGTGCGTAATGTTAGGGTGGGTCTATTCTGTGATGGTTTTAATCTGTTTGTCCATAGGATTACTACTCACAACACATGGACCATTTTTATTCATGTTTATAATCTTCCTTTGTGGATGTGTATGAAATAACATTCACTTTCTTGAGTATAATGATATCTGGACCATCTGATCCTGATAATGATATATATGTCTACTTACAACCATTAATAAGAGAGTTGAAAAAACAATGGGATTTGGGTGTGCATGCATTCTATGCTTCTTAAATGAATACCTTTATGATGTGTGCTTCCCTTCTATAGACCATATATGATTTCTCTGTTTATGAAATGATGTTTGGGTGGAGAAAAAAGAGAAAACTATCATGTCCTCTTTGTATGAAGATACATGATTGAGAAGGCTTAAATATTTTCATCATTTCAGTTTCATGGGGCATCAATGATTCTTTCTAAGGGATTAGAAATACATGAATAATTGTTGGAGGTTTTATAATAATGATGGAATTTAACAACCACCTTAATGTATTTTAGGAATTTATGTTCATAATGAATTTAAAAATCTTAGTTTTTCACTAAGGAAAAGTTATTTGAAATCTAAAAAGATGAAGAATGCGGACACTGAATCCACTTATAATCGAAAAAGGGGAAGTATTTTTTTGAGTTTCCATATTGGTCTACCAATTTGTTACTTTATTGTTTATATATAATGAATATTGAGAAAAATATATGTGAAATGTTTCTTTTAATTCTTCTGAATATCAAGATGAATACCAAAGATGACTTCTGATCTCATCGGGACATGTTGGATTAGGGTATTCCACAAGAACTACATCTCATGTCTGTCAGTGAAAACAAATGGACTGTTCCTTGTGATTCTTATGTGATGAAACTGTTAG
The DNA here is from genome assembly GCA_963277665.1 of Viscum album. Classification (NCBI taxonomy): domain Eukaryota; kingdom Viridiplantae; phylum Streptophyta; class Magnoliopsida; order Santalales; family Viscaceae; genus Viscum; species Viscum album. Next base: position 483,742,769 of record OY728119.1, on the reverse strand, counting down.
AGAAAGATTAATTTATGGATGTATTATAGAATATCAAGGTTCTTAATTGACATTCCTGCAACATATCTAAACGAGTCAACAAAAGTGATGTGAAACTAAAATTCCTAAAAACCCATAATTATCACATCCTTATAAATGAATTGATTCCAATAGGTATTCAAAATTTTCTATGCAATAATTTAAGGGTGATAGTTATTCTTTTGTTCCATTTTTAGATACCTTTGTGCTAAAACATTATCCAAGTCATTCTTGAATAAAATGCAACAGGAGGCACTATTAATTTTGTGTGAGATGGAAATTTTTTTCCTCCATCCTTTTTCACATGCATATGGCATTTAAGAGTTCATATACCAATTGAAACACTTCTTGGGGGACCAGTTGCTTTTTGATAGATGTATCCTACTGAAAGAAATATTTTCGAAATGAAATCATATATTCGAAATAAAAATTATCCTGAAGGTTTGACTGTTAGGGGCTATCTGTCTCAAGAATGTATGAATTTTTGTTTAATGTATTTGTATGATGTGACCACAAAAAATAACCGACCAATGACAAATGAAGATGACAAGCATGGGGAAATTGAGCCCTCTTTTCCATATATTCCCCAAATAGGAAATTTTTTTGGGTCTTATCCACTGGAAACATTTAGCCTTGAAGAGCGAGAGATGGAACATCGCACAATCTTTTATATCTACGGTTTGTTCGATGACTATATCAAGTAAGTAATATGGATATTTATATGTTATCTTATATAATGAAATTTTACATATACCTTACACTTCTATTATCATTTTATGTAGGGAACATACAAAAATTATATATAGAGGTCATCGATCTTTTCCTTTGAGAAGGAGAGAGGCTTTTCATAACCTAGAGTTTTCTACTTGGTTGAAATCAAAGGTATTACAATTACATTAATTAGATTAAAATATAGATTTAAATTTAATTTCATTGTTAATATATATTTTGGGTGTTGAGTTTAGATGAAGACACTATTTCTCAAGAATTAATAGCATTGGATTTTGGTCATAATTCTTTGGTTCTTGATTCCAAATATTTAATAATCAATGGGTATAAATTTTTTACAACTGATCGAGTGGTGAAAATGAGAATGTAGCATGATAGTGTTATGTTAACTGTTACAATGGATTCTTATTCCATTGTGTTGGATAGTTGAACTCAATATAAAGATTCAAATTATTATAGACTTGGTGAGAAAAAATTATTATTGGATTGTAACTCTAAAGGTAGAATCACTATGATGAAATGTACATGGTTTGATTTAATGAGAAGACATGGTAAATTTATTGATGACTATGGTTTCAGAGATATCTACATGAGTATATTTAGACCTAATGATAAACCATAAATTTTAGCATCAATAGATAAAAAAGTGTTTTATGTGAAAGATCATCTGAGACCTGATTATGGTTCCATTAATGACATAATCTCAAGACATATTTTTCATGATTATTATGATCAAATTTCCATCATTGACGCCCCATTGGTGATGGAAAAAATATTGCATTAGGTGAATAAAATTGTCCCATTATGAGAATTGATGTTGAGACTGAAGTAGCGGTGGATAATATATAGAAGCAACCATATTTGTTCACTATTCATTCAGTTTACATTGAAATGAGCTTCTTATGTTATTATTCCTATAATTACTTTAATTATGTTTCAACTTGTAATGATATGTTTGTTTTTTTATATTTTATGGTTTCATTTAAGTAAAGTATATTTTTAAAATCCATTTCCAAAAAAATTACATTTCATTCTTATACAGATTATGTCAAATACTACAGAAGGTCAAAGGATGTGACTATTTGATCCTGATTGACTAGGGCGTGATAATTTTTTTCCTCCTTCGCTTACATCAGTGAGTATTACAATTTTAATGTTTTTATTCTACATTACATATAATTTCATGTTAATATTCTTAATAAATTTTATTTTAGGGACATTCAGTTAAACCAGATTTGACTCCTCATCTAGCTAGCATAGGTCCAAGTGGGGATGCTCCTAGACCTAGATGGAGAAACCTTCATACCAATTACCACATTAACCCGCCAGTGGACACCCCTTCCACCTCACCTTCCCATCATACACATGAGTATATGAGGATGTTCTTATCCATGCCTCCTCCATCGTCTATGCTATTCTCTTATTCACATTCCTTGTCTTTACCGCCTTATGGGATGATCCCACTAATGCCTCGATCATCTCATTTTCCATATTATTCTCATAACATGAATACATCACCTCTATAGATGTTTCCAAATTTACCATATCCATAACTTATGATGTATCCCCCATCATACTACTCATATTCTTCCATGTCTACACTGCCTCCAATTCCTACAATGCAGCTAGAATCTGATGAGTCTACTATTTAAGCTTCCACTCCATTGAATGAAGACCACCTAGTGCATGAACTATAACATACTCTTCTTTCATAGGCTGTTGAGATAGGATATCCCACAGATCCATTATGATCTAGTGAACAACATTTATAATTTTTTTAATTATAAATATTTCAAATTATATCACTTTATTTTTTTCATGCTACAGAGTGAATTAATTCTTATTTCCCATCCAGTATTTCATATTAAGTGTGATATTCTACTAGGATACATGGGTTCAATCAGATGAAGGAAGCCTAGAATCTCCATACATAACTAATGGTGGATTAAAATTGAGAAAATCAGATGGTAGGTCCAAATGAAAGGCAGTGTAAAAGTTTAATGGCCACTGTGGCCAAGTATCGTGATATCATTCTAGTGGAACCAGTGTCAAGGGGATATATTAGTAAATAGATCATGGAAAAATCATGGGATCAAATATGGGTAATTTTTTTATAAATTTATATATATTATTGTTGTATTTAAATGAAATAACATGTTCATTGCAGAGTCAGTTTAACTTTATAGAAAGATAAGATGCTAATCCAAAAAGTTTGATGGATGTTGGGGAGTTATGGCTCTAATATAAGCATGATTTGTACATTGGTTAGAAGAGAATTATTGGGACAGACATAGGGGTTGTTCCCACATTCCCCGACTGTCCAAAAAGGAAATATAAAAAAATGATTTCACATTGGAAGACTGATGAGTTTAAGTTAATCCCAATATTTAATAGGTTTCATATAAAATATAATTCTTATTACTTGTATTGGAATTTTTTAGAATTTTTTGTAGAAAATCACAAATAAAAAATATTCAATGAAATATCTACACACATTGGGGTGCACTACAATGCTCGAGCATGAGAAGCGCTAGGTATGTTAACTGGGTATTGTGATGTTATAAAAAATAGTATACTACAAATATTATTACAAAGGCCTATAATAGATTTTTTCTTCTATCATATATTGTTGTAATATATATTTTTTCATTCCTCATTTGTAGCAAGCTATATTGGGCATCGAAGGTTATGTACCTCGTGCAAAATTATTTTTCTCCAGTAGAAAGAAAAAGGATGGAAGTGAAGTAAATTCAAAACCAAAAGATAATATTGTATGGTATTTTATTTATATTTTAAATATTTATATGAAATTCATAATTTAATATGTCTATAATTTCAATATTCTTACTTGGAGGTCCTCGATGATAAGGAATATTACAACTTCGGGCCACATGATCATTTATGTTAGGTATTAGGTGAGGATCACCCGAAGATTGTATGATGTAGACCATGGAAAAAAATCATCACCAATAGGTATTAGTCCTCATCAGGATCCTCTCAAGACTCTCAGATCACTGAGCTGGAAATTATATATAATGAAGCTGTTTAGGTAAAGAAAATATCTTTATAAGAGCATGGAAGAATAAAACAAGAGCGTGATATAAGTATGTTAATGACAAAACATTTCATGAAAGCTATGGACGTTTTGAGTCGGTTACTTCCATCAGAGGATATTTATACTTTTCAGTCATATATGGAATCAAAGCGCTCTTTAAATGACGTGTCGGGTGATGCTAATGAGGGTCATAGTTGTGATGAGGGTGGTGGAGATAGAGTTTTTGTTGGTGAGGATGTGACTGATGCTGTTGTTGGACATGGTGTTACTGATGATGTAGCTGACGATGATGATAATGGGAAATGGGGATGGGAATGGGGATGCTGGTGATGGGGAGATATTAATCCCCTCTATTTTTGAATTATCAGGGAGACTTATGTAAGTAATTAAAGAACTTGATATGATGTTCACTAATTCTTTTATGATTTTGAAACTACTATGTACCTATCCAACTTCAGGGATCCATGAGTTCGGATGAGATTTGGGAAATTGGTTTGAGAGCTATGTGTTTGCATTTTATTTGAGTTAGAACCTATACATTATGTGATAAACGGTGTTTAACATAATAGATGACATGATTCTATGATTTTGGAATATGAGATTATTTTTATTCATGTGTTTGGATACCTTTTTCTATGATTAATGGCACTAGATGAAGTAGTTATGAGTTATTTGGGTGGACTAGTTTTCACTTATTGATTTATTTTCATCATATGAATAATTATGTAAAATCATTTAGATATTTACAATTTTTTATTTTATAATGGTTAACACCTTCAGATTCTAGGGATTTCATTGGTTTCTATTAAGTTTTATATTATCACTTTATGTACACACTTCATTTGTATACAAATCATATTCATAGTGCATCATGTAAAGGTAAGAGGGACTTTTATATCCCTAATATTGATCCGTCCCATGCTTTGAGTTCTATCGAGGAACTATGGGAGTAGGTTGCAATACCAAAAAATTCTCTATGATGCTACCTTTGCATTTTTACCATTAGTTTTAGAGTATTTATTGTCATAATGTTTTAGAGACAAAATCATGTAGAAGAATTAAGTAAAAACTAAAATCTTCCTCCCAGTGAACAGATGTTGTACCAAATTCTACAAACACAGCCAGTTGTGTAGAAAAAATGGAGACCAAGAAAAGAGTCTACAAGGACATTCTGGGTGAGGTGATGTTCTTCATGGTGACATTTTTTCTCTACTATTCATCTGCTGAAGCTTGCTTATCTGCATTTTTTGCAAGTGTGTTTGGATAATCTTCATGTTTAATGTCTTCCAAATAACTTATAGCCCAAATTCATCCAATATATGATATCCAGGTTTTGTATCTACTTCCAGAAAACTGTCACTATTTAATTTTTTTCCACTTATTTATTTGGGAAACCCTTCCTGTTCTGCCATAAAATAAATTATTAAGAAAGAAAGAAAGTTATGTCTGTTTATCACCAAATTTTTAGTCATGTTTCCTGACTTGGAGATACATTAATGAAACTCCAAAATTATACCTATGATACATGAATGTAAATTCCTCAATTACTGAGGAATAATTTCAATGTAAAGAATCTTTCAATAAGTATGTGTCATTTTTCATAATGTAATAGTCATTATGGATCTATAATAAAGATTTGAAAATTTCTAGGGATATGTATCTGTAAAACCCACAATAAGATCTTGTAAGTTTGTACATATTACAATCACTTTGTGTATATATGCATTCACCTTGTATGGTAATTTCAGATTTTATAACACAAATAAGGATGTTAATTGACCATTTACTACACCTAAACATATTTTGTGTAATGATTTTCATTCCATATCAACATTAAAATTGTGACCACTATTCTTATTCATTTGGGAAGAGTATGGATGTAGGTAATGCAGGGGGGGAGTGGAACCACCAAGTCACACTACATAACGTAAGTAACAACTCCTATAAAGTCAATTTTACTCTTACAAATTCACTCTTTTGGGAATACTCTTCCTTTAATAAAAACCCATATCCTTGATATATTTAAACATGTTATCTTATGATCAACTCATGATCACAATCAGATCAATTCATATTTTCACAAACTTATGGATGAATTTAATGGTTATTCCTTTTTCACATTTATTCTCAACCCTCTCACTATAAATTAATCTTACAATATATACCTATAAATTTCATATTTTTATTATTACAAACTTCTCAATCATTATCTAACAAAATTATAGTGTCCACTTCTTTTTCTGATGGATCATTCAAGATTCTACCTTCCCTATTATATGTCTGTGAACTTCTCAACTTTCCCCCTTTGATTCTTTTAACTTATTTATGCATATAATTCTTTACCATACCCATGTATTTCTATGATCATCATGAACCTCTTCCCATTATATCTCCATTAATGCATGCATGAGCTTTTAATTATCTTAGTGTGCTCTAAAATATTCTTTTTATTACATTTAAAATCCTTTAACATATAAATACAGGTGTAGTATGATCTTTTAGAAAATGAAAAATGACACAAGGGATAAGTTTTCATAAATGATATCATATTAGTAAAACAACACGCACTTCCCAAATGTTAGAAATGTAACTCATGCATGAGACTTTCATAAGAATGTCTCCCTCGAGACCAAATATTCAAACAATATTTTTCTTTTCTAATTAATATAAACACTTTTAGTTTCTCTATATATATTTATTCATGTAAATCAGTGTTTACTAAATCTATTTTAATATCTATTTGGTGAATATAAAAATTATATATTAATGAAAAATCAATAATAATTGAAATAGAAGCAGTCTTAGACACATGATCGTAGGTATTTGGGGGGGGGGGGGCTGCAGGTGGTTTGGGAGAAGGGGGGGTCTGCAGGTGGCTAGGGAGAAGGGGGTTCTGGGTGGCGGATGGGGGTGCAGGTGGATGAGGAGAAGGGGTGTGGTAGGTTGAGGGAAAGTGGGGGTGTATGTGGTTGAGGTGATGTTGGGGGGGGGGTCTGGTTTGGGGGGGGTGTTGTAGGTGGATGGGGAGAGGGGGGGTGCAGGTGGTAGGAAGGGGGTGTAGGTGGTTGGGGAGAATGGGGGGTTATATGTGGATGGGCAGATGGGGTGTTAGGTAGAAGAAATGGGGGTGGGTGGAGGTGGTTAGGGAGGAGGGTTCTAGGTGGAGGGACGAGGGGTGGGGGGCTACAGATGTCTTGGGAGAAAGGGGTGTATAGGTGGTTGGGGAGAAGGTGGTGGGGGTGGGGGTGTTGGGTGGAGGGAAGGGATGGGGGTAAAAAATAAACATATACACATGATGGATTGTAAAACACACATCGTGTGTTATAAAAATTGAAAAAAGTGAATGTCAAACTCCATTCCCATTATTCTATAGATCTTCTGAATGTAGTTAGAGTAGTGGTAAGAAATTATAATTTAATAAATATTGATAGTCCTATGATATGGAAATCGAAAATTAATTGGATAATCACATTGGATCATTACTACTAAAATATAAAAAATGGGAGTGACCATGGATTGATTGGTAGGCTGACATAATTCTATAATATCCCTTCCAGACTCATGCTTATTTGGAGACAAGCCTATTCCATACTATCCATCGACTCTTGTCTTCAAATGGTTGGAATATATCTCTTATCTCGATGCATCTTATGTCATCATCACAGGGAAGACCTCAATATTCTATTTCTAAGATATTCCACTACTTCAGCTATTTGGAATGAAATTTTAGATGCTTTTGATGTATAGACTCCTAATACTAGTAATAATATTCCACCTACCATTGATCTTGACCTATCTCAGCTATGAATTCATCACTGAATCATTGTGTAACATCCCCGAATGGATAATAATCTTCTTCTACACCACTGTAATAATAGGTGTGAAATATTCCTCAAAATTGAAGCTATATAATCATCACCACCCTCAATATCAAGAGAAAGAAAAATTATTTTTATATATCCTAATAATACCTTTTGTCGTCAATAAATTCGTTCTCAAGCTCATGGTTGACTCGACCATAAGAATGTACAAATAATGTAATATTTCAATCTATGGTCCACCCCATCATATAAATCACATACAAAGAACACATTCTCAATAATCTAACAACGTTTGTGAGGTGGTTGCAAACTCATCACACCCATGTTCATTAAATAATATTTTTTTTGTATTCCTTTCGATATCACTTACAAAACATAATTTGACTCCCCGATAGACACACTATCACATCTCATAATCAAAATTACTTATTTTGGAAATCTATCAAGGAATAGTACAAACACCAACACTAATGTCCAAGTATAACACTTGGTGTAACTCGGTGGTTATATTAGAAACCACTAATAGTAGTCATTATACTCCTCTTATAGTCATTGTGGAAACATCAATCAAACTCACCCTTAGAACACATCAAATTCATCTAGATTCCAATGATGAAAAATACATCAAATAAAATATGTAAATACTAAATCTATAATTATTCATGGATATAGGTGATATTGGATTTACCTATTCACTGGTATCTTAGTGATGTCTGAATAGTCCACCGAACAATCTCACTACATCAATGAACCTTCCAAAATGATATTCCTTCCTCCACAACTAATTTAATGCTACATTATATAAGTACGTCCTTATTAGTTCTCCGATGAATAGGAAAAATACATCTCCAAAACTCATTCTTATTCATTACCACATGTAAGGATTTGACAAGAACATTTTGATAATAATAGACCATAAATATGAAACACTAATCAATACCTATTCTAGGATCACCTAAATTTTAACCAATTTCATGTACTGATATTCAAAAATAATGAGGGCCATAATCTATAATGGAAAATTATGGAATCCCTACCATATGGATTTCATTAAACCACTCCTTAAGTTAAATTCTCAATAGATTCCAAAAAATATATTATTTTCACTCTTCATGAGCCATAATATCCAATACCTTAAACCATTATAACCATCTATTATAGAGGAAACACATAACATTATCAATCAAAATTCCTGAAAAATTACCCTAAAGTGTTTTATTGGCCATCTTAGATATTTTTCAGTACATGGGTAGATAGAGTTCAAAAAAGAAATTGAGAACCGAGTATGAATAGAACCCACTTTCCCACTAAAATTAAATATTTCCATGTAAATCACATTTAATAGTGTCTCTCTCCCTCCAATGATGGACTAGAACTATAGAACAATATGAAATTATCCACTATCAATATCAGTTTAATTTAAACCCAATAGATTTATTCTATTATACCACATATTGAAAAAACATGACTCATGCTATCATGATTCATATATCATCAATACTAGGTTCATGTTCCTAAATAACTATCCTTGACCCACTATATGTTGACCTTATCTATCTAAAAACACATTAGTTCTTTATTCCCATGAATATTGATATCTCAATAATTATAGGAAAACTAAATGATCATCCTCTACTATGGTTTCATTCCTGACCACTATAGTCTACCCATGACCAGTCCATCATTGACCTAACTAACTCTGATCATGGTTGATAATATTTAAAGAATCTATATTCATAAAACACATATCTTATAGAACTTATTTTGTATCAATATTATATTAAATTAATATCCACATGAATCTCATATCTATGGGCACTCATAAGTATAGGATATGTCTATCTTATTTCACCCCCACAAGTCACAACTCAGCTAAGACAATAATAAGAATTACATGTTATTTAACCAAAGTATTCAGCTCACCAATATCATATTTTTCATTTCAAGGGAATTGGGATATCCCATATATAATATAAACTACATTTTACACCGTAAAATATGTACTCTAATATCAATTATCCAACTAAACATACATTCCATCAAATGGATCAGGAATTAATCATAGTTTCTACGAGGTATCAAAACACTCTTCATCATATTCAGTGTAGCAACTCAATTCAGGATTTCTCTATTCCCAAACACTATAGAATAACAAGTAAGTTTGATCCCCTCTAGAAATATTGAAGTCATATTGAACACTCAATTTATTAGATGGGTCAAATTCAATTTGGATGGAGCATCCAATGAAAACCCATGACCTTTGGGTTGTGGAGAAGTCTTTAGAAGTCATAATTGAGATATCATGGGTTTTATTTATAGTCCCTATGGTATTACTTCATCATTGGTGGATGAAATTATTGGTTTTATTAATTTATTCAATATATAAAAGTGTAATGTGTTGACCAATATTTTCCCTTTTCTCACTGTAGAATTGTTGAAACCATTTTTGTTATTTATGTTGATTGCTGTGTTTATTTTTAATTTCAGTGTGATTATTGAAACCAATTTTTCAACTGTAACTGGTAAATTTTTTTTCTACTATAAATCATCTATGTAACTAGACTATGTTTTTTCTATTGTGTGTGAAATGTTATTAAATTTTTGTTTTTGTAATCAGTCTATGTTTTTTATATGTGAGAATGGATATACCCACGGTTTACAAAACCGTGGTTATTTTATGTTGGTTTTAATAATCTATACCCATGGTTTTATAAAATATGGGTACATTATGGACACTGTGATAATATATACCAATATTTTTATAAACCATGTGTATAGCTATATACTGATGGTTTAAATAGAATTGTGGGTATTATGGAATTATCTAGGGATATACCCATGATTTTTTTTGAACAGTGGGCATAGATCTATACTAACACCTCGGTATCCCAAAGTTTATAGAACCGTTTGTATATTTTATACCCATGGTTATAGGGGATATACTCGTGGTTTCTAAACATGGTTATATGTATGTTTTCTAATAGTGTCTGTAGTTGTAAGAATTAATCTCATCGTGTTGTGGGGACGGTATGTCCTATGTACATATGAGAGATGATATCATTCCCTTAATGGTAAAGTGGTAAGTAATTGGATGGTATATAGATTATATGGAATCAATATCATGTAATATTTATTATTTTCTCCATTATATACATGAATATACCCATCCAAATAATGTTGTGATGGAAAACAAATTACATCAAAACATGGAGACAATAAGTCATACGTACACACACATGGTGATATTTCTTTTCATAGGATGGATAAAATAAGGAACATGGTTATTCCATAATCATAATACTATATATTCATATAGATGATACTAGAGTTATTACATTAGTATGAAAGAAACATAGTAAGAGGAATTATAAGAAGAAATGAACTTAAATGAATTGGTAAGGCAATTACCACTTCTCTAGTGGGATTCCTTTTGATCTCCTATTAGGGTCCCAAGGGTTAGTCTTTTTAGAATAAAAGGGCCTACAGAAATTAAATATTAATGTTGGGAGAAGAAACTTTTAAAGGTTGGTCAAGCTATATGGATCAATGTGGTGTGAGTAATTGATGGAGGGTGTGCCTTTTTATAAGATAAGGGAGGGGCACTATGGGAATCCTTCAAAATATTAAATTAATATAAATTTATTTTCGAATTAAAATAGTTCTAAAGTGATTAATTTATAAGATAAAAATATTATGCTTCTAAATAATATCACATAATGATTTCTAGACATGTTTAGGTCATAATATTAACCATATCTTTTGGATTTAACAATTATTTAAACCCTTTAACTTTTATCGTGACACCTTTTCTTTTTTACTCTCGAGGTTTAATAGAGCTAATATAAAATGTCAAAAGAACTCCAAAAGGATCATTGATGAAATATTTTACCTTATTATATTTATTTGGATAAGTTTTATATTTTTATGAATTTTACATCTTTTAATAAAATATTATTTATTTTAAAGTTTCATTTATGTAAATTTTGAAACTATTCATTATTATTTTTAAAATATGATAAAAACTTGACAAATTAGAAATAATAATTCTAATATATGAATAAAATTTCTAAGTTATCAATAAAAATCACTGAAGTAATTAATTATGTAAAATAATATTTATTTTAAAATTTTTAATATTATTTATTTGATATTTCAATTAATTAAAGAATTACTACATCATTATTATGAAGGCATTTAATTAAATTATTTATTCTATAAAAATTAAAAATTATTTATCATGATGAATATAAATTTAATATATTTTAAGTTACTATTTATAGTCTAATTTATCTTATGTATTACCATGTATTAAAAATTTAATACTTATTAAAATACATGAGTATGACATTTTTTACTTATCTTTTAAAAAATATGTCATATTCTTATCCAAGTGGATTAAAAATGATATAATTTTAGACTAAGGTTTATTTTGGTCCAAAACCATATGTAAAATGAAATTACGACAAGTGTTAGGGTATTTTTCTAATATTTATAATATCGTTTTACCCTTAATTACTTGATTTATCTTTAACAACATCAATAAAAATTTTATAAATTTGCTATTCATAATGCCCAAAAATAAAATAATAATTTTTACATAATCTAGACCCAATGATTCCAAATATGAAACCAATTTTTCAATATTCAAAACATTGAAGTTTCAGTAATTAATTTAAAATTAATCCTGTTGATGGAAATAGAAAATGAGTTTTTGAAAGTGAAAATGTTCAAAAGATTGAAATGTTTTTATATCAAAATTTAATATGAAATTGATTCCAATGATATAAATTGGATTAAATTACAGAAAAATAATATAATTATAATTTAAAACCAATCTAAAATATAATTTTACACTAAATTAATTTGATGAAAAATTTGTTTTCAATTAAAATTTAGTATTTTTCACTATTCATAAAAAGATAAAACTTATAAAAAAATTCCCAAAATTGAGCCAAAGTAATTTTTATATTCTTATTTAAAATATAAATTTTATATTTTCCTAATATAATATATAAAAGTGTAAAAACATTTGATTTTAAAAAGGATTACCATTAAAAGGTGGTAAAACTGCCTTTAGAGAAATATTTTTTTTTATAAAATGGGGTTTTTTCTCATATTACGCTTATAAAATCTATTGGATGAATATGAAAAATATTTTATTGAATATATAACATATATATTTCTTTTATAGTAAATACTAATTTTAATTAATTCCATTTTTTAAGACAAAAGACCTTTTAGAGGATAAGAAAAATATTTCTTTTATATTTAATTGGATTATATTTTCATTTATAATTAATTTTTAGCCAATGAATTAATATTCTATTTATATACTTTCATAATTTAGTTAATACTATTCATAACTATTAATTTAATTTCTAGGTTATATCTTATTATATTAAATAATAATATTTTAATAATATATTATTATTTGGTAAAACTCGATATGGCATGTAACACAAGCTATCAAGAAAAGTTAATCTTGGATGTTATAAAATATTACTAAGTGTTACATTAATTACAAGCTATATAGTTCATTAAATTTATTTGAAAAAATATTGGAAATTCTTGGGGTGTTACACTATTTGATATGGGCTATAGTGTTCTCCGGTTAGTGAGCTATAATAAAATTTTAACATTCTTTGAACTTCTAAATCATGCACACATCGATATATTAACCAATATCCATAATATCTAAATAATATAATATCATCACAAAAATTGTATATAGCTTCATCTATAAACATTTTTTTCTATTGAAAGGTATAGTGTGGATTAAACATATTGCTACTCAAGTAATTATTAATTTTTACAAACCTTATCCAAACGACTAACTACACTACGAACAAGCTTTTATTTGAAATTATTCACTTATATAATCCTCTAGATCTTCTCTCAATTGATTTAATACCATCTTTCATAGATGGAAAACTAATTTTTTCTAATTCATTATAATACTTAATTTTAAAGTCAAACACTAGAAGAAGACATATTCACCAAATTAGTCATGTATTAAGATCTTTATTTTTTAGAAAATACTTCAAAACCACATAATTGGTGTAGATTACCACCTTGTAATGAAAAATATTAGGTCTAATCTTATTAAAATAATATAACATAATAATTAATTATTTTCCCATGGTGCAATAAATTATTTTTTATTTAATTATATTTTGTGTTGAATAAAATATTAGGAAGAAAAATCTATCAATTATCTATCCAAGAACCACTCCAAATGTGTACGTGATCACATCCCACAATAGATAAAAGGGTTCAACTGAATTTTGGAGAATTATAATTGGACATGTAACTAACCCATTATTTAAAGTCTCAAATGATTCCTTATATCTTTTATCAATTAAAAATGTAACTTACTTTTTCAAAACACAGGTGAGAGGATGAAAATGTTGGGAGAAATATATGAAAAACATCTAGAATAACACAACATATCCCAATAATATTCACATATCTATCATTAAAGTGGGTTTTACGACCTCACGAATCACCTTGATTTTTGTCAGACCAACTTATATTCCATCTTTAGAAGTCCAATTTCCAAGTGTAATACAATATTTCTCCATAAATTTGTGTTTTTATTAATTTATTATTGGGAACACGTAGAGATCCTAGATTGATGTACATGGTCATTACATTACATTGGAGGAATACTTAATACATGACCTAACAGATTCCCAAAGACCGTATTAGTTTACTGCCTTAGGAAACTCGAAACATAATCTTCTAATCATGGTGAAAGATATTCAACATCTCCCATAAAGACCTTACCCTTTTTTTCCTACATAAAACCTTTCTTTATATCCCAGGGAAAAGAAAACATAAAAGTGGTGAGATCAAATATTCAGTAAGGGTAAAAATGGAGAACATAAAACAAAACATAAATATTTGGACGTAAAAACATGAATATAATGTTTAAACATCAAAATATTTAGTCATGTAATAAATCTTGGTAGTACATAAAGCATAGATTATAAAAGGAACATTAACCATGATAGAATAACATTGGCATAAAAAATGTAATTATGGTAATCTATTAAGAACATAATATGATTTCCATGGTAGCCAAGGCATTACTGCCAAGACCATCATAGTGGAAAAATTATATTACTAAACTGGGTTAACATGTCATTCCAGCCACGTATTACTGACAAGATTTACTTTCCATTCCAGTCATGTATATCCCATGAGATATAAGTGTCTAAGAAATGCAATTTATAGAGATATAGGTCCCACTAATCTCATAATGAAATCATTTTACATGTTCCAGAAAACATAAAAACATTCATAGTAGCTTAACCCAAGAAATAAAATGGGTTTCTTAAACATCATTCCATCATAACATAATCCATATAAAACATATGTATTTTATAAAAAAAATTACATCATAAAAAAATCAAATAAAAGTAATAATAGGTATAGAAACATAACCCTATGTCATATTATATGGGAAATAATTTTGATTAAACACATGAACTTAATCCTCGAGGAAAATATTATTTCTTCTTAAGAAACGTTTTCTTTTCCCAAAATGCCAAAAAAAATCAATGAAAATAATTTTTTTGAAAATAAACTTGAAATTTTTTATAGGAGGATTCATTTAAATAAGGCTTTATGAAGATGTAAAAATCCCTTCACGCCGTATAAGTAAAAAAAACATTCACCTTGTAGTTTTTTCAGAAAAGTCAAAAAGTTCCTCGTATGGTAAAAAAAGAAATATTCCTTCTAGACCCTGAAGTAAATGTAAAAATGCTAAAAATGTCTTGAAACATACATATAAAAATAAAAAACACTTTATGAGTATATTTTTATAAAACATGGGCATGGATGATAAATATACCCCCAGTAAATACCTACGAATAAACAATCTCAGATAAAAATAAGAATACAAAATTATCCCTTAACTTAGGTTTAATTTCTTTCATATGTGTAAAAAACTCATGTATAGTGGGTATAAACATATTATTAACTTGTAATATACCCATAATAATATTTATAATATCATATATGATTCACTTATGACTTTATATTACCTGTTCATTTGTCAATTCGATGATAAAGCAGTGTTTTGGGTAATAATCATTTTATTTATCTATGTGTTTAGAATTTTTATTCTTGATATTATTACTTATATCATGATTTATTTACATAAAGAATGTAACACATGATTTATATATTATATAAATATTTATATAATAGATAGATAAAAGAAATGGAATATACCGTTCATGGAGATGGTAGGTCGTACGTACGCATGAACGCCATTTTCATTTCCTTATTAAATTGAATGGAAGTAAGTAAATGAAATATACATATATATATGAATCAAGTAGAATTATTTTGTCATATATTTCATGAATATTTATTATATATATTTTATAATCATTCTTGAATGGTTAATGTGGATAATTAATCTCATCGCGTTGTAGAGACAATAAGTCGTACGTACGTATGAGCGACGATATCATTCCCATAATTGTTGAATTTTATTAGAGTGGATGGTGTATAATATATCATAATAAGTATCATGTTATAATAATAATATATAGTTATTATTTTCACTATTATACCCATCAAAGTTAGGTGGTGGTGAAAAACTTATTACACCACGACATGGAGACGGTAAGTTGTATGCACGCACAGGCGGTGATTTCATTTTTCATAGGATGGATAAAAGGTGAAATAAGGTTGTTTCATATTTATAATTACATATAAGTATATTATTGATACTAATGTTATTACTTTTTAATAAAAAAACTAATTAGTAGTATGTAAAATAAGAATGAAATTTGAAAGAATCGGTAGAATAGATTACCTCTTCCTCGATGAACCTCCTTTAAATTTCCTTTTAGGGCACTAGAGTTTGTATTTTGAGAAGAAAATCACATCTAAAATGTCACTAGTAAAGTTTATAAGATAATGTTTTAGGGTTTGGATGATATTTAAGTCTCGAAATGGAGTGAAGATGAGAGGGAGGAGGGCCCTTTTATAAGAGAGGAGAGGTGCACTTTAGGAAACTCTCAAAATATTAATCAGAAGACTCAGGAGCAGGAAAGCCCACTCCTAGAAGGTTTTATTAATAAAAAATTAAAGACATCCAAAGAGGAGAAGCAGAGGGTCAACAAAGATGTGTGTACACATCACCACGCGCATCAGCATTAACCAAACCACAACAGAAGGTCGGTGTAAAAAAGGACCATGATGAGAAAACCTCCTCAATAGCACAGTTGGACAAAGCATCAACAAACTGATTTGCCTCTCTATAAATATGGGTTAAAAACAAACAAATACTCTCCACAAGCTTTAGACAGTCATCCCAGACCGAAATCATCCTCCAAGGGACATTCATTGAACGAGTTATAAGGATATCAACCGCCAAGATGGAATCAGACTCCATCCATAATGTCATGAAACCATGAAAAGAAGCATACCGGACAACCTTAACCATAGCCCATAGTTCCGCCTCAATCGCCAAAACATTTCCTAAAAAGTGGAAAAACCAGCCCTTGACAAAGCCCCTATAGGTGCGAAAAACACCACCACAACCCGAAGGTCCTGGTGCACCTAAAGCCACTCCATCCACATTTATATTCAGACACAAAAATATCGGGGGGATCCACCGGATATACTTCATCATAATCGACTTATTACACCTACAAGAAACACCCAAACTTTGCAAAAGAACCAGATCTGAAACATCATTCCGCATGACCCCAACACGAGCCCGCACAGCAGCAAGAACCCCAATATGAAGCTCTAGAATACCAACAAAAGCCGATATATTTCTGTTCTCAAAGACAATATAATTTTGAGCCTTCCATATAAAGGAAATCAATGTGGAGACTGCAGAAAGAAGTAATGGATTTACATGAAAGCTGCAATTAGCTTGATAAATAGAATCCATCAGCTGTCTGAAACACTCCAAATTCAGGTGGAATCTGAAGACACCCTGCAAATAGTCCCATAAAATAGATGAAGAGAGATAGGATATAAATAGATGATCAATAGTTTCATCTGCAGTAAGACAATGAAAGCAGATAGGTGCGAGAGAGAATCCAGTTTGTTGTAGCATCCATTGCAATAGAAGTCTAGACTTTCAAATCCTCCATATAACCAAATATTGAGCCGGCAGAATAAAAGTAGAATGGAACATAAGCATCCAAGAAGGAACTAGCAGTGAATCATCACACGTTAATCTATAATATTTTATAGTGCTGAAATTTTCAGTGAGACTGGGCAACCAGATCAAAGTATCCATCGTAGAGTAATGATAACGTACCAACTCCTCTTTCAAAGAATCATAAAGCTGCCCCTGAGCCATGATATTATTACGAAATTAAGAAATAAAAATATCCCGCAAAGAAGAAGGAATCTCGATATCCTCAACAATCGCACATGATAACCAAACAGTCTTCCAGAAGTTCAAAGAAGAGTTTAGACAAACAACCCATTTAGAGTATTATGAGAGACAACCATAAGCATGCTTAATTACAGACCATATCGAGGAAGGGACATTAATATAATACCCATTAACCATCGTGGATCCAAATCTTTTACATAGAAACTCCAAAGAAAAATCACTAGAGGTTAAAAGTGACCAAGTGAACTTTTTAATGAGAGACTCATTAAAACGATTAAAATCTTTAAGACCCATACCACCCATGTCAACAGGCCAGATGCAATCACTCCAAGCAACAGTAATAAGATTCCTTTCATGAATTGAGCCAGTCCAAATAAAATTCCGAATAAGCCTTTGTATATCCTTAAGAAGAGTTCTAGGCCATCGGTATAAGGAAAAAACATAGACACACATGGAAGTGATAACAGAATTAACAAGACGGACCCACCCTGCCTGAGACATAGATTTACCTTTCTAGGTATCCATTTGATTATGAATTCTAAGATAGATATTTTCAAGATGACATCTTTTAACAGCACCCCAAAAAATAGGAACCTCAAGATAAATGAAAGGTAGAGACCCTCTCTTCACACCAAGCATGCGAGCAACTATGTTTTTCTTTTAGAGAATAAAACCTTCCCCAAAAAACACAGAGGATATCTCCCAACTGATAACTTGAACAGAGATGGCCTCATAATGTTCAAAATACGCTTTAATATAACGAATAGTGACCCCACCAGCCTTACCAAACAACATAATATCGTCCACATAAAAAAGATGTGAAGGAGAAAAAATACCTCTACCAACGGTAATTTGCTGATACAAACCATCATGAACCAAATCCGAAAGACATGTACTCAAATAGTCCTCAGCGATAGAAAAAAGTAGGCCAGATAATGGGTCACCTTGTCTCACCCCCCTAGAGAATTTAATGAAACCTCTAGGAGAGCCATTAACAAGAAAAGATAGCTTCGAACTCTGGAGAATGCAGCCAATCAACTTGATGCAATCATTGGAAAAGCCATGTATTCGTAACACCGAAAAAATGAAACTCCATTTCATCATATCAAAGGCCATTGAAATGTCAATTTTTAGAGCCATATTCCCATACTTAACCTTTTTCATCATAAAATTAACACATTAGAATGCCATATATAGACAGTTCTGAATGTTCCTTCCAGGACCAAACCCAAATTGATTTGTGGATATAAATTCTTTGTCAATACTTCCCAATCTATTTTCCAGGACCTTGCCAATAACTTTTGGAATAGTATTCCCTATGACCACGAGCCTGAAATCCCGAATATCAAGAGAATTATCCTTCTTAGGAATCAGAGCAATGAAGCTAGCATTGTAACCAAAGGGGAAATAAGAGTGATAAAATAAATATCTAACTGAATTGACAAACTCTATGTGAATAATATCCCAATAATCCATAAAGAATCTGTTTGAAAACCCATCTGGCTCTGCCACACTATCAGCATTCATAGAAAACACCACCTTCTGATTTCCTCCTCTGAAGTAATTCTAGTGATCATATCATTCTGGGAGACCCCAACCGAAGGATGAATATTCATGGAGATATTATGAGTATTTTCATGCCCTGAATCAGTATACAACCTTTCAAAATAGCCATAGACAACATCAGAAATACCATTTTCAGAATCGAAAAGAACTCCATCTACCATGAGGGAATTAATAACACTTCTCACCTTCATTTCTCTGTGCAAACAATGAAAAATAATTGTGTTTCTATCCCCATTCTTAAGCCACCTAACATTATATTGAGTCCTGGAAAGACTTTCCTTCAAAGCTAGAGCTCATTAAATTTAGAGAGTAAGAAAATCATCCCTATAAATCACATCCTGACCCTCATTAAGACCTTGACAATGTGGAAGATTGTCCTCAGCACTTTGAATATCATGATCAAGAGATGATAATGATTGCTTACTCCACTCTTTGAGCTTTGCCTTCACAACCTTTAACTTCATAACCATTATATGGAAGGGACTTCCAATAAAGAGGGTTTTCGAAGCTTCACTGACAACCAGTCTACAACCTTTAATAGATAACCATGCATTATTAAACCTAAAAATTAATGGAGAGGATATCAAGCTATGAATTCTCAAATCCAATAAGAGGGGATTATGATCAGAATTATCCCGTGGAAGAGTTATACCAGACAGAGGGAAATCCTGAGCACCCCCAACCACATTACAAAAACACCTATAAATCTTACCGTCATGTAACCAATTTAAAGTATACCTTTTCCATGTGAAATCAGCCCACACAATTGGAATCTAAATCAGATTACAAACATCAATACAAGCAAGGAATTCACTGGCAGCCAACCTGTTAAAGCAACTTCTTGTCTTGTCCTCAGGCCGAAACACTAAATTAAAATCACCAATAATGACCCAGCTTTGTCACATTCCAAGAGAATTGTTCTCCAATGATGACCACAAATCACGTCTCCCAGTATACTGATTTAAAGCATAAAAAAGGTAAATGACATACCATAAACACTTATCTCAATAGATAGAGTAATCAATTGCTGCTTATAAAAAGAGGATATCAATGAGACACTATCATGTATCAAGACCCAAAGAGATTCTGAGGAATTCTGACTAGAATTATGAGACACCAAAGAGTACCCAAGGGTTGACCATCTGAAGGCTTTCCATTTACAGAATGTCATACGAGGCTCAAAAATTCCAACGAGGACAGGTTTGTTGGTCACAAAACAATGCCGAAGGGTTGTGACCGTGGGAGAATTCCCAAGCCCCTAGAAATTCCAAAAGAAAATTCTCATAAAATAAAGGATTTGGACCTGGTAATAGGCCCTCCATCCCGTTGCAAATGCATTGACTTATCCTTCTTCTCACCCTCCTTCTTTTTCCCCTTACTTGTGCAAGTAGTGTGGGCTGAAACTTCCAAAGATTGAGGTTGTTCATCACTGACGGGGTCCTCCTTATCATCAGACCAGAAAACACCACTCAAAGGAGTGAATTTATTCAGAGAACCAACTAAATCCTGAGGAGTCTGGATCACATGCCTCCTCGCAACCATAGACACTAGAACCTGTGAGAAGGACCCATCATCATTTTTATCCCAAGCTTTATCTTTGTCAATAAACTGAGGAGCCAGCTCCATCCCACAAGATTCAGACAGATCCTGCACCATCACCTCCATAACAGATGCAGATGGTAGAACCACATCCTTATGTTGTTCAGAAATTCTATCAGAATCCATACCCAATTTTTCTGGAATTATTATTTCAGATCCTGCAACAAGCTCATCCACCACTGAACATGCCTCCTGCACTGTGCCCTGAACAGAAATCCCAAGACCTGTAGTCTACCCCTGCATGAAGACCTGCTGCGTAACAAAAGGGGCACAAACATTCTGCCCCTGCATGGGGACTTTCACTACATGCTCAACAGGAAGGATCTGCACTTGTGGGGAGACCTAAGAAAACTCGGCACCATGGACATGTACAGATTCCCAAGAAGCAACCATTAAATCTATAGGAGAGGCCACCACTTGAACCTGTGCTGCCACCAAAGTATCATTGCCACCACTTACCTGTGCAATATCATTAGAGACATCAGCTTGACCTGCAAGAGAGACTAGAGGATGAGCCTGCGCAACACCCTGACCATCAGTTCCATTAACAGAGACATTCCTCACAGCATCCTGTACAGAACACTCCTCAACAATAACAGCTTTCCGCACCGGACAATGAAAAACAGAAACCATGCTGGGAATGGAAGATTCACCAGAAACCTGCACATAGTTGGGATTACTCGGCCCAAAAACATGATCAAGTTGAGACTTTGGCATTCCTTTCCTACAGAACTCATCAGAATGCCCCTTCAACTTGCACAGACCACAGACTTTGTTCCTATTGCATTATAATTCCATGTGGCCAAAGAAATGACAAGAGATACAGAACTTCAGACTTCTCTCATACTGAATCTCCAGATTAAAATGATCATCTATGGTTGTCAATACAACCTCTTCAACCATCGTCGATGCCATGTCAACCTCCACCAGCACAATCACAAAATGACCAAACATCGGATCCTCTGTGTGTTTATCCATCCGAATTGGATTTCCAACTGAGGAAGCAATATCCCATAAGATCCTAGGATTCCAATAAAGCCAGTTTAACTTTTGAATGTGAATCCAAACCTGTGCACGTGTATCCTTGACATTCTCATGATTGAAATTTTGATCTCATTCCTGAATTCAAAGAACACCAAGCTTCATCAAGACAGACCCAAAGCTCCAAGCTCTTCGCTTCAATTCGTCATATGAAAAAATAATATGGTAATAGCCACATCCCATAGAGATCATCCTATAGTCTTAAAACCCCCAAAATTGCGAGATTCTCTGAGAGAGATCATGAAATTTAGAAAGTGCCCCACCCTTCGGAAGAAAAACCCGAGCAATGATCGAGAATCAGCAAAGGTTGACACGTTTTTCAACAGAAAATTGATTAGCGACAACATGGGAAACCCGGCCCTTCTTTATGATCCTCCCAGGTGGAGGACAATGAAATTCCGGGAACTTACCTACTGATTTCAAGACATCCACAAAATTCCTCAACCCAGGCGCTTCAGAAGTGGAGGTCGTCAAGGATTTCAATGCAGGCACACATCGAAACATGTCCATATGGATAACGTAATCATAATTCTTATTAACTGGAGAATCATCTGCAGGAAAAGAACCATCAATCTTCCTTGCATTCGGATCCGGATCTTCGGGGCTAGGGTTCCCCCTACCGCTCCCCCATGCAACTCCATCCCAAACTCTGAAAATATTAATTTATTATAAATTTAAGTTCGATTTAAAATAATAAAAAACTTATTTAACTCCAATATAATATTATTTTGGTTCGAGTAACCATAATCAAATAATTTTTTGACAAGTTTTGAATATTTTTTATTCTTATTTTTTTGATTAACTCTTATTTTACCATTTTTAATCTTAAATTGTGGGTTAATGTAATAACCAAATCATGTCAAAAGACCCCAAAAAAGTTATTTATGACATATGTGGACTTATATTAACCATTTGGATGAATATTAAATTTTTTGTAATTTTATATCATTTAATAAACTATTTTATGTTTTGAGTTATGAATTATGTCAATTTTGGACACTATTCATGCCTGTCTTTTTTAAAAATTCAAAAAAACATGATTCCTTAAAAAAGGGATTAAATCATCCCTAATATTTCAATTTAATCATGAAAATTCATGTATGGCGTCAAAATTTTCAAAATAAATTTATTTTAATATTTATAAATTTACATATTTGAATCTTTCATTAATGAGGTAATCACTACGTCGAAATTGTGTCATAAATAAATTTTTTTATATAATGTATAAAAATTATAAATAAAATACCATGAGGTATGGAATATTTTAAGATTTCTAGTTACTATATATAAACATATATAAAAGTTATATAACCCAATATTTAAATTGATTTAGTAAAAGATATATGTTTAGGTTATAATTATCATTACATTAAATTAATTCTTATAAAATGTCATTTTCACATCCAAGTGAATCCATGGGGTCCCAAAATAAAACCAAGGATGCCCATGGTCAGAAATATCTCATAAAATATGATTAAGAAATGAGTTAGTGTAGTTTAATATTATTATAATATTATTTTGTTACCCTTATTTATGATATTTACCATTTAACCTTGGCAAATAAAATATTTTCTAAAGTTACTATTTATAATGTCTAAAATTAAAAGGTACGTATTTAAACAATATGAACCTTCTGATTCGAAATATGGAATCAATTTTTCCAAATAATAAACAACTAATTGAAGTAATTAATTTAAAATTAATTCTTGCTGTCAAACCAAAAAATGGGGTTTTTAAGAAGTAATAACTATAAAATAATTGGCCTGTGATTATGTCCAATTTAAAAGTGATTTTACATCAAATTAAAAAAATTGTATTGAAGGATAAAAATATAATCCAATTAAAATTTAAAACAAATTATAAAGATAATATAACTATATAAATAAATTAGATGAAAATAGAGTTTTGAATTAAAATGCAATATTTTTCACTATTCATTAAAATTTGAATTTTATTAGAAAAGTAAAAAAATTCAACATAGGTAAATTTTCATATCCCACTTCCAAATAATAAGTTTATTTTGTCAAATTTAACTTATAAAAGTATAAAAAAAAAGTTTTAAAATGGGTGCACCATCAAAAGGCTGTAAAATTGCATTTTTTGAAAAATACTTCTTTTTTGTGAAAAAATTGATTTTGATCTCATATTATTTTCTATAAAATGTGTAAAATTTAAATTCCTGGAATTTCCATGGAAAATTTGTTCTTAAATAGATGGAAATTTTATGAGTCCGCGAAAACTGATGGCGCATGATTCCGAGGCCCGGTGTGCCCGAAATCAATTTCTGATGTTTTGTTCGGGTACATTCAATAAACGTACGAGCGGATTTTTATAACTTTTGAACTGGTGCTTGGAATTGAAATATGAGGGATCATTTAACTCGCAGCACCGGTATTTGATTAAGGATATTTTCCCTTCGACGACAATCGGTCGAGAATAAATGTTAGTTTTTGGGTTTTTGTGGAAAATAATAAATAAAGTGAGCTTTACTTTATTTTTTTGAGCCGACATGTGGGTGTTTTTCGGTTAAAATATCCACATGGAAGTTAGAGGTGGGACCAACACACCTTAACCTTCCATGAGAGGTTATGGTGGTGGGGCCCACCCGAACAGAACCTCTCGCATGAAGTTATGATGTGGGGACCACACAGGGATAAACTCCCCTTTTAATGGCGGGAGTGGAAAATATCTCAACTCCCCACATTAATGAGGGAGAGTTTCTCCACACCCTCCCTCATTTATGGTACCACCTTCCCTTTAATTGAAATGTACCAACTCACCTAATTAACTTGTGTCAATCCTCTACATTAATTAGGTGGATCCAATTAATTTTTTTCACCATTTTGAATTCTGCGCCAACAAAATAATAGACAAAACTATCTATTATTATTTTCTTTGGCATCTTGGTGGAAACATGGGAGGAGAGGGAAAAACTCACCCAACTAATAACGAAGAACACTGAACTTCTTTGACTTCTTCCTCAGAGCTTCTACCGCCGTGGGATGTCTTCAACCGATCCACCCTTCGCATCGTCGTCAATGAGCTAATGCAGCTCGGGATTGGAAGCGTGCAACGGACGCGATGAACGACGATATTCTTTGTCAACTTCACATGACTCCGTCAACGAATGATGAACGATGATCAAAGGTAGGGGTTTTATTTTGAATATGATTTACACCCATTTTCTTATTTTCTTTTAAGATGAAGAAAGGGGATGTTTCACTTTTTTTCCGGTTTTGGAATTAATCGTTGCGGGTGGGTTGTTATACTTCGTTCTTGGGAGCCAATTGCTAGCACCCTAAACGTGAAGGGTGTGGACCAAACCAACATTGCACGACCCCTACTCTATTATTTTTTGTGATGAACATTGGCATGGAGATGAGGCGACAGAACGATAAAGGTACGACGACAAAGGCCGCGCTACCCGCGGCCTTCGCGAACCACACTGCCCCCACGATGCTCCATTGCTCTGGGACGAACTGCGGCCCTTCGGCCGTGCCACACCAGCCGCATCGCCACCAGCCCGTGCCTCCCAACTCCCAACCGCTGTTGGCCTCTTGTACGACCCGGAAAAACACCGCCAACCCACACATGCCCGATGCGCGCCGAACCGCGCAGGCCCGGCCTCCCGGCCTCTTAGCCGCCGCGCCTCCCATGTGCCCCGGCCGAACCCGCCGGGCCGCGCTGGCCGGGCTGCCACCCGGCCACCTACCGGCCCACCTTCCAGCATTCCCGGCTATAACACCCTGACTCCAGTTACCCAGAGTCGGTGCATTATTTTAATACATTGGCATGATTACAAGAAATCAATTCCCGAAGGACCGACCAGTTTAGCAGTCTTGGAAAATAGATTACATACAAGAATGTTACATTACACTTTATAACATAAAAAACAATATAAATAATCCTTTATGAACACCATTATTCCCTTGAAGTAACCTTACATATCAATCATAATACACTTCTTGAAATCCTGGGAAAAATAAAACATAGAAAGGGGTGATATCAGATGCTCAGTAAGGATAACAATACAGCGAAAACATTCATAAATAAGCATAAATATTTAAGGAAATGTATAACTAAAACAAAATCCTTTTAAACTTGAACATCAAAATAATATGGAAAAAAATAAAATGATGTAATTCAATTTACTTATTCACATGGATATGCTACTAGTCGAATAATCACATGAAATATCACTAACCACTTTCATAATGATGGAATGCATAATGCCAGACTATCATAACCACATAGTCAAGGCCTCGTGCCAAGAATAAAAATAAGATTTTTTCAGGGTCTCGTGCCAAGACACTAGTTTGTCTCATGAGACCTACCGATGCATCGAGGAGCTATAGCGGGCTCCACTCATCACCTACGAAGTCCAATGCATTCCTCATATGAAAATGTTTAAACATAACATAAAAATTCGTATTAAAAATATCATATGAAATGTCGATACTTTATCCATAAACCATGATTAGTGTAAAAATAACACATCCACAGTCAAACATATCACAAAACCCTCAATAAAATATGGAAGTTTTATATCATAATAAATCAACTTCAAATAAGTTTAAATCCATCAAAGGATGTTGACATAGATGAAAATGTTGTGTAAAACTCTTTGAGAGAAATGTCACTTTTTCATGAAAACATTTAAAAGTTACACAATTTAGAAAGGAATACATTTAAAGACAATTTTGAATCAAAGTTTCCCATACCACTTTGAAACTTTTTAAAGGAATTAAATTTTTTAAAACATTCATGTCCATATAAATAAATCCTTAAAACCATTTTGAAAACATGGACATTAATAATAATGATTTAGAAGAATAAATATTTAAAACATTTAAAATGATGTTTTAATAAAAATTACTTTAAAAATAATCCCTTTGAAAACACTTTTATGAACCATTGACATGGATAATAAATAAGTCCCAGTATATACTTATGTAAAAACAACCTCGGATAAAAAAGATATTGTGACATTAACCCTTACCAATTTGGTATCTTACGAAACATACACCCCATGAAAGAGGTATAATACAATGAATATGTTAATACACATAAATTAAAGTGTATTACACAAATAATACAATTATGGGTAGTATATACACCACACCAAAGGTAATATTGAAAATATGACATGAATCTCACGGGAATAAGGAGTGAGATGAAAACCCCTTACCTAGCACTTTCTTTTAGTCGATGATATGTTTAACCTCCTGTATGAAGACTATAGTATGTTATTAAATTATACAAGAACCATATTAATATTTATAATATTATACATTATTCATTTATGACTTTATACTACCCATTTAATAATAATTTCCATGGTATATTAATATTTCAGGTAATAATCGCTTTCTTTATCGTACGTGTTTTAACTTGTTACTCTTGATTGTATCACTTAGATCATGATTTAAATAATTCCAAAATATAAAGAATGATCTATATATCATATATATTTTGAATATAAATATGTATAATAGAAATATATATGAAATGGAAAACACCGTTTATGGAGACGGTAGTCCGTACGTACGCATAAACGTTATTTCCATTTTCATACATTATTGAACGGAAGTAAGTGAATAAGATATATGTAAGTACATAAATAGTTATATATATAAATACATATATCTACAGTATCATTATTATTTCATATATTACATACTTATTAGTAATATATATTTTTATAATTGTCGATGAATGGTGAACTTTGAAATGAATCTTATCGCATCGTGGAGACGGTAATCCGTACATACGCACGAGCAAAAATATCATTCTTTTGATATTAAAATAATATATAATTGGATGTTATATCATAAATACACAATACTTGTCATGTTATATTTATTATTTACATCAAATATACATCATTATTATACCCATCCAAATAATAATGTATTGAATAACAATTACACCGCGACGTGGAGACGGTAAGCCGTACGTACGCACGTATGGTGACATGTCATTCAAAGGGTGGATAGAATAATTAATTTTGTTGTAAGATAATTATAATAACATCATAGTATATATAAGATTCTGTATTTATTATTTTAGAATGGAAACAAAAAATAAAAAGGAATTGGAAGAAGAAAGGAACTTGAAAGAGGGTGGTGAAATCATTACCTCTTCTTCGGGTTCTTCCTTTTGATTTGATCAAAAGGGATCCATAGATTGCATTTCTGATAAAACTAAGGCCTTTAGGATGAATTTAGGGAAGTTGGGAGGATTTTGGGCAGGGTATGGCTGAACCAAAAGGCTTTGAATGTATGAATAATTGGTTAGAAGTGATGTCTTTTTATTAGGGGGAGGAGAGGCTCTTTATAAAAAACTTAAAGTATTATTTTAAAATAAATTTATATTCGATTTATAATGGCTCCAAATGAATTTATTTCGAGACTTAGGTGGTTATGGGTCTAAATATTCTCAACCAATAGATTTTAGACAAGTTTAGGTTACCATTTTAACCTTATCTTTTAGATTTAACTCTTAGTTAAATAGTTTAACTTTTACTGTGTCTTTTTGTATTCTTACTCTAAATGGTTAATAAACTTACTCTAAACATCCAAGAGAACCTCAAGTGGATAATTAATGACATATATAATATTATTTAAGAACTTTTGCCGAAACTTACATTTTTAGGAATATTATATCAACCAATATTATAGTATTTGTTTTAAATATTAATTTATGTCAATTTTGACACTATTTGGTATTCTGTTTTTGTGAAAGTCAACAGAACTTGATTAATTTGAAAAAGATACATTGAATAATCCCTAACATATCCTATTCACCTATAAAATTCTTGGATGTCATAAAAACTTTGAAATTATATTTATTTTAATATTTATAATACCATTTATTTGATTCTTTCATTAATAAGGTTATTACTGCATCATGATTGTATCATTACCAAATTTAATTATTTAATCTCTAAAAATTATAAATTAAAAACCATTATGTAGGAAATAATTTTATCTATCTAATGAATATTTATAGTCTAATTTATCTTATGTGTAACCCTATATTAAAAATGTTTTAGTTATTAAACTTTGAATTTAACACTTTTAACTCTTCTATGAATTAAATAATAATAAATGTCCTAATCTAATTCAAGTGGACCAAAGAGGTTCATATTTTATTATAAGGTTGTTTTTTTAGAATTAAACTTAACCAATATAATCAATACATGTTTTAGGGTAATAATGACATCATTTTTACCCTTAAATACCCTATTTACTTTTAACCGTGGTAAATAAAAGTAAAAAGTTACTATTCACCAAAAATTATTTTCATCTTATTGAACCACATTTTACTCCTTTATATTAACCATGTCTCTAGGATTTTTGAAATTCCACTCACAAAAGCGGTAAAATTATGTTTTATATGAATTTGAAAATTCTCCTAGGAGATGGGTAAAAGACGGTGAAAAGTTCAATAAACTTTTTATATATCTAAAATTAATATAAAATGACTCCAATGAATTACACTGAAATTATATATCTATTATGTATCTATTTTGACCTAAAATATATTTAAATAAAATAAATAATTATTTAAATAAAAAATTCGGTTTTAATCTATAACCCAGTGTTTTTCAATATTCATCAAAAATAGAAAGTTTTCAGAAAAATACCGAAAATTCACCCTAAGATAATTTAGATATTATGAATTCAAAAATGAAGTCTATTTTAATAAATTCAAAATATATAATTTGCATTTATGAATTTAAAATTAATTCCCACTGTCAAAACCAAAAGGCGAATTTTTCAGAAACAATAACTATCAAAAGTTTGACACTTGTTTATGTCCAATTTCAAATTGAAATTACTTACAATGACCAGCATTGGATTAAATGGTAAAAATATAATCAACTTATACTTCTAAACCATTAAAATTTATAATTTATAACTATAAAATATTTTGATTAAAAAGTCGTTTTTTGTTAAAATATAGTATTTTTCACTATTCACCCAAATATGAATGTTATCAGAAAAACACCAAAAATTTATTGAAAATAAATTATTATGTCCCGATTCTAAAGAAGAAGTTTATTTTGTAAAATTGAATATATAAAACTTTCAAATATTGGATTTAAAAGGGCTTCTCCATTAAAAGGTTGTAAAATTGCATTTTTTGAAAAATACTTCTTTTATCTGAAAAAAATGTATTTGATCTTACATTATTTCTAAGAAACTAGTAACATTGATTCTAAAATTATAAGGATTATATAAAGTTCAAAATCCAGTTAATACTATTGATAACCGCTTTTGAACGACTATTTTTGTAAGTCATGGTGTGCTAAAACTCAGTGTTACATGTAGTGCATGTTGTTGAATTACTTTGAAGAAATAACGTACTATGAAATATTGGGGTGTTACATTCTTCTCTCCTTCAATAAATTTCATCCTCTCAATTAGAAATTTTTCTTCGAAAATAAATGGTTGAAAAGAGAAAATACCTTTGTGGGAAAACCCACATCAGAAATTGGGTTAATAAAATTTAGTCCTAATAAGAGGAAAAGGGGAATGAAAAAGTCACCACAAAATTGTGATCTCTATTAAGAGAACATTGGTGGAAATTAGAGACCCATAATTGGAGGAAAAACGTAAATATTTATAGGGAGTGATTGAGGTCATCAATCACAAACAATTGTAGAATTTTGGGCCTCAAATCCACCAATCTATGATGATTTAAAATACCATCGGTTTAACAAAATATAAGGTATTAGGATAACACATTTTTGGTTTTAAGATCCCTTCCATAAAGTTTATTAATTTATTTATCCATAGAATAAGAGGAAAAAATATATATATATATATATATATGTGTGTGTGTGTGTGTGTGTGTGTGTGTGTGTGTGTGTGTGTGTGTGTGTGTGTGTGTGTGTGTGTGTGTGTGTGTATACTTGAAAAGTGGAGTTTCATCCTACCACAAAATCATCTTTCACTCTAAAAGATTTCAATATATATATATATATATATATATATTCTATTTATCCTAATCATCTAGGGTTCCAAAAATAATGAATTTATAATTCACTTATCAGACCCTTTAAAAAAACTACATTATTCAATCCAGGATATCACCTGGGTCAATGATAGGTGATACACCATTGCCTCCTTTCGGTTGCGGGTTCAAGTCTCGCGGCCTTGCCGGACGCGACTGGTTGTCGCCCGACCTCTGGGTTGTCCTTTTTATAACAGTCAAAAAAATTACCTTAACAATTGTATCCATAATCCATTCCAACATTTAAACTTATCCAAAATACTTCTATCCAAAATCATAGTCCAAAAAATTTATAAGGAAGTTAAAAACAGCAAAGATCCTTTTTTCCACGTAATAACATGTGAACACGTTCGTCATGTATTATTTTAAACATGGTAACATCCTAAATTACCATAAAACCTTATTGATTATATTTATGATCCCTTATTACTTATAGAATACTGGATATACTCCTTCTATCCAAAAATTTTGTAAACTCCAACAATGATGGAATATAAAAATCATTAATCAGTTTCAGGGTAGTCAAGAATATCCAATATAATTTATCCAAATCAATCATGTATTATTCCAAAATCACTACCTCGGTATCAGAACCATATTATGGTAAATCTTTCTCTTAACCATGTATTTTCCAAAAATTAAACCTGCTATTGAGTCACTTTTCTTGGTTCCACACAATGTCAAGTCCTTAATGAAATAGTACTACAGTACAATCCTTATATACTCCATAATTATTATAACCAGTATATTGTTGATACAACACTAAAATGAATTAATTCTATAATAACAACATAAGAACTATAATAATTCCTCCTCATCTGTGGTAGTATCATAACTTGATTGTTATCCAATAGCATCATTTGTTGTATACTCTGATGACTGGGACATTGATTCACGTAGTGTCTCAATTCCTTACAGATGAAGCATTTTACATTTGAAAACTTTTTCTTACCATTGCAATCGCATAATTGATGTCGTTTTTCTCGACACTTATAACAAACTCCCATTCCCTTCAAGAATTTACCAAGGTGCTTCATTCCACATTTATCACATATTGGAAAATCCTTCTTTCCCTTGTTCCCTTTGTCCATATTTCTTTCTACCATCATTTTCCTCTATGTCTTCCCTTCAAAATCATAGGATTTAGAGATTTCTTT
Organism: Viscum album; assembly: GCA_963277665.1. NCBI lineage: Eukaryota > Viridiplantae > Streptophyta > Magnoliopsida > Santalales > Viscaceae > Viscum > Viscum album. The sequence goes on along the minus strand of OY728119.1, from coordinate 483,710,387 downwards.
ACTGATCTTATTAATACATGATACTATTTATTCATATGATGAGAATACATGAGAGACTATTTATCTTCTGAATGTTGGCTTAATACCGTGAAAGATATGATCCTTCTTACTCTTTGGATCATATGTATTACTAGAGTTCACATTCCTTTTACCGGGTGCCATTTCTATACAATGACATACACTAGGTCAGTTTATGAATCTCAATTCATAATTACAAACATGTAAAATACCTAACTTAAATTGAATAGTTTATGGATATAATCCATAATCACAAAAATGTTTTCTTTAAGGAAGTATATACTCATAAACCCTTCATAGTGGTTTGTAATGAAAATGATAATTATCCTAAGCATATCCCCCAGGAGTGTCGTAACCAAGAGTGCAGTATGGCCCGTTGTCGTGCACCATTTCCCGTTCGAGTCTAGCTCAAAGTGGTGTTTTTGAGTTTTACCCTTAGTTACAACTATGCCAGAGCCACCTCTACCTGCTCATATCCAGACAGGGATGTATTTTCTTGGAAAACTCACAAAATCTTTACATTAGAAAAATTCTAGGATGTTCTTCTATACTAATCTTCAAACTCTATCTTACGGTAATGTGCTCTAATTAGAGTTTATCTAAATCTAGTTTACAAGGTTATTTCTAAACTTCCTCTGATACCAACTATAACGCTCCGACCCCAGTTAACTAGAGTCAGTGTGTTATTTTAATACATTGGCATGATTACAATAAATCATGTCCCGAAGGACCGACCGATTTAGCAGTCTTGGAAAATAGATTACATACATGAATGTTACATTACACTTTATAACATAAAAAACAAAGTAAATAATTTTTTTATGAATGCCATTATTCCCTTGCCTTAACCCTGCAAATCAATCACAATACACTTCTTGGAATCCTGGGAAAAATAAAACATATTAAGGGGTGAGGTCAGACGCTTAGTAAGGATAACAATACAATGGAAACATTCATAAATAAGCATAAACATTTAAGGCAATGTATAACTAAAACAAAATCCTTTTAAACTTGGACTTCAACATAATATGGAAAAAAATAAAATGAAGTAATGCCATTTACTTATTCAATGGATATTCTACTAGTCGAATTATCACATGCAATATCACTAACCACTTTCATAATGATGGAATGCATAATGCCATACTATCATAACCACATAGTCAAGGCCTCATTCCAGGACTACAAATAACATTTTTTCAAGGCCTCATTCCAAGACACAAGTTTTTCTCATGAGACCTACCGATGCATCAAGGAGCTATAGCGGGAGAAAACCCTCAATAAAATATGGATGTTTTGTATCATAATAAATCAACTTCAAATAATCTTAAATCCATCAAAGGATGTTGCCATAGATGAAAATGTTTTGTAAAACTCATTGAGAGAAATATAAATTTTTCATGAAAACATTTATAAGTTACACAATTTAGAAAGGAATACATTTGAAGAAATTTTTTTAATCAAAGTTTCCCATACCAATTTGAAAGTTTTTAAAGGAATTAACATTTTTAAAACATTCATGTCTATATAAATAAATCCTTAAAAACCATTTTGAAATCATGGACATTAATGAGAATGATTTAGAATAATAAATATTTAAAACATTTAAAATGATGTTTTAGTAAAACGTCCTTTAAAAATAATCCCTTTTAAAACACTTTTATGAAACATGGAAATGGATAATAAATATGTCCTAGTAGATACTTATGTAAAAACAACCTCAGATAATAAAGAGATTGTGAAATTAACCATTACCAATTTGGTATCTTACGAAACATACACCCCATGAAAGAGGTATCATACAATGAATATGTAAATACACATAAATTAAAGTGTATTACACAAAGAATACAATTATGGGCAGTAATACACCACACAAAAGGTAATAGTGGCAATATGGCATGAATCTCATGGGAATAAGAAGTGAGATGAAAACCCCTTACCTTGCACTTTCATTTAGTCAAGGATACGTTTAACCTCCTGTATGAAGACTATAGTATGTTATTAAATTATACCAGAACCATATTAATATTTATAATATCATACATTATTCATTTATGACTTTATACTACCCATTTAATAATAATTTCCATGTTATATTAATATTTCGGGTAATAATCGCTTTCTTTATCGTACGTGTTTTAACTTGTTAGTCATGATTGTATCACTTAGATCATGATTTAAATACTTCAAAAATATAAAACCTGATCTAAATATAATATATATTAATAATATAAATATGTATAATATAAATATATATGAAATGGAAAACAACGTTTATGGAGACGGTAGTCCGTACGTACGCATAAACGCTCTTTCTGTTTTCATACAGTATTGAACGGATGTAAGTGAATAAGATATATGTAAGTACATAAATACTTATATATATAAATACATATATATCAATTGTCATTATTATGTCATATATTACATACTTACTAGTAATATATATTTTTATAATCATCGATGAATGATGAACTTGGAAATGAATCTCATCGCGTCGTGGAGACGGTAATCCGTACGTACGCACGAACGAAAATATCACTATTTTGATATTAAAATAATTAATAATTGGATGTTATATCATAAATACAGAATCCTTATCATGTTATATTTATTATTTACATCAAATAAACATCATTATTATACCCATCCAAATAGTAATGTATTGAATAACAATTACACCACGACGTGGAGACGGTAAGCCGTACGTACGCACACATGGTGACATGTCATTCAAAGGGTGGATAAAATAATGAATTTGGTTGTACCATAGTTATAATAACATAAAAGTATATAGAAGATACTGGAGTTATTATTTTTGAATTGAAACAACAAAGAAAAAGGAGGTGGAAGAAGAAAGGAAATTGAAAGAGTGTGGTGAAATCATTACCTCTTCTTCAGGTTCATCCTTTTGATTTGATCAAAAGGGCTCCTTAGGTTGGATTTCTGATCAAACAGATGCCTCTATGTTGAAGTGAGGGATTTTGGGAGGATTTTTGGGTAGGGTTTTGCCGAACCAAAAGGCTTTGAAGGTATGAATAATTGGTTAGAAGTGATGTCCTTTTATAAAGGGGTGGAGGGGCTCTTTAAGAAAAACTTAAAGTATTATTTTATAATAAATTTATATTCTGTTTATAATGGATCCAAATGAATTTATTTAAAGACTTAGGTGTTTATGGGTCTAAATATTCTCAACAAATAGATTTTAGACAAGTTTATGTTTCCATTTTAACCTTATCTTTTAAATTTAACTCTTAGTTAAATAGTTTAACTTTTACCGTGTCTTCTTGTATTCTTACTCTACATGGTTACTAAACTTACTCTGAACTTCCAAGAGAACCTCAAGTGGATCATTAATGACATATATAACATTATTTAATCTCTTTTGCGAAACCTTACATTTTTAGTAATATTATATCAACCAATAATATAGTATTTGTTTTAAATATTAATTTATGTCAATTTTGACTCTATTTGGTATTTTGCTTTTGTGAAAGTCATCACAACTTGATTACATCAAAAATGATACATTGAATCATCCCTAACATGTCATATTCACCTATAATTTTTTTGGATTTCATAAAAACTTTGAAATTATATTTATTTTAATATTTATAATACCATTTATTTGATTCTTTAATTAATAAGGTAATTACTGCATCATTATTGTATCATTAATAAATTTATTTATTTAATCTCTAAAAATTATAAATAAAATAACATTATGTAGTAAATATTTTTATCTTTTTAATGAATATTTATAATAGAAATTATCTTATGTGTAACCGTATATTAAAAATGTTTTAGTTATTAAACATTGAATGTAACACTTTTAACTCTTCTATGAATTAAATAATAATAAATGTCCTAATCTAATTCAAGTGGACCAAAGAGGTTCATATTTTCTTCTAAGGTTGTTTTTGGTCGAATTAAACTTAACCAATAGAATTAGTACATGTGTTAGGGTAATAATGACATCGCTTTTACCCTTAATTACCCTATTTACTTTTAACCGTGGTAAATAAAAGTAAAAAGTTACTATTCATAAAAAATTATTTTCATCTTATTGAACAAAATTTTACCCCTTGATATTAACTGTGTCTCTTGGATTTTAGAAATTCCACTCATAGAAGCGGTAAAATTATGTTTTATATGAATTGCAAATTCTCCAAGGAGATGGGTAAAAGACGGTGAAAAGTTCAGTAAAATTTTTATATATCTAAAATTAATATAAAATGACTCCAATGAATTAAAATGAACTTATATTGGTATTGTATATCTATTTGACATAAAATATATTTAAATAAAATAAATAATTATTTAAATAAAAAATTCGTTTTTAATCTAAAACTCAGTGTTTTTCACTATTCATCAAAAATTGAAAGTTTTCAGAAAAATATCTAAAATTAACCCTAAGCTAATTTCAATATTATGAATTCAAAAATCAAGTCTATTTTACCAAATTAAAAACATATCAGTTGCATTTATTAATTTAAAATTAATTCCCTCTTTTAAAACAAAATGGCGTATTTTTAAGGAATAATAACTATCAAAAGTTTGACAATTGTTTATGTCAAATTTCAAATTGAAATTATTTACAATGACCAGCATTAGATTAAATGGAAAAAATATAATCTATTTATACTTCCAAACCCTTAAAATTTATAATTTTACACTATAAGATATTTTGATTAAAAAAGTTATTTTTAGTTAAAATATAGTATTTTTCACTATTCACCCAAATATGAAAGTTATCAGAAAAACACCAAAAATTTATTGAATCTAAATTCTTATGTCCCAATTCTAAAGAAGATGTTTATTTTGTAAAATTGAATGTATAAAAGTTTCAAATATTGGATTTAAAAAGGCTTCTCCATTAAAAGGTGTTAAAATTGCATTTTTTTGAAAAATACTTCTTTTATCTGAAAAAAATGTATTTGTTCTTACATTATGTCTAAGAAACTCGTAATACTGATTATAAAATTATAAGGATTATATAAAGTTCAAAATTCAGTAAATTCTATTGACAACCGCTTTTGAACGACTAGTTTTGTAAGTCATGGTGTGCTAAAACTCGGTGTTGCGTGTAATGCATGTTATTGAATTACTTTGAAGAAATAACATACTATGAAATCTTGGGGTGTTACACCAGCTGCCTGCCAGCCTACCTCGCTGCCCGCTAGCCCACTAGCCGGCCGGCGTGGCCACCTCCCAGCCTGCCCGACCACCTGAGCCGCCACCCGACCAAGGCGGTGCCCTGGCCGCGCCGGGCTCCTGAATCGGCCCGCGGTCATCCTTAAGATGCCATGGTTGGACCGGCCTGGCCAAGCCCTCCGGGCCATGCCACGCCGGGCCGCACCCTCGCTGCGCACCGGGCCGACCCGCCCACGCGGCCTGCTGGGTGGGGCCCATCGGGCCGGGCTGAACCTTACTGGCTGGCCCACCCAATGAGTCGGGCCAGACTCAATAGGTCTTACTAGGTTGACCCACACCGGGTCGGCCTAGACGGGGTCGGATGGGGTCAGTCCAACCGGGTCAGACCGGCCGGGGCCCACTACCGAGCCTTTGCTTTCTTTGGCTATATCTTTGGCACCAGATGACCATTTGATGAACCGTCAGCGGTGGTGGAATTCTTAGAGCATGAAGGTCCCTTTGAGTATACCCTTCTAGAGTTCTAGGTAAAGTTGAGGTATGGTTAGGTTGGGTCGTACACATATCCAACCAGGACCCTAAGACTAAAAGGCTAATAACTCACAGACCGAGCGTCTGATTGACGCACCAGCTATTGCGTCGAGACCACTATGACGTGGGTGACCTCTGAGATACTTCTACGTGGAAATTCATGACATTTGGAGTATCTACTTGTAGCTTGTGGAGCGGATCCTCTCAGAGACGAGCGAGCATAGTGCAGAGACCTAGTAGCTGGCTAAGACTTGACGACTGCTGACTGATTTGACTCAGAGTGATTCGACTAGACCAGTGTAGAGCACCATGGTGTCATGGTAGACCCACGGTGGGGAAAACCTCTATGTGACACCGCAGACCCATGGTACTCGATAGGAGATGTACCTCAGCCGGCTACGAGGGGGAGCGCCTCTGTGTGACGTGGTAGACCCACGGTGGGGAGCGCCTCTGTGTGATGCAGTAGACCCATAATACTCGACAGGAGGAGTACCTCAACAGTCCAACGATAGTGGGATGTGCCTCTTTGTGATGCTCCAGGCCCACTATACTCGATAGAGGAGGAGTTCTCCAATAGCTGAGGTGTTTGATGATGTGCTTGGAAATGTCACTTGATACCACCCCTCGAATAAAATCCCGGTTGAGCTGATTCAGTAACTTTTGTGTTTACCTCATGATTGAGATGAATTGCTTGATAACTTAGGTATATTTATGGGCATATACCTAAGTGGGGTTATCTGTTGATTTCATACATAGTGGTTTATCCTTGTTGTATTTTGTGAGACCTTGAGGGTATCAGGATCCCTACTAAGTATCGTTATATGCACCCCTACACGGGCTATGCCCAAACCTTATTGTGTTGGTTGTAGATGATGGACAACGTTGACCAAGGCTGAGTGTACCAGGACTCGACGGTACCTGGAGGTGGACCACACGGCGTGATGATACACAGAGGAGACGGACATGCATAGAGTGTTGTGGAGGCTATCTGTACCTACCCTTCAGGTAGGAATCTCAGAGGATGGCCCAAAAAACTGTTTTACCTTTCTTCTGCTATACATGTTTTTCAGTTGTACTTGTACTTTCCTGTTGGGATTGTATTCCAGCCCCTCTACTTTCAGCACTCTTTTGTATACATTTTTACTTAGTTTTTTGTTTCCAACTTGTACTCTATTTTGTGCGTTTTCATGTTTAAAAGGCAATGCCTTCCCAATTTAGGGATTTACCCCTTTGGTGCAAGTCGCCAACCCCTGTCCAATGGAAGGCGGTTTTGGGGTAGTCACGAAACGGGCCCCGGGGGACGGGTCTTGACAAATTGGTATCAGAGCAGTCAGTTCTACCATAGAACTTAGGACTCTGATCTTTTCTGTGAAGTAATAGTGTTAAGGGTACTAAGTGTGGTTTTCAATTCAGGGAGTCCAGTGTTGGTGCAGCGGCCGACGTATCCATACAGTAGGACCCTAACTACAAATATTTGACTAAGTGCATGAAAACACTGATTGTGTGTGTGTTTTCAAAAGTTTTATTTAAGTCAGCTCAACCAGGTCATCTCACTAGGTATAATCTTTTGAACGGGTCACAACTGTTTCTTTCAGGATGCCTCCCCGCGAACGACTGACTGGAGCCCCGAGAGTTGTATGCACAGATAGCCCACTGAGCGACAAGGCCTCGGTGCAGGGCCCTACCACAACAGAGGCACCAGTGGTACCACTCCCCATTGGGCCACCGATTCCACCAGCCCCAGCAGAAGATGATGCACACCACTTGAGTACGTTGCACGAGTTCCAGTGCAAGAGGCTGCCTAGGTTTAGGGGAGATACAGACCCTCATACAGCTGAGTATTGGCTGGAGGCTGTGGTGAGAGTTTTCTGACTAGTAGGGAGAACGGAAGACCTCATGGTGATACTTGCTTCCAGCCTTCTATAGGCAGAAACAAGTAGATGGTGGAGCTTGATTCTCTAGGTTCACGACGAGATAACGCTTATTTGGGTAGACTTCGAGAGCTAGTTTTGGGTAGTGTTTGTCTTAGAGACTCTTTGTGCAGTGCACATACAGGAGTTACTTCATCTGCAGTAGGATAGCTTGACGGTAACACAGTACTCAGTGAGGTTCACTGACCTATCACGCTACTCCACAGATATGGTACGAGACCCATTCTTCAAATCCCGGACCTTTGAGCAGTGGCTCAGGTGAAAGATCAGGGCTTCGATGATCTCCCTCAGCATCCTGACGTAGGAAGGGGTGTTGGAGGGAGCCCTCTTAGTGGGTAGTTTCCTTGCTGAGCAGATTCCGGTAGTGAGACCCACCACTAGTCGACATGCAGCGGAGTCTTCTGTAGCTGGTAGTAGACTGATGTCGCAGAGGTCCAATAGGACCAGACCTACAGGTGGAAGACCACATGAATCAGGATCAGTTGTGCGGGGCACCCAGAGCAGAGACATACATGTCAGGAGTGGGTGATGTAACTCATGCGGCGAGCATGGTCACATGGCTTGTGACTGTCCGACCCACCATTCGGATGATTAACAGATGGTCAGAAGACCACCCATGCAGAGGAAGAGATTCGATTGACGTAGTATGTAGGTAGCAGATAGACTTGGAAGAGGAGTTGGCCATGCAACTGGTGGTGGGCGACGTTTCGAGGTGTTACCCCCACCACCACCAGGAGGTCCACCCCGACCGCAGGGAGAAGGTGGACATGGGAGAGCTCATCTCCAGACAGGTGAGGCTTATGATCACGACACTCCAAATATGATTCAAGGTATGATCTGTGTCTACTCTTCCATAACTGTAGTTTATATAGTCACAGGTTTCAGTCACTCTTTCATTGCAACTGCCCTCGTTCGGAGCTCAGAGATTCTGATAGAGTCGTTGGCTCGATCCTTACGGCTAGAGACTCTTACGGGAGAATACTTGACGATTATTCATTGGTTACGGTAGTGTGAACTTACTCTAGGAGTTGATATCTTTGGCTGGGATCTCCTCGTAGTGGCGTTGCGGCCTTACGACGTCATCTTGGGTATGGACTGATTATCTACAGTCCATGCCCAGATAGATTGTATTAGGCGAAAAGTGCGAGGTGTCCGCATGGATGGGACCATGTTCACCTTCATCAGAGAGAAGGGAGCCTTTGCAGTGTATGATGGGATTTCCCAGAGGAGAGTGCAGTCGATCACTAATCAGTTGGCCTAACTTACCCTCAGATTAATTGATGTGGACAGTCCGATCTATCCTGTTGTGGTGGACCAGTACGCAGATGTTTTCCCTGATGATGTCCCAGGTATACCTCCTCACAGAGAGGTGGACTTCTACATTGACCAGTACCCTGGGATGACACCGATATATACAACAACGTATCAGATGGCTTCCATGGAGCTTCACGAGCTACAAGTACAACTAGAGGACTTGCAGGAGAAGGGATTCATCTAGCCCAATGTTTCTCCCTCAGCAGCCCTGATTCTGTTCACCAAGGAGGATAGGATTTTGAGGATTTGTGTTGACTAATGTCACCTAAACAAGGTGACCATGAAGAAAAATTACCCACTCCCAAGGATTGACAACCTCTTTGATCAGCTGAAGGGAGTACGATGGTTCTCAAAGATAGACCTCATATAAGGTTATCACTATCTTAGAGTTTGAGATGAGGATGTGCAGAAGATGACCTTCAGATGTTGGTACAACCACTAAGAGTTCTTGGTTATGCCGTTCGGCATAAACAACAATCCATTAGTGTTCATGGTACTCATGAACAGAATCTTCCAGCCATTCCTTGATCGCTTTGTTGTAGTCTTCATTGATGACATTTTGATCTACTCAACTACTAAAGAGGAGCACGCCTACCATTTGCAGGTAGTACTGGACACACTCTGAGAGCACCATATTTATGGTAAGTTCTCGAACTGCTAGTTTTGGATCCAAGAGGTACACTTTTTGGGGCATGTCATCTCAGAGGATAGAGTTGATGTGAATCCAGTGAAGATTGAGGCAGTACTTTCTGGGGAGCCACCTAGGAGTGTGACGAAGGTACAGAGTTTTCTGGGATTGGACGGATACTACTGGAGGTTCGTTCTAGACTTCTCCAGAGTTTTAGCACCACTACCATCCTTGTCGAATAAGAGGAAACCCTTCATGTGGTCGGAGAGATTCCATCAGAGCTTTAAAGAGTAGAGGCATAGGCTGAATAGTGCCCCCATCTCGAGGCTTCTAGAGGAAGGCGTAGGGTACCTATTCTACAATGAAGCATCAGGGACTGGACTCAGATGTGTCCTGATGTAGGAGCGACCAATGATCATGTATGGTTCTCGGCAGTTGAGACTACACGAGTAGAACTATGCTACCCATGACTTAGAGTTAGCAGTAGTGGTTTTCTCCTTAAAGATGTGACAACACTATCTGATGGGAGAACGTTTTACCTTGTACTCTGATCACAGGAGTCTCAGGTATATATTCTCTCAGAAGGACCTGAACCCGAGACAACGACGATGGCTTGAGTTCCTCCAGGACAATGAATTAGAGATAGTCTATACTCCTGGAAAGGGGAACATTGTTGCAGATACACTAAACATGAGATATGGTATACAACTTCTAGGTGAGGCGATGGAGTAGCTGGCCGCTTTACAGATATCATTTGTGGATAGAGATTGAGAATCTTTCCTTCAATCCCTTACAGTCACTCCCACACTTCTTTAGCGAGTCAGGGAGGCACAACAGGGGGACTCTGACTGCGAGACACGACGTGCTCAGATATCCACAGGGCAGACATCTGATAGATTTTCTGAAGGTGGGGAGCACGCCATCCTCTTCAGAGGACGTACTATGGTACCAATGTCACTTTAGGAGGAAGTTTTGAGGGAGTTCCACACACCCCCTTTAGCGGTACATCCCAAAGTTGCAAAGATGTACCAGGACCTTCGACTACAGCACTGGTGGCCAGGTATGAAGAAGGCATTAGCCGAGTTTGTCTCTCGATGCCTCACTTGTCAGCAAGTGAAGGAAGAGAACCAGGAACCATCAGGATTGGTGTAGCCTTTAGAGTCTCCAGAGTGGAAGTGGGATAGTATATCCATGGACTTAGTGACATGAATTCTGCATACATCTAGGGTTCACGACTCGATTTGGGTGATTGTTGATCGACTCACCAAGTCATCCCACTTCCAACCGATCAGAGAGCTAGTTTAAGTAGAGAGCTTGGGAAGCCTCTATGTGCAAGAGATTGTGCGGCTATATAGAGTACCTTAATCTTTTGTCTCCGATCATGATGCACGGTTTACTTCATGGCTATGGAAGGGGTCGGAGGAGGTTTTCGAGATGCAACTTCGTTTGAGCACTGCCTTCCATCCTCAGACGGATGGCCAGACTGAGCGTATAGTGACTCGAGCCTTTTCTTACATTACTATTACATCATTTTAAAGATAAAGAACATAATACTATTACACATAAAGGATCCGAAGGTTTAGTGTCTTTGGAAAACAAGGACCATACATAACAAATACAACATCAAGCATAAACATTTATTTAATTTATTTTTCTCTAACTTCTTTTTGGCACTTGTCCTCTCCTTAGTACTTGTAGCCACCTAAGGATATACATCAAAAGGGTGATCTATAAGCCCAGTAAGAGAATAGATAAGAATAATATAGAATGAGGTGAGAATAATCATAACATAGGCAAAATATCATGAACATGAGAGGAGCATAAATAAAATACTTGAAATGTGGGAATGCATAAAAATGAAACATCATGTCTTAGTGGTTAACTACCACACATACTTTTTAACCAAGCTAGAATCTTGTTCACACATCATTTAACATTTACTCATGAGATTCATCACTTTACCCAATGCATTGGAGCGCTGTATAATTCTGGGCGCACCTGTCACATTGAAACATTCATATTGCGCTATATAATTCCGGGTGCATCCATCACATCATAACATTATCATCATCATGATTGCCACATAGAGCACATATAAAAAATAAACATAAGTAACCCATGGAATGGAATGGGTCTAATCTCATAATAACACATTCATAAGATTTGGGTTCCCAAGAGAAAGAGGTAATAACATACGTGTTACAAGAACCGTCCACTTTGAGTGAGAAGTAAAAGGGGTGTTCTTAAAAGAGGATTTCTTTTGGAAAACATTTGGTTTGACATAAAAACTAGTTAAAAATATTTATATATCAGAACATTAAATAAAATTATGAAAAAATGATCTTTATGGATTAACCATATCAAAAATGGAGTGAAAGAGGGAGAACCCGAAGGAAGAAAATTGGGTTCGAGATTTCCCCTTACCTTGTATCCGAATGCTTCCTTCTCTTTAACGTCTTTTATAATTACATTATTTTCATTAATTATAAATTAAAGAACCTTTTATACATTAATAGTGTTTATTCTGATTTCATTATGTCATTTTATGTTCCTTTGGATGTCTTATAGAATTTAAAAACATTGTTTGGGGATGTTCGTTTTTATGGTTTTTCTTAAGTGGTTTACTTGTATTCATAAATTGAAGTTCAGGTAGAAAATGGGTAACCATAAAGAAATTATTTTACATGTAATTAATGATATTACAGGAGTTTGAATGATCTTATAATGAGTTATATTAGATTCATGTGGATGAATCATTAGATAAGAATTAAATGAAGATTGTTTGGGTTAATTTGGGCGGTTTTCCGATCACAATGAAGTTTTTTTAATTTATCACTTAATAATATGTTCGTAGATTATTTATAGAACATTAAATAGGATATAATACATACAAAATATTCTGGTTCAACCATAAAAATGGTTTCATGACCAGATCTGAAGGTATAAATGGAAGAAGAAATCATGTCGTTCTTGAAGGTGATAATTCAACACCTCAAAAAAAATGTTCTCTTTAATAAAATAAAAGGAAGAGGGAAAGAGGGTTGGATGATATAATATCCCATTAGAATCATAAAAATACACTATATGTATAATAATGGAGTTAAAATACCATTTGGATGAAGATAGGTGGGGAGAGATCAAGAAATGAACTTGAACTTGAAAGGAAATTAAAGGAGAAGAGGGAGAGAAATTACATCCTAAATCCTTCTTGAGAACCTCTTTAAGGGCCTAAGCATGGTATTTTGATGAGACCATAATCTCTTGGACGTGTGGGAGGGGATAGGGAAGTTTTTTATTATAAGTTTAGTGAAGGCATGGAGCTTGAGGGGTGTGAGGAAATGAGGGTATGAAGGGTGGCTTTTATAGTGGAGGGGAGAGGGGTTTCCGTAATATAAAATTCATTAGTTTATTAATTTCCCCTAAGACAAGAAATAGTGATTCTTGAATGACCAAGAATAGTAATTTTATCATGTGATCTCGAACCAAGTGTTCTTACATCAGCAGAGAATCATCAATGACTCAATTAATCCATTATTTAGCATTTATTGTAAATTATCAGATTCTACTATTCATAAAAATTCAAGTAGCTCAAAAAAATCCAAAAAATTTACCCCAACCATTTTTCTACATTTATAATCCAAAAATGAAGTCCATTTTTCAAAAATAACTTTCCCAATTTTATTAATTTAATATTTAATTAAAATCATAATTTACTTAAAAAAAGAGTTTTTAATATTAAAACTGATTTTATAGTGCTTTCAAAAATTACGTAGGGTATTATAAAATTATCTAAAAACCATAAGACATTTATTTGATAAATAATGAATAAATTCTAAGAAAATTAATTTTCCTTTAAATTAATTAATTAGTTATAATTAATTATTTATGACTTACAAAATTCTAAAACGTTTACTAAGGTCAAATTGACACTTTCTAAGATGTTTAAATTTTATTTAATTATTAATGGGTAAGGTTACAATTATGTTGGATGATTTACTATTCATAAGGGTCATATTAATATTTATAAGGGTATGTTACTATTCCTAAGGGTACATTACAATTCACCAAAAAATTTTTTTGTTTCATTAGACGCCAAAAATCATCTTGAGCACAACCGTGTATGCCAGATTTTTATAATACCAAACACAAAAGTGACAAAATTTTGTTTAAATTTCACGTATCACATAGTAGTTCATTATGATGTGTTTTCATGTTATTTTATGGAAGAAATATAAGTAGGTAATTTCCATTGAAAAACATTGGGTCGTTACATTCTTCCCCCTTAAGAAATTTCTCCCCCAAAATTTCACTTTACACAAACAGGTGAGGGTGTTTCTCCTTCATTTACTCTTCGGGTTCCCAAGTTTCTTCCTTAAATTTATGGTTTCTCCACAACACTTTGATAAGATGGGGTGTCTTGTTGCGTAGAACCTTATCTCTCCGATCCAAAATCTTTACTGGCAGCTCCTCATATGAGAGATCATCTTCCAGCTGCACCACCTCTGAGTTTAGTACATGTGAGGGGTCTGATATGTACTTCCTCAGTAGTGATATATGAAACACATCATGAACATGAGACATATTTGGTGGAAGTGCAAGAAGATAGGCCACATCTCCTATATGGTCAAGGATCTCAAAGGGGCCAATATACCTTGGGCTTAGCTTCCCTTTCTTCCCAAATCGCATGAATCTCTTCCATAGAGATATTCGAAGGAAGACTTTATCTCCAACGTCGAAGTCCAAGTCCCTTCAATGGTTGTCAGTATAGGTCTTTTGAAAACTTTGAGCAGCATTGATGTTTTTCTGGATGACTTGAACCTTCTCTGTCATCTCTTGAACAAGATCGGGTCCAAGTAGCTTTCTTTCTCCATCTTCATCCCAACAGGTTGGAGTTCTACATCACTTTCCATATAGAGCTTCATATGGAGCCATCTGGATACTCGAGTGGAAGCTATTGTTGTATGAGAACTCAACTAATGGGAGATACCGATCCCAACCACCTTTGAATTCAAGAGAGCAGGCTCTTAGCATATCTTCAAGCATCTGAATAGTCCTTTCAGACTGGCCATTAGTTTGGGGGTGATAGGTCATGCTTAAATTTAATTCAGTACTCAATGCAATTTGAAGGCTCCTCCAGAACTTAGATGTGAACCTTGGATCACGGTTAGAGACAATTGAGAGTGGAACACTGTGCAGTCTCACCACTTCCTTCATGTATATCTTTGCAAGTTGTTCCAGATAAATATTTTCCCGAATTGCAATAAAATGGGCAGTCTTGGTGTGTCAATCAACCACAACCCATATCACATTATTACCCTTTGACGTCTTTGGGAGACCCTTGAAAAAGTCCATAGTAACATTTTCACATTTCCACATGGGTATAGGAAATGGATGCATCATAACCTTGGACTTTTGTCTCTCAGAATTAACTTTCTAACATACCAAGCACCTTGATATATATTCCGCAATACCCTTCTTCATGTTATCCCACCAGAAGTGTTCTCGGAGATCACGGTGCATCTTGGTACCCCTAGGATGGATAGATAATGTTGAGCTATGTTCATTATTCAATAGATCGTTCTTTATCCCAGGTGATGAAGTCACACAAAGCTGCGTTCCAAACCGAATCACACCATCGTCGTCGATATGGAACTCTGGCAGCTTCCATTCCTTTATTGCTTTCAACCTCGTTTGTATCTCCACATCATCCCTTTATGCTTCCATAATCTTCTCCTAGATGGATGGTTGCGCAATAATTTGGGCAAGGTAGGATGTATCCCCTACCCTTATGATTTCCAAATCCATCCTTTGCATATCTAAGAAGATAGGGTGTTTCTCAATTCGCAACATGGATAGAGCCGTAGGTTTTTTTCGACTTAGAACATCAGCTACCTTGTTCACCTTTTCAGGATCATAGTGAATAGAGCAATCAAAATCCTTGATTATCTCTAACCATATCTTTGAGGCTCTTGTGGTCGGTGTATATTTCACACATCTCACCATAAAGTTAGTGCTACCATATTTTCAAGGCAAAAATCACAGATTCCAGCTCTAGATCATGTGTTGGGTAGTTTTTCTCATGGATCTGCAACTATTGTGAGACGTATGATATCACATTATCATTTTTCATGAGTACACAAATCAAGACTTTATTTTAATCAGCACTGTATATCACAAAAATTTCTCCAATTTTTGGTAGTGTGAGTACAGGTGCAGTGATCAGCCTTCTCTTTATCTCCTTGAAGCTTCTCTCGCATTCTTCCATCCAGACATAGTTTACCATTTTCCATGTTAACTTAGTTAGAGGGCTTGACAATCGTGAGAAGTTTCTCACAAAATGTCGGTAGTACCCAGCTAATAAAAGAAAACTATGGATTTCTATGACATTAGAGGGCCTGGGCCATTCCTCAATCGCCTTTGTCTTTGAAGGATCTACATAAATTCCCTCACTTGTGATCACATGTTCCATGAACGTGACTTGATTAATCCAAATGTCACACTTTCTGAACTTAGCGTACAACTTCTCCTTTCATAATGTTGCCAACACAAGTCTTAGATGTTCTTCATGTTCCTCCTTGCTCTTGGAGTAGATGAGAATATGATAGATAAAAACTACCACAAATTTGTCAAGGTATTATCGAAAGAATCTATTCATCAAATACATGAATATTGTAGGCGCATTAGTAAGTCTGAAGGGCATCACCAAAAACTCATAGTTCCCATACCTTGTACGGAAGGCAGTCTTCTGAATATCTTCATTCTTCACCTTTACCTGATGGTATCCAGAATGAAGATCCACCTTTGAGAAGTATTGAGCTCCTCTTAACTGATCAAACACGTCATCAATCCTTGGAAGAGGATACTTGTTCTTTATGGTGATCTTGTTGAATTCCCAATAATCGATACACAATCGCATTGTTCCATCCTTCTTCTTCACAAAGAGAACTGGCGCACCCCAAGGTGATGCACTAGGGCGTATGAACCCTTTATCCAGATGCTCTTGCAGCTACTTCTTTAACTCCTCCAGTTCGATGGGAGCCATCCTATAGGGACACTTAGAGATTGGAGTAGCTCCAAGTATGAGTTCAATTGAGAACTCTACCTCATGATTCGGGGGAATTCTGGGTAACTCATCAGAAAATACATTGCTGTATTCCCTCATGATGGTCATTTCCTCAAGGTTGTCACTTTCCTTCGACTCAACCATTTGGGCGAGGTATGCTTCTTTATAGGGAATCAACACACACACCATTGAATGATTTTTCAAAGGATATTCATGATCTTCCTTGCATTTGTAGAGGAGAATGAGTTGGTTCATAATATGAAAAGATATTTCCTTTTCATGATAGTTGATATGTGTTTTATATAACGAGATCTAATCCATTCCCATTATAGCGTCGAATTCCACCAAGGGAAGTATTACGAGATTTTCCGGAAGAATCTTCCCACATACGCCAACGGGAGAAGAGTCAAACACTTGGGTTGAAATGATTTCACCACTCATTGTTTTTACAGATATCTCTACTTCAAGGTTTCAGGGCTTCTATTATTTAGTTCTAGCAAACTTGCAAGATATAATGGAATGCGTAGAACCGGAATCAAATAATAATTTTTCCATTCTTGAGTGAAAATGAAGTGTACCTTGTATGACTTCATTATCATGCTCCACCTCCGTAGTTGTGATGGAATAATCCTTCCCTTGTTCATTTGGATTTGGTGGCTGCTGATGCTGATTACCCTCGAGAGCTCGAGGTTTAGTGCACGGGTTTGCACAGTGCCCTAGCTCCTTACAGCTGTAGCATTGAACCATGAGTGGTTCTCTCCTTTAATCGGCTACATTCTCCTTCCTTTTCGTGTCTTTTCAACAGTCTTGAGTATGGCGTCCTTCTTTCCCACACTTGAAGCATTTCCCCACCCCGTTGTGGCAGTTTCCATGGTGCAACTTCCCACATTTTTGGCATGTGGGTCATTGATTTTTCTTCCCGCCTTGGTCATTAGATCCACCATCTTGAAACTCCATCTTTATTTTCTTATCACTATATCCATGGAACCATTCTCCAAACTCCATATCCACTTTGAGATCACACCGAACAACATTTTCATAACTCCCAAAGTCTCGAATTTCAAGAGCCTTTCGAAGGTGTTGTTTTAATCCACTAAAGAATCTATCAATTTTTTTATCATTGTTGATAACAAAACCCGAAGTGTACCTTGAGAGCCTTGTGAAATTTTCTTCATAGGTTGTGATAGATTATCCTTATTTTTTCTTGAGCTCTATTAATTCTCTCTCCATCTTCGTGCGAAGAGTTCGTGGGAAGTACTTATTAAGAAACATTATTTTAAAGTCTTCCCATTCGATCTCTTCAATTTCTTCCCTTAGTTTGGTGTTCTTAATCAGAGCCAACCATTGATTAGCTTCACCATATAAACGATAAACGTATAGGGTCACCTTCTCCATCTCAGAACAGTGAAGAAAAGAAAATATCTTTTCCATGGAGTTGACCTACTATTCCGCAACTAGTGGATCAGAAGATCGACTAAACATCGGTGGTCGTTTTTGCATAAAACATTCGATAGCCAGTTTCTCCCTCTTCGGTGAAGGAGGACGTTCCCCATTATTATGGTTATTGTTCATAACCTGAGATAATTGGGTAAGCATCACCATGAATTTTTGAACTCCACCTCCCAAATCATTGGGGATGTCGTTCAGGCAATCGTTGCATTGCCCCTCGCATGAGTTTTTGTCCTGATTTCTCCTGGTTCCCACCATTTTATAAAATAGAAAAGGTTAGAACAAAACATAAGTATACAAGCCATGAATAACATATTCATTTAAAAAATTTATACCAAAATCATACCATATGGGATCCTTATGTAAATATTCTTGTGTTCATATTTATACTTAGTCTCAGGCTATAGGTTTTCTCTAGGGTTCACTAATCCTAATTCCCAAAATAACTAAACCTTTCCTCGGATACCAACTATAGTGACACGAGCGTTTTATTACATTAATATTACATAATTTTAAAGATAAAAATATAATAGTATTACAAATAGAGGATCCAAAGGTTTAGCATCTTGTGAAAACAAGGACCATACATAACAAATACAACATCAAGCATAAACATTTATTTAATTTCTTCTTCTCTAGCTTATTATTGGATCTTTTCCTCTCCTTAGTACATGTAGCCACCAGAGGATATACATAAAAAGGGGTGATATATAAGACCAGTAAGAGGATACATAAGAACAAGATAGAATGAGGTGAGCATAATCATAACATAGGAAAAAAGATCATGAACATGAGAGGAGCATAAATAAAAGACTTGAAATGTGGAAATGCATAAAAATAAAACATCATGTCTTAGTGGTTAACTACCAGACATTCTTGTGAACCAAGCTATAATCTTGTTCAAAAATCATTTCACATTTAATCATGAGATTCATCACTTTACCCAATGCATTGGAGCACTGTATAATTCTGGGCGCACCAGTCACATTGAAACATTCATATTGCGCTATATAATTGTGGGCGCACCCATCACATCATAACATTATCATCCTCATGCTTGCCACATAGAAAAAATATCAAAAATGAAAAAAACTAACCCATGTAATGGAATGGGTTTCATCTCATAATAACACATTCATAAGCTTTGGATTCCCCAAAGAAAGAGGGAATAACATACATGTTACAAGAACTGTCCACTTTGAGTGAGAAGTAAAAGGGGTGTTCCTAAAAGAGGATTTATTTTGGAAAACATTTGGTTTGACATAAAAACAAATGAAAAATATGTATATCCCATAAAATTAAAGAAAATTATGAAAAAAATTTCTTTAAGGAGTAACCATATCAAAAATGGAATGAAAGAGGGAGAACCCGAAGGAAGAAAATTGGGTTCGAGATTTCCCCTTACCTTGTATCCGAATGCTTCCTTCTATTTAATGTCATGTATAATGACATTATATTCATTAATTAAAAATTCCAGGACCTTTTATACATTAATAGGGTTCATTCTGGTTTCATTATGTCATTTTATGTTCCTTTGGATGTCTTATAGAGTTTAAAAACATTGTTTGGGGATGTTCGTTTTTATGGTTTTTCTTGGGTGGTTTACTTGTATTCATAAATTGAAGTTCGGGTAGAACATGGGTAAACATCAAGAAATTATTTTACATGTAATTAATCATATTAAAGGAGTTTTAATGATCTTAAAATTAATTATATTATATTCATGTGGATGAATCATTAGAAAAGAATTAAATGAAGATTGTTTGGGTTAATTTTGGCGGTTTTTTCGATCACAATGAAGTTGTTTTAATTTATCACATAGTAATATGTTCATAGATTTTTTCCAGAACAATAAATAGGACATAATACATGTAAAATATTTGGGTTCAACCATAAAAATGGTTTCATGACCAGATCTGAAGGTAGAAATGGAATAAGAAAGTATGTCGTTCTTGAAGGTGATAAATTAACACCTCACAAACAACGTTCTCTTTAATAAAATAAAAGGAAGAGGGAAAGGGGGTTGGATGATATAATATCCCATTAGAATCATAAAATTATAGTATATATATAATAATGGAGTTAAAAAACCATTTTGAAGAATATAGTTGGGGAGAGATCAAGAAATGAACATGAACCTGAAAGGAAATTAAAGGAGAAGAGAGAGAGAGAAATTACCTCTTGAATCCTTCTCTTAAAAACCTCATTAAGGGCCTAAGAAAGGACTTTTGATGAGACCAGAAGCTCTTGGACGTGGGGGAGGGGATAGGTAAGGTGTTTGGGTAGAGTTTAGAGAAGGCTTGGAGCTTGAGAGGTGAGAGGAAATGAGGGTGTGAAGGGTGGCTTTTATAGTGGATGGAAGAGAGGTTTCCTTAATATAAAATTCATTAGTTTATTAATTTCCCGTAAGCCAAGGAATAGTGAGTCTTGAATGAACAGGAATAGTAATTTTATCATGTGATCCTGAACCAAGTGGTATTACATCAGCAGAGAATCATCGATGACTCAATTAATCCATTATTTAGCATTTATTGTAAATTATAGGATTCTACTATTCATAAAAAATTCAGGTATCTCAGAAAAATCCCAAAAATTTACCGCAACCATTTTTCGACGTGTAAAATCCAAAAATTAATTCCATTTTTCCAAAATAATTTTCTAAATATTATTAATTTAATATTTAATTAAAATCATAATTTACTTAAAAAACAATTTTTAAGATTAAAATTGATTTTATAGTGCTTTCAAAAATTACGTAGGGTCTTATAAAATTATCTAAAAACTAAAAGACATTGATTTGATAAATAATGAATAAATTATAAGAAAATACATTTTACTTTAAATTAATTAATTATTTATGACTTACAAAATTCCAAAACGTTTACTAAGGTCAATTTGTCACTTTATAAGATGTATAAATTTTATTTAATTATTCATGGGTGAGATTTCTCTTATGTTGGATGATTTAATATTCATAATGGTTATATTACTTTTCATAAGGGTATGTTACTATTCCTATGGGTACGTTACTATTCACCGAAAATTATTTTTTGTTTCATTAGACTCCAAAAATCATCTTGAGCACAACCGTGTATGTCGGATTTTTAAAATTCCAAATAACAAAGTGACCCACTTATGTTTAAAGGTAACTTATCACTTAGTAGTTCATTATTTTGAGTTTTCAAGTTATTTATGACAAAAATATAAGGTAATTTCCATTGAAAAACATTGGGTCATTATAGAGCAGACCATTCAGACCCTCGAGGACATGTTGCGTGCTTGGGTCCTCAACTTCAGTCGCAGGTGGGAGGACCACTTAACTTTGGTAGAGTTTGCATAAAACAACAGCTATCACTCCACCATAGGGATGGAAGCTTTTGAGGCGTTATACGGGCGACCTTTCAGATCACCCTTGTGCTGGACTGACCCTGCGGAGTCAGCACTAGTGGGACCAGAGATGGTACAAGCTACCACGGAGATGGTAGAGATCATCCAGGATCGGATGAAGAATGCACAGAGAAGACATATGTCGTATTCTGAGAGGATACAGAGACCCATAGAGTTTTAGGATGGCGACCACGTCTTTCTACGAGTCTCACCTTGACGAGGATTACTGAGATAAGGCCGAGGAGGAAAGTTTTCTCCATGTTTAATCGGACCTTTTCAGGTCCTCAGAAAAGATGGAGAGTTGGCATACCACTTAGCTCTTCCACCTAAGTTGCATCGGGTGCATGACGTCTTCTATATATCCCATCTTAGGAGATACGTGCATGACTCTTCTCACATCATCAACAATGGGTAGTTGGACGTCGACGATGGGGTGACTTTTACAGAGGTTCCAGTAGAGATTGAGGATCGATAGGAGTGGGTCCTTCGTGGATGGTCGATACCTCTGGTACGCATTCATTGGTAGCATGAGAACCTCTAGGAGAGAACATGGGAGCAGGAGGCTCAGATGCATGCTCAGTACCCCAATTTGTTCCCTTAGTTTGAGTTGTAGCATACATGGACATAAAGCCCTGAGGTGGGGAGAATGTAAAAACCAATAATTTTGGTGGATTTTTTTTTCTTAAATACATTGGAATTTTACAAGTCCGGGAAAAATTATGGCGCATGATTCCAAGGACCGGTATGCCCGAAATCAATTTATGAAGTTTTTTTCTGGTACATTCAGTAAACATATGAGCGTATTTTTATAACTTTTGAACTGGTGCTCAGAATTGAAATCTGAGGGCACCGTTGAACTCGCTGAACCGATATTAGCTTAAGGATAATTTCACTTCGACGGTAGTGGGTCAAGAATAAAAGTTAGTTTTTATTTTTTGTTGAAAATAATAAATAAATTGAGCTTCACTTTATTTTTTTGTGCCTCCATGTGGGTGTGTGTTGGTTAAAATCTCTTCATGGAAGTTGGAGGTGGGACCACCACACCTCAACCTTCCATTAGAGGTTATGGTGGTGGGGCCCACCCAAACCTAACCTCCCACGAGAGGTTATGATGTGGGGACCACACGGGGCTAAACTCCCCTATTAATGGCAGGAGAGGAAAAGCACACAAGTTCCCTCATTAAGGAGGGAGAGTTTCTCCACACCCTCCCTCATTTATGGTGCCACCATCCCTTTAATTAAATTATGCCAACTCCTCTAATTAACTTATGCCAATCCTGCATATTAATTAGGTTGATCCAATTAATTTATTTTACCATTTTGAATTCTACGCCAATGAAATAATAGATAAACCTATCTATTATTATTTTCTTTAGCATCTTGGTGGAAACTTGGGAGAAGAGGGAAGAACTCTCCCAATGAAGAATGAAGAATGCTGACCTTCTTAGACTTCTTCGTCAGATCTTCTACCAATGTGGGATGTCTTCAACCATCCTACCCTCCACATCATCATCAATGAGCCGACACGGCTCAGGATTGGAAGCATGCAGCAGACGTGAAGAATGACGATCTTCTAGGTCTACTTCCCATAACTCCTTCAACGAACGACAAACGACAATCAATGGTAGGGGTTTTATTTTGAATATGATTTAAACCCATGTTCTTCGTTTCTTTTAAAGTGAAGAATGATAATGTTTCCCTTTTTGTGGGTTTTGGGATTAATCTTTGCTGCTGGGTTGTTATACTTCATTCTTGAGAGCCAATTGCTACCACCCTAAACGTGGAGGGTGCGGGCCAAACCAACATGGCCCGACCCCTTCACCATTATTGTATGTGATGAACTTCATCATGGCGATGAGGCAATGAAATGACGAAGGCGGCGATGACAAAGGCCGTGCTACCCGCGACCTCCGCGAACCGCACTGCCCCTGCGACGCTCTAATTATCTGGGCCGAACCGCTACCCTTCTTCCGAGCCACCCTGGCCACACCTCCGCCGACCTGCGCCGCCTGACTCCCGGCCATCGATGAACTCTCGTGTGCCCCGGCTGAACACCACTGGCCCATGCCGGCCCGAGCCGTGCCGAACCGCATCGGCCCGGCATCCCGGCCTCCCGGCTGTTGCGCCTCATGTGCACCTCGGCCGAACCTGCCGGATCGGGCTGGACGAGCTACCACCTGACCGCCCTCGGACCCACCTACCGACCTGCCCAGCCACCTGCCGGCCTGCCCGGTAGCCCTCGGGCCCACCTACAGGCCGGCCCGACCGCTCAACCCCCCGAGCTACCACCCGACCGAAGCAGCACCCTGTCCACGCTAGCCTCTCAAGCTGGCCTGCGACCCTCCTCGTGACGCCTTGGCTGAACCGGCCTGGTCTCACCCTCCTGGTCGACCCGTGTCGGGCCACATCCTCACGACGCTCCATGCCGAACCAGCCGCGAGCCCAGGCCGAACTGCCCACGTGGCCGGCTGGGCGGGGCCCAGAGGGCCGGGCCGAACCTAACATGCTGGCCCACCCAATGGGCTGGGCCACACCCAACAGGTCTGACTGGGTCGACCCAGACCTGGTCAGACTGGACCCGGGCCCACTACCGACCCTTTGCTTACTTTTTTCATATCATTGGCACCAGACTAACATTTGACAAATCATCTGCGACACTCATATTCTTGGAGCATGATAGTACCTTTGAGTATACCTCTCTGGAGTTCTGGGTAAAGTTGAGGTACGGTCAGGTTGGGTCGTACATGAATCCTACCGGGACCCGGGAAAAAAATGCTAATAACTCACAGACTGGGCGTCCGATTGACACGCCATCTGTTGAGTTAAGACCCCTATGACGTGGCAGACCTTTGAGACAATTCTATGTGGGACTTTGGGATAGTTGGAGTATCGACTTGTAGCTCGTGGAGAGGATCCTACCGTAGATGAGCAAGCATAGTGCAGAGACCTGGTAGTTGGCTGAGACCTGACGATTGCTGACTGATTCGACTCGAAGTGATTCGACTGGCCCAGTGGGGAGTGCCTTGGTGTCGCAGAATACCCACGGTGAGGATCGCCTCTGTGTGATGTGGTAGACCCGCGATACTAGATAGGAGGAGTACCTCAGCAGGCTACGTGGGGGAGCGCCTCTGTGTGATGTGGAAGACCCACAATACTCGACAGGAGGTGTACCTCAGCAGTCCAAAGTTAGTGGGAAGCGCCTCTCTGTGACGCGGCATGCCCAATGTACTCGATAGAGGAGGAGTTCTCTAGCATCTGAGGTGTTCAACGTTGTTCTTGGAAATGTTACATGATACTACCCCTAGAATAAAATCCCAGTTGAGCTGAGTCAGTACCTTTTGAGTTTACCTCATGATTGAGATGGATCACTTGATAACTTAGGTATATGTAGGGGCATATACCTAAGTGGGGTTATCTGTTGATTTCATACTTTGTGGTTTATCCTTGTTGGATTTTGTGAGAACTTGAGAGTCTAGGGGTCCCTACTGAGTATTGTTATACTCACCCCTGCACGGGCTATGCCCGCACCTCGTTGTGTTGGATGCTGATGATGGACATCGCTGACCGAGGCTGCGTGTACCAGGACTGGACGGTACTCGGAGGTGGACCACATGACATGATGGTACATGGAGGATACATGCAAGAATGAAGTGATGTGGAGGCTATCTGTACCTACCCATCAGGTAGGAATCCCAGAGGATGACCCAACGATTGTTTTACCTTTCTTCTATTGTACTTGTTTTTCAATTGTACTTGTACTTTCCTGTTGGGCATGTATTCCATCCCCTCTAATTTCAGCACTCTTTTTTTATACAGTTTTACTTTGTGTTTTTTTCCAGCTCGTACTTTTTTTGTGTGCATTTTCAAGTTTAAAAGTAAATTCCTTCCCAGTTTAGGGATTAACGCCTTTGGTGCTAGTCACCAGCTCCTGGCTTATGGTAGGCGGGTTTGGGGTAGTCACGACACTGTCCCTGGGGGGCGAGTCATGACAAACTTTAATGCTAATGTTATATCAAATTCAAAATGTGGTAAATACTATTAAAAAAGACTAGTTATATAATATTTTGATAATATTTTTTTTTATTGAAACTCGATATTGTGTACAACGCAAGCAATCAAGGAAGGCCACTCTTGCATGTAACGCAAGAGAAGTTAGTTTCGTGTGTAGTGAAATTTAATTTTGGGCTGTGTATAACATAATAAAAAATTAGTTCATTTATAAATTGAAAAAAATCTATACACATTGTTTCATGAAATGAATTCTATCAAAGAAACTAGAAATTATGTGCAACATAAGCCAAAAATAGTGTTGTATATATTACAAGTTAAAACGGTGTTGCATATAGTGCAATATAATCTTGGTGTAGTATAAAAAAAATGTCATAAAATATATTAAAAGAATCTATCTCATAAAATCTTGAGGTTTTACATTCTACCCACTTAAAATGAATTTGGCCCTCGAAATTCGTCAGTGTTATTAATGGTTTTCTACATGAAATTTTCTTTCATGGAAACCCATATTATAAAAAGGGATACTAAAACATCATTTTAAAAGGAATGTTAGGAATATAATGGTTGCTTGAAATAACTCATCACTGGGTTTGCACCTATGATAACGTAGGTGGGAGGTGAAAACATAGATATGGAAGATAAATATACAATAAAGGTCTGGTGGATTGTGATAGAGAATAACGTTGAGAGAATGTTAACAAAGAGAAAGCCATAAATATGTGATGATTTAAAGGACCATATGATTCATCAGATAAGAGGGTACTTGGTTAAAATTTTTATTTTTCAATATCCTTTACCTAAAGTTGATGAATTTTTCATGAGAGTAATTACTTACTTGATTTTAGTACAATCTCATCGTTGTTTGTTCCATGAACAATTCCAACTTCATCACTTATTTAAATAAATGAAGTAAAATATGTTATTATTGAAGTGTTAGTAGATAATGTGATAGAATGATAGGTCATTCCATCTTTCTCAACATAATGGTCAACATAAGAAATCAAATAAGCATAAGTCCACCTATAGTGAGATAATAAAATAATATAAAATACATTAACCAGAATATAACTTATACATCTCAGAAATGGATAACATTACCATCCATTCAAAAATATAAAACTTACAAAGAGGTGGACTAAATTTAAATTACATTTATCACCCATATCTCATAAGGTAGTTTTATGGTTGTCACATTTCAAACATGTGAATACCTTAATCAAGTATTCCCTTGAGGCACAGTAACAACCTGAATTATCCGATATCCTTTTTGAAAACATGCATGTTTCTTTGTTACAAAACATATTGGATATATTCCTTAAGTCCCCAAAAGTTGTATACTTCATCCATGATATCATAAACCTCTTATCAACAACTTCATAATTAGTTCCCAAGAAACTAGCATCATCCAATTCACTTATTCAAATCCAAAAAATATTAATCCAAACATCATTATATTAACATACATGACATATTAAGGGTTATATTTCCCTTAATCATGTGTTCTCCAAGTATATCACCTTACCCTTAAATCAATTTTCTATATACTAAGAACTATTCAACATATCCTTTCCCATCCCGAATAAAAAACATACATTGAAAGAACTCATATATTCCATGATTTATATAACATAATATTTGAATTCTGAAACATATACACCCCAATTATCCAATTTTATTCTTAAACCATTACTCCAGATCCATAATCTTTGACTTTCACAAAATATAAATCATTTCTTAATGTTTATCAACCTAAATATTCATAGGTTTAATGTAAACAATACTGGAAGAACATCACATACCTTTCACATGTAATTTAAAATCTATTTATCCTCTAAAGTATGACCAATACTCATACAATCATCATGATTGTCATAATGAGGTTTCCATATAGGATAAAAATCATCATATTTCCCATAATTTTCAAATCTAAAACATTCAATGGTTAACTATGTTCTTTGTATTTCTTGTTACTGACTAAAACCAAAAATTAAGGTGTGAGATTTACATATTAGATATTAGAAATACATACATATGACAAATTTATTATAATATTTCAATCTTTGATATCTTCAGTTTAACCCTAGGTTAGTCATGATTATCAAAAAACCATAGGATTGTGACCTATACTTGTCTTACCCTTAGGAAAAACCTAGACATATCCTTCGAAATATCTCTAGGGATCTCACTAAAATTTTCGAATCCTAGTTTCCAAAGGTTGATTAGAACTTCACTCTAATACCAACTGTAGAGATCCTATCTTGACAAACATAGAAATCACATTACTTTAGTCGAATACTGAATACAAAAAACAACAGACGCCCAAAGTTCGTATTAGTTTAGTGTATTTGGAAACCCATAACATAATCTTCTAATAATGGTGAAATATCTTCAACTTATCCCATAAAGATCTTCCCCTTTTATTTTCCTACCTAAAAAATTTATTTATATCCTAGGGAAAAAAACATAAAAATGATGTTCTCAAATGTTCAGTAAAGGTAACCATGGTGAACATAAAATAAAACATAATCATTTGAACATAAAAACATGAACATAAAGTTAAAACATCAAAATATTAAGTCATGAAATAAATCTTGGTAGTACATAAGGCACAATTCATAAAAGAACATTAACCATGAAAAAATAGCATTGGTATAAAACATGTAATTTTGGAAAACTAATTAGCACATAATATGAGTTCCATAGTATCCAAGGAATTGCTTTCAAGACCATCATAGTAAAAAAATTCCACTACTGAACCAAGTTTACTTTCCATTCCAGCCATGTATTACTGAACCGGATTTACTTTCCATTCCAGTCATGTCTATATAACGAGATAGAAATATTTACCAAATGAATTGGAGGGAGATATAGGTCCAACCCATCTCATAATGAAATCATTCTTACATGTTCCACAAAACATAAAACCATTCATCGTAGCATAACCCAAGAAATAAAATGGTTTTCTTAAACATCTTTCCATCATAATATAATCCATATAAAATAAACGGATTTTATAAAAATAATTACATAATAAAAAAAAGTAATAATAGGGATCCAAACATAAACCTATGTCATATTATATGGGAATTAGTTTTGATAAAACACATGAACTTAATTCCTGAGGAAAATATCATTTCTTCTTCAAAAACATTTTCATTTATCAAAATGCCGAAGAATTTTCAATGGAAATAATTTAGTTGAAAATGAAAATGAAAATATGCAGAGGAAAATTCATGGAAATAAGTCATTATGAATATGTAAAAATCAATTCATTTTGTATAAGTTAAAAAACATCCCCCCCTTAATTTTTCTAGATAAGTCAAAAAATGCCTCGAATGGTGAAAAAAGAAAGATTCCATACATAACCATGTAGTAAAAGTAAAAATGATAAAAATTAATTTAAAAATACATAGAATAATATAAGACAAATTATGAGAATATTTTTAGAAAACATGGAGATTGATGATAAATATACCCCTAGTAAATACTTACGTATAAACAGAGTCCGATAAAAATGAGATTGTAAAATTATCCCTTACCTTAGGTCAATTTTCATCTGTATGTGTCCAAAACTCCATTATAGTGGGTTGAAACATATTATTAACTTTTAATAGAACCATAATAATATTTATGATATCATATATGAGTCACTTATGACATACATTACCCTTTCATTTGTCAGTTAAATGTTAAAGAAACGTTTTAGTTA
The DNA here is from genome assembly GCA_963277665.1 of Viscum album. Lineage (NCBI taxonomy): Eukaryota > Viridiplantae > Streptophyta > Magnoliopsida > Santalales > Viscaceae > Viscum > Viscum album. Next base: position 483,681,192 of record OY728119.1, on the reverse strand, counting down.
ATAATCGTTTTATTTATCATACGTGTTTTGAATTGTTATTCATGATATTATTAATTCTATCTTGATTTAATTACGTCTATAATGTAAAAAATTATTTATTTATTATATATATATATATATAATATATATATAAAAGAAATAGAATACATCGTTCATGGAGACGATAGGTCGTACGTACACATGAACGCTATTTTCATTTCCTTATTAAATTTAATGGAAGTAAGTAAATTAAATATAAATATATAAATAAATCCAGTATCATTATTATGTCATATATTTAATGATTATTTATTATATATATTTTATAATCATTCTTGAATGGTTAACGTGGATAATGAATCTCATCGCATCGTGGAGATGGTAAGCCGTACATACGCACGAGTAACGATATTGTTCCCATAATTGTTGAATGACATTGGATTGGATGGTTTATAATATCTCATAATTAGTATCATGTTATAATAATCATATATAGTTATTATTTCCACCCTTATGCCCATCCAGGTAAGGTGGTGGTGAAACACAGATTACACCACAACGTGGAGATGGTAAGTCGTACGTACGCACGTGCGGTGATTTAATTTTTCATAGGGATGATAGATGGTGAAATAGGATTGTTTCATATTAATAATAACATATAATTATATTATTGATACTAATGTTATTAATTTATAATGAAACAACTAATTAAGAGGAAGTAAAAGAAGAATGAAATTTGAACGAATTGGTAGAATAGATTACCTATTCCTCGATGTGCCTCCTTTAAATTTTTTCTAAGGGCACTAGAGTTAGTATTTAGAGAAGACACGCGCCTCTTGAATGTCACTATAGAAGTTGATTAGAGAGATTAGAAGGTTTTTTCCGATCTGGGATGCTCAAAATGGAGTGAAGTGGAGAGGGAGGAGGTGCCATTTTATAAGAGATGAGATGAGAACTTTAGGAAGCTCTCAAAAATATTAATTTATTATAAAATTAATTTTTATTAAAAATTGTCCAAAACATATTTAATTATAATATAAGATGATTTTAGTTCTAATACCCATCATAAAATAAATTTTAGATATGTTTTGAAATGTTTTTATCCATATCTTTTTAGTTTAACCATCATTTTACCCTTTTTAATCTTACCGTGATATCATGTTATTTAAACATTGTGGGTTAATGTAATTACCATATCATGTAAAACAACAATAAAAAATTTATTTATGAAATATATGGACTTATATTAATAATTTTGAGTAATATTATATTTTTTTGAATTTAATCGCATTTAATAATCTATTTTATGTTTTAAGTTAGGAATTATGTAAATTTTGGACACTATTCATACTTAACTTTTTCCAAAACTCATAACAACCTTATTAATTCAAAAAAAAACATTGAAACATAAATAATATGTAAATTTCATTTATAAAATCCCTGTATGGAATAAAAATATTCAAAATAAATTATTTTAATATTTATAAATTAATTTATCTGAATCTTTCATTAATGAGGTAATCACTACATCATAATTGTGTCATAAATAAATATATTTAACTAATGTCTAAAAATTATAAATGAAATACCATGATGTATGAAATATTTTTATATTTCTAATGACTATATATAGACATATATATCAGTTATAAACCACAATATTTAAATTGATTTAGTATAAGATATATCTTTACGTTATAATTATCTTTTCATTAAATTAATTTTTATAAAATGTCATTTTCACATCCAATTGAATCCATGGGGCCCCAAAATAGACAAAAGGATTCAAATGGTCAGAAATATCTCATCCAACAGTATTATGATATGTGTAAGGGTATTTTAACATTATTATAATATTTTTTTACCCTTATTTACCATATTTAATTGTTAACCATAGTAAATAAAATAATTACTAAAGTTACAATTCATAATGTCCAAAAATAAAATGTACCTATTTAAACAATTTGAAACTTCTAATTCCAAATATGGAATCTATTTTTCCAAATTCAAAACACATAATTTACTATAATTAATTTAAAATTAATTTCCGATGTCAAAACAAAAAAGCGGGGTTTTAGGAAGTAATAAATTTCAAAAATTTGACACGTGTTTATGTCAAATTTAAAAGTTAAATTACATAAAATGAAGAAAATTTGATTAAATTATAAAAACATAATCCAATTACACTTTAAAACAAATTAAAAATATAATCTAAATACATAAATAAATGAGATGAATATGAAGTTTGGAATTAAAATGAAGTTTTTTTCACTAGTCATTAAAATTTGAATTTTATCATAAAAATAAAAAAATACCAAAAAAGTAAATTTTTATGTCTCGATTCCAAATAAGAAGTTTATTTTGTCAAATTTAACTTATAAAAGTGTCAAAAACTAGATTTTAAATGGGTGAACCATCAAAAAGATATAAAACAACATTTTTTAAAAAATACTTCTTTTATCCGAAAAAATTGATTTTGTTCTCATATAATGTTCTAGAATATGTGTCTGATTAATGATAATGTTATTAAAAATTCAAAATTTGGTTAATATTATTCAGAACAACTAGATATATAATATTTTATTAAAATATCATTGTTTAGTGAAACACGGTGTTTCATACAACGCAAGTTATCGAGGAAGGTCACTCTTGCATGTAACGCCAGCCAAGTCATTGTTGCATGTAGTGAAAGATTCCATTAGTATTGCGTATAACATAATCCAAACATAGTTCATTTATACATTGAAGAAAATCTATACTTAGTTTTTTGGGAAATTAATTCTATCAATTTAACTTGAAATTGTGTGCAACACAAGCCAAAAACGGTGTTGCTTATACTGCAAGCTAATTAGGTGTTATGAATAGTGCAATCTAATATTGGAATAACATTTAACTAAAGTAATAAAAGACATTAAAATAATCTATCTCATAAAATCTTGGGGTGTTACTGAACATATCTTCACTTCATTCCATAACCATGTCATTATTTTTGGGGGATACCTTATAGGATTGAACATATATAGATAAGTATTAATTGAATACATTAAAAAATTAGTCCATTCTACTATGGAATATATATTCCATGAAACACTAAAAAGTGTCCAATTAATTATACATTACAAATGAAAATTTCATTCCTGATAAAGTATTATAAGTACAAGTTAATTCTGTACATGTTTGATCTTTGGGAAACTAAGAGAATTTAGTTTTAATATTAGAATTTATAAAGAAAACAAAATTATTTAGGGTTATCTTATCATTATAAAAAATTTAAACAGAAGTAATGTGATAATGGTAATTCCTTATTACTTTATTTAACTTCCCATAATGATTACACACTCTCTAACCAATCACTCTTTGGGAATAGATCAACTCGTCATACTTATTCACTATCATCATTCCTCTTTCCTTGGATATAATTATAAAGGAATCACTCATTCACTATCATATACGGGGTAAATAATTCCATCAGTAAAGTGTTTCAAAATACCATTATTTATTACTTTATAATGGGGTGTTAACCTCCAATTTGGTTGCCTAATTGGATTTCTTCTCTCCTAAAGTATAAATTTATTAGTGAAAAAATAATGTATAATACATCTGATATCATATTTTATCCAAGAGATGTTCTTCTTCCTTAGGTTATGTACTATGAAAATATGGTGTTCTTAATCAATTGAAACCCAAGATCTAACAATCAAGGAATATTATTCTCTATAAACCATGGATTAATGTATAAAATTATTTAGGATCCTTTTAAGATACAACTTTAATGGCCTTAAAATTGATGGAATAACTCTATAAAAAGTTCATTAAATAATTGTCTTATTATAATCACATCTTGTCATTCTCTATAGTCTCCACTACTTTCATCCTTATTTAATTCCACTACTTCGTAAATATTTTCTATCATATTCTATTATTTATTTTAGTGTATTTAAAGGATTCCATACTCTTATTCAATTGTGAATATTGTATAGAAATCCTGAAATTTATCTCCATGTTTTAAATCCTTTATAAAATTAAATATTACTTGTTAATATCTAACCTAAAATACCTATCAACCTTGCTTTATATCAATAAGTTATTTTCCTATATAATTTAATAATGAATCATGGATGATTTATACTTCTCTATCACCCTCTATCATTAGTAAAAGAAAATAAATGGTGATGATAAAATTTTACACCTTCACTAAAACATCCTTGAGTATTCCAACAAGGTATTTTGGAAGATTGATCTAAAAGATAAAGAGTAATTATTTTGGGATTTGGTTTTTCTAGTCAATGTTTCTTGAGAATATGAAGTAGAATAATATTTAAACTCACTCATATATTAAAAAGGTATTTTTTTAATCTTCATCATACAATGGTGCATGGAATTGATAATCTACCCATATTTAAAGGCTTTCCTAGGTGATTCTATTAAACTGTAGATAAAAAAACTATGTTAGGATAAATAATTACCAAGTCATATATTTTTATTGAAAATATATCCTTAATAATTTTTTTTAAATTTATGTAATTTCCTCAGTGACAAGATTATTTGTGTGTATTGTTTAAACAATATCCATAAAAATTTTGTATTGAGATTCTATTTTTCCTTACAAAAGCATATCTGGGAATGGAAAAGGTGGACTATGAGGATATAATTTAGGGGTTTTTGATGTTTCCTTATTAGTCCCTGTTTAATCCTCCTCAATTTACTTATTTTTCCCATTTATTAATAATTATTTGGTTCCTATGATTCTATTTACTGAAAATTATCTTTCTCTTGAGTGGATTCCTTCTCTATTAACACTTTCAAACTCCTTAACATCATAACCTTTTCCTCCTCCAATAGAACCTTAGTATCTCCCAATAATATATGAAGGGTATCTTAGAATGTTTTTGTGACTGATGTCTCAAATTATACTTGATGGTATAAATACATTATTTGTTATTGTTTACAATTTTATCAATATTTTAAGTCTTTTTATAAACTTTGGGAAAATAATTATCATTTTTCATGATGTATTTGATCACAAATGATTCAAAAGATTGGTTTACCTGAGGAGGTTATTGATTGAATTATTGATATCATTATTTTGGACAATTTAATTATTTCCTAGGGGATAATTTTTTTAGAAATGGTGTGAGGGGATTGTATTACATGGGGAAATCTTGGTGGACCATCAGTTTAATTGAAATTTTTCCCACCTCCTTATTTATTCCCACCTTGGTTTTTGTTTATTAACCCCCATTGTTATATATATTAGTTTTGGAATAAATTTTGAGGTTGTTTATACAAAATAAAACATACTTTCAACAATTAGTTTTCCTCACTAATGAATTAGATTTCTTGAAAAAGGTATGGTCCTTCAGATATATCATATAAATTTAGGTTCATATTAAGTGATAATTTAATAATTTAAATAAAAAACAATCCAAATTTTAAGAAATTTCTTGGACATAGGATTTAAAATTTATTCTTTCCTACACTAGATAAATTATTCACCTAGGTGGTATTATCCATAGAAGGTTCTCATATCACTTTATAACTCATCTATGATCACATGAGAAACTCTTTGATTTTTGATCATCAATTATACTCGATAAAAAGAAAAACTCTATATTTGGATTGAAAACCAAAGTAAAATATTTGGATTTATATCCAAAATATTTTCTCTATAATGATGCACTTTATCAACACATACTTAATGTATTCCCATGTTTCAAATGTTGTTTATTTATCTTATTGGGTAATGTTTTGAATATCATTAAAGAGTTTTACCATTTCAAAGGTTGGGAAATTAGTTTCTAAAAATTTCCTCACTAGTTCACCCCATGTTGTGATAGAGTTAACCAATAATACTTTTAGCCTATTCATAACCCTATCCTTTAATTTAAAAATGAAAGGATATCAACCGTAGAGTGTTATCTATGAATAAATTATATTATAATAAGTCACATATCTTCATAATTATTGAAATTATTCCATGGGGGTTTTTCTTTTCAATCCAATAAACTTACCAATGGTTTGAATCATTTGATGCATTATCTATTTATGCTCAAAATTACTATCTTGATTTTTTCATCTCACATTGATCAGATAATCCCATTCAATTAATGGATGTTCATAGTCCATGATAATCAACTCTCTTTTCATTTGGGGGTATTCAATTATAAGTCATCCAATAAGGTTATCATTTACACAAGTTTTATTTCTTTCTATAACCATTAATCATGTAACACCGACACATAAACAACTAGTTTCGAAATGAAGTGCCACATGACTTCATACAATCATCATTATATGTAAGAGGTTAATGGATAGTAATTAGGGTCTAAGTATATTAGTTAGGAGACTATCCCCTAAGTATCACATCATAGAGAAAAATAATAAATGAAAAATATAATTAATAAATAGAATAATCATGTGGAAACTAATATAGAGAGTACATGTCATACTATAATAACTAGGCTCAAAAAATGGAAAACCAAACCATAATATATATGTAGTATATAAATAAATAACTATCACAAATATTTCTCTGGTGTCTATCATAGTACAACACCAGATCCATGCTCCTCTCCTCATTTATTACCCATGGGCCCCTTTCCATTACATGGATCCCTAATCATGATGTCTGTACACACATCGAGATGCCTTTATATTTTATGAGTAATAAAACCCTGTAGGAAACCACCAATGAGTCCTTAAAATGTGTGCTCAGGTATAAAAATTTTATGACATGATAATTTTAAATATGCAAGAAGGATAAAAACATAAAAACAATCCCATACAAAGTGGTCATGTGCAAACGAAACTGGAACAAACCCCCATCCACACCTGATTTAGTTTCATGTTATAAAAGTAACAAAAAATCATTAGAATTAACCCAAACTAGCCATGGTATAGTAAATATTTACATTTTATACTCATGGAATCATTCATACATATGACTCATTATTCACTGGTCTCAAACTCAGTATGATACTCAAAAATCAACTAGGCCTAAAGTACACTATTTGAAAATCACTTGGCATCAATCAAACCAATACTCAGAAACTAGGAATTGAGTGCATCACCCAAAAAATTTCCATGTCATCATCATATCTTCGTCCTACACTTAGGTCCCTAGTCTCCATTGGTGAAAGACATAAACACTCCCCCACTAAGGGAAAACCATGTCGTGATGGTCCATCAATTCTGAGAACCAAGAATAATACCTTCGATGGGTAGGTAACACACATAACAAGGTAGAGAATATAGGGAAAGAATACACCATGAGAACAAATTGGAAATATAAATGTTTGTGATCAACATAAAAAATGAAAATAGGTTAAAAGAAAAACTCATGACATCAATTACAAAAAAAGGTCTCAAAGGATATACACACCCCCACATGCAATCAAAATCATGAATAGAAGAAGAAGGTATTCGAACATAGAAACTATATGAAGGAAAAATGTGTAAATAGGATCCCCAAGTGGTAAGGGAAATACTACCTCAATTTTATTGATGTCGAAGTCAAGGTTCACAAAGGATTACTAGAGATAATCTCTTTTAGGTGTTGTAGATAGAAGGAAGGGAGATGAAGGTTTCATTACTACTTTAAATCCAAACAAAGGTTTGGGTTGATCAATGGAGACTCCAACATCCATATAAAAAAGTAATTCTAAGTCTTTTTTGACACATGAGGTTGATAAAAACTAATAAAGAAGGGCTCAGATAATTTACGGAAGAAAACCCACATACATGGTCATAATAATGAATAACCCTATGATATCTTCTTCATAACTACATAAAAAATTTATAGTTTTTATTAATTTTAATTCAATAAAGCGACTCCCAAATTATCTCTCACTTAACCTCATTTGAATTCCCATTCAAATAACCACTTAAATCTCCTGAAGACTCAAGCCTAAATCTACCACATGAAATATATAAATATCCACATCCAAAAAAATCCCTTCATGAGTAATAACTAATATTGCTACATATTTCAAGCAATTGACTTTTTCTGACAATAGGATAAAAAACAATTAGCTAAATGGTTATCAATCATCAACATTACTAAAATAGTTATTTGAATCTTCAATGTGGTTGAATCGACAATATAAAGTGACTAAATGGATAGATTAGATATGTGACCACTGAACTAGTTGAATTAGTTATATGGTTTCATTCATCTATGTGAATTATCTATATGACTATTCATCTATATGAATAATTTATGTGGATGCATCTAGCTACAAAAACCAGCCACCTGACAATTCAACTATGTGAATCGGCCACATAGATGCATTATTCTACATGAAACTGTTGGATTTCTAAAAAAACAGTTTTCAAGAACATTTGAAGATTTATAATGTCATAATTACCCCCTTCAAGGAATTATCATCCTCAAGATGCATCTTTTGTGTTCTTTCTAGGTTAAATCAGGCCATAGAATTTGAACATCAAACTCCTACTCCCACATCTCTTCCTAGATCCTTCTATGACACAATTGGAACTGTACAATAGGTATTATCTTCTATCAAATGACTTTTTCTCCCTGATCTACAACCTATACCAGAAACACATCATACGATGCCTCTAGATCCAACTGAATGTCCTCAAATTCCAAAACATGCGTATGACCAGGAATATACCTCAAGAGTTTTGAACCATGAAAAACATCATATAGACCTCAGTAGTGGTATGTAATATTTAAACCATATGAAAATATCCCCACACACTCTGTAATCTCATATGGTATAAAAACCCATAGTGCTAGATTCCATTTCCTTTTCAAACGATGATTCCTCATCTGAGGTGGTACTCCCAAGAAAACTCGATTTCAAATAGCGAAATTCAAAGGACTTATACTATAGTATGTATTTGATTTATTTATATTTTGAGAGTTGATTAGCCTCTCTTGATTCATTTTTAATCCCTTGGAGGTATTATTAACAAAACTGGGCACCATAAACCCTAATTCACCTATCGTATTCCATCCGATTAGTGAACAACATGTCCACCTGTAAAGAGCCTAATAAAGTGACATCTGAATTGATGTATAATAATTATTGTTCAGGTGAACTCAACTAATTATAGTTTATTATCCCAATCTAGATTGAGGTTTAGAGAAAAATCATAGATTATTTCCTCTAATATGGGAATTGTTCACTCCAAATGTCTATCTGTCTGAGGGTTCTGTGATGTGCTCAATCTCAACATAGTCCCCAGGTTCTTCTATAAGCCCTAAAAAACTGTGACGTAAAACATTCAAATTTTTCATATAAAATTCTCAAGGTAACTTCATTTAAGTGTATGATCTCATTTATTTACATCTTTCTTTTCTCTCCCATTGATTGAGTCACTAAAATTGAAAATAAGTGAACAACTATCACTAGACAATTGATAATCATCTAGATAGTGTCACAAATCCTTGAGGTCCTAGGTGACGCTGTAAAAAAAACTATCATGAAATCCTCCCACATAAACATGGGCACAAGAAATGGATGGATCAAATCCATAGTATGTAGGGGCTTAGACTTTACCCTATGGCAGGTAAGGTACCAGGAATCAAATCCAGTGATGTCCATCTTCATTCCTAGACACTAGAAATATCTCCTGAAGTAATGATATATATTTGTTGCACTAGGATGTAATGAAAATATAGAGTTATGTAATTCTCTCATCATCTCCTTTATGATGTAAGATAGGACAAGTAGTCTACCATGAACATGTATCACATCATCATCATCCATCAAATAGTCGGGTATCAGGTCACCTCTAGCTAGTTGTTCCTGTATAAAAACACACTATAGGTCAGTATCTTCTATTTCTTTTACATAGTATATAAGAAAATATTATAACAACAAGGGGGAATTATTCATTTATCCCTAACCCATAGAATAATCCATCATTCAATCATCCAAAAAGGTCTTTAGGCACCACTTCTCACCAGAATTCTTCTCACTAAGCTCTTACTCAACCTACATCTTATGGATAAGTGAATCCACTATGATATTACACTTACCATGTGAATATAACATATCAATGTCAAACATCTACCAGTAATATTTCCAATTATTCTACCTCAAGTTCAGGTCATGCTGTGTGAAGATATAATGAAGGCTCTTATAGTCAACATGGAAAATAAAACTCTTTCCAAAGAGATAGTGTCACTGAAATTTCCAACCATGGAACATGAATGTATGATCTAATCCATGTGTTTGGTAGTTATTATCATAGGTTCATAGTTTTCGTGACCCATAAACTACTTCATGCTCTGTATATAGAAGTACCGCTCCCAAAATAATTCCAGATAAACCATATTATCCAATATATCCAACCCCTACCTTAAGAAGTATCAAAACTAGAGCTATAATGAACCTCCTATTGAGCACAAGAAAAAAAATATTCACACTAATATTTCCATTTAAATATCACTCCCTTCTTCATCAGTGTAGTCAGGGGCACTAATAATTGAGAGAAGTATTGAATAAGATAACATTAATATCCTTCCAAAACTAGAATGCTCTTAATCACAAACACACTCCTGGGACATATCTAGGACATCACTACATTCACTTTCCCTGGGTCTAGGTATATAACTATCTTAGATACCACATGCCCTAATAAATTCACCTCATGAGTTGAAAAGTTAAACTTTGACAACTTGGCATAATGGTGATGTGCTCAAAGTACACTTAGGACTATATCAAAATGTTTTCTATGGTTATCTAGTGTCAGTGATTTGCTGAGGATTTAATCAACAAAAAACAATGATCAATGAGTCCAGGTAAGGGTGAAAGATTTTGTTCGTGAGGTCCATGAACACTGGTGGAACATTGGTTATACTAAAAAATATCACCAGATACTTATACAACATATAACTACTCCCAAACACCATCATTAGGACATCCTCCTATCTAATATTCAATTAGTGATAGCCTAATCAAAGATAAATCATAGAGAAATATCAGAATACACATCACTAATTGAAAACATCTTTTTTGTTGGGAAAATAATAAATATTATTCACTTTCACCAGGTTCTATTTTTGATAATCACTAATGAGTCAGAGGATATAGGTTTTTATCATAGAAAAAATGGTGCATGATAGGATGAAGTATTCAGTCTGATAATTCCCTTATGATGAAAGTCATCAAGATGCACCTTGATCTCCATCATACCGATTGGCACTATATGGTAATGGGGTATCAAAATGGGATGTGCACCCTGCATGACCTTTATCTCCAATTCAACTCATCAATGAGTAGGCATCCCTATTAAGTCATTTATAAAGACATCCAAATAAGGTTTCATGACTTTTTAAAAATTAGAGGATGATGTCATTGATTGTGCTGAAATATCCAAGCCCTCCATCCGTCCCATGATCATACTGTGTTGAATGAAGTATTGTACAAATCTTCATGCTCCAAATTTCCACATTCCATCCATCATGGAATTACCTACCTTTAGTGAAGTGCATGTCACATGTCTCAGATAATAATCAATGTGATCTTGGAAGCTGGTTATCTTGTATATACCAAGAATCACATTGAAGGTCGTCATATATAGAATCATGAAGTCCCATAGATGTCCATAAATAAAAATTAATATATGAAACTCTGGGAATCACTAAATATTATCCACTTTCATACCTGTGTTGAATTAAGGTAATGTAACTCAAAGAATCACTTCACCATTAAGTCAATCCTAGTAACTAAATTTGATGATATGAATAAATGGGATAACTAGTATTGAACTAGTTAGTATATAATGTGATCAGAACCATTACTCAATTTTTAGATGGTCCCCCACCACTATCTACTAGATTCTGGTCCGCTGTATAGACATGAAACAACTTAGATCCATGAACCTATCTCTTGGATGTGTGACCTTTCTGATTCATCATCTGAGTCAACCACTAAGGAATGCAACCCGATCTCTGAGTATTTTTTGTATCCTTGAAAAACTCAACCTCATTGATCTAACACAAAACATCTAGAGATATCATACCTTTATATATTACTAGAATTGGATATGAGGTGTAGTTAAATCCATAATGTATGTTTTGAATATTCCGTAGTTGAAATATTTTGGATTACCTCTAGAATTTGACAAAGAAGGAAGGCACTGCTCTACCTGTAAACTACTTCCATACTACACTTACCTAATCATCATCATATTTCCATTGGAAGAGGTACTCATAGAAAATTAGGATTCACACCTCATTTATCATTGAATATTATAAGAAGACCAACTATTCAATTCTCTTCCAATATCTTCTATATGGCCAGGGCCTTCCAAAGAACCTCCGAGTATTATGTTAAGTAAAATATTTAGAACTAGTATATAAGGTCAAGATGACGTCTAGTCTCAACAATTTTATCATTCTAATCCTTATTTCTAGCGAAAAGTGGTGAAAAATCATAGAATATTAGTAAAATGAGTGAAGTGGGTAGGAACTATCATGGAACTATACTATAGATCTATGAAATCCAACTCTCAGTTAAGCTTCAATGTATTTTTGAATAACTCCACAATGAATAGGTCCTTGATTGCCTCCCAAGTGAATCACTCATTTCAAACATCCTATACCATGACTCCCCACCAGTTCCTGGTGGGTCCTTATAGAATTAATGCTTCTGGATTCACCATTATATTTGATGGTGTCTCTACGAGGTCAAAGATACCCTTAATGATATCTTTCTAGTCCTCAACATCCTTTAGAATAAAAGTTCCTTTAATAGATGGTGGATGATGGAGCTCAAAATTTCTAGAATAGTAGACTATAGATCTAGGGGGAAGGACTCACTATTGGGGTGGACCATCTGCAAGTGCCACTGGATGAGGTGTAGGACTATGATTTACAAAACCCTCATACAAAACAAGGGATTGAATGAGAGGGTTGAGATCACCATGACCCAATTCTACTTGCGATCCCATTAGTCTTTTTTGGGGTTTCATCTTCTATAACAGGAAGTTAATAATTACATCATATGTTTTTATATCTTTACCTATCTAAGGGATCACACAAAGGGTTCCCTTAGATTCTATCCCTAACACAAGCCATAACCCTCCTAACACTAACCCAAGTATCATATCTTATCATTAGTAATTTCCATTATATATATACAAAAACATAATAGCATTCTTAGTTCAACTAATTAATTCCTATAATGATTTGTCATAACAGAAAGGAAAAATAGATATATGAAACAAAAAATAATCTATCCCAAACAAATAGCTCAATTGAAGGCATTAAATCAAATAACAAGTATTCAATATAAAAAAATTTATATATGAGGAATGTGATCCCATGTTCCTATTCATGATGCTTGAACACAACTTAAATATTATAAAAAGTTAAAGAAATCACCCAAAGAGCAACTCAGAGGTTTATTACAATTGTGCTCTCCAGGAACATGGAAACTCCCCTAATGAAGTCTCATATAGCTATCTCTTTTCTACCATGCACCAGATTGGTACAGAAATAAAACTATAACATTGGTCTTGATACCATTTTTTTAATAAACCAACATGAATTATCATGTCTGAAACAAAGTTCCACAGGTCCTCATTCCCACATTCCAATATGAAAAATGTTGTTAACCGGTAGTGAGGGTCTAAGTCCATCAGTGCAGAAATAATACCATTAGTATAATTTCATTGAGAAAAATAATAAATGAATAATTTAATAATCATTCAAAATAATAATGAAAAAACAAATAGATAACACACATGGAATACAGTAATAAATGGGCTCCCAAAGTGGCAAGCTAAACCATAGTATATAAGTATGAGTTATATAAATAAATAAATAAATAAAGCGTGTTCCTTCATATTCCACCTTGGTCTACCAACATATCCTTTCTCATATTCTCACATGTTGACCACAAAACCCTTTCCCTTACTTGGATCCATGATCATAAAGTCTGTACGCACATCAAGATTTCCATTCATGGTGTGATTAATCAAACACAGTAGAAAACCAAAAATTCATCCAGAAAAAGTAGAATCATGTATGATATGTTTATTTTATGATAATGGTAAATTTTTAACAAGCATAACAACACAAAAAAAATTATATACCAAACATTATGGATGAACTAAGCTACTAAAACCCCATCCATATGTGTTTCAACTCCATGTTATATGGGAAATAAGAAGATGTTGAATATGTCCTAAACTAATCATGGGATTATAAATATATTATTTTCTTCTTCATATAACCATGTTTACATGGAACATGACATTAATTAGTTTTAGGCTCGACATGATGCTCAAAAATCAAATAGGCATTGATTATGCTACACACAAATCACTTGGCACCAAGAAAACCAATAATTTGAATCTAGGCATTGAGTGCATCCCCAACATGAAATTCTATGGCATCGTCCTGTATCCACCTTGTTCTAAGGTCCCTAATCTCCATTGATGCAAGTCATGTACAATCCCCTTCTAATAGATAACCAAGAATGAAACCACTGAAGGTATGGTAACGCACATTACAAGGTCATACAAGGAAAGGATACATCATAAGAAAAAATTAGTAATATAAATCCATTTTACTAACATCAAACTTGAAACAAAAGTTATAAAAAACTAATGAAATCAATTATCTCAATAGGACTGCTGGTCTATAAACATCCACATGAAATCACAATCAATAATAGTGAAAAAAGGTATTAAAATACAAGAACTATATCATGGAAGAAATTGTAAACAAATGACCCAAGTGGTAAGGAACATCCTACTTCATGGTTATCGACATAAAGATAAAGGATCAATAGGGATTTTAGGAAATAATCCCTTTCATGGACTACACATAGAAGGAAAGAAGATGAAGGGTTTTACGTGCCTGAAAATATGAAGAAAGGTTCCGACTGATCGAAGGAGACTCCACTAACATCACACAAAAGTAATTTCATGGCTTCGTGGACACATGGGGATAACTGAATTTGAGGTTATTGAACTCATTAAAATTTAATATTTATACAACACTACTTACTAGTATTATGCTGGTGATTTGGTGTCGATTCCATATAGAAGTCTTAATTTGTGTGTTTGACCAAAATAAAAAAAATAACAAAAGAAAAAAAAGTAGGAATAAGTGAGGGAATGTTTAATGTGAATTGAAAATAGTTTAGAGAGAACAACATTAAAGAGTAAAGATAAGTAGTGGATGATATTAGGAAGATCATACTCTTATAAATTGATTAAGGTATTTCCTTATCATACTTTAGTTAACCATAATTGAATTAGTGATGAGAATAAATCTGTTGATCCATTGAACTCTCGCTTTAGTATATCAACACAACTCTTCTATATTTTTTTAGAAAAATATTTAGATCTTTACTAGGGAATTAACATGATATTAATGAAGAAGAGAACTTTAACATTTTTTATTTTCAATACATCAGTTAAAATTGAATGCAAAAATGATCACTATTGTTGCATATAGGTATGTAGAATATCGAATAAATCCTGCTCATTAAGAGAATAAATGATATCTTTAATTTAAAAGTGAACCGATGCAATTCCAAAAATAAAGAGCATAACACATTAAGAATTTTAGAACATAACAACCCCATTACTTTATGAAAGTTGCATACACATGATAAGAATGGAAATAATGAGAAAATATGACGAATTCAAGGAAATAAAATTGAGGAATGTGAGAAAGAAAGAAGATGATCCTCTAAATATTTATTTTCTTATTCCCACTCATAACTACATGCCTTAATTATGAGTCCACGATGCTAATTCCTACACATGGTGGTGTGTTCTCTACTCAGGTGAATGATTTTTAAATTCTCTAATGACACTTTAGTACTCCACCCCATGGATTTAGAATGCTTCCATTAGCTCTCATGAACCTCTTATCACCTTTGATAGAAAATTTCCCAATGAATAATTTGAGCATGCTCATGATCAACACTTAGAAACTGAATCTTGACTACCACATGTCACATATGACACTATGCATCTTCATCCTTTGGTGACTCTAAAACCACTACCAACAAACTTTTTCCTGGTATCATTAATGAACTGCATGCCAAAAACAAAAATGAATTAAAATATTAAAATTATGAAAATAAAATTATTATATATATTTAGTAAATAAATATAAAAAATATATAAAAAACATTCTAAAAAATTAAAATACTAATTACTTATATGACTATATATATACTAATTATTATATATATGTGAATATTTATAACTATATATATATATATTATTAGTATTATAATTATTATTATTATATATTTTACTATATTTATAACTATATAGATAAGAATAGACAAGGGGGGGGGGTCTATTCGACTAGAAGGGGAGGGTGATGATTGTTTTGAATCAAGAGGTTCGAGCTTCATCCGGTGCAGGGGTAGGTCTGATTTGTTCAGATATAGAAAAATTATTTGAATTTGGGTTTTCTATTAGGTTTGAGTTGATCTAGTTCATGATGGTGGGATTGGATTTGTTGACGCCATTGGTATTGAGTCTGGCAGAAGCACCATATCTCTTATGGAAGAAGAATGTAAAAGGTGGTACTGGAGATAGGTCGAATGGTAGAAAGAACTAGCAGTGGACGATCGAAATAGTGGCATGGAACTAGAAGTGGCTCTACTATAGTGGAAGCAATGGATGGATTAATTAGAAACTATAACATGGTGCTACAGTTAGACCATAGCAGCAGAAGTTGGCAGTGACATTAGGTGTTTCTAGTAGTAACTGCCCGATAAGTTACTATTTAGGCAGTATTAGGGTGTTATCATTGGACCCTAGTGGTGGGAGACTTGTGGCAACATGATACATCTATAGAAAACAAACTGAATAATACTTTTTTGAAAATTTACAGAAAAAATAAGGGAAAGAAAATTTAAAATTAAAATGAAACAGAATTAAAATAATTTATTTACAAAATAATTAAATTAATTATTCATAACAAGAAAAGTATTTAAAAAATAATTGATTAAGAAATTAATTAAATGAATGAATAATTTATGACAACAAATTAAAAAGAATAAAAACAAAATAAATTAATGAAATTAAAGATACAATGAAAATAAAGTAGTTAGTATAATAAATAGTTGAATTAAAAAAATTCAGAATTACTGATTGGAAATACATTTGAAAAAATAGTTAATAAAAAAAATATATATATATAAAATTATTATTTTGAAAAATAAAATTGAAATAAAAAAAATAAATGAATTATTCTTACTATTAAAAATAAGAATAAGAATATATAAACATAATATAACTTAGAGAATAATATAAAATGATAGTTCAAAAAAATTTATTTATTTAACAATAAATTAACGAAATAACTAAAAAAATAAATTAAAATTTTAGTATTTGTTATCAAACTAATAAAATATGAAAAATATTTAACCAAATAAATTATTTTTTCATTCAAATGTGACTAATTACAAGAAATGATGTGCAAAAATGAATGAAAAAAATTTCAAATCAAACTCGTCCACACTTAATCAATTTCACTCCTGATCAATTCATTGTGTATTGTTAATTTAAAAAAAGTGAAAAAGGAAGGATCATCCTTCCTAAGTTACAAAACACTCGAAAAGTGAAACATATAAAAAATCGCCCTATTTCTAGAAAAACCATTCTTCTTATATGAATGACATAGAGTGCCTTATTTCAATTGAAAATGGGTTCCAATTCGATTATTGAAATATGTTAGGTAAAATTGGAACTCATATTTTAACAAGAGGCTCCAGAATTAATCAATCTCCTCTAGGTACCACAAATTTAAGCACCATTTTTTCTTCACATCATTGTTTCAACTCAAACTATAATTAAATAAGTAAATTTTCTCCTTATTCAAATTGGTTCAAAACTCCTCTCACCAAAATGAGCTCATTTTTGACAAGACTCATTATTTTAATTTTTCCAATCCATAAATCCTATGCATTAAACTGCGAAAAGAACTTATAAAATTTGAAAATGGATTTTATTTATTTACAGAAATGATCCTAGTTCCCTTATCTCAGAGACTCACCATGGGATCATATTTACCCATTTTAATACAGATTAAAAGCACCTATATTGTTATCATTTGAGTTGGATCCCTAAATAAATTTCTCAAAAAAATGTGTAGTCTAGGATGGAGTTCAAATTATTAGTTTCATCATGTTTTAATCTCAATTCCATAAAAATATCCCAATCACACTCCATTTCCCACGACCTAATGTGAACTTACACAAAAACAGTAGGTCATAAACACTCAGAAATCATGTAATTATAGAAATTTATGAGTCTTTGAAACCCCTCAATGTAGAATGTAATTATAACCTAATCTAAATGAACTCATTTTTTTGTGCTTTTTTTATGTTGTTTTTTATATATTTTTTGGTTTTATATTGTTTTTTTTGTGATTGGTTTTTTTGATTATTTTTAAAAACAACCTAAATTGAATAAATAAAAGGAGTAAATTTGAAAAAAAAATATGAATTTTGATGGGTAACAATTAAGGAAAATTTAGATTAATTAAGACACCTAACCCATTCATAAAACAAAAAAGTCCCAATTTTTTAATCTCAAGGAGGGAGAAATAGTTATAACTTTTGAATAAAAAATATTCAGAAAAGTTTCATAGACAAGATTCTATTTTGAGGGGTAATAGGGAAAGTCAAACAAAATATTTTCCACACAATTAATAAACAAAAAATTTACATAAAACCCACGCATCTAATACCTTGAAATCAATAATAGAAAACTTATTTCCTAAATATTTTATGCATTAGATGAGTTCATGAATTATATTCCAATTGGTACCAAAATTCAACATGTAATTACATATGTATCATTATGAAATACAAAAATGCAACATTCATGACAAATAATTATAAGTGAATTGAAAATAGTGAATAAATTGAAACCATAAGAAGTACTAAAATAGAATAAAATAAGTTAAAATTTTACTTATATATCTAGAAGCAGAAGTCAATTTTTTTTACCAAATAGTGTGTAACCTCACTTTGAACCAATTAAGGAGTCCTATGATTGTAAAATTGAAGCTCCAATATGATGAAAATATTAACATGAGAATATATAATTAAAATCTAAAATTAAATATTTACCATAGTTTGAGTGGAGGGATTCTTCATCTAGTGTTTTACAACTATATAATTATTTTTTTAGTGATGTTCCAAATAATTATAACACTGGTAAAAATTCTTACATCCAACCAGGACCATCAACCACAGACCACCTTCACCTCATGATATCTTGTATCCAAATTTTTTAAAAAAGTGGTTATCAATACAAAGTAAGAATATTACCATAAAAGTATATCAACTATTGATCATCAATTTATAGATATACATAAAAATATAAGGATGATTTATTCAAATAAAAATTAAAAGATAAAAAATAAAAAATCTTAGGGGCTTCCTCCCATGAAGTTGTAGGTTTAAAGTACCCAACAAGACTAAATTCCCTAAAAATTAATAACCGTGATCATTAAATTTGTATGAATTATTAATGATGCGGAATTCACTATTTTATAAGGAATTAATATTAGGATCTTTCATGAAGTGACCGTCTTTAATAGTAGGAAAAGTTCTCCAAAAATATTCCATCCCGTTAGTAGGTAACACAATGTTCAACTTTTATTGGCCTCTAAAAACCACTTCCTCAGCTCTTAAAAGGTTAACCAATAGTTAAGAGAAATTACATAACTAATCAATAATTCTTCCCTTGATCTCCCCACACTTAGATTATTGAAACAAATATAGTAACCTAATAAAATATTAATAAATATTAACTATGTTCTATTAATATACCATGTGTTTTTAAATATTAATAATTATTAACTATTTTCCATTAATATACCAATTTTTATTTTATAATGACAATATTGATCCATATATAGTAAAAAATTTGTTAGTATAGTTAAGGTCCAAGGGGTGTTTTTTCACGTTGCATGAGATTGTGTTAAAGATTATTTCCAACACGTATAGGATTTAGGTTTTATAAGTTTTATAATATATTTATAATTAGTGGTTAAATATTATATAGTAATTATAACTCTATGTTAGGGACAATAGGGGCCTATATACCCTGGGAGGGGGGGGGGGGTGAATCAAGGTATGGATATTCTTTTTCAAAGTTCATCCTACCCCACTGGATCTTGACCTCTTTATTACAAGGGTCACTTTGTTTGCTCGTGTGTTTAAAGTATGATCACTTCTTTACTTCATTATCTAATGATGATGCTTTGAATGCAGTGTAGGGAAGGAAATAGGCAGACACAGAGATTTTTACTTGGTTCACCCTCACTGGGCTACGTCCAAGGAGCATACGCCGACAAGTTGTCGGTCGTACCAAATTCCACTGTACTTCACTAGTTATGGATTACAATGTTCGGGATAGATCACTTCTATGCCCAGGCTCACCGCCTTTACGAGGTTTAGGGTTAGTTCACTACTTTCCAAAGGGTCACTCCTTGTTTCTCTCTCTCTAGCTCACTGCCGGTGGAGAGGATCACCCTTTTCCCCTTCCTATGCTCACTGTACTTGGAAGGGATCCACTCACAGTTTATAGACCTCTAGGTCTCTTCATTTGCATAAATAAATGCATCCTAAACTGTTGATAGATGCTCTGTTATAGTCCACCTTTCATCCACTGATGAATAACACTTTTCCTCTTAACCACTGGGCAATTCACTTTGGAAGCACCTTTGCAAATCACCCTACTTCGCTAGGCTCCCAATTTCGCGAAGCTCAAACAAGCCTTCACGAAGCTCCTGCCTTTTCGCGAAGCACTCTCACGAAGCACTTTCACGAATCAATCTCGTGATGCTCAAGCCGTCGTAGAGCGACGTCCCCCGCGAAGTTCACTGAGCCAATGCGGAGCTCACAACATTCACGAAGCTACAATAGCCACCGCGAAGCTCCTCTTTCGCGAAGCACACTGGCTACATGAACCAACTTCGCAATCCAAGAGCAAAAGATCCTCTCTGAAAATTATCTCTTCTTCTCTCGAGGGGGTCGGCCTCTATTTATAGGTGATTCCATTGACCCTCGAACTTTCCGTGCGAAGTCAACACCACGTCATCTCCAATCGCGAAGCTCTGAAGTTTCAGGTGGGATTCTGTCCAAATCGCGAAGCACCTCAATAATTTTTGGATCGCGGAGCTCGTCGTAATCGCGGAGCATCACCGTCAACATTATTTCGCGCCTTCGCTGCGAATCTCTCTCGAAAATCCCTTCACAGTCGTGATGCACTTCAACTCTTCTGTTCGCGAAGCTTTGACGTAATCGCGAAGCATCACCGCCTCCAATTTTATGGTCTTCGCGAAATCTAATCCATGCATCCCATCTTCTCGAAACTCATGCCTTTTCCATATAGAAATATGATCTTCATGGAAATCCTATTTTCGCGATGCTCACAAAACTCCAAATTTTGGACCCCAAAAATTTGGAAAACAGTGGGAAACGATGCCACCTTGTACTGCTCTTTTGTACCGCCTCCAGATCATCCTTTCCTTTGTCATCATTCTTTGTCAACAAGGATTGTCAACAAATTCTCAGGAACTCCACAATTCTCCATGGAAACCTGCTTTGTCAACAAACACAATCAACCCAAAAATACTCCAATGTTACCTTGAGGTTTTTTTGCCCAACAATCTCCCCCTTTGGGTTTGTTGACAATTCTTCATAACTGTTCTCAGAATGATTTTCTACTCGTTGATACCTCACTAAGTCTTCTTCCAGCCACTACCACCATTCGCCTCTTGCGATTCTGATAGCATTCAAGGATTCACTTAGCACGTACTATAATCCCACATGAGCAATGCTCGGTGTGAGAAACAAGAGTAGTATGAAAAGTTCATCAATGAATCACTTCATGTCAAACACCCATTGTCGATTCCAACCTAATAACAATTCTTAAATTGATACCAATTGTTGAAACACACTGATCCCAATTGGTGATAGTTGGATACCTTCTCTCACCATTCCAACACCATTGTTCTTATTTTATCACGATCCTCAGCTATCGAGATATCTATTGTTTGATCGATCACTAATAGCATCGTCAGATTTAATACTCTCCCCCTATCTCATTGAACCCCCCCTATCTGGCTGCTCCACCTATCACCTTCTCCCCATATCATTCATGATTTATTAAATCTCCACACTGTCTCCCCCTTGAACAATCACTATTTCTCCCCCTTTGTCAACGAACCCAAAGGTCATGCCTTTGTAGTCTGTAACATTATAGAGAACACATATCAGCACATTAGGGAAAAACACATCATACCTCGGGGAGAGGGGGTGGAGTTGGGGGTGTCCGCATCCACACTATTTCAAGTGCGTGGAGTCGACTAAACTACTAGAGCTAGTCGATGTCTCTCAAAAACTTCCTTGGGTAAGGCCTTTGTCATAATGTCTGCAACCTGTAGCTATGTAGGCACATACTCTAACTTCACAATGACTTTATCCACCTTCTCCTTGATGAAATGATACTTTATCTCAATGTTCTTTGTCCTTGAGTGATGGATGGTATTTTTTCTAAGATTTGTAGCACTTGAGTTATCACACTGGATTTTGATTGGAGGCTTCACCTCAACTCCCATATCTTCAAGCTGCTGCTTTATCCATAATAACTGTGTGCACGCTTGAGTGGCCGCAATATACTAAGCTTCTGAGGTTCTCAATGAAATGCAATCTTGATTCTTTCTTAGACAAGAAATACACAATCCACCAAGATAGAATGCACCTCCTGACATTGGTTTTATGTCATCTGCTGATCCAGCCCAATCTGCATCTGTGTAACCCAATAACACTGATTGAGATTTGTCATTATACATCAGACCTAAATCCACAGTGTCTTTGATATACTAAAGTATTCTTTTCACTGCAAGCATGTGGCTTTCTTTGGGATTTCTTTGATATCTCTCTACATGGAAGGTGGCAAAAACGATAT
Source organism: Viscum album (assembly GCA_963277665.1). Taxonomy (NCBI): domain Eukaryota; kingdom Viridiplantae; phylum Streptophyta; class Magnoliopsida; order Santalales; family Viscaceae; genus Viscum; species Viscum album. The sequence goes on along the minus strand of OY728119.1, from coordinate 483,658,272 downwards.
CAGGTCTCGTCACTGTCATGTACAGTATACTCCCAATAATCTGCCTGTATTCTGTGATATTAACTGCCTTGACATTATTATCATTTGATAATTTTATCCGGGTAGAAACCAGAGTCTTCCTCTCTTTGTAATTTTCCATTCCAAATCATTTCAAAACCTCCTTGGCATATTTGGATTGAGAAATGAATGTGTCATTCCTACCTTGTGTAACCTATAAACCAAGGAAAAACATCAGGTCACTAATGATAGACATTTCAAACTCATGTTTCTTGAATTTAGAAGATTTTCTCCACTATGCTTCATCAAATCTTCCAAATATTATGTCTTCTTCCTAGACTAGCCTCATAATCCTTTGATTACTGTTATTGTTGAAATACAGATTGTAATCAAATCCCCCATGCTGAAATCCAATCTTCTTCAAATACTGATATAGCCTTCAATACCATGCTCTTGGTGCTTGTTTCAGCCCATATAACGCCTTCTTCAGCCTGAAAACTTTTTTCTCATCCTCATGAATGAGAAAAGCATTTGGCTGCTCAATGTACACCTCTTCTTCGAGAAACCCATTTAGAAATGCAAACTTGACATCCATCTGGAACACTTTGAACATTCTTTGTACTACAATGGCTAGGAATAATATGATTGTCTCCAGCCTTACAACCGGTGCAAATGTCACATCAACATCAGTACCCTCTCATTGGGAGTATGATTTGCACACCAGTCGTGCATTGTTTTGAATCATTGTGCCATCTTCGTTCATCTTATTTTGAAAGATCCATTTAGTCCCGATGACATTTTTATCTGCTAACCTCGAAACAATCTCCCACATCTGGTTCTTTTCAATCTGAGATAGGAAAGATGTATGCTGTAGTGAATTCATTATTCTTGTTTGAACAAGAGCTGCCTAATCACCAATGATATTCTGTCTATCAATTTCATCTCAGCTCTTTGGCTTCCTTGTAGGCACAGACTAGACACTTTATTGTTCATCATCGGTGTCTTCTTCTAAATAAGCATAAGCCACTTCTGCTTCCCTTGTGTTGATTTCTTCCTAAACACATTCTTCAGGAAATTTTTCACTGACTCATTCTTCGGTGGATTCATTTATTTCAGCTACTTTTCTCTAGGTCATTGTTCAATGATGTCATTTCTTTGAACATCTTCACTCAGATTTTTGGTGACACACATTTGATTTTCTCTCGTAGATTCTTGGTATCCTGAAAGCAGTCAGCTGATACCACATTGTTAGAACACAATATATAATCATGAAAACCTGTGTGTTGCTGCGTTTCCACCAATCATTCTTTATGAGCATAAACATCCATCCTTCATATCATATTGAGATCATGCATCTGATTAGGATATGGAATGCCCCCCCTATGTTATGAAACTCTTCCAGTTGTTAGGCCCAACAGTTAAGACCCATAACTAGTCTTGTCCTCCTGTATTATTTGTTCTCATCTTCCACACAGAGTTGAGACATTAACAAAATCTCTTAGCCTACTGAGTTGAAACTCGGTGTAGGAAACAAGAGATAAAGTTAATAACACAATCACTTCCGATTTTACTATGTTGCTCCCTTTCTTCTTCAACTCTAGTACCTGATTTGAATCAATTGAAACTCTAGAGGATATCACCTATCCACTTAGCATCCTTAGATGCCACTTCCCCTTGGATCGTATCTCCCTAAAACCTGAAACACATGAATCATCAGTTAATAGCATTTATATTCATAGGGAGAGGGGTTTCTTCTAGAATCCTCAAGATGAGGATGGTGGTTGATCCTGATGGGTCAAACCTTTGATTCTTTCTTGTAGAGCGTCACACTCTTTCTTCGCTTCTTCTAACTGCCTTGTCAACTTCAATTGCTCTGTCCATATGACTAAGAATTCATTACTCACATGCTGAGTCTCTTTCTGATATGATGATTCTTCAGGACTATCATTTTTCACAATATGGGGTTTAAACCCACTTGTACACACTTCTTTCTTTGATGTACTAACAATATGCCATTTCCCTTGATTCCTACTCTGAGCAGGAATATCATTTCTTTCCATGTTCCCTTGCTTCTTCCACAATTGCAAGGATATTTCACCTTCCTATACTTTTCGCTGTGGAACACGACATGCGGATTTTTCATTACATTCTTTGTTCGTCTTTCTTTTATCAGATGTCTGAGTCACCACACTCTTTTTCAGTAGTGGTGAGTACTCCATTGAACGTTTATTATTCTTTTTCAAAGCTGGAGTAGATCTCACCTTAATCATCCAGGTTTGTTCACATCCTCTCCTTGAGAACGGTTGTGCGTATGACAGTGTAGGTGACTGATACACATTTCGTTCAGCTCCATGTTATTCCCCTGAGGCTCTAAGCCTATTCTCCAACTTTCTACTTTGTCTCCCAATGTAATATTTCTTTTTATATATCACGGGAGTCAAGAATCTCTTTCTGGGCTCGTTTTCCTTTCCTGCTTTCTTCTTACTGCAATGTCTTTCCAAATGCCCATAATGGGAACATAAGAAACATCTTCCATCAAAAGCATACCTCATTTCGATATTTTCCAGTTGAGATGTTGATGTAGCTTGAGTTCTTCCTCTGACATTGAGCTCTTGAGCTTCCTGACACATACTCATGGTGTGTCCCATTCTTCCACAGTAATAGCATCTAAGAGATGCTTTCCTCTGATAGATTCTTATTTCTGATTTCTCATGACACATTTTCTTCTTCTCAGATCTAGTAATGTTTATACTTTCACAGCCTAAGATGTATTCCTGTGCCTCTAAACAGAAGCTTGATGTGTGGCCATGCATCCCGTAGAAGAAGCACATGTCATCACTTCATTTTGTAATTGTCCTCTTAGGCCTATCTTCAGCATCTATATGTTTTTCTCCACTCGTCAAACTATTCATGGCTCGCATTCTATCATGTACGGGAGGGGATTCATCAAATCCAATGCCAGATTTTCCCAAGCTATAGGGTCTTTGAGCTGAGAGAATTTTTTCTTTACTCTTTTCATAAATAGAAAATTTTCATTTCATTTCATCATCACCTACCGAAGGATAGTAAAATATTAAGTGCAAGTCATCCTTCATGTTAGGCATTCCTCTAGCATTGGATTTCTCTATTTCCTTCTTCACTAATTCTAGATCTTATTTCAACTTCTAAATCGTTAATTCACTTGATTCAAGTTGAGAATCAAGTTCTCTCTTGAGATACTTTCCTCTACTCCTCTAAACTTCCAATTCTCGTGTAAGATTTTCCACCACTTCACTTTTCTCATTTACCTTCAATTTTTCTTGAGCAATAGAATCTGAGCCACATGCATTCTCTTGTTGTAGCCTTTAATTCTTCTGAACTAGTTCAGAAAGCTGTGTCACAAGATCATCATTTTTAGATTTCATGTTTTTAATCTCTTCTGTGTTCAGATTCTTCCCCTTGACATCAGCTATTGATTTTTCTACCTTTGCAGATCTCTTTCGCAATTCTTAATCTAGAGAATCATTTTTCTCCCTCAGATCAGTAGCTATGTCAATAAGCCTTTGATTCAAACTTCTTAGCTTGTTGATCTCAGTTTCCAGTGCTTGGATCTGAATATATTTAGATTTAATTTCATCAGTTTTTCTAACGTCACTTGAAATATCAGGTTTTTCGATACACTTGACTTAATCTTTAACTTTTCTATTCAAGCAATCGATCTCCCTTTTCTGTTCTTCAATCTTAATCATATAGTCACTAACTGATTCTGAGTTCTCTCGTGTTGATAACTTGAGTTTCTCAATTTCTTCCATCAACTCAGACTTCTCTTCTTCCTACTACTGCATATAGAGTTTGGCATTGTGAACAACTTTGTTAGATTTCTTTGTTTTAGCTCTCCAAACATCTATCTCCTCAAGAGAAGCCTCTAACTCAACTCGCATATCTATTCTTCCTTCAATTTATTCTTCTATTTTATTATCACTCTGAAGGTCATGTACTTCACTCATTCCAACATCATGATTGAGTGAATCAATCTCTTCCCTATCAGATTCATCCAGACCTTCCTTCAGTAAGATGTTTGATTCTTTTAGTTGAATCACACTTTTTCCAAAAACACTTCCACACTGAGGGAAATTACCTGACTTCTAATTATTCTTTTATGCTTTTCCCTTTCCCATGGCAGATTCAGATAAGAGAAAACTGTATCTTCAACCACACAGATCGACTACACCAAGTCGAAGCAAGCAAATATGATAAAAGAAACCTGCACTCTGATACCAATTTTTAGGGCCAATAGGGGCCTATATACCTTGAGAGGGGGGGGGGGTGAATCAGGGTATGGATATTCTTTTTCAAAGTTCTTCCTACCCCACTGGATCTTGACCTATTTATTACAAGGGTCACTTTTTTTTATCGTGTCTGTAAAGTATGAACATCTTTACTTATTTATCTAATGATTATGATTTGAATGCATTGCAGGGAAAGAAACAGGCAGACACATAGATTTTTACTTGGTTCACCCTCACTGGGCTACGTCCAAGGAGCATATGCCGACAAGTTTCCGGTCGTACCAAATTCCACTGTACTTCACTAGCTGCGGATTAAAATGTTTGGGCAAGATCACTTCTATGACCAGGCTCACTACCTTTACAAGGTTTAGGGTTATTTACTTACTTTCCCAAGGGCCAGTCCCTGTTTCTCTCTCTCTCTGTCTCACTGCCAGTGGAGAGGATCACCCTTTTCCTCTTCCTATGCTTACTTCACTTAGAAGGGATTAACTCACAGTTTATAGACCTGTAGGTATCTTTATTTGCATAAATAAATTCATCCTCAACTGTTGATAGATGCTCTGTTATAGCCCACCTTTCATCCACTGATGAATACCACTTTTCCTCTTAACCACTGGGCAATTCAATTTGGATGCACCTTCTTAAAGCACCCTACTTCGCTAGGCTCCCAATTTCGCGAAGCTCAAACAAGCCTTCGCGAAGCTCCTACCTTTTCGCGAAGTACTCTCGCAAATCACTTTCGCGAAGCACTCTCGCGATGCTCAAGCCGTCGCAGAGAAACGTCCCTCATAAAGCTCACTGATCCAATTCGGATCTCACAACATTCACGAAGCTACAATAGCCGCTGTGAAGCTCCTCTTTCGCGAAGCACACTGGCTACACAAACCACCTTCGCAATCCGAGAGCAAAAGATCTTCTCTGAAAATTCTCTCTTCTTCTCTCGAGGGGGTCGACCTCTATTTATAGGTGATTCCACCAACCCTCGAAATTTTCGCGTGAAGTCAACGCCACGTCATCGCCAATCACGGAGCTCTGAAGCTTCCACCGGAATTCTGTCCAAATCGCAAAGCACCTCAACAATTTTCGGATCGCGGAGCTCGTCGTAATCGCGGAGCATCACCTTCAACATTATTTCACGCCTTCTCCGTGAAGCTCCCTTGCAAATCCCTTCACTGCCGCGATGCGATTCAACTCTGCCGTTCGTGAAGCTTTGACGTAATCGCGAAGCGTCACCGCCTCCATTTTTCTGGTCTTCGCGAAATCCAATCCATGCATCCCATCTTCACGAAACTCATGCCTTTTCCATATAAAAATATGATATTCATGGAAATCCTATTTTCATGATGCTCACCAAACTCCAAATTTTGGACCCCAAAAATTTGGCAAACAGTGGGAAACAACGCCACGTTGTACTGCTCTTTTGTACCGACTCCATATCGTCCTTTCCTTTGTCATCATTCTTTGTCAACAAGGATTGTCAAAAAATTCTCAGGAACTTGACAATTCTCCATGGAAACCTGCTTTGTCAACAAACACCATCAACCCAAAAATACTCCAATGTTACCTTGAGTGATTTTTTCCCAACACTCTTATATAGTCTTAAAAGAAAAAATTACCAAGGATAGGAAACTAGTATCTTAGTGAAAACCCAAAATGGTAAAAATAGTGATACTTAGAAGTTAAGGAATGAAATGTTTAAAATAAATTTTTTATTGTGTTTTGGATGTGTTTATAGACCATATAATCCATATAACCATCATTTATCAAATTTGGAGCCACATTAAGTAAGATTTACCTCCCAATAGTGAATACTATTTTGTATTTGCAAGAATTACACTCCTCCTAAACAATAAAAGTGATCTCACTCTCACCACCTCATCACACCTCTAAATCCATTTTTATTGACCAAAATATTACCAAAAAAAGTCAAAAATTCCATCACCTCATTTTTTAATCCTAGTTTTTGATATAATTAAAACAAATCAAGGATTTAGTTCAAATCTAAGGAGGATACCTATATAATTGGTAACATTCATCAATTATCATTTTCGTTTTATTTCTTGATCCACTACATTAAATTATTATAATAATTTTATTATATAATGAACTATGTATCTACCATATACTGAGAAAATTTAATGTTATTTTTATTACATAAAAGCACACATACTTCTAATAAATGGGTTAAAAAATTATCATTTTTATATACGACAGACTACCACCTCACGAACTGATGTCAGTCGTCTTTCCATTACCAACTTTCAAGGTTGGTCATAATAATGGATTTATAGTTTATATATGATATATATTATTTTATGATTTTATTATGCTTATTGAATTATTATATCTTGCATAACTTCATTATTACCAATTTTTTGGAATACGATAACGTCATTTGTATGTACGACAGACTACCGCACTACGAAGTGGTGCAAATCATTGACGCTTTACATGGAATGTATTAATGATGAGTCTAATAAAGATATATGATATATATATAACATAAAAAATTTCACTATAATGATAATATATATATTATTTACTTTTATTTATTTCAATACAATAAGAAAATGGAAACAGCATTCATGTGTACATATGACCTACCGTCTCCACGAATGGCGTATTTAATTTACTATCACTAAATACTATGGATTAATATAAATACATTTATATGAATATATATTATATTTTTATCATGGTTTAAATTATGGATATGATGAAACCATGATCCAAGTAGGATCACCAAAAATTACAAGTGAAAAACATATATGAAAAACAATACGATTATTACCTAAAACGTAACATTAACAAGAAATTATAAATATATGGGTAATAAAAGGTAGTAAGAAAATAATATATGGTATGATATATATATATATATATATGTATTATTATTTAATATAATTAAATAAACATATATTTATTATAATGGAGGTTTGAATGAGTATGACATAATTCCAGAATTATAGTAAGGGGATTTTAAGTCTCACTTTTATTTTTGAAACACTTATTCCATTTTCACAACTCATTTATTTTTTATGGTGTATACAATATCCTATGACATGATATATCATGAATCTACAAAATTTAGTGAAACATAATGTTTTCATTTATGTTATTATTTCATGGGGTTTACAACTCATGTGTTACTCAAGCAGTAAGTGATTTTTATCTCAATTTTCCTTCTTTGAGATGTACATTATGTTGTGCACTTATATTCTCCCACAAGGTGTATATATATAACGTTGACATATTATATCATGAATTTATTTATTCTTATGATATTTTATGTTCCAATTTATTTTATTATTCCATGGTGCTTATGATTCATTGTTATCAACGTTATAAAGATTTTATGTTACAATCTCATCATTTCTCGGGATTGTTTATGATTATGTAGAAAATGTGGAAATATTATGATCTACCTATCAATAATTATCATTAATTTTATTATAATCTAGTTATTCAAGATATATTAATATAATGGTACAATTTTTACACTCTTTGGTACTTAATAAAATTAATTTTTAAAGAAAATCTATCTTTATTTATCTTTTCGGTTGAAAATGTGTTTTATTCCAAAACCTTATTTTCTAAAAATATTTATATTTTTTCAATGAAATTTTAAACTTATTATCAAGGAAAAGGATTTTTTAAAATATTTTATGTTTTAAAAAGGGTTTAAAATTATTTTCAAAGCATCCATTATATGTTTTCAATGAAAAGGATTGAAAAAATGTTTTATGGTTAAAAGGTTTTTTAAATTATTTTCAATGATTCCATTATATGTTTTAAAGGTTATTTTCAAAGAAAATAAGTTTTTAAAAGGTTTATATGTTTTAAAATGAATTTTTAAAATAAAAATTGATACTTTCTCAATAAATTTTTTATATGATATTTCAAAATTATTTCCCATATAAGATTTCATCCATTGATGTTAATTATGACTTACTAGATATATGATCCAAGGATACCATTATTTTTCTTTCTATTAATGGTTTATGTTTTGGAAGAAAAGTTTTTTATGAATCCTATTTATCTTCCACAGGTTATACCATGATAAAATTCTCATGAAACTCTTTTCTTTTCATTGGTTATTTTATGATGAAATGATTATGAATCCTATCTCTATTATTAAATATATGATATGATGAAATTTTTATGATACCCATTTCATTTAATGGGTTAGGATATGATAAATGTTTATAATCTTGAGTCACACATTAATATGGTTATCATTATGATACATGTGAGACCTATATCTCTATCTAATGTATTGGGTATATATTTATATGTCTCATGAGATTTACATGGATATAATGGGGAGTGAACCCTGTACAGTAAGACATGGCTGAAATGGAGAGTGAACCCGGTTATGTAACATTGGGATTAATGTGGAGTTAAGTAAATCCAGTAGAGTAATTTTCCTACCATGATGGCCTTTTCAGTGATCCTTAACCAACATAGAAATGATTTTCTATGCTTATGTTTATTCCAAAAATTCCATGAAATATGACAATACATTTCTCTTACAGCTCATGTTCTTTTATTATCTTATTATTTTGGTCTTATAAACTACTAATCCTTATTCCATGAATCATTATTATGATATTTCATAGAAAGGGTATTTTTTTTAAAATGTTATTCTCATATTATCATACAAGTATGTTCATGTTATTCTTATATCTCTCTCTTTTTTTACCCTTACCGAGCATCTAAGATCAACCATTACTATGTTTCCTTTCCCTAAGTTATGAAGAAATGTTTTAGGTAGGAGTAATAAAGGTTAATATCATAATGGGATAAATTTAAGATCTTTCACCAGGTAATAATATTAAGTTTCCAAGTGTCCAAAGGCAATAAACTATCATGGTCCTTAAGGATGTGTTTGTGAAATGTATTAAATATTCATCTAAATGGATGTAATATCCATGTTTTGCAAGCTTGAGTCACTATTATTAGTATAAAAGGATAGTTTTAGTTAACCTTTGGAAACTAGGATGACGAATCTTTAATGAGATCCCCAAGGACTTGAATAAGGACAATTCTATGGATGAGTAAAACTATAGAAACTTTCCTTGAATTTTGGTAAAGTATAGAGTGAGTGGATTCCAAACACTTACATACTATTCTGGATACTAAAAGTGGATGTGGATCTAGCAAAAATTTACCTTGGGGTAAAAACCCAAAAAACACTATATTAAGCTAGATTGAATCGAGAAATGGTGAATAAAAATGGGCCCTATAGCACACAAAGATGGACACTCCCAGGGTATATGCTTTGAAAATTCACAAAATCCTTATGAATTATCATGAATGATTTAAATAGATGAAGACTATGAATGAACTTGGATAAACATATGGTGTCATAGATTAAATTATAATGTGTCATTATTTAGACATACTATAAGTGATTTTATTGATTATTTAGTTTCCCATTAATATTGTAGTTTCTCGCACAATGATGTTTTAATCATATTCAATGGTGGGAACTGGAAGGAACTGGGTTAACATTGAATGTGGAAAACAATTTACTGACATGTAACCAAATGTGTAGAATATTAGAGTAAAGATGGTTGTTACTATTCCTAATCAATTTTCATGTAACATGATTAAGAATTAAAACCTTAACCCATTATTAGACTCACCAAATAAGAGATGGAAAGAGTTTGCTGAGAGTTTGGGTAGTAGGAACCTTCGAGAAATTAAGATTGAGTTTCCTTTGGGTTGAGAATGTGGGAAAAACAACTAGATGGATGTCTTAGAGGAATATTAATGTGTATTGACTATGAAAAATGATACTAATCAAGTAACTATAAAGAAAAAAATGAAGAGTTTGGTTAAATAAATGGATGGTAATGTTGGTATAAATAAGATATCATCGACAATTGAATGTTTCAAATATGAAAATTTAAGACATTATTAAATTCCCTAAGGGTAAATATCATAAATTAGATCATAAAGGTGGTGCGAGCAATTATTATACTGCTAGTGATGAGGAGATGAAGAATGAATAATGAGAGAAAAGAGGTATTAAGGAATAATATGATGAAGCATTGTCTATGACTTAAGGGTGAGGTGGAATGATTGACACATTAATGAATTTGATGTCAAGGATATTGTTATATGTATCATGATATATATAAGGATTATATGTAGATGTTTTCCATTAAGTACCGTTATGATTATGTTAAATGGTATTGGTGGACCAGAAAAATTAATTTAATGGGAAGGATATATTTTATAGAATCAATACGATTAAGTGGAGGTGAACCTTAATGTGTCTTAATGTTGAGGAAATGGTGTTTAGTATGGATAAAGATATATTGGTTGAGAATAAGGTAAATTGGATTATACTAACTACCTTCGAACATATTAATGGTTTGTGAAAAAATTAGTTTATGTGATAATTGGTGTAGCTTACACCATTTTTTTATGTATATAATATATCTAACAATCTTTGTTCTATATAGGTAAAAAATAATCATGCATGTTTTCAATAAGGTTTTATAAAAAATCAGGCTATTACTATGTTTCTATAGAATACATGATGAAGGTATTCACATGTTTGGAATGTGACATTCAAAATATAACTTATGATATATGAGGGGTCAATGTGAAGTTTATTTTATGATATTTAGTGACCTACTTTCTAATGTTATGGATATTCATCATTCATAAGGGTCAAAATGTTAACCATTTGTGAAAGGTTTTAAGATAAAATTTAGATGAGGTTTTAGATATTAATGTATTAATTCACCATATGAAGATTTATCGATATTGTATAACCTGTGAAAACCATTTTTTTATGATGATAACTAAAGATAGAAAATATGAATTGTCATTATATTTATAGATCATATTATCCATTAGTGATTCAGTTAAAAAAATTCAATTTCATTTCCTAGAGTAATAGATGAAGTGGAAATTGAACAGGGAAAAACCAAAGGTTGATATTGTTCATATGAAATGGAATGAAATCAAGTATATATATCTTCTTTTGAAAATTATTCAACATTAGGAAAATGATATTAGAATAAAATATTTTCTTATTATCAGTATTTTTTATTATATCAATGAATTTTTCATTCCAATTTTGGTTAAGGTTTTTTGGTTGTTAACATTTAATGGACAACCCACTTTCTTTTGATCAATAATAATTATCACTTTCTATAAATATTTATTGTTTTATTCCATATCCAAATCCTAACTTCCCACTTATGTTCTCATATGTGGAAAACTAATTATGGGAAAATCAGTGCAACTGTTATGTTTCCAACTTTCCATTTTCAAAAGAAGTTTTATAATTCATTTGTAGAATTAGATTTTCCATAAAATAGTTTTGAAATGTTAAACCTTTGAGGATCAGGATGAATATCAAGGATGAAATTCATTTTAATGGGGATAGAATATAACCCCTTTGATATTTTGTGAATTTTTAAATATTTTGGATATTTTACATTACATGAAACACTAATTTTATCTTTCATTACACAAAATACTATGTTTGTCTTATGTTGTAAAAAATTCTAGGTTTATATTGCATTACACGCAAGACTCAGTTTAAAGGAAACATGATATATTATTTCATTATTATCATGTAATCTCATAGTTATCAACTAAACATTGGAATGGATGGTATAAATAGGATTAAACAAATTATAAAAATATTCTTTACACATATAAATATTTTCTAACCAACTAATTATCAATGAAAATAGAACCCTTTTGAAAATAAAATGAATCATTTTTCCCGAAAAACAATTTTTATGTCCAGAAGTTTGTTTTATAAAAATAATTAACCAAATAAATTTTATTTAATTATTTAAAAAAAATTTATATATTATATATTCAATGAAATGTTTAAAAATCATTCTACATATTTTTTTAGATAAGATATAATAATGAATCTAATTTTATGCTTAAAAACATTATTTTTATGAAAATCATTTTTGTCACCTTTTTATAGTGAAATTATATTAATTTTTATAGAATTTTAGAAAATAAATTAGAAAATATAAATATTTTTTAAATTATAAAATAAGAATTATCTTAGGTTTATTTTTTGGTATTTTTTTAAAATGTTCATTTTTGATGAATAGTGAAAAATACTAAATTTTAATTGAAAATTGACTTTTTATTAAATATATTTATAATGATAAACTATATTTTAAAGTCATTCTAATGTATAATTAGTTAAATTTTATATCTATTAATACAATTTAGGTCTTTTTAATTAATTTCATATTGAATTTTTATATAATAACATTTCAATCTTTTGAACCTTTTCTCTTTAAATACCCGCTTTCTCGTCATGTCTATGGGATTAATTTTATATTAATTTTTTTCTACTTATGTTAATTGAATTTGAAAAAATATATTAAATATTTTTAATCAGAATAATTTATAATTTATAATAAGGTCAACTTAATTTCTGATCAAAATGAACTGTGAATTCAATAAAAAGTAATTATGGTGATTAGAGTAAAGGTTGGTTTTCTGAGGGAGGGGGACATGTCACGACCAACCTTTTTTTATATGAGGGATAAGATAATAAGATATAGAGACCTTCCTTCCTCAAGATTAATGAGAGATAATAAACCCCCGAGTCATGCCTCTAATAGGCCCCAGGGTTGGGATGAGCACCAAGGGTATATAAATCTCCCAAAAAATGGGAGACATTACCATTTTTATAGTAAAAAAAATCGGAAGATAAGATGTATAAACCTCAAACAACTCCAAGACAAATGTATATAAAAAAATCCACCCCATATGCAAGTTTAAATTAAATCTACTAGAAATAAAAAAACCTCCAAATTATGTACCAAAATAAAACTAAGAAGTGACACAAAAACTATCCCCAACATCTGAGCTAGTAAGGTCCATACTATCCATGTAAATCTCCCTAAAAACCTAAAAATCATTTTATATAGATAGTGTGAGCATAAAATTTATAATCAGTAGAGAAAAAACAAATCCACACTTGCACAAGTGGGAGAAACATACTATTTCCCCTGTGAGAAAATAGTAGAAACTCAAAATCACCTAATAAGGTATACTATCCACCCCAACCTCACCAAGAAACGATCACCAAATAACACAAGTCAAGTAACATAATGTAGTAAGCACATTGATATTTGGGTACCCCACACCACTTCCCACTCTTTAACTGCTCATCCTTAATGACGAACATCCTGGTGCTACCATGCTATTCCACAAGCCCCATTCTCATAACCTGTCATCATACACCTAGGACACATACCAAATCACATCTTGCCCGTAAACACCGACTCCAAAATCCACAAACCCATCAAAAATACACATGGAAATCACCACACAACTCATACCGAAGACACCCAAGAAGCACCACAAAACTCACCATAAAGACACCTAGGAAGAACACCTCACCCATAGACACCTGGTACTCACAACCACCACAACCTGCCCAAAGTTTCTAGGGTTACCAATTCCATGAAGAGGAAGAAGATAAGATCCAATAACCAGCCATCCATCCTCCCACTTGGATGTTGGGAAAGGATACCCTCCACTATAACATTGGGGGTGTTCTACACATAGTGAACAACATATGTGCGGTGCATATATAAATCACTAGGAACTATGTAACACCCCAAGCTTCCACGGTACGCTTCTCATTGAACAATACAATAGCGTGTGTTGTACGCAACTTCGAGTTCTAAGACACCACAACCAATCAAACTAGACTTTATGAATAGTAATACCCACTTTTTGAAATTTTATAAATTATATCTTTCAAAAATGGACTTCATTTTTGGATTTGGAATATCGAAATTAGCGTAATGTGAATTTTTGGTATTTTTATAAAAACATTCAATTCTTGATGAATTGTGAAAAACACTGAGTTATAGTTTAAAACTGAATTTTTTTAAACAATTATTTAATTTATTTAAATATATTTTATGTAAAAATAGATAAATAATACCAATATAAGTTCAATTTAATTCATTGGATTAAGTTTATAATAATTTTAGAAATACAAAAATTTTATTGAACTTTTTACCGTCTTTTACCCACCTCCTAGAAGCATTTGGAAATTTACAAAAAACGTAATTTTTCCACTTCTGTGAGTTGAATTTTAAAAATATAATAGAAATAGTTGATATCAGTATGTAAAATATTGTTCAATAAGATGAAAATAATTTTTGGTGAATAATAACTTTTTACTTTTATTTACCACGGTTAAAAGTAAATAGGGTAATTAAGGGTACAAATGATATTATTATTAGCTTAACACATGTCCTAATTCTCTTGGATAAGTATAATTCGACCAAAAAGTACCTTAGGAATAAAATATGAACCTATTTGGCCCACTTGGTTTAGATTAGGACATTTATTATTATTTAATTCAAAGAATTGTTAAAAGAGGTAAAATCAATGTTTAATAACTAAAAAAATTTTAATATAGGGTTACACATAAGATAAATTAGACTATAAATATTAATTATAAACATAAAGGGATTTTATACATAATAGTAGCTTATTTATATTTTTTAGACATTAAATAATTTAATTTATATATGACACAATGATGATGCTGTAATTACCTAATTAATGAATGGCTAAAAAAATTGACAATATAAATATCCAAATAAATGTAATTTGAGAATTTTTATGAATTAAACTAATTATATAGTTTAATATGACATATTAGGGTTGGTTAGATGAATTATTTTAGAACTAATAAAGCTGTTATGAATTTAGAAAAAACAAAATACCAAATAGTATCAAAATTGACAAAAAAGAGTTTATAGAACAAATATCATATTATTAATTGATATTATATTCTTAAAAATCTAAGGATCAGCCAAAAGACATATACAATGGTATTTGTATCATTAATGAACCACTTGGGGTTTTATTGGATGTATATAGTAAATTTATTAACCATATAATATAAATATACAAAGTGACATGGTAAATGTCAAACTATTTAACTAAGAGTTAAATCTAAAAGATAAGTTTATTATAGTGACCCAAACCTATATAAAACCTATTGGTTGAGTGGTTTTCGACACATAACCAACTTAGCCTTTAAATAATCCATTTTTTGAGCCATTATAAACCGAAAATTATTTTATTATAAAATAATGTTTCTAGCTTTTCCTAAGGTGCCCCCCACCCCTCTTATAAAAGGGCACTCCACCTTCTCTCTAATCCACACCGTCAATGCCATTTGGCTCGACCAAAACCTTCCTAAATACCCTTTCAACTATCCTAACTTCATCCTATAGGCATTACTTTAGTCATAAAGCAATCCTAAGGAGCCCTTTTGATCAAATCAAAAGGAAGAACCCGAATAAGAGGTAAATATTTCATCATCTCTTTCAAATTCCTTTCTTCTTCAACTTCCTCTTTATTTGTTTTTTCCATTATAAAATAATAAATCCAGTCTCTTAAATATAATGTGATGTTATTATAAATATGGTACAACCATATTCATTATTCTATCCATCCTTTGAATGACATGTCACCATACATGCGTACGTACGGCTTACCGTCTCCACGTCATGGTGTAATTGTTATTTAATACATTATAATTTGGATGGGTATAATAATGATGTGTAATTGATGTAAATATTAAATATAATATTATAATTATTTTTTATATATGATATAAAATCCAATTATATATTATTTTAATATCAAAACAATGATATTGTCGCTTGTGCGTACGTACGGATTACAGTCTCCACAAATGCGATGAGATTCATTCCCCATCATATCCATTCAAGGAAAATTTTTATTAGATGATTAAAAATAATGTTTAAATACTTAATATCATTATTAATATGAATAAGATACATCCTATCAAAAAAAAAAAAAAATTACTTACGTAACAAAGCATATAAATTAAAACAAATCATTTAACACCTGAAATGACGATAATACTAAGATATTATTAACAAATAAATATTAAAAGATCATATATGATATCATATTAATATATATGATTCTTTTTAATTTTATAACAATTATTTCACCATTATATAGGTGGTTAACCTACCCTGGACCAAGGAAAAGTACAAGGTAAGGGTTAATTTCACAATCTCTTTATTATCCGAGGTTGTTTTTTGTAAGTATCTACTAGGACCTCTTTATCATCCACATCCATGTTTCTTAAAAATATCTTTAAAAACATTTTTACTATTTCCTAGACTATGGGTTAAAGAAATTTATAACCTTGTTTGACCTGCAATGTTTTCAAAGGATTCCTTCTGTCGTTTTCCAAACAAGGTACTTTATGAACTTTTTGACAAAATTAAGGTAAGAATGTTTTTTTAACTTATACGATGGGTGCAACTATTTTACACCGTTATAGCATCGTCGAAGAATCCCTTAAATTCTTATAATAATATTTTCAAAATAAATGTTTTCTTTACAATTATGTGAATCAAAAATGATTTCAAAATAGAAAGAGATATTTATGTAAAAAAGGTTTTGATTTCGTCAATGTCAACATAATTTGGTGGATTTTAAGTTTATTTGAAGTTGATTTATTATGATACAAAACATCCATATTGTATTGAAGGTTTTGTGATATTTTTTTACTGTGGATGTACTATTTTTATACGATTCATTGTTTATGGTTAAAGTATTGAAATTTCGTATGCTAGTTTTAATACGAATGTTTATGTTATATTTCAAACTTTTCATATGAGGAATGTATTGGACATAGTAAGTGACCAGTGGAGCCAGATATTGCTCCTAGATGTATTTGTATGTCTCATGAGACAACTAGACATAGAATTGGATAATTCCTTTTTCCAATTTGATATATGTTTTTGGCTAAGGCCTAAATCATTTTTAGATGTCTAGGTCGAGGCCTTGACGAAATGTTTCAGAATGTCTGACATTATACATTACCACATTATGAAAATAATATTGATGGTTCATGTGGTCATTCTACTAGTAAAATACCCATTATTAAGTTTTATTATGGAATTATTTACTCATATCATTTTTCTTCCATAAAAGTATTCATGTTTATTATTGGTAAAGGCATGTGGTTTCAATTATTCACCATGCTTAATATTTATTTTATCTTCCACTGTATTGATTACACTTACTGAGTGTTTGGGATCCCCCTTTATTATGTTTCATTTTCTCAGGATATGATGAAGTTAGTTATGAGTGACTTTCAGGTATAATCTAGGAGGTTTGGATGTTTCAAATGGAATAAGTTTGTATTGTATTTCATTTCAAGTTGAAAAGTTGAACTTATGTATGAATCTTGTTTCCAATAATACTAAAGTGATTGGTCTTTCGAGACATGATTTCCTTGTGATCATACCAATGTTATGTAATAATGCACTGACTCATGGTAACAAGGGTCGGGGCATTACAATTGGTATCAGAGGAAGATTAATATAAACCTTTGAAAATAGATTTAGATAAACTCTGATTAGAGCACATTACCCAAAGATAGACTTTGAGGATTATAATAGAATAAATTCCTAGAATTTTGGTAATGTAGTGATTTTGTGAGTTTTCCAAGAAATACATCCTAGTCTGGATACGAGCAGGCAGAGGAGACTCTGGCATAGATGTACCTAGCTGTAAAACCCAAAAAGACAACTTTGAGCCAGACTCGAACGGGCACTGGTGCATGACAATGAGCCTTGCTGCACTCTTGGTTACAACACTCCCAGGGGATATGCTTAGGATAATTCTCATTTTCTTTATAAACCATTATGAAGGGTTTATGAGTATACAATTCCTCAATGAAAACATTTTTATGATTATGGATTATATCCATAAACCGTTCAATTTATGTTAAGTGTTTTATATGTTTGGATTTATGTATTGCGATTCATAAACTAATCTAGTGTATGCCATTTCTTAGAAATGGTTCCTAGTGGAAGTAATGGAAACTATATCAATGCTCGAACTCCATTTAGGGACTTCCCTCCTGCTCAAGATAATTATACTGGAGCTGGTGATACAACTAGTGCTGATCACCTTATCACCATACTGGGACAACTCACACAGGTTATGAATAATAACCTTACCCATATGGAACAGCCTGATCCACAACACGGAGGAAAAATGTTAGACCTCTTCATGAGTCAACAAACACCAACATTCAACGGGAGTACAAATCCATTAGTAGCTGAGCAACAGAAATATTCCTTAGAGAAAATATTCCATGCTTTGGGGGTAGCAAAAGGGAAAATGTTTTCATGGAAGTTTACCACCTCACTAATGATACTGATCAATGGTGGTCATTTATTCAAAACAAAAAGGAAGATGATGAAGAATAAAATATGGAATGGAGGGAGTTTGAAGAAATATTCTTAGAAAAATACTTTCCTAATGACCATCGAGCAGATATGGAAATAAAATTTCTGAGTATGAGGAAAAACGAGTATGAGAATGTCGCAATGTATAAAGCTTACTTTAAAAGGTTAGTGAGGCATGCTGCATATTATATACGTAACCTAAGAAGTTATATTGACCATTTCTTTAATGGGTTAAAAAAATTTCTCCTTCGAGCTTTAGTATCACTATCCTTCTCATCATATGAAGATATTTTCTAATGTGGTATCAAGATAGAAAAGGAATTCTATAAGTATTATGAATTTAAAGCAAAGAAAGAGAAGAAAAGATCTGCTAAACACTCTTGGAAAGGAAATAAGGAAACATTGAATAAGGGAAGAATTGAATTTCCACCCTGTGATAATTTTGGAGGGAATCACCCTGGTGCCTGTCTAAAAGGAAAAGGAGTATGCTACGAATGTGTTCAGAAAGGCCATATTGCTGGTGATTGTAAGGGAAAGAAAGACGCTACCAATGTTCAATGCTACAATTACAGGGAGATGGGAAATTATGCAAATGAATTTCCTAAGTGTCAGTAAAAATTAGCTCAGAAAAGTCCAAGGGATTATGTCCGAACATATGCGATCACTACTGCTGAGTTTGAAGCCCCGAAAGACGTGGTGGTAGGTAATTTAATAGTTTCGTCAAGTTTATCCGATTCTTTATTTGATTATGGATCATCACATTGTTTCATATCTTCCCAGTTTTGTAAGAAAATTAGATATTTATAATTTGATTTAACAAGTGATTTTTCAATCAAAACTCCTAAGGTAAGTATCATTGCTACAATTTTTTGTGAATCAGTTCCCATTAGGGAATATAAATGTTATTTATATGCTTATCTCATCATCACAACCATGATTGAATTTGATATAATCATCGGTATGGATTGGATTTTGGACCATGATGAAAAGATTTATTATAAGAATAAGGATGTTATTATTTTTGATGCTGATGATAAAGAACTCCTTATCTTTAGAGTAGAATCGTCACCACCTATTTCATATTTAGATCCACCCCCAGTAGCTCAACTAAATTCAATTATTGGGGAGGAAGAGAATGAAATAACTGTGGGTGAGGAAAATAATGTTTAAATAGAGTATGTACCTATTGTTCAAGTGTATGTTGATGTATTTCTAGAGGATTTACCTGGACATCCTCCAGAACGAGAAATTGAGTTTTCCATTGATTTAATTCCTAGATCAAGGCACATATCGAAGACCCCTTTTAGTATAACCACTATGGAATTAGTGTAAGTAAATAAACAACTAGAGGAATTGATTAATAAGGTATTTATTCACCCTAGTGTTTCTTCAGGGGGAGCCCCTATCCTTTTTGTTAAGAAGAAAGATGGATCTATGAGGTTGTGCATTGACTATAGGGAGATCAATGCTATAAAAAAAAGAACAAGTATCCCCTACCTCGCATTGATGACTTATTCGACAAAATTCATGGAGCTCAATATTTTTCAAAGATTGATATTTTATCTGGATATAATCTATTGTGTGTGAAGAAGGAAGACATTCCGAAAACAACATTTCGAACTAGGTACATGCATTACGAGTTTATAGTAATTCCTTTTGGATTGACTAACGCACCCTATGTCTTCATGGATATAATTAATAGAGTTTTCAAGGAATATATTGATGAATTTGTAGTGGTATTTATTGACGATATCTTGGGATACTCCAAAAGCTACGAAGGTTATGAAAATCACTTGCACATTATCTTGAAGACTCTGAGAAGTCATGAATTATATGGGAAGTTTAGAAAGGGTGAATTATGGGTTCAGGGGATTTCTTTTCTTGGTCATATTTTCTCCAAGGATGGAATCTCTATTGATCCTTCTCAGACCAAGGAAATCCAAGAATGGCTAGTACCAATGAGTATAACTGAGGTATGCAGTTTCATTGGTTTATCAGGTTATTATTGATGCTTCGTCCAAAATTTTTCTTGGTTGGCTAACCCATTAACCAATCTCACATGAAAAGGGGTTAAATTTTCTTGGAAAAAATAGTGTGAATAATGTTTTTAAGAATTGAAGAGAAGATTATCAATTATCCTATCACGACTCTACCATCGGGGAATGATGGGTTTGTTATTTATAGTGATGCATAGAAGAATGGAATTGGTTGTGTACTTATGTAAAATAATAGGGTTATTTCCTATGAATCACGACAAATACAAATTCATGAGAAAAACTATCCTACTCATGATCTTGAGTTATCAGATGTAATCTTTTCTTTGATTATTTGGAGACACTATCTCTATGGTGAAAAATGTGATATTTATACTGATCACAAGAGTTTGAAGTATATTTTCTCAAAGAAAGAACTCAACATGAGGCAAAGGATATGTCTTGAACTACTCAAGGATGATGATTGCACAATAAACTACCACCCAGGGAAGGAAAATAAGGTGGCAGATGCTTTTAGAAGAAATAATCTTGCAGTTTTGAACAAGATGAGTGTTAAGAAAGATCCTAAATACATGGATATAGTAAAGATAGATATGGGAATCACCATGGAAGGTGAAACATCAATAATTTTTTCCAATGGTTGCTAAACCATCTTTACTAGAAAGGATAATGAGTTCTCAAACCAGTGATGAATAGTTTCAAAAGAAGATTAAAGCTGCGAATGATGGGCGATTGAGTGACTTTGTGTATAAAGATGGAATTTTGAAATTTGGGAAGAGACTTTGTATTCCTGATATACCTGATCTAAAAAGGGAATTGTTGGATGATGCTCATAGTTCCAATTTTTCTATACACCCTAGGATCACCAAAATGTATAGAGATATGAAGGAACATTTTTGGTGGGACTACATGAAGAGGGAGATTTCTGATTTTGTGTCAAGATGTATGGTTTTTCAACAAGTGAAAGATGGAAGGAAAATGCCTGTAAGAGTCTTGCAACCTTTTCCCATACCTGAGTGGAAATGGGATAATATTACGATGGAGTTTTTCATGGGACAACCAAAGACTCCTAGAAGGAATGATGCAATATGGGTCATTGTTGATCTTCTTACCATGTAAGCACATTTTCTTGATATAAGAGAAGATTTACCACTTGGACGATTAGTAAGAATGAATATTAATGAAGTTGTAATACTGCATGGAGTACCACTATTGATTTTTTCTGATCGTGATCCCCATTTTACATCATGAATATGGAAAAGTCTTTAGAAATCCCTGGATACTGAACTTCGTTTGAGCACTGGCTACCACCCCCAAACTGATGGACAATCAGAATGGACTATTCAAACCGTAGAAGACATGTTGAGATCATGCTCACTTGACTTTCATTGTATGTGGGATAAATATTTACCTTTGGTAAAATTTTCCAATTACAATAGCTTTCATTCAAGTATTCAGATGGCACCATATGAAGCATTATACGGAAAGAGATGTCCACATCCATGTTTCTTAAAAATGAATTTCAAAACATTTTTAGTATTTCCTAGACTATGGGTTAAAGACATTTATACCCTTGTTTGAACTTCGATGTTTTGAAATGAATCTTTCCGTTGTTCTCCAAACAAGGTACTTTATGATCTTTTTGACAAAATTAATGTAAGAATGTTTTTTAACTTATACGATCGGTGCTGCTATTTTCTACCGTTATAAAATTATCGAAGCTTCCCTTAAAAAATTATAAGAATATTTTCAAAATAAATGTTTTCTATACAATTATGTGACTCTTAAATGATTTCAAAATACAAAGAGGTATTTCTCTAAAAAGGTTTGGATTTCATCTATGTCAACATATTTTGATGGATTTTATGTTTATTTGAATTTAATTTATTATGATACAATACTTCTATATTTTATTGAAGGTTTTGTGATACATTTGACTATGGATGTTCTATTTTTTTTACCTAGATAGCTAATCATTTTTTTTCATTTTTAAAGCCTATTTATGGGTTCTCGGTACCCCACAACATGATTCCAATACAACCAATTTCACCATTACACAAAAACATCTAAAACCAAAGAAATGCCCAAGAAACCACGAAACAGGGTACAAGAACATCAGAAATCCTGTCTAAACCTCAGAAAGGGTTACCTTGAACATCCCCCGGCGCGACCATCGACACTGGCCCAAATCCTCCTATTGCAAAACTCTAGCGGAATTCACCCAGCCTTCAAGTGAAGTGAAATGGACCTCCAGGAAGAATCCATCCACAATGAACATCAAAGAAACCAAAATAAAGATGACTAGGTCCTGACGTTGTTAGCACCCTGGTCCGTAGAAAACTTAGAAGATCCACCTTGGCCTTCCCGCCTCCAAGATCAAACAAAAAAGTTCCACTAAACACATAAAATTCCACCAGCAAGAAAAATCTCCATTATATCCAGAAACCAAACTAATGGGTAAGGAAAAGTCTAACTCTACCTCAACAATCACCATTGGAACCGAACCAAGAAGAGCCTCATCTCGACCACGCCACCCTTCAAACACATCCGCACCAACCTAAATAGGATGACAAACCATGGAGTATAAAGACACATCTTCGTCACCTAGGAATGGAAGATCCAACACCACGTCCATGGAGCATAGCTGATAAGGGGATTAAAGCAGGTATGAATAGACAATGCCACTCTGGGCTGAAGCCGAACCAGACCAAGCCACGGAAGAACCCACACTGACTTCAAATTTGGAGAACCGCCGGAGTAGGTGGAAGAAGGAACTGGTGAAAAGACGAGGGCCCCTCTGGTGTCGACTCCATGGTAAAGACACCAATAGTTCACAAGAATTAAAATAACCAAATTGAAAAAAAACCTCCCCCCCTCCGAATCGTGTTGGGATAGAGCCACACCGGGTCACACGTGAATCTGAAGTAAGTCAAGACCAGATCCGAAATCCATAAGCCATCATCTACCAACGTGCACAGAAGCCAAGCCGAGAACCCAAAGCCAGAAAGCATCACTGCGCTGACACTGACTCGAAACCCACTGGAAGCCGACTCCGAGATCCAGACCACCAGAACCCACCTCACCGAGATCTGGACCATGCCAAAGATCACGAACCTGAAACATTAGCAGACCAATCCGACACCGTGCAAAGATCTGAGCGAAAACTCCAAGACAATCGACGAACTGGAGGAAGGAAGGGAAAGGGATGAAGGTGAAACCCTAACGCGCGAGAGGATGGGGGAGACGCCACTCAGAGGCCCGTAGTCCATGCTATTTTTATAGCATTCATGGTTTATAGTTAATGTATTTACATTTCGTATGCTAGTTTTAATACGAATTTTTTTGTTATATTTCATCCTTTTCATATGAGGAATGTATTGAAATTAGTAAGTGATGGGTGGAGCCCACTATAGCTCCTCGATTCATCGGTAGGCCTCATGAGACAACTAAATGTGGAATTGGCTGAGGCCTTTCCCAATTTTATATATGGTTTTGGCCAAGGGTCTTAATCATTTTTAGACATCTTGGCTGAGGCCTTGACAAAATGTCTCAGAATGTCTGGCATTATACATTACCTCATTATGAAAATAATATTGATGGTTCATGTGGCCATTCGACTAGTAGAATACCCATGATTATGTTTTATTATGGCATTATTTACTCAGCTCATATTCCTTCCATAAAATTATTCATTTTTATTATTGGTAAAGGCATGTGGTTTCAATTATTCACCATTCTTAATATTTATGTTATCTTCCACTTTATTGCTTACCCTTACTGAGCATTTGAGATCACCCCTTTCTTATGTTTAATTTTCTCAGGATATGACGAAGTTAGTTATGAGTGACTTGCAGGCATAATCTAGGAGGCATGGATGTTTCTAATGGAATAAATTCCTGTTGTATTTATTTTCAAGTTGTAAAGTTGATCTTATGGATGAATCCTGTTTCTAATAATACTAAACTGATCAGTTTTTCGAGACATGATTTCCTAGTTATCATGCCAATGTTATATAATAATGCACATACTCTGGGTAACTAGGGTCAGGGTGTTACAAACTATATGTATATAAATGTAGATACCAAACACTTAACTCAACCTATGGGTTTTAAAAGAAGCAACCAGCCCACAAAAAACTTTCCTTGATTCCACCTCTAAATTCACATATCAAAACGAATGACAGTCACTTACCAATTTGATAAATGAACATTGTTTCATTACAAGACCCAACATGAAACATACCTGCAACCAATTTATTTATCCAAATGTCATTATACATTATAAATTCATTAATTTATTTATTTTGTCCCTACTTGGGAAACCAATAAACACCAGAAATATTATATGGAAAAGCAACCATACCAACCACTACCATAGCTAAATAATGGAAAGAAGGGACAAGGTAAAAGAATTCATTCTAACACCCATTTATAAAATTACATTCTCTAGAAACTCTAGAAAAAAGGACCACATAATGTAACACCACCCTTCTTCAAAATCACCCCTCCTAAACCATCCTTGTCAGCCTCGCTGCATGAAAAGCACCACATTTATCAAAACAGACAAAACTCAACTAGCATGTAATGCCACTACATAATCACCTTTCCCAAGACAACCCTAATATCATTCTTAAAATTCATGTTGACCCGTCATTCCTCTCAGCTAGTAAAACCCCCAACACACCCCATTACTACCACACTCAATAGCCCCGCTGTACAAAAAAAACCATGCCCAACACACCCAAAAACATGAACATGACACAACCCAGCCCTGCAGCCCCACTACCCAACCACTACCTAGATGCAGTCCCACAACATAAAATGTTCATACATTCTATAATCAACCAATATATCATCCTAAGATACCATTAAACTAGCCTTACCACCCCATAATCCCAACCACACTCCCATCCATAACACCACATGAACAACACAAACACAAGGATGAACAAAACCACACACAACACAAGACCACACCAACAAGGAATGGTTTATTCAGATTTAGCAGCACTCATTCTTTAATTCCACTTGATAAAATAGATTTTATCATCAAAGAAGTTTGATCCCTGGGTATCCATTTATTTAACTAAATATTCATGATTAACTAGATTACAATTCTTTCAGTATTGATTCACAAATCATATATGTATGAAAACATAGACCACTAATGACTATGACTTTTAGAAGAATACAACCCACACAAAACTCAACATGGAACAAGGATAACATATAAAATAAAGTGATCATCACGATTGTACTCAAAGAATCTCATTTATTACTTCTTATTATATTCGTTAAATTGGTTTCAACTATATTGACAAGGGACATTAGTATAGCTACCCACATGATGAAAAAAATAAAGAGAGATGAAGGAATTCTTACTTCAAATAAACATGCCATCAATAATTCTTCGTTTCATGGAAATAGGGGGTTGTGAGAGTATCCGGATAGACTCAAGGGGAAAACCAAACAACTATATCATAAGCGCAAGACTCATAGGGGAATAAGCGTTATTAGTGAACCAGAGGAAAACTGAATAGTTCAAAGGAATGGAGGATTTTGACTGTAGAAAGGTCGGATCCTAAATCTATGGGGGAAACTGTTTTAAGGTCCATTAAAGTCGAATCATGATCAAGACCAAATAATTTAAGTGTCAAAGGAAGATTCAGGTTTTTAGAAGATAAATATCATTTTAAATGGCCTAGAAACTCATTAAAAAAATGGAATTTAACTCATTTAATGTCAAAGGAAATTTCAAAGGGTCAAAGCTAGAAAAATTGGGAAAACTGAAAAAGACTCATTGATGGGTGATTCACCAACATGATTCACTAATATGACTCACCAACTTGAGTTAGATACCGATGGAAGAGCCACTGATGTGACTTGCAGATAGTGATTCCTCAACATGACTCAACGATGCTGGACTCACTAACGCCACTCACCGATGCCACTCACTGACACCACTCACCAATGCCACACACCGACACCACCTACCGATGCCTCAACCTATCGACACCTCGATCTACCAATGATTCGACCTACCGATTCCATGAACAACTGATTCCTCAACCCACCAATGCCCTCAAACACTAATGATGTGCTACTGAAACAAATCTATCGACGCCTCAACCTACCGACTCCTTAACCCACCAACACCTGACTTGCCGATGAGAAAACTAGAAATTTGAAAATATCTAGAAATGAGTGACTGTTGCCTCCAAAAACACCCAAGACCAGAATTTTGACAAATAAATGGACCAAAAAGGTCTAATACATTACATTAGATACCTCTCAATCAATTCTCACCCTCTAAAATTTGAAACCAATCCCAAAATAGGATGGGTATGAAAAACCACCTTGTAAGTTACCTCTCAAAGAAAAACCATCGTGTGTTGTTCAAAAGCTAGGTTGAAACCTCAACATCCAAGAAAACCTACTCCAAAATCTTCTAACCCAAACATCAACACAATACCCCCACACAAGATCCTACTATTCAGACATATGAATTAGGGAATTCCATCCTCCATGTCAAGATACTATCTACTCTAGGTGGAACTAACTCTCCTGAAGGGGTTTAATCACATCACAATTAATGTGTCTCAATTAGGAATCATGTTTCTCCCTTTTACCTACTAAATAATTAAGAAACCAATCTTATAAAAAACAAGTTCCATGCACTATATCAAAGATAAAAACTACAAGAGACACTAAAAAAAAATCTGGGTACAGGGCCTGAATTTTCATCTATCGCTCCTAAGTACTCTTCTCTAGGACACCATGCATCCACAACACATGAAACAAAGGAATAATACATTCACACAACACCTTATCTCAATGATCCTGGATCTCTACTTTCATGTACAAAAACATCACATCGCCTTTGATATCCAACTCTCCCCAATCAATTACATGAGATTCATTGTGAAGATACCGACGATGCTGGGAGACATAAATGATGTTGTGGATCCATATCAACTACAATGGAAATAAAAAATAGTATGCCACCTCACCAACTCCTCCCAACACCTCACAGGGTCTGATGAACCTGGGAGAAATCTTACTCCCTCTTCCAAACCTCAGCTTCCCCCATCGAGGGTAAAACATCATTTAAATGTTGTCCCCAACATCAAAATCTAAGGGCCTTATACTGTGAACAACATATGACTTCTTATGGTCCTGTGCTACATTCATCCTCTCATGTACAATATTCACCTCTCTGTCATACTCTGCACCATTTCCAGACCAAGAACAACTACCTTCCCAACTTTTGTATAGCACAAGGGTGAATGACATGACATTCTCTAGAGAGCGTCAAATAGCGCCATACCAATGGAAGAGTGATATATATTATTTTAATAAAACTATACTAAGGGTAAATGTCACACCCAAGACCCAAAAATGTGTTTAACACTTGCCCACAACATTTCCTCCAACTTCTATAATGTTCTCTCTATTTTCTCATCCGTTTAAGGGTGGAAAGTAGTGCTGAGGTGAAACTGAGTGCCAAAGGCATGATGTAATCCCCTCTAGACTAATAACATAAAATTTTTAATCATAATTGAGATGATGGATATTGTAACTCCATGAATATGCACCAACTCTTCCACATACCCATGTTCTAAGTCATCTACTACACTCGACTCCTTGATCTCTGAGAAGTGAGCTGATTTCATCAACTGATCCACTACTGCCCTAATTGCATTGCATCCTCCATGATCCCTAGATAATAATACAAGGAAATCCATTAAGAGTTCATCCCACATCCTCTTGGGGACATCTAAGGGCTGAAACAAACCACCAGGAACATGGTGCTCAACCTTTACTTGCTGACACACCAAGCACTTTTCCACAAACTCTACCACTGCCCGCTTCATCTCGGGCCACCAGAAATGGTCACTCAAGCCATGGTACATCTTGGAAACTCTTGGGTGATCTGAGAAACTCATAAAGAACTCCCTTATGCGTCTCCATTGGAACAAATATCTTCTCACAGAACAACATCCGATTCAGACCATCCTCCGACCATCCCTCTAGGGCATCACCCTAGTCAAAGAGATCACACAATACCTATACCTCTGAGTCACCCCATTGAGACTCCTCCACCTGATACCTTAGATATGACTACACCATCATCTTAAATAGACAGCCTCTACTTCTATCCCTTCCTAAATCTATGTGCAAGACTGTAGACACCATGAAATGTGTTCTATGCACTTTTCCGTAGAGTGAAGATATGATTTTCACATAGAAAACAAATGTCAAGTATGAGTAAATATGTTTTAACCATGAAAGAAGAAGATACAGTATGGATTTATATGTTCCAAAATACTATTGCATATAGATGGAGAAGTGGAATTATTCCCCCATCCAGGGGTAGGCAGTGGATTTCCAAGATCGATGACGAAATAGTGTCAGCACATTAAATTCAATATCCAAGTTTCTACTGAGAAGACATGGTGTATTTACCATCTAAAGAAGTGTATATATATTCAGGATCTTCGATTGGATTGGCCACAATGCCCAAAATGTCATACAGATAAAAATTTATGGCACTCAGATTATAGATAAATTTCACAAAGGGGCCTACGCGGATGACCTACACAGAATACATACACAAAGGACCTACAAAGAGGTCCTCAGCAGCATTATAGTTTTTAAACCCCTACATGGAAGAGATATGTCGGGAACATATGCAGGGGGACTACGCAAGGCACTTAAGTGAGGTACCTTGGTGGAGCACCCACACGAACCCTCTGGTCCATACCGCAGGGGTTGCACCCCCGCATCCCTACTCAGGATCAAGGTCGAGCTGTGGTCCTGCCCCTGCCAGTCGGTCCCTTCACTTCCGTCACTGACCCCCACAAAAAATTGAGAGTCATTCCAAAATCTTTTCAGACCGGGTTGACAACCTTTTCCATTGCACCCTTTCTGTCGCCCAACTTCTAGCCTTGGAATACCTTGCTTTGAGACACACCATCAAACTCAATGAAGTTCCTTGAGTCAACTTATTCCTCTTGGTTCCTATCAAATTTTACGAGTTTGGACTCTCCTTATGGATTCCTTGAGTACCTTGAGTTGATACACTCCTCAAGAAACTCCTCAAACCTCATCACCTGACTCCTATGTCAGGTTAATTCCCAAATGGACATCCTCTTTAAGAGTAATCCCAAACCAATTCCCAAATGGGCATCCTCATAAGGAGTAAGTCCAAACCAATTCCCAAATGGGAATCCTCCATAGGATTATTCCCTAACCAATTTCAAATGGGCTTCCTCATTAGGAGTTAGCCCCAACCAATCTCAAATGGGTAGAAATACTAGTGTAACCCCTAACATTAATCCCTTCCTCCTTTAATTGGGCCCTTGTCTAATGAACTATGAATAAAGGGAAATCTCATCACCTCACCCTCTTATTAGGAAAAATAAGACCTCATCCACTCTTGGCGCCATAGGTTTACCCTCTTCCACCAACAGAGGAGGAAAATTGAACGTGTCATTGTTGAATATTTTACATCATCTTATTTCTCACACTGAGAATGACTCACATGGGCTTAGAGATTTGTGATGATTACAACACATGAACAAAAAATAATGATTGAATAAACTATAAGAACTCATATTCCCACCATAATTAGGATGCGTAGGAAGCCTTCTTAGGGTTAGAGCTCACTGGACATCCTCTTTAGGAATCCAACCCTAATTACCTTAATCTAAGTATCATCCTTAGGAATAATCCCCAAATTAATCCACTAAATCATTAAGGCATCATTTTTAAGAATTAAGCCCAAAATCATTTCTCTCAAAGGACTATAATCTCCTATGATATTTATCAAACTAGATGGGCTTTGATTCCCATCCACGTGGGATATGTTGGAAGCATCATTGAGGATCTAACCCAAAATTTAAAAATCTACCCTGTTATCCTTGAGACATATTCACAACATGTTCTAATATAACTTGGAAACCCATATCATTTCCAAGTTCATTTAGATGTTTTATGCATAAGTCCCACCCCAATCTTTGACTAAGAAACTTTCTCTTAGATTTCCTCACCACATGACATTAAGCTATATGGTTAGGATCTTATCACATGACCTTAAAAGGTATGATGTGTCCCATTAAGCGGAACCAATCTGCAAGGGCTATGGTTCCTTTAAAAAGGATATATAGGTAACCCATTTCATGGGTATGATCCCAATATCAAAACAAGCCTTCATCTCCTGGATGACAATAAATTCCATAGTGCCCCACTAAGTGGCTTAAAAACCAATATTATCATAATGATGATTAATGGAATCTTGAAATAGTATATTAGAGGATACTATTGATGGAGAACCTAGAATACATATAGATATATCCATTAATTAAGTACCTTGAATGCATACTAATGATTATAAATTTTACACATGTTAATAAGTGATTGTAAATTCCAAGGGAAACTAATGTTATGATTGGATAATTAATAAGGATTCATGAAAATATCTTAAATTTACATAGAGAGTCCCGAAGTAGACAATAATCCCCCAAATATAGTGTGATGAGTCCGACCTCCCATCCTCTTGACTAGTGTTTGTTCCTAAGTATCATAAAGATCAAACTTAATGAACACCTACCTTTGGAAACTAGGTCCCCTTTGGATAAAGAACTGTAGTAAGTTTCTGGTTCCATGAATAAATACAATGGAAACCGCCTAAAAGAAATGATTCTTAAAACTAGAACACATGTTTCAAGGGAATACGAAACAAAGACAACCAACTCTTCCATCACCATCCAAGTGTCCACAAATTCCTAAAACACTTCCTTCAATGAAATCAGGCTCAAAGCATCAGCCACAACATTACCCTTTCCTAAGATGTAGGATATTTGAAAATTGTAATCCTATAGAAAATCAATCACCCTCTGCTACTGCAAGTTCATATATCACTGGGAAAAGATGTACCTCAGGATATTTTTATCTATAAAGACCACAAAGAACTCCCCAATGAGGTAATGTCTCCTTAACTTTAGTGAAAATAGGACCACTGTTATCTCCAGATCATGGGTGGCATAGTTATGTTCATGGGGATGTAACTTCATCGACCCATATGAGATCACTACGCATTACTACATCAACACACACCCTAAGCCCAGATGAGAAGCATTGCAAAACACTTCAAATATCACTCCTTCCTCTGAAAACTGGAGCCCAAGAGAACTGACCAACTTCTCTATTAGATAGCCAAATTCTACTTGGCATTGCTCTCTCTACACAAAATCTTTCCATTTTTTGGTTATATCCATCAATGGATTTTCTACATGAGAGATATTAGGTATGGATCTATGAAAATATCCATCTATCCCCAAAAAACTATGAAACTTTGCAACATTTTTGGGTGCTTCCCAAGAAACAACTACCACTAAATTCAATGAATCCATTGCAACACACTACTGAGACACCACGTGCCCAAGTAAGTGTACCTCCTATGTCCAAACAATGTCACCTGTACAGATTTCCAAAGAGCTAGTGGTGTCGAAGGACCTCTAGGACAACCCTGAGATTCTTAGTATGCCCCTCCTATTACTTTGAGTAGATAAATATGTCATCATTGAATACGATGATGAACCGGTCCAATAACTCATGAAATATAGAGTTCATAAGCCTGAGGAACATTACAGGTGTGTTCATAAAACCTAGAGACATAACCATGAACTCTAATTTACCTTACATGCAACTAAAAGTAGTCTTTGGGATGTCACCCACCTTCACCCTCAACTTTTGTTACACTGACCACAGATCAATCTTGGAAAATGAACTTTCTCCCCTCAGCTATTCGAAAATATCATCTATCCTCGGGAGAAGGTAATGATTCTTGAACATTACATGATTTAGCATCTGGTAGTTTATACATAGCCTTATACCACCATATCCCTTCTTCACAAATAAGACTAATGCACCCAATGGTGACTCAATAGGCTGGATAAGGCCCTTATTCATTAGATCATCAATCTCAATCCACAACTCCCACAGCTGAGAAGGTGTCATCCAATTAGGAGCCATCAAAATTGGACTAGGATTGGGTTGTAAGTCAATCCCAAACTCAAATTCATGTTGAGGGGGTAAATTCATAACCTCCTCGAGGGAAAAACCCAATAAGTTTTTGAAAAATCATGAAATCACTATCGTCCCAACATTCACTGATTCCAATAACATCTCGACTAATAATCAATGGAAAGGCTTCGCAGGATGACTTCCCATATGACAACTTCACTCACCAAAAATGCTACACGATGGATACCCACGTTTGAAAACAAGAATCTTATCTAGAAGTATTCGATAATAGCACACACAGAGTACAACCAGTAGATGTCTGTAACACCCCAAGCTTCCACAGTACGTTTTCTTTTGAATAATGCAATGACGTGCATTGTACGCAACTTCGAGATTCTAACACACCACAACCAATCAAAACTAGCCGTTATGAATAGTAATACCTACTTTTTAAAATTTTATAAATTTTATCATTCCAAATGGACTTCTGTTTTGGATTCTTAATATCAAAATTAGCTTAGGGTAAAATTTTGGTACTTTTCATATAACTTTCAATTTTTGATGAATAGTGAAAATTACTAAATTTTAATTAAAAACAGCTTTTTAATTGAAATAATTAATAGAGATAAATTATTAATTTTAATGGTTTTAAAGTATATTTAGAATTTATTTTTACCATTTAATACAATTTTGGTCATTGGATGAGATTTCACATTTAAACCAGACATAAACAAGTGTCAATCTTTTGATAGTTATTATCTCTTAAAAAAACGCTATTTGTTTTGACGACGGAAATTAATTTTTAAATTAATTAACTAAACTGATATGTTTTGAATTTGGTAACATAGACATAATTTTTGAATTCATAATATCAAATATAGCTTAGGCCTAATTTTTTGTATTGTTCTGAAAAACTTCAATTTTTGATGAATAGTGAAACCACTAAGTGGTAGTTAAAAAACTGAAATTTTCATAAAACATAATTTTACCGCTTCTGTGAATGGAATTTCGAAAATCCTAGAGACACGATTAATATCAAGTAGTAAAATGTGGTTCAATGAGATGAAAATAATTTTTGGTGAATAGTAACTTTTTACTTTTATTTACCACGGTTAAAAGTAAATAGGGTAATTAAGGGTAAAACTGATATTAATATTACCCTAACACATGTCCTAATTCTATTGGAAAATTGTATCTCGACCAAAAACAACCTTACGAATAAAATATCATCATTTAGGTCCACTTGGATTAGATTAGGACATTTATTATTATTTAATTCAAAGAAAAGTTAAAAGAGTTAAAATCAAAGTTTATTTACTAAAACATTTTTAATATAGGGTTATACATAAGATAAATTCTATTATAAATATTAATTAGAAAGAAAAAAAGCTTTTCTACATAATTATATTTTATTTATAGTTTTTAGACATTAAATAATTTAATTTATTTATGACACAATGATGTTGTAGTAATTACAATAATAGTGAAAAATTAAAATAATTGATATTATAAATACCCAAATGAATATAATTGGAGAATTTTATTGAATTACACTAATTTTATAGGTTACTATGACATATTAGTATTGATTTAATTGACTTTTTTCGAAGTAATCATTGTTTTATGAGTTTCACAAAAAATCAATTATTGAATAGTGTCAAAATTGACATAAAAGAGTTTTTAAAACAAATATTATATTATTAATTGATATTAAATTCCTAAATATCTAAGGTTCGTCCAGGATACTTATATCATGATAGGGGTATCATTAATGAAACACTTTGGGGTATCTTGAATGTATATAGTACGTTTATTAACTATATAATATAAAATTTAAAGTGACATGGTAAATGTCAAACTAATTAACTAAGAGTTAAAACTAAAATATAAGGTTAATATAATGACCCAAACCTGTCTAAATTCTATTTTGAGTGGTTTGCGACCCATCCACAACTTAACCTTTAAATAATACACTTTTTCTCCATTAGAAACCTAATATGAATTTATTATAAAATAATAGTTCTAGCTTTTCCAAAGGTGCCCCTCACCCTTTTATAAAAGGGCACTCCCCCTTCTCAATAATTCAAACCTTAAAAGCCTTTTGGTTCAGCCAACCCCTGACCAAATACTCTCTAAACTTCCCTCACTACAACCTAGAGGCCTTTGTTTGATCATAAAGCCAAACTAAGGATCCCTTTTGATCAAATCAAAAGGAAGAACCCGGAGAAGAGGTAATGTTTTCACCACCCTTTTTCAAATTAATTTCTTCTTCAACTTATTCTTTCTTTGTTATTACCATTATAAAATAATGAATCTAGTATCTCCTATATACTATAATATTATTATAAATATGGTACAAACATATTCAGTATTCTATCCATCTTTTGAATGGCATGTCACCATACGTGCATACGTACGGCTTACCGTCTCCACGTCGTGGTGTAATTGTCATTCAATAAATTATTATTTGGATGAGTATAATAATGATGTGTAATTAATGTAAATAATAAATATAACATTATAATTATTCTGTCTATATGATATGCCATCCAATTATATATTATTTTAACATCAAAAGAATGGTATTGTCGCTCGTGCGTACGTACGGACTACCTTCTCCATGAAAGCGATGAGATTCATTCTCCATCGTATCCATTCAAGTATAATTATCATTTGATGATTTAAAAATAATGTTTAAAGACTTGATATAATTCTGGATATGAATAAGATACAACCTATCCATAACAAACACGGCTTACGTAACAAAGAATATAAAGGAAAACGATTAAGTTAACACCCGAAATGACGATAATAGTAAGATATTATTAACAAATCAATGTTAAAAGATCATATATGATATCATATTAATGTAAATGATTATTTTATAATTAAATAACAATTATTTCACAATTATAAAGGATGTTAACCTACCGTCTACCAAGGAAAAATTACAATGTAAGGGGTTTCTTATGTCACTCTTAATTTCATGAGAATTCCATTGTTCACCACTTATTTATAGCATGTGGTGTATGTGTACTCCCATGATTGTATTCATTGTGTAATATACTTTAATTTCTGGGTATTTAAATCATCATTTTATGATCCTTCTTTCATGGGTGTATGTTTCATAAGTTACATAATCGATAAGGGAATTTGAAATTTCAATTTCCATTTATTCTTCTTTACACAAAATTCATTGATTATTTTACTCCGAAATTATATGTGGAATCACTATTAATTTTCTTATGTCATAATTTCCACTCCCCTTTTCTGTGGATATAATTTTGATACACATAATCACTCCATTGATAATTTCTCAATTCATCGATATGAATTTGATAAGAGTAATTTTAACTCATTCTACATTTGTTGAGTTAAACATCCAATTCATTGGTGTTGTTTTTACAAGATTATGTGTGAATGTCCTTTGATAGTTTTACACTGAATATCCAATCATACTTAGTTTATTTATATTTTTCACACATAAATATGTCTTTGATTTATACGTAACCTAAGGATACAACCTTTATGAGAGATTTCATCTCAATTTACATTCCATTGAGAATTATTTGTTGTTATACACCAAATCACTTTTATGTGGTGTATATAACATACTTTGACATAGTATATCATGAATCCATTTATTCTCATGATATTACAATGTTTTGATTACCTCAATTATTTGTATTCAAGTGTCTCTCTTTTTGTTAGAAACTCTAATTAAAATACCATTTTTAAATGTTTTAAATACTTATTCTTCTATATCTTTCTCAATAATGTCCATGTTTTAAAAAATGGTTTTAAGGATTTAATTATATGGACATTAAAGTTTTAAAATTAAAACTCCTTTTAAAAGTTTCAAAGTGGTATGGGACACTTTGATTCAAAAATCTATTTTTAAACGGCTTCTTGACAAATAGTGTGACGTTTAAATGTTTTCAAGAAAAGGTGGATATTTCTCTCAAATAGTTTTGCTGGTTATTGTCATCTATGTCAATATCATTCATTATTATCGATTGAGGTTAATATGATAAAATAAAATCTTCTATATTGTATCTAATGAGTTATGTTTGATTGTGGATGTGCTATTTTTATACCATTCATGGTTTGTGGTTAAATTATTGACATTTCATATGCTAGTTTTAATATGAATGTTTATGTTATGTTTAAACATGTTCATATAAGGAATGCATTGGCATTAGTAAGTGACGGGTGGAGCCCGCTATAGCTCCTCGATGCATCGGTAGGTCTCATGAGACAAACTAGTGTCTTGGCACAAGGCCTTGACAAAATCTTATTTGTAGTCTTGGCATGAGGCCTTGGCTATGTGGTTATGACAGTCTGGCATTATGAATTACATCATTATTAAAGTGGTTATTGATATTGCATGTGATTTTTTGACTAGTAGAATATACATGTGAATAAGTAAATGGAATTATTTCTTTTTATCTTTGCCATATTATGTTGAAGTTCAAGTTTAAAAGGCTTTTGTTTTAGTTATAAGTTGCTTTAAGAGTTTATGATTAACTATGAAAGCTTATGCTATATTGTTATCCTTACTGAGCATCTGAGCTCACCCCTTTCAATGTTTTATTTTTCCCAGGATGTGAAGAAGTAATTTATGAATGACCTGTAGGGATAGTATGAGGGGATATGAAGACAAGATGTTGTTGTAGTTTTTTTACCTTATAATGTAATGTAAGACTTATGAATATATCTAGTGTTTCCAAGACTACTAAACTAATCGGTCTTTTGAGACTTGATCCTTTGGGATCATGCCAATGCTATGTAATAATGCACCAACTCTGGGTATCTAGGTTCGGGGCGTTGCAGTTGGTATCAGAGGAAGTTTAGTACAAACATTGGAAGCTAGATTTAGATAAACTCTGATTAGAGCACATAGACCTAAGATGAACTTTGAGGATTAGTATAGAAGAACTTCCTAGAATTTTGGTATTGTAGAGATTTTGTGAGTTTTTGGAGAAATACATCCCTGTCTGGATACGAGCAGGTAGAGGCGGCTCTGGAACAGATGTACCTAGGGGTAAAACCCAAAAACACCACTTTGAGCTAGACTCGAACGAGAACTGGTGCACGATAACGGGCCTTGCTATATTTCCGGTTACGAAACTCCCGGGGGATATGCTTAGGATAATTTACATTTTCTTTACTAATCGATTTGAAGTATTAAATATATAAGATGAGAGTAAATGAACTTGGTTAATACTAATGTGTTTCAAATTGAGAATATGGTGACATGTTAATCTCTAAATGATTTTATGACTACTATTACTCACATAATGCTTTCTTGTTTTAGTCAATGGCTGGATTCCAAGGAAGTAATAGTGTCTTTGAGAATGATGTACAAGGTGGGAACGGTGGTGGCAATGAGCAACAAAATGTAATGCTGATAGTCATAAAAGAGATCGTCTTTATTCCAAATCAATTTTCCAAAAATATGATCAACAATATATATATTAACCAATTCCCAAACTCAATAAAGAAGAGAACGGTGCTGAATGATAAGAGCTCCAGCAGTGGAGACCATGGAGAAAGGAATCCCCAATTTCCATCATGTAGGAAATGTGGAAGGAGACACCCAGGAAAGTGTCTCAATGGGAAAAAGAAATGCTTTACGTGCAGGAAGGAAGGACATAAAGTGAATAATTGCCTAAGAAAAATGAAGAGTACTATGGAAGAAGATAAAAATGGTCCCAAGAGTCCATTTACAATCATTTGCCGTAAATGTAGGGGACATTTCCATTACCCGAGTGAATGCCCTATTCTATAGGATATTTTCTTGGACAAAGAAGAAGATATGTGGAAATAAATGGTTGGAGAAATGTTTAAAAATTATTAGTGCACCTTGTTGATGGGTTTACTTTAGAATAATTTTCTCTTGTATTTGTAACCCTACAGTTTTCCATGTGAGAATGATATTTTATGATGAATTATCTTTTCTCTTGTGGATAAAGTTATAAATAACCATTTGGTTTTATATGATCATTGGGTTTGAGGAAATTACATGTTATTATAATTTGGGATGAAAATGCAAGGTATGAGATAAAATTTGTGGTTAAATTATGTTATGGTTATTTTGAGGAATTTATCTCATTTTGGTAATGTTGTAAAATATAGTTTTTCAAAAAGGACAACACACAGACCGTGTGACAACCCGTCGCGTCGGACAAAGCTGTGGGAATCGAACCGACAACCAAAGTGCGATTGGGATTTATCGCCTACCACTAGACTACGTGAAGTCCCTGGTTAGTGTGACTATTATTTTTAGTTAAATGATTTTATTGATCATTAATAATTTGATTTGGGATCTTATGTCTTATCAAATGAATACCCTTAGTATAGGAAAATGATTTGGTAATTAAGTGATAAATGTTATTTTGGAAGTTGTTCACTTTGTTGTATGGAAAATAGAATAGTATGGGATTTCATTTGAGGAGTAATGGTGGATTTTTATCTATGTTTTTATTGTGTATTTATAGTGATTTGGGTTGTTTATGGAAATGATTAGGTTAATTACTTCTAAGTATGTGAATTTAAGAGTAATTAATGTCATTTGGAGATACAATTTAATGTGGAAGACTACATTCTTATAAGTTTTGAGTTTCAATATTAGTTTGGATTATATTGAAGTATTTTAAGGAAAATTGATTATTGAATGGTATTTATTTAACTTTGGGGTATTGATGGTTTAATTTTAGAAACTAAGATTAGTGTTTTTTTTTCTCTAATGGAATATCCATTTGGGGGGTCATTAGATATTATACTAACCATCTTGGTTTTGATTAATCTCTAAAGACAAGGTAAACATATAGTTTATCCTACGTGGATCATGTATTTCTATAGAAGTTTATTCTAGCTCTTCCATTGTGACCAAGTCTTCTTGAATACTCATTGTTCAAAAAAATGAGTTAGTGGTAAAAAGTTATTAAAGAATGAAACTCTACTTAAAAAGTAAGTATATATCTTTATGTTATTATTCAATATCATAAATTAATTCCTCGTCCTTATGTAATGTAACTTAAAACAAAAAAATGTTGTCCTTTTAATTTTCCTACTAGGAGACTAAGGACCGTTTGTCCCAACACAAGTTTGTGATTTTCTTATTGTTAACTTTCTCTTGATCATGTTTTCTATCCCTTTCCATTAGAACTGAACACTTAGTTTATCGTCCATATCCATGTTTTCCTACATGGAATCCTAGTATGGGTTATCTTGGATGACCTTTATACCTCTCTTCCTTTCTTTTAATGTGATAGTTTTATTTAGTCTTTTTCCAACGTGGGACATTCCATTATATTCTCAAGCCCAATTTTAAAAAAATTGTGAGGACGCAATTTATTGAAGGAGGGGATAATGTAACACCTCAAGATTCCATGGTACGTTTCCCTTTGAATAATTCAATGACGTGCATTGTACACAACTTCGAGATCTAACACACCACAACCAATCAAACTAGCCGTTATGAATAGTAATACCTAATTTTTGAAATTTTATAAATTTTATCTTTCGAAATGGACTTCAGTTTTGGATTGGTAATATCGAAATTATCTTAGGGTGAAATTTTGGTACTTTTCAGATAACTTTCAAATTTTGATGAATAGTGAAAATTACTAAATTTTAATTAAAAACAACTTTTTTAATCGAAATAATTAATAGTGATAAATTATTAATTTTAATGGTTTTAAAGTATATTTAGAATTTATTTTTACCATTTAATACAATGTTGTTCATTGGATGAGATTTCACATTTAAACCAGACATAAACAAGTTTCAATCTTTTGATAGTTATTATCTCTTAAAAACACGCTATTTGTTTTGAAGACAGGAATTAATTTTTAAATTAATTAATTCAACTGATATGTTTTGAATTTGTTAAAATATACATCATTTTTGAATTCATAATATCAAATATAGCTTAGGCCTAATTTTTGGTATTGTTCTGAAAAACTTCAATTTTTGATGAATAGTTAAACCACTAAGTGGTAGTTAAAATACTGAATTTTTCATAAAACATAATTTTACTGCATCTGTGAATGAAATTTCAAAAATCCGAGAGACACGGTTAATATGAAGTAGTAAAATGTGGTTCAATGATATGAAAATAATTTTTCGTGAATAGTAACTTTTTACTTTTATTTACCACAGTTAAAAGTAAATTGGGTAATTAAGGGTAAAAATGATATTAATATTACCCTAAAACATGTCCTAATTCTTTTGGACAGGTGTATCTCGACCTAAAATAACCTTAGGAATAAAATATTATCATTTAGGTCCACTTGGATTAGATTAGGACATTTATTATTATTTAATTCAAAGAACAGTTAAAAAGTTAAAATCAAAGTGTATTTACTAAAAAATTTTTAATATAGGGTTATACATAAGATAAATTCGTTTATAAATATTCGTTAGAAATATAAAACGATTTCCTACATAATTATATTTTATTTATAATTTTTATACATTAAATAATTTAATCTATTTATGATACAATGATGATGTCATGATTACCATAATAGTGAAAAATTAAAATAATTGATATTATAAATACCCAAATAAATATAATTGGAGACTTTTATTGAATTACACTAATTTTATAGGTTAATATGACATATTAGGATTGATTTAATTTACGTTTTTCGAAGTAATCATTCTGTTATGATTTTCACAAAAATCAATTATTGAATAGTGTCAAAATTGACATAAAAGTGTTTTTAAAACAAATATTATATTATTAATTGATATTAAATTCCTAAAAATATAAGGTTCGGCCAAAAAACTTATATCATGATAGGTGGATCATTAATGGACCACTTTGGGGTCGCTTGGATGTATATAGTATGTTTATTAACTATATAATATAAAAATACAAAGTGACATGGTAAATGTCAAACTAATTAACTAAGAGTTAAAACTAAAAGATAAGGTTAATATAATGACCCAAACCTGTCTAAATTCTATTGTTTGAGTGTTTTGCGGCCCATCCCCACCTTAAAATTTAACTAATACACTTTGGAGCTATTAGAAACTGAATATGAATTTATTATAAAATAATATTTCTAGCTTTTCCAAAGGTGCCCCTCACCCCTCTTATAAAAGGCAACTCCCCCTTCTCATTAATTCACACCTTCAAAGCCTTTTAGTTCGGCCAAAACCTGCCCAAATAATCTCTCAACTTCTATAAATACAACCTAGAGGCCTTAGTTTTATCAGAAAGCCAACCTAAGGATCACTTTTGATCAAATCAAAAGGAAGAACCCGAAGAAGAGGTAATGTTTTCACCACCCTTTTTCAAATTCATTTCTTATTCAACTTATTCTTTCTTTGTTATTCCCATTATAAAATAATGAATACAGTATATCCTATATACTATAATATTATTATAAATATTTCACAACCATATTCAGTATTCTATCCATCCTTTTAATGACATGTCACTATACGTGCGTACGTACGGATTACCGTCTCCACGTCGTGGTGTAATTGTCATTCAATAAATTATTATTTGGATGAGTATAATAATGATTGGTAATTCATTTAAATAATAAATATAACATGATAATTATTCTGTCAATATGATATACCATCCAATTATATATTATTTTAACATCAAAAGAATGATATTGTCGCTCGTGCGTACGTACGGACTACTGTCTCCACGAAAGCGATGAGATTTATTCTCCATTGTATCCATTCATGTATAATTATCATTTGATGATTTACAAATAATTTTTAAGGAATTGATATAATTCTATATATGAATAAGATACAACCTATCCATAACAAACACGTCTTATGTAACAAAGAATATAATGGAAAACAAGTAAGTTAACACCCGAAATGACGATAATACTAAGATATTATTAACAAATCAATGTTAAAATATCATATATGATATCATATTAATGTAAATGATTCTTGTATAATTAAATAACAATTATTTCACCATTATACAGGAGGTTAACCTACCGTCGACCAAGGAAAAAGTACAATGTAAGGGGTTTCTTATCTCACTCCTAATTTCGTGAGAATTCCATTGTTCACCACTTATATATAGCATGTAGAGTATGTGTACATCCCATGATTGTATTCATTGTGTAATATAAATTAATTTATGGGTATTTACATCATCATTTTATGATCCTTCTTTCATGGGTGTATGTTTCATAAGTTACCTCATCGATAAGGAAATTTTAAATTTCAATTTCCATTTATTCGGATTTACGCAAACTTCATTGATTATTTTACACTGAGATTATGTGTGGAATAACTATTAATTTGCTTGTGTCATAATTTACACTCCCCTTTTCTGTGGATATACTTTTGATACACATAATCACTCCATTGATAATTTCTCAAGTCATCGATATGAATTTGATAAGAGTAATTTTAACTCATTCTCCATTTATTGAGTTAAACATCCAATTCATTGGTGTTATTTTTACAAGATTATGTGTGAATTTAATTTGATTGTTTTACACTTAATATCCAATAATATTTAGTGTATTTATATTTGTCACACATAACTATGTCTTTTATTTATCCTTAACCTAAGGATACGGCCTTTATGAGATATTTCATCTCAATTTACATTCCATTGAGACTTCTTTGTTGTTATACACCAAATCACTTTTATGTGGTGTATATAATGTACTTTGACATATTATATCATGAATCTATTTATTCTCATGATATTAAAATGTTTTTATTACCTCAATTATTTGTATTCAAGTGTCTCTCTTTTGGTTAGAAACTCTAACTAAAATATCATTTTTAGATGTTTTAAAGACTTATTCTTCTAAATCTTGCTCATGAATGTACATGTTTTAAAAAATGGTTTTAGGGATTTATTTATATGGACATTAAATTTTTAAAATCAAAACTACTTTTAAAAGTTTCAATGTGGTATGGGACACATTGATTTAAAAATCTATTTTTAAATGGATTCTTGACAAATAGTGTGACTTTTAAATGTTTTCAAGAAAAGGGGGATATTTCTATCAAATAGTTTTGATGGTTATTTTCATCGATGTCAATATCATTCATTATTATCGATTGAGGTTAATATGATACAATAAAATCTCCCATATTGTATCGAATGAGTTATGTTTGACTGTGGATGTGCTATTTTTATACCATTCATGGTTTGTGGTTAAAGTATTGACATTTCGTATGCTTGTTTTAATACGAATGTTTATGTTATGTTTAAACATGTTCATATGAGGAATGCATTGGACTTAGTAAGTGACGGGTGGAGCCCACTATAGCTCCTCAAGGCATCAGTAGGTCTCATGAGACAAACTAGTGTCTTGGCACAAGGCCTTGACAAAATCTAATTTGTAGTCTTGGCACGAGGCCTTGGCTATGTGGTTATGATAGTCCGGCATTATGCATTCTATCATTATGAAAGTGGTTATTGATATTTCATGTGATTGTTTCACTAGTAGAATATCCATGTGAATACGTAAATGGAATTATTTAATTTTATCATTGCCATATTATGATGAAGTTAAAGTTTAAAAGGCTTTTGTTTTAGTTATAAATTGATTAAAGTGTTTATGATTATCTATGAAAACTTATGCTATATTGTTATCCTTACTGAGCATATGAGATCACCCCTTTCAATGTTTTATTTTTCCCAGGATATGAAGAAGTAATTTATGAATGACCTACATGGATAGTATGAGGGGATATGAAGACAAGATGTTGTTGTAGTTTTTTTACCTTATAATGTAATGTAAGACTTATGAATATATCTAGTGTTTCCAAGACTACTAAACTAATAGGTCTTTCAAGACTTGATCCTTTGTGATCATGCCAATGTTATGTAATAATGCACCGACTCTAGGTATCTAGGTTCGGAGCGTTACAATGTCAAGGATAACACTGTATGGATGCATCTATAATAGATAGTGATCCCCACTAGACTAATGTAGCCCCAACAATAGTCTACATCCCCACAAAACATCAAGAAAGATAGTATGACCTCCAACTAGTGTACTGAACACTAGAAGAATGAAAAGTCTCTTTATTTCCATCCCTAGATCATGGGATAGATCGGGTGAAACAAATAAGTGAGAATATCCTAAATCCAACATGGTGAAAACAAGAGTACTAAACAAACTAATCATACATTGAAAGATCTTCAGCTCTGCTAG
Organism: Viscum album; assembly: GCA_963277665.1. Lineage (NCBI taxonomy): Eukaryota > Viridiplantae > Streptophyta > Magnoliopsida > Santalales > Viscaceae > Viscum > Viscum album. The sequence goes on along the minus strand of OY728119.1, from coordinate 483,613,532 downwards.
AGCTGATTCCTCTATGGTTTGAAACTAACCACACCCAGCTCCTATGTCCCTCTACTATTGGCCTCCTCCCTGACCGTACCTGGTTCAAGGTCCCCATGGAAAACCTAATGTTGGCCTCTACTTGATTCATCTCCCCTTAGTGGAGGAGGAGCCTGAAAGTTTTGATGCTGAAACTGCATAGCTGACAACTGCAGCTGAGGTAGGCACTCAAACATCCCACCTCCACCATACTAAGCTCGAAGTGGGTATTGTATTTGAAGGTTCCCAAAAAATCTACAATATAAACACCTCAACCCTATGCGTTTGAGAAAAGGATGAGGACCTGAAGGTTATAATTGAACGTATTGGGGTCAGCACCCCTTCGACCGAAACCTAGAATGTACTAATGATAGAGACCTACTATTAACATACTTCTCCTTTTAAGAACTCAAATGGATCCCCTCTTGTGGTAAACCTCCTCATGAGTGTATCTTATCCAATACCTTATCCTTCTTCTGAACCTCTTGTGGTAAACCTCCTCATGAGTAACCACATACTGGAGGGGAGGATGGAGTTCCTTCTCCAAAAGTCTTGACCGAGACTCCTAAACTATAAATAGGTCTAGGGAAAAGTGAAGGAGATCCTTAAACTTGATCCCCAACATCCCCACAGATGTACTATTATACTAGAGTGGGAGAATCTCCAGCCTATTATCAGCCTTCATCATTGATGAAAGGAATTCATCTCAGAATTCCTTCTCAAATTCGACACACAGAGCATCGGTCTCCTTCTTCTCCTGGAGTTAAAGAGTCCACCACTAACACACTACTTATCTTAGCTGGATAGTTACCAGTGGAAACAAATACTCTGTCAGAGATCTTATTGAGTTGAAAGTGATAAATATCTTCTCAAGCCAACTCTCCATCTTTGTATTTAAAATTTTCTTTCGTACTCTTCTAGAGTCTTTCATTTGAAAGCAGGAAGTATCTTCTACAACTGATTTCCCTCTGCATCTGGATCAACCCTTCACTGATCAGAGATATTGGCCTACTGAGCGACCACTACCTAAGCCACTCAGATGACGACCATGTTCCATAGCTGAATGGTAAACAAGGAATTACTATACTCGAGTATTATGGATTTTATTTAGGATTAATTTAAACTAATTTTTTATTTTAATTTCCCAAATATACCCAAAAAAACAGGAACACAAGGCATCATGATGCATGTAGCTTTTCTAGGGTCTCTACCCCGCAATCGGTGTAGCCTCAATTGGTCGTTAAGTAATATCAGAGTCCTTACATCAGATCACAAGGGGGTTAAAATCTTGTTTTATTTCCAGTCTTACACGGCCTACGTTAGGCAATAAGATCACCTAAAACTGTTTCCCTATAAACACATGCAATCCTCTTTGTGCCTAACTCCAAACTCCATCCCATTTCTCATCAATCAGCCTCTAACACCATTATATCATTTCCCACCTTCTTCAGGATGAGAGAAGGGATGGAAATATGCTGAGGCATTCTTTCCTAAAGATAAAGGAGAGATAATAACCCCCAAGTCTCACCTCTAATACACCCCGAGGTGGAAACCAGCACCAAGAGTATATAAATCTCACAAAAAATGGGAGGCATTACCCATTTTATAATAACCAAGATCAGGAGATAAGATGTATCAACTTAAAAAACCCCAATACATGTGTATATAAAGAAACTAAAATCCATCACACATGCATATTTAAAGTAAAACAACTATAAATATAAGGAAAACCCCAAAGTAAGTACCAAAATAAAACTAAGCAGTGACACAACAACTGTCCCAAAATTCTGAGCTAGTAAGGTCCATCATGATCTATGAAATCTCCCCAGAAACCTGATAACTGTTTTATATACATAAAGTGAGCATAAAAGTATACTCAGTAGGGAAAAACCAAAGTCACACTTACACAAGTGGGGGAAACAAACTATTTCCCTTGTGAAAAAACATCAGAAACTGAAAAGCACCTAACAAGGTATACTATTCACCCCAACCTCACCAAGGCATGCAGACCAAATAATTCAAGTCAAGTAAGTAGTAAGAACATCGATTTTAGGGTACCCCACACCACTTTCAAAGGGTTAAATACATATCCATAATGAAAAATTTCGTGATGCTGCCATGTTCTTCCACAAGAACCATTATCACAACCGGTCTGCACACACCTGGGGAACGTACCACATCACATCTCACTGACAAACACTCGGGCCATAAACCAAATCCCTATCTCGAAGACACCTAGGAATCACCATAAAAATGATCATGAAGACACGTAGGAATCTCCACTTAACTCATCCTAAAGACACATGGTAAGCACACCTTTCTCAGAAACACCTGAAGCTCACAACCACCACATCCTTCCCAAAGTGTCTCAGGCTACAAATTCCTAGAAAAGAGAGTATAGAATATCGAAAAACCAAAAAAACCCCATCCCATTGGGATGTTGGTATAGGAAAACCTCCCCCATAATAATAGGGGTGTTCAGCACACAATGATCAAAATGGGTCGGGTGCATGTATAAATCACACGGAACTACATGTATATATATGTGGATACCAAACACTCAGACTAACCTATAAATTTTCATAATGACAACCATCCCACACAAAACATATCTTTCTGACACCTCTATGTGCACATATAAAAATGAACAATGGTTACTTCCCAATTCAATAAATAAACCCTGCTTCACTACAAGCCACAACTCGAAACATACCCTCATCCAATTTATTTAACCGAATGTCATTATTCATTATCAATTAATTCATTTATTTATTCTATCCCTAACCTAGAATTTAAAAAACACCACAAATGTTATAACACAAAGAAACCATACCAACCACTACTAGATCCAAAGGAAAGAAGTTCCAATGTAAAATAATCCTTTCTAACACAAATTTATGAAATAACGGTATTTAGAAACTCTGATAAAAATTACCACACATGGTAACCCAAACTTGATTCAAAATCATCCCTCCTAAACCATCCTTGGAAGCCCCACTGCATGAAAATCACCACATTCATAAAAACAAACTAAACTAAACAAGCTTGTAGTCCCATTTCACACTCCCCTTTCCCTGGATACCGCTACAATACTTATTCAACATCATGCCACCCTATCCTTCCTCTCACCAAGTAAACACCCCAACACACATCATTACTACCATGCTCAATATCCCCATTGTACAACAACACCATACCCAGCATGCCCATAAACATGAACATGACACCACCCAATCCCGCAACCCCGCTACCCAACCACTACCTAGATGTAGTCCCACATAATAAAAAGTTAATACATTATATAATTAACCAATCTCTTAACCTGAGATACCATTTCACCACCCATACCATTCCATACTCACAAACACACTTCAAGCCACAACACCACATGAACAATAGAGACACACGACCGAACAGAACCACACACATCACACAACCAAAGAAACAAGGCAAGTTTTATTCTGATTTTGCACCACTCATTCATTAATTACACTTGATAAAACAATGGTTATCCTAGAACAAGTTCAATCCCAAGGCATCAATTTATTTAATTGAATATTTGTGATTAACCATTTTCCAATTCCTATAGAAGTAATTCAAAAATCCCACTTGTGTGAAAACAGAGACCACTGAAGACCATGAATTTCAGAAGGATACAACCCACACAGAACAAGACATGGATCAAGGATAACATATAAAATAAATAAATCATCACCATTATACTCCAATACCCTCATTTTTTACTTATTATTATCTTCATTAAATTCTTTTCAACAATATTCACAAGGGACATAAGTACACCCACCCCTCTTGACGCACAAAAGAATGAGAGACAAAGGAATATCTACTTGGAATCAATTGACGATCAACAATTCTTCCTTGTGCCAATCTAGGGCGGCATGTGAGTAGAAGGAGAGAATTGAGGGGAAAACCGAACAACTACATCATTGGCGCATGAATCCTCAAGGAATAAGGGTTCTCTACGCACCAAAAAAAATGGAATATTTAGAAGGAAGAGATAATATTGAATTTAAAAGGCCAGATCCTAAATCTACAGTGGAAATTGTTTCAAATTCCATTAATGCCAGATCACGATTAATACCACGCGATTTAGGAGTCAAAGAAAGATTCAGGTTTTTAGGAGATAAATAAAATTTTAAATGGACCCAAAACCAATTAAATAATTGTATTTAACTCATTTAACATCAAAAGAAACATCAATAAGGTGAAATTTAAAAAATTGGAAATGAATCACTGATGGGTGAGTCACTGAGGTGACTCACCAACATGAGTTACCCACCTATAGATGAGCCACCAACGCTGAGCCACTAACACGAATCGCCGACAGTGAGTCACTGACGCGACTCACAGAAATTACCCTACATCACCACTCACAAACACTACTCATAGACACCACTCATCAATACCACATACTGATGCCTCAACCTATCAACACCTCGAATAAATGGCACCTCGACCTACCGATGCCTCAACCCACCGACACCTCGACCCACCAACACCCTGAGTCAGCTATGCTAAGCTACCGATGCTAACCAACTGATGCCTCGACCTACCGATGCCTCCCCCAACCAATGCCTGACTCACTGATGGAATAATTAGAAATTTGGAACACTCTTGAAACGAGCTACTGTTTCCTCCAAAAGCACCCCCAGCACTAGATTTTGACAAAGTAACAAACCAAGGATATCTGAGCCATTACATTTTAACTAGATGGATAAAAGTGAAAATGACCCAAAATATTATATAAATTTTATTAAATAAATTTATTTATACCTTTTATATCAACATATCTAAAATATGGAAATTCATTTCCACTTTCCTTTGAATATGACCCATATAATAATTTACGTAAATAAAATGAAAATAAAGATACCGTTCATAATTTTAATTTCTATAGTGCATTGGTACAGGGAAAAAACATTAGTTTAGTTATATATATTATTTTTAAAGTTATTTTTTTATCAGAATAATTTATTTTTAATTTTTAGATATGAAATAATTACTTTAAATGCTTAAGAAACACCAATATAGTAATTACTTAGTTTATATTAAGATAAATAAATAATACTAAATATATTAAAAGTGAATTAAATTGAATGACTTATTACCTTACAATATTTTTAAATATGAAGAAAACATGTTACATAGGTTTTACCTTAATATTTTCAAACTCCACTATTTTTTTGATATTTTTAAATTAAAATTAAATGAATAATTTTTTAAAGGTTGGGGCCAAAGCCTCATTTATTATTAAAGAAAAGCCTCTTTAGCTGGGTAGAGGGTGACCCATTACATAGACCAGAGGCCCAGTGGATATTTAGCCCATTACATGGCCCATAGGCCGAAATTATTGACCCATGGCCCATTATGTGAATAATACTTCTACAGTACATGCCTGCTGCAGTACCCGCTGCTGCTACAGTGCCCCACCGCCGCTATAGTGTCATACCACCCCTATAGTGAACATAATTGCTAAAATTCCACCACTACTATAATATGCTATAGTAATACTACATTTCCTATGCCCAATGGGTTTTTACATTAATTTTATTTTATAATAAATGATATTTTATTCAATGAACTAAAACTATTGAAAATAATTTATTCTTCCTAGTTATTTTTAAATGTTAATAAATATTAACTATTTATAACCCATGGAAATTTTTTTCTATTATATTCACTATATTGATCCCTGAATAGTATAAATTCTATTAGCGTGGTTAAGGTTAAAGTGGTGTTTTTTGCACGTTACATGCACTTGTGTTGAAGTTATTTTAAAAAACATACAAGATGTATATTTCATAATTTATTATATTATTTTGAATCAATGGGTCCAAATTAAATTTTAATTCCCACCTAAATTTCTTTTTAATGGATAAATTACCATGGTTAGAAAACTATTTACCATAGTGAAAAAAATGGTAAAAACAGGGATACTTCGAAGTTAAGGAATGAAATGTTTAAAACATGAGTTTAATTGTTTTGTGGAGGAGTATATCAACCATAAAATACATAATAACCCTTAATTATCAAAATTGGTGCCACATGAGGCAATATTAACCTCCCAAAAATTGAATACTTTTGAGTATTTACAATAATGCCACTCTTCATCAACTGTAAAAGGGAACTCACTCTCCCCACATGTCCACACCTCTCAAGCCATTTGGATCAACAAATATATTAACAAATAAATTTAAAAAGTTCCTAATACTATCCTTTAATAAATACTTTGTACATAAATACAATGAATCATTGCATTAGTGAATGGTTGATAACATCAGAAGATGTAACATTCTTCAATGACCATTTTCATTTTATTTCTTTCGAAACCCCCTTAATTCCTTATTATAAAATGATTATCTAATAATATAGGTATCTTAATTATAATGATATGTTTTTATGTTAATGTTATTACATAAAACCACTCACACTTCCATCAAATGGGTCATGAAATCATAGTTCGTGTGTACAATGTACTACCACCACATGAACCAATGTTTTCCTTTTTTTCATTCCCACCTTTCATGGTTGGGAATAATGATTGATTTATTATTTATATATGATATATATGATGTTATTAGGATTATAAAATTATTTTCTCACACATACAATCTTGTTTTATATTTTTTGAGTAATACGATAATGTTGTTCACGTGTATGAAAGACTACTGCATTGTGAAGCGACATTCTTCGTTCAGACTTTACATAGAATGTATTAAGGATGGGTTTAATAAAAATATGTGCTATATATATATGAAATAAAAAATTTAATGGTATGATAATATATATATATATGTAATTTGTTTTTCTTTATTTCATTTTGATAAGAAAATAGAAACAACATTCATGCGTACATATGGTCTACCATCTCCATGAATGATTTATTTCATTTTAAATTACTAAATATAAAAGATTAATATAAATAAAAATATAATGAATATATATGATATCTATATCATAGTTTAAATTAAGGATATTATTAATATATGATCCAAGTAATAGGGAAAAAATAAAATGTCATAACATATATGAAAAACAAAGTGGTCATTACATGAAATGTAATGTTTACATGTAATTGTTAATAAACGAGTAATAAATGGTCATCATAAAATCATATACAGTTTTATATATATAAGTATGATTCTATATTGGATTTATAATAAAATTATATTTATTGTATTGGAGTTTTGAACATGTATGAAATAAGTCATGACTTAAGGTAAGGGGATTTCTAGTCTCACTTTTATTTATAAGAAACTTATGCCATATTCACCACTATTTTATTTTGTGTGGTGTATATAATTATCTATGACTTGATAGATAATGAATATAAATAATTTAATTATAATTAATGTTTCAATTAATGTTATTATTTTATTATCATTATGATTCAAATGTTACTCAATAAGTAAGGTATTTTTGTCTCATTTTTCCTTCTTTAAGACATACGGTATGTTATGCACATATATTCTATCATGAGGAGTATATATAGACATTTTAACTATAATATAATTAATTTATTTATCTTCATCATATTTTAAGTTCTAATTTATGTTATTTATTCATGGGAATTATGTTTCAATGTTATCAAATGCATAAAGATTTTATATTATAATATCATAATTTATTAGTATTGTTTCTGATTATGTATCAAATGATGAAAAATAAAGATCTAACTATCAGTATTTTTCTTTACTTTTATTATCCTATGGTTATTTGTGATATAATAATGTAATGGTATGATTTTTTTCACTCTTTGGTACTTAAGATAATTAAGAAAATGTTTTTAAGAAAATCCAGCATTATTTCTCTTTTCAGTTGGTAATTTGTTTTATTCCAAAACTATGTTCTATAAAAAAGGTTTCAAGTCATCTATTAAGATTATTTTCAAGGAAAATGAGCTCGCTTATTTTTTAAAAGTGTTTAAAATTATTGTAAAACATTCCTTTATAAGTTTTTATATATTATTTTCAATGAAAAGAATTTCAAAAAACATTTATGTCTAAAAAATTATTCAAATAATTTTTCAAGAATCCTGTACATGTTTTCAATTTTATTTTAAATGGAAAAATGATTTCAAATTATTTTATTTTTTAAATAGTGTTTTTTCAAATCAGAAATGATATTTTCCTCAAGAAATGTTTTAAATGATCTTTAAAAATTACTCTCCATCCAATATTTCATCTGCTTATGTTATCTATGCCAAAATAAGGATATAATCCAAGGAAATCATTATTATTCTTTATCTGAGTGGTTTATGTTTATGATGAAATGATGTTTATGAAATATATTTTTATTCAAAGTGTAATACTATTATAAAATGATTAAGAAATCCATTTATTTACACAGATTATTATACGATTAATCGATTATGAAACCAATCTATTTGACAAAAGTTCTGATATAAATAAATGTTTATGATATGAATTTCATTTAAGGTTTTATGATATAATGAATGTTTATAATATTGTAGAATAAATCGATATTTTTTCATTATAATACATGTGGGACCAATATATCCCTCCAATTCACAGGGTAAAGATTTATATATTTAGTGAAATAGACATGGATGAAATGGGAATGAACCAAATACAGTAAGATAAGAATGAAACAGGGAATGAACCCAGTTTAGTAATATAAGGATGAAATGAGGAGAAAACTCGGTTCAGTAAATGAATTAGTCTACTATGATGGTATTTTAATTGATCCTTTAACAATATGGAATTTTTTTTATTCTTATGTGTATGCCAAAAATTCATTTCCATATGCCAATTTTATGCTTCAATAGATCATGTTCTTTTATACCTTTCTGATTCATGTCTTATGAAATACTAATCATTGTTCCATGATTCATGATTATGATCATTGATATGTATTCTATGTTTAAAAAATGTTAGGCTCATGTTATCATAATCTTATCTTCATGTTAAGCTTATGTATCTACCTTGTTTGCCCTTACTTAGCATCTGAGATCACCCTTTATTATGTTTCCTTTCCCTAGGTTATAAAGAAAGGTTTTAAGTTTGAGTACTAAAGTGTGATATCTTTATGAAAGACATTGATGATATTTGTACATGTTTGATTATCATGTTTTCATGTTTCTAAATGAACTAAACTATCATGGTCCTTAATAGTGTGTGTAATGTATTAAATATTCATCTAAAAATAGGTTATATCCATATGTGAGAATATTGGGTACATATAGTTGGAATCAAAGTATAGTTTTAGATAAAACTTAGAAATTGGTATGAGAAAACCTTAGTGAGATTCCTAAGGACATTTTTACGGATAAGTCTAATGATGAGTTATTGTATTCGAAAATGCCCTGGAATCTTGGTAAATAATAGGGGGAGTAGTTTCCATGAAATTACATCACTATCTAGATACTAAAATTGGATGTAGATGTGGAATAGATTTACCTAAGCGTAAAAACCCATAAAACACTATATCAAGATAGACTGAATCTGGTACTAGTACACAAAAACAGACCTTGCTGCACACCTGCTTTGACACTCTTAAGGGATATGATTTATAAATTCGTAAAACACTTTATGAACCATTATAAAGGATTTAAATAGATGATTAATATGAATTACCTATGATATACCTAAGGGGTCATATATTTAAGAATAAGTTGTCATGATTTAGACAACCTATAAGTGATTTTCTTGATTAGTTTGTTTCCAATTATGATCAGTGTTATTCACATTATGATTTTTTATTTTAGTCAATGGTGGGAACCAGAAGGAATTGGGATAACATTGAATGCGATGGATAATTTTATAATTATTATCCAAATGGGATGATAATATGAGGAAAAGAAACTGTGATTATACCTAATCAGTTTCCAAGGAACATGATTAACAACATGTACTTTTACTAACTCTTAGACTCACCAAATAAGTTAAAGAATGTGTATTTTAAGAGTTCAGGTTGTGTAAAATATAGAGGAAATAATATTTAGTTTCTTATGTGTTGAGAATGTTAGAAGAAACACCCAAGTGGATGTATTAGTGGAATAAAATGATGTTTTGACTATGGAAAAAAGGACACAAAGTAGGTTACAAAAAACAAAAAATGAAGAGTCTGGTTAACTCCATGGATGGTAATATTGGTCTCCATAAGATATTATAATCAATTGAAAGTTTCAAATATATAAATTTTGGGCATTATGAAAATAGATTTCTTAAGGGAAAAGATCATGAAGATAATTGGAAAGGTGGTATGAGTAATGGTTATACTTATTATGATGAGGCAACTATGAATGAATTTTAAAAGAAAACAGGTATAAAGGAATAAAATGTTAAAGAATAGTTATTAACTTAAGGATTAGGAGGAATGATCAAAGTATTAATGTATTTGAATTCATGGATAATATTATATGAATTGCGAAATATATAAGGATTTTTATAGAAGTGTTTTTATTAAGGATTTACATGAATATATTAAATAGTACTCATGCACCCAAAAAGATGATTTAATTATTAGGTTATATTTTAGGAAAAAAACATCACTAAGGGAATGTAACCCTTAATATGACCATGATTTTCAAAAAATGGTTTCTGGTTTGGATAATGATATACTGGATGAGAAAAAGTTTAACTGTATAGTGTTGATTACCTTGGAATATATTAAAGGTTAGTGGGAAAAGGGGTTTATATGATCATTGATGGAGTGCACATCATTTTCAATTTAATGAATATATTTAATAATACGCGTTCTCTATAATGAATAAGGAAGAATGAATGTTTTCATTATGGTTTTATGGTAATTTGGTTTATCACCATGTTTCAAGAGAATACATGATGACAATATTCAAATTTTAGGTATGTGACATTCACGATGTACCTTATTATACACAGGGGATCAATGTAAAGCTAATTTCAATAAATTTAATGAACTTATTTCACGTGTTTTGGATTCTCATCTTTTATAAGGGTAAACAAAATAACTATATATTAAATGGTTTAAGTTTAACTTCATATGAGGTTTTAGAGATTAACATATTACTTGTCCATATGAATATTTATCAATATTGAATAACCTGTGAAACCCATTTTGTTGTGATGATATCTAAAAATAGATGAAACAGCTTATCATTATATTTATGGATATTATGATTAGTTAGGGATTTAAGGATAGAAAATTCAACTTCATTTCTTGGATTAATAGTTGAATTAGAAATTCATAAATGGAAAACCATAGGGTGATATTTTGTATATGAAATTTAATGAAATCATATAAGTATATCTTCATATGAAAATTATTCAATATTAGGAAAAGGTTTTTCAAATAAAATATTTTCCAATTATCATATTTTTTTATGATATCAAGGAAATTTCCATACCTATTTGGGTTATGGTTTTATGTTCGTTAACTTTCTATGGGTCACCCACTTTCATGGGACTAGTGTTCTTTATCACTCTCTCCGACTATTTACATCTTTATTTAATATCTCAATATTTACTTCCCAACTATGTTATCAAATGTGGAAACCTAGTTAGGAGTTACTTTTTGGAACTATTATGTTTACAACTTTAAATTTTGAATGTATTTATTTTTATTCATTTGGATGATGTGGGTTTCTATGAAGTAATTTTAAAATGTTAATCCTTTGACGACCAAGATTAATTTCGATGGAGAAATTAATTTTAAGGGGGGTAAAATGTAATAACCTGAGATTTTGTGAATCATTTTTAAATATTTTTGATATTTTACATTACATGAAGCACTGATATTATCTTTTATTACATTGAATACTATGTTTTACTTGTGTTACACAAAATTCTAATTTCAGCCTGCATTACACTCAACTCTGAGTTTAAACGAAACATGACATAATATTTAAATATTATTATTTAATATGACTGTTTTAAATTATACATTAGAAGGGTGGGTATGAATAATATTAACTAATTTATGAAAATATGGATTACACATATTATTCTTTGGTTCCCAATTAATAAGAAATGAATATAAAACCCTTCTAAAAATAATAGGAAATCATTAAAAAACATTTTTTTGAGAACAAGTGTGTTTTATATCAATAAATTAGCCAAATAAAATTTAGTTAATAATTTTAAGGAAATTTATACATATTATATATTCTATTTAATTTTTAACATTTACCATACATTTTATATAGATTATAGATAATAATAAATCCAATTTTACCCTTAAAAACTCTATTTTTCTTAATAGCTTTCCGCCTTTTTATTGCACAATTATTTTGAAAATAATTTTTAAATATTTTAGAAAATTATTTTGATAAAATAATTTTTTTTTTGAAATTAGAATATCAAAATTATATTAGGTTTAATTTTCTATATTTTTCTGAAAAGGCTCATTTTTTTGAATAGCAAAAAAACCTAAATTTTAATCAAAAACTTCCTTTTTGTTTAATTTATTTACAAAGTGAAATTATATTTTAAAATGGTTTCAAATTAATATTATTTCAATTTTTTTCCATTAAAAAATTTTATGTCTTTTTCATCATTTTAATATTGAACTTGGATATGAAAACATTTGAAATTGTTGAACATTTTATCTTTGAAAACTAGTTTTCTCATCACATTTATGGGATTAATTTTAAATTAATTTTTTCCACCTATATGAATGGAATTTGGATAAATAGATTCTATAATTGTAATCATAATAATTTTAATTTTTTTAATAATTTTAACATAATTTATTACCAAAATGAATAGTGAATATAGTTAAAAACAATTAACGTTGTTGAATTAAAAGTGGGGTTATTTGGGGGCATGGGATAAACTAGAATAATAAGAGAAAAAATACCAAAAATATTTTCTAAATTGTATTTAATTGTTTAATTCAACATTTTACATCAAAGACTCCAAAATATAGAAATTTAATTTCCCTTTACGTAGAATATGAAACATATAATATGTTATGTAAAGAAAAAGATAAAAAATTACATTTCTTCTCTTTAATATCTATAATGATTTGGGATAGGGAAAAACAACATTAGTTCAGTTATATATATAATTTTGAAAAATAATGTATATTTTTATCATAATAATTTATATTTTATTTTTTTAGATGAGATAATTAAATGAAATTCTTAAGAAACAAAAACATATTAATTATTTAGTTAATAATTTATTAAAATAAATACTGTTAAAGATATTAAAAGTGAAGTAAATTGAAATAATTATTGTTTTAAATTGTTTTTGTCGATTAATATATTGTTTTACATAGGTTTTACCATTATTTATTCGAACTTCATCATTTTATTGATGTTTTTAGATTGAAATTAAAGGAATAATGTCAAAATTAACTTTAAGGTTATTTTATAACAACTGATATTTTATTAAATGATTTAAAATTAATAAAAATACTATATTCTTAAAATTTATTTTTAAATGATAATAAATATTGAATATGTTACATTCATGGAAATTTTTTTCTTTTATAATGAATATATTTATCATAAAATAGTCAAAAATATGTTAGCGCGATTAATGATAAAGTAGTGTTTTTCACATTACATGCACTTGTGTTAAAGTTAACTTATAACACAAAAATGATTTATATTTTACAATTTAGATATAATATTTAGAATATTTAGTTCTAAATTATCTAGTAATTATCACTCTAATTTATTCTTGATGGATAAATCAACTTGGTTAGAAAACTAGTTACCATAGTGAAAAACCTACGTGGTAAAATTGGAGACACTTAGATGTTAATGAAACAAAATTTTAAAACATGTGTTTCAATGTATGCTGGAGTTATGGATCGACCATATAATCCCTAAAAAAATTATTTATTATTTTTGGTGCCACTTTAGGTAATATTAACCATCCAATAGTGAATGATCTTGATTATTTACAATAATTCCACTCCCACTCCACTATAAAAGGTAACTTAGTCTCCCCACTTCTCCACACCTCTGAAGACATTTTTATCGACCAATTTTTGACCAATTAACTTAAAATATTTTATCTCCTCATCTTGGAAGTCTTATTTTTAATTAAATCCAACCAAGAATGGCTTTAGTGCAAAGAAAATGTGGATTCCCAATGAAGAGGTACATCTCAATGAGCTTTTTCATTTTATTTCTTATTCTACCCACTTAAATTCTTATAATAACATGATTATACAATAACCTTATTATATAAAATCTACATAAAAAATTTTATATTACGGGTATAGACTACAACCATGCAAAAATTCATCAAATGCTTTGCGAAATCATCATTGACATGTAGGATGGACTACCACCACGTGAACCGATGTCATTCGTTTTTCCATTACCACTTTTAAAAGTTGATAATAATGATGGATTTATATTTTATATATGATATATTTTATTTTTATGATATTATTATTATTCTATAATTTTTATATCACACATAACATCATGTTTTCTAGTTTGTGGGAATACGATAACGTCATTCGTGTGTATGGTGGACTATCACATAACAAAGCGATGTGATCCATTCATGATTTACATGAAATGGATTAAGGATGAGTTTAATAAACATATAATATATATATATATGACATAAAAATTATAAATAAATTATAATATATATATATATATGTTTCATTTACTTTTTTTCCTTTCAATATGATAAGAAAATGGAAGAAACATCCAATTGTACGTACGACCTACCATATCCATGAATGATGTATTTCATTTCCTATCACTAAATATAATTACTTAATATTAATATATATATACTGAATATATATGATATTTATATCATGTTTTACTTTCTAAAGATGATAATACCATGATCGATGTAAGCGAATCGAAAATAAGAAGTAAAAACATATATGAAAAAATATAGTGGTTTTTACCCAAAATATAATATTAACATGTAATTGATAATAAATGGGTAATTGGTTATAATAAAATAATACATTGTATGTTATATATAAGTATTATTTTTAATAGATGTATAATAAAATTATATTTATTATACAGTAGTTTTTAACTTGTATGAAAAAATTATGACTTAAGGTAAGGGGGTTTCTAGTATCACTTTTATTTATATTATGATTATACCTTATTCACCACTCATTTATTTTATGTGGTGTATATACTAGAATATAAAATTATATATCATGAATATAACACATTTCTTGATTTTAAATGTTTCCATTTTTGTTATTTTTCCTTGATGATTACAATTCAAAAGTTACTCATGGAGTAAGGGATTTTTTTCTAAATTTTCCTTCTTGGAGATGTACATTATGTTTTAAACCTATATTATTTCATGAGGTGTATATAAACAACTTTTACATTTAATATCAAGAATTTATTCATACTCAAGATATTTTAAGTTCCAATTTATATTATTACTTTTTGGGTCTTATGATTCAATGTTATCAAAGTAAAAAAGATTTTATGTTACAATATCATCATTTATCAGGACTGTTTATAATTAAGTCTAAAATGTAGAGATATCATGATCTAGATATCAATATTTCTTATGAATTTTATTATCCTTTGGTTATTCAAAATATATTAAGGTAATTTTACAATTTTTTTACTTCCTAACATGGAATCCACTAATGAGGTCCCTAAGTTGATGGGCCACATGGCCTCAAGCGCACCTCCCCACATTCCAGAGGATACTGACTAGCTGATAAGGACTAGGGTGTATCACTGGGGAAATTATACCCTCATTTAAGAGTAAGAAATGATAGATATAATAACTATATAAATTTACAGAATAACAATTATAATGAATAAGTACCATAAGTAAGCATAAACATCCATCGATAGATAATAACAATCAAGAGTCAGAAACTAAGTCATATAAAAAGTGATGATGATATAAGGTAATGTAGATGAATAAATAGAAAACATGGATACTAGTTAATAGAATACAGTACATGCTATACAAATTAACTAAAATACCAAAAAATGTCCAAGCATCATGGGAACAGACCTGATCATCTATCAATAATTTAATGCTTAAGAAAAAAAATCATGTTAGCTATCCAAAGAGGGATTCTTCCTCTTATCAACACCTGCATAGATATAATCTTCCTATATTCCATCATCATTTCAAATAATGTGTTAGATAAGTCTCAGTAGTCTACCACTAACGATGTCTATGCAAATCCAATTTATGTATATAATCTGAGAACTACACATATATATGTATATACATATATATATATGTAAATAAATTCTATAATTCTAACCAACACTCACTTCAACCTCCGCTGGAAATGTATCTAAACATGTAATCATATAATTAATTAATTGATGTTCAATGTAAATGGAATTGTCATGGGAGATATAAAATGAACTGACAAAGTATCATGATAATATTAAAAGATCCAATGAGCATTTACCCAAGTGGTAAAGGCTACTACTTGGAATCCAAAAAATCCAAGATCGAATCTAGGAAAGGACAAATTTCCGGGTCACTATAGTAGTACTGTAGCAGCGATGACACTGTAGTGATGGTGGTACAGTAGCAAGCATCATAGCAGACTGGGTACTATAGTAGTACTATTCACTGAAGGTCTCTTTGGGCCAAAAATGGGCTTTCATGCCTTGTATTTAATCCATTTTCCCTTGGGACTTCGAGCTATGTACTAGGGATCCCTCTACCTAGATAAAAAAAGGTCATTTCTTTAGTAATAAAATGAGGCTTCGACCCCAACCTTTTAAAAAATGATAATATTAAAAGAGGATATATTGTATAACCAATGTATCCTTGTCTTCATGGGTCCACAAACTCATTATATTATCTCATTTAGTCTAGTAGTATAGGGGTCTAAGTGAAATTTAAGGGGCATCTCCCCAGACTTTCAACTATTAAAGATTCCAACTCATTCCAGTGATTTCATCCAAGGTAAGAATGAGATAAGCATAACTGGTCCCAATGGGGTGAAATCTAGGTGCCATATGTTTGAAGACATAAATATGGATTCAAGGAGTGTAAATGAGGTATCCTAATATATAGAAAATAGTGAAAGGATCCTAAAATACTATAAGATGAGTTAGCATGATAATGGTGTAGTTTTGAAATGTGGAAGATGTCATGGATGGAATGAAACCTCTTAGGTAGAAAAATATGATATGATAACGACCCAACTCTACCAATAATATCAAATGGCTTGACATAATGAGGTAAGAGCTTCCCTTTCCCATGTATCCATCTATTACCAAGTCTAGGTGATACACATAGAAAAACATGATCTCTAACCTAGAACTCCAAGGGTCATCAATGACGACAAACATAATAATTCTATCTAGACTCAACAAACGACATACTATTTTTGATAAGATGTTCCTAATTTAAAGTCTATTTCAATATACAATGACCTAGTAATGCTGCCTCTCTTACATACAACTAGAACATGGGTGAAGGACATGACCTACCATAAAATTCCTCATATGAAGACAAATGAATCATCACTTGAATGATATTATTATATGTGAACACAATGAGATTGGTATTATTATACCTATAACTACTAAAAGCAAGGAATAATTCCCAAATATGGTCCTAAATAACAAGTATCATTCATTCTAACTGGACATCAGTTCGAGGGTGAAAGGCTATGCTCTGAATCACCTCTATACCAAGATCCTTTTTAACCCGTTCCATAAAATCAATGTGAATTTAGTGTCCCTGTCTAAAATTATTGTTTGAGGGAACCCATGTATCCATATAATATCATGGAATTAATTTCTTCCCAGCTCATCAAATGAGAAAGTCACCCAAATAGAAAGGAAGTGGGAAACTTTCATTAGTATATCCATGAATACCCAAATGGTGGTGCTATCTTGGGATGACCGGGGTAACATGACTAAAAAAATTATTACAACTTCCTCACATTTCCATTCCAATATTGGTAATGACTATAAGAATCCAGTAGGACTCTAGAGCACCAACTTCACTTGTGAATGTTAGAACACCTAGTGATAAAATATACTTTCAGAAATTTCATCCTAGACCACCAATATTAGTGAAACATGTCAAGATACACATTAGAGATTCCTGGATGAACTAATCACTAAGAAGCATGGGAATCTCACATTAGTTCCTCTCCCATATCTATATGAATCTAGATATGACTATGTATATATAGGATTCCATCTCCATCAAAAGACCAATATGAAGGTTGGTCCTCACTAGAAATACTCTCTCAGGGAACCCACCCCCCAGGATCAAAAACATACTCCTCTTAACTTTATTTATAAGTGTAGAGGTAAATGTCAATGCTGTAAGACAATATTTCACATGAATCTCATGAAACTCCATAGAAAGCTCAAAAAAGGTCCAGTCATTTCAATTCATCACTTGATTCCTATATAGCCTATGTCTGAGTGTTTTGAATCATTGAATCAGCCACAATATTTATCTTTCTAGGTTATTAGGAAAGCTAAAAGGTGAAGGAATGAATATATTCAACCCATATCTATTGTATGATATTTAATTATTGTTTTGAAATTATATATTTGAGGCTCTTGTGGTCAGTATACACCACAATGTTCTCATTTATCATATAATGTTTCCAGGAGTGTAAGGCATGGACAATAATTGCTATATTTAGGTTGTGTGTTAGGTAATTATGCTCATGAGGTCCCAACTAGTGAGACCCATACAAAATGACTCTAACCACTACATTATAAATTCACATAGTCTGATGCCCAATGCACCACAGAACACTGTATAACCTCTTCTAGGATCTTGAAGAATTAGAATTGGTGCTGAAGTAATCCTTCCTTTAAACTATTGAAGGGATTTTTCATATGCTTCTGACCACAAGAACATCACACCCATATTAGTAAGAACAATAATAGGTTCTTTAAGGAGTGATAATTCTAATATAAAATGTTTTTAGTATCCATCTATCCCTAAGAAACTCTGTATATCAAACACGTTCTTGGGTTTCTCTAAGGAAACCTCAAAACTCACCTTCTCTAGGTCAACAAATTCTCATAATTCTGAGATAATATGAACCAATAAGTAACCTTTTTCAATCTATAAGTGGAACATAACAATCATAGAATTAATATTATGCTCTCTTAGTGTATTCAAATGATCTCAACATTCTTACCATGGTTACTCTGAGTATAGGAATGTACCAGGATTTTGTCCACAAAAGACAAAAAAACCGAATCTGGATAGGGCTGTAAAACCCTATCCATCAAATCCAAAGAAATGGATGTAATTTTTTTAAGACTGGATGAAATAATGAGATACTCATAAAAACCATATCATAACATTTTTGGTTGTATGCATTATGTCTTGACTCATACATGATGATAGTTTGATCTTAGGCCAACCTTCGGGAACATTATAGCTCATCAGATCTAGTCAAAGAGATCCTCTATTTGAGGTAGTGGATACCTGTTATTTACTATATGCTAGTTCAACCATTGTTAATCCTTGTATATAGTAAGGGTCCCATCCAACTTCTTGTAAAAAATATTGTCGAACTCCAAGAAGAAGTACCAGGTCAGATAAAACCTTTATACTCCAGATATTCCAACAGTCATTTGAGCACATGGAGCCCAATAGTAGCCATAAATTACATAGGAATGGAAATTGGAGCTAATCCTAGAATGAGCTTAATCATATATGGTACCTCACTCATGAGGTAATCCAGAAAAATAATCAAGAAAGAAATCACTGAAACGATATACTATCAGAGGAAAGTATATCAAATGTATTCCTTGATCCTCCATGGAATGACTACTACTTTGAGAGGTAACTCCACCTATACCTTGATTATCTAGATCCAAAAGATGTATTATCTGGTGACCTTCATGAGGATGCTCCGTGCGGGATCTTTATCATTTCAAATTGACTGAAGAAATGATGATCAGATCTTGGTCTAATCTTCCCTCTCAATGGATGCGTTCAACCCAAAATGTGAATGATTGTTCCCGCCTCATCAGTTTGAACCTGAATCATGCTCAGATCTTGGAGATCTCCCACATAAAGATTTATATTTCACGGAATTCTTTTCATGAACCTCATCCATCATTCCACTTCAGAATAAGCCACCTATAATTAAATGATCTAGAGATAGAACCATCACTGTGGTAGATGACCCCAAGGCGATCAAGTAGAGACATGAGGTCTGTAGATTCTTGGTGCTTGGACATATTTCCTATGAAAAAGGATTGAATCCATAGTATTTATCTGATCTTAAACCACATATTTCACTTTTTTATAATTTCTCCAATTAGAGACTGATTCCCCTCAGAAAAGGTTACTTCCATATAATACTATAGCAGCAGGAGGAATTAAATGCAACATGGAAGCTCGGAACCCTAAACTTGAAGCCTGGGATCTTCCGCCTCTTAGAATGGAATTCCAATTTTAATTACTATATGCAGAAACAATCCATTGCTCATGTATGGGCAAGAATCCATGGACTTCCATAGATGTACTGGCATCCTAAAATTCTAAATGATCTTTCCTCTTGTATTGGAACACCTTTAAAGCTTGATCAGTAAACAATTTATGGAGATCTTGGACTTTATGACAGGGTCCTCATTAAAATTGATATGGAGACCTCACCTCCTGATCGTGTTTCACTGGATGCCAATGATAACCTCATTGAAGTAATATGTGAATTTGAAAACCATCCTAAATATTGTGAGGACTGTAGAATGGTTGGGCATATGATTTCTAAATGTCGTATTGTACAAAAAATTTTATAGCCGACATCAAAGAATGGATCATGGTAGGAGGTTCCTTGAAGGAAGGCTACTGCCACTATGTAGTATGTTAAAAGGAGTGATAGAAGGGCTTCAAAACAGGCTGTATGTGATAAAATGGTGAGATCAACCAAGAATTTAGTGGATCTTGCAGAAGAGGAAGAATGACATTATCTCCAAAATGAAAGTGTGGTCCATGATAAATCAATGGTTATACCAGTGGAAAATCAAGTTCTGGAGAAGGATCCTCAAATATTAGAAGAGGATATCTTTACTCCTGTGTTTGGAATGCAACAAGAGGAACTTTCTCTAAATCTGATTAGTTCAGGAATTAATGAGGCACTGGACATAGATTCTAATGATTCTGTTAACAACATTCTCCCTTCTAGTCAGACACAAATGAACACCATTCCTCCCAACCCAACTCAACATATGAATGAGGCCACTTTCTAAAAGGAAGAGGTTGACACTAAAACTAGAGATCAAGACATCCCCTCAGTGGAAGAGTTTAAAATTGAAAACGGAGATGACAGAGGGGACTACACTGAATCCACTCCTACATGAAGTACATCAGTTTACAAGAAGGGGGACCTGAGAAGGTCTGAACGTCATAAGACACCCGAGACATGGAAAAAGGGGATATTAACCGAAAACATGTTAAAATGAGGGTTCTATTCTGGAATTGATAGGGATTGGCCAACCCTGACACTCTTTGTTCCCTTAGGATACTAATAAGTAAATATAATCCTAACATTATTGGGATATTAGAGCCTAAGACCAAGAAACACAATAATGGTTATTTTCTTCATGGAAAGAGTTATTTAATGTTTGGTTCTATATAGTATTATAATTATGATAGATTATGGATTTTTTCCCACAACAATGTGGTTAACCCTCTTCTAATCTCTGAGCACGAACATGCCCTCACATGCTGGTTTACAAACTATGGCAGAAACATTCTATGCTCGATGGTTTTTTCCTCCAACAACTATATTAATAGAAGTGCTTTATGGAGTCATATTAGAAAACTATCTTGTTCCATCTTAGACCCATGGATTATCATGGGGGATTTCAATACCATTCTACATGTAGATGAAAATCTCGGGTATGTTACAAGTACCACTTCCATCACAGGCTTTAGAGCTTTTATTGAGGATTCTAATCTGACTGAAATAATTTTGTTGGGATATAAGTACACTTGGTACAGAAAACATTTCAATGGCAAGAGGGAAAGTAGAATTGACCATGCTTTTGTTAAAATACATATGCTTGAGTACTGGAAAACCATTTCATGTGTTACTCTTGCACGAAATAATTCAGATCATCATCCAATTATGGTTAATTTCATTGAAGAGAGGGAAACAATACCTCTTCCATTTAGGTTTAACAATGCTTGGACCACCCTAGAAGATTGTTCCCAGATTTTAAGAGATACGTGGGCCATGAAGGACTATAATCACAATCCACTTTCTTGTGTTTTCATGCTTCAGGTCCTTAAGTAGAAAAGGAACAATTGGGGCAAGAATAAGTTCAGCCTTCTTGACCATGAAATTGATTCTCTAGAAACAGCACTCCATGAGATTCAAGAATAAATTACTCTCAACAATTTCCCTAGAAATGATGACTGAGAAAAGACAGTATCCTCTGAGCTCCAATAACTGGTTGTGCTCAGGGAAAAAATTCATAATGATTTGTTCAATGTTAAGTGTCTTACTAATGGTGTAAAGAATACCAAATTTTTTAATGCACTTCAACAAGCTAAAAAATTCAATATGCCTCTATCTCTTCTGAAGGATGGAGACTCTATAATTGATGATAGATAGAGTCTATCAAATCATATTGTCTTATTCTATTATAATATTTTCAACGGCCCCACAAGAAATGAATAATTGATCAATGGAATTATCCCAAAGCTTTTCACTGATATGGATAACACTTTTCTTACATCAACTCCCATGGATGTTGAGATCAAGGAAGTAGCTTTTGGTCTTAAAAAATAAAGCTCACCATGGCCGAATGGTTTTACTAATAATTTCATCCAATTCTATTGGGAGGTCATACAAGATGATGTCTGTAAAATGGTTAAGCATTTCTTCACAGAAGGATCTCGCACTCATGGCTTCAATGGTCAGTTCACTGCATTAATTCCTAAGGTGGAGAATTCATGTGAGATTGGTTAGTTCCGGCCTATTTCTCTCATCAATACTATCCACAAGATCGTCACCAAAATCCTGGCCATTCGCCTTGCTCATATTTCTGAGATAATTGTCTCATGGAACCAGTTTAGTTATATCAAAGGAAGAAGGATTCAAGATTTCCTTATAAATGCCTCTAAATGTATAAATCTCCTTCAAAAGACCACATGGGGTGGAAACATTTATCTAAAGCTTGATATTAAGAACTTCATTGACACCATTGAATGGGGTTTCATTGGATGTATCCTGCATGAGTTCGGCATCCAAAACGGATTTATTCATTGGGTTAATGCTCTGATCAGTTCTACCTATATATCTATATTGATTAATGGATCTCCAAAATGTTACATTAAATTATCTTGAGGAGTGAGGCAGGGAGAAACTTTGTCTGCTATTATTTTTGCAATTGTTGAGGATTATCTCAGTCTCCTTATCCTTGATAGAGTTAACAAAGGAGAGATCAAAGCAATCTGTGGTGACAGAGGTATTTCCCCCCCCTCTCATGAACCTTTTGCTGATGACATCATTCTGTTTACTCAGGTAGACTGAAGGAACCTTAAAAATATCAAGAGAACTATTCTTCACTATGAAAAAGCTTCTTGCCAAAAGTCATCTTTAGCAAGCTGTTTATTTTCTTTGGGAGAAACATCTCGGCCTCAAAGAAGCAATGCTTGGTTCATGAGCTGGGCATAAGGGAAGGGTACCTTCCATTCATTTACCTTGGAGTAGCAATGTTTCTTGGAAAACCAAAGACCTCTTATTTTCTTAATGTTGTGAGACATGTTAGAAGAACTCTCTCCACCTGGAAGGGTAAGGTACTCTCAATGGTAGGGAGAATATTCCTAGTTAATCATGTGATTGTCTCAAAGCTAGTTTACTCCTTCATGGTGTAATCCTTTCCGGAATCCACCCATAAAAATATCAACACATTCATGATGAACTTTGTGTGGAGTGTAAGTATTCTTGAAAGTACAATTATAACAGCTCCACAGAAGATTTGCTACTTTCCACATAACATGGGAGGCTTTGGAATAAAAACATTACGCTTTTCAATCAATCTTTTCATGCATATTTCCTTTGGCATATAATCAATGATAAATCCGAGTCCCTAGATTTTTTCAGTACTAAACTTCTAAGAAGGATACTTTCAGGTAACATGAATTACATACAATCCTCAGTTTTTCCAGGTCTTAAGAAAACTTTCCAGAAGGTTAAAATGCAGTCTCACTGGATGGTCAGTAGGAACTCTTCCCTCCAATTATGGAGAGAAAACTAGAATGGTACGCCCTGATTCATAGTGTGGAGATACAAGACCTATCTACAAACTACAATTCCACTATTAAAATTCATCTTGAGTAGTATCATCAACTTCCACCTTAGATTGCACACATGGTCTCCTCCTATGATTTTCTAGACACAGATGACATTCTTATATGAGAACTAATATCAAATGGAACTATGAACTCCAAATGCTTCTATAAAACTCTCTTAAAGGTTTCAGTAATGGAACTGTGAACTACAACAAAAAATGGTTTCTTCCATCTCAAGCTACACTCCTTTGGTGCCTCCATCTCAATAAACTTTTAGTGGAAAATAATCTCTAGCGGGATGGGATATCCCTCTACTCCAGATGCGACCTCTATCATTAGCACCATAATGATATAAATCATTTGTTCATGTCTTGTAAAACTATACCCTCACTATAGAACAT
Organism: Viscum album; assembly: GCA_963277665.1. NCBI lineage: Eukaryota > Viridiplantae > Streptophyta > Magnoliopsida > Santalales > Viscaceae > Viscum > Viscum album. The sequence goes on along the minus strand of OY728119.1, from coordinate 483,588,916 downwards.
TATTTTTACCTGGTTTGACATTCAACCGCCATATGTGAATAGCATTGCAGAACTTCTACTACTACTCCCAACGTTAGAATTATCGAAGCAGGTTCGAATTCTATTCCTTTCCACATGTGCTGAAGTCATTCACGTCTTGTGGAAGTGCAGAACCAAGGCCTGCCACACAAATGCTGGAATAAATAATGGGTCGTTAATCTCTGAAATTGTGTTGGAGGATCAATAAGCAAACAATTCACATGCTGAAAATTGTCATAACTCAGTAAGGAATTTCACTATTCTAAAAAACTGAACACGCATGGTAATTATCATCGACCTCTTGGATCCATGGAAGTCTTCTAGTTACCTTCTTTTGTAGGATGGATTAAATGCAAATAGTATGGATCCTGAAGAGGTAATCTAGGTCCTGATGGATATGGTTTTGTCTTTAGAAATCAATATGGTGACTTCCTAGATGGGGGTCATGGTACGTGTGGACTGGCCATGACTCTTGAAGCAAAGATGATGGCTCTCATCAAAGCAGTTTATTTTTCTCAAAGCATGAATTGGACGAATATATGGTTTGAAAGTGATTCCGTTATAGTTTTTCAAGCAATTAGAATGGGTCAAATTCACCTGGCTTGGAAACTAACATCAAAATGGATTAAGTGCCTTGAAATACTTTCTTCAATTCATTATATCATTACACATGTCTACCGATAATCCCATCAACTTGTTGATTTCCTTACAAACATGGGAGCCTTTGGTGACACTTGCACCTATCATTCCAACACTCCTCGTGAGTTTCTCCCAATACTTTACAGAGATAAATGTAAACTTCCTTCCTTCATACTTTTGTAACCCATGTTTTTTTTCTTTAGTTATATGAAGCCTTGTTACTTTCTCTTTAAAAAAACCATGATTATGTAGTCTAGCTCTACTATCCTAGACACTCCACTCACCCTTCTGGAGAAAACTACCACCCTCTAGTGAGGAATATGATGCCCTACAAGGATAGAAATCCACATTGGTATGATATGGAACCAACTAGTACATACTGTGAATGAAAGTAAATCCCATCTTTTGAGGAAAAAGAGGTACAATAAAAAGGGATAAATTCCAACCTCAAGTGGTAGTCTATATGTTGGGGTATTCTCCCAGACCACAATACCAATGTTGTGTCTAGGATCATCACACAATATAAGTATTGAATTTCCATACCAATACTAAACTTGGTCTAGAACATGATTAGGGAACAAGAAGCACTTGTGTCGAATAAAATAGATACGATAGCATAAGTGACTAGAATAGTACCTCATACAGTCCATGGTCTTAATCTCTGATCCTCAGCTATCGAATGTAGGGAGTGAAACTAGACCGATCCACAACACTGTGCTATTGCTAGACTACCCTGAGTAGGTCCACTATAATGTCTTTAATAATTAAAAGTTTGGTTAACAAAGCCACACCATACTCTTTATCCTATTCTACCAGTGATAGTCGATGTCCCTTCCTGAAACGACATAACAAATCCTTCTCATGGAGGTGGAGTTGGTGTAGATCCTCTTCCACTTGAAAATAATGAAACGGTCTGAAAAAATCTTTGAAAATGACCCATATATCCACAAGAATTATAATTAATAAGCTTTCTATAACACATAGGATTTAGATGCCCTTACTTCACACAGTGATGTTATACCACAGAGCTACCAGTATAGGCACTTTTTTCTCCAATACTCTAATGAGAAACTTCAAGGTTATGTCACCTGCTACTGGAAGTACTATAGCCATTTCTTGGAACATATTCTCTACACCCTATATTATTGGATTATATCAAGTTGTGCACAATTATAAGATACTAATTAATGATCTAAGAAAAGTCATGTAAATGAAATATATTCACCTGCGAATAGATTTCATACTTGATCCCATCCTTGAAACAACATCCTCACGATAGCTCATCACTAAATAAATGTGGTGAGAAGTGTTGACATTTAGTAAAATGAGAGGAATAGTCCATGAATGAAATATAACCCTCTTATGAGTTCATAAATTCTCTGGAATAGTTACCTCTCAGTGTATAAGGGAAGAAACAATCATAGAAGGAAGTTTTGAAGTAAGCCCGAACCAAACCATGATGAAGAACAACCATATCAATTACATCCAATAATAATTTTAAAGAATAAAATTGTAAATTGGTGGTAACCATGACCCTCCTCTTTGGAGGGGTCACAAGATGTTCCAAGATAGACATAATGTCCTCTATCTAATACTTAGTAGTCTATGGACCACCATCCCCGGTAAATGTGGGAGGATGGTGCTGTTGGAACACATGAGTCAGATCAACCATTGTAGTTACAAGTCATAGAGAACCCTATATAGATTTCATCGTATATAGAAAAACCTTAAAAAATGATTGTTAGTTACATGTTTTGGAAAAAGGAGATACCACATGTGGAACCACATGAGGGATCACTAGTGGCTCAGGGCGCGCCACCTCCGGAGTGTGGTCCTCACCACACTCGTGGTACAAGAATGAAGGACATCATGGGGGAATATCTCTATAAATTACACGAACATGAATAATATAAATATTTGAGTGTGGATAGATAAAATATAATAAGTAGATCATAAGAATAAGGTCTCACTACCCAAGGTACTACCCCCAACTACTCTCTTTGAAGGCTAGGGTTTTGGTAAGTTTTCAAATTGATTTACAGAGGTTCTTGTATGTGAAAGGTTGATAAAATATTATATCTTGATTTACTAAAAACCATATCATTTAATAAGTCTATATTAACATTTAGTGTTTCATTTTTTTATATACATATAATAAGGTTGGATTTATCTACCCTTTTAGAATAAAAAATCTAATTATCAATAGCCTCAGTATTAAAGAGGGTGCTCTCCCGTTCACCTATCTTGGGTTTTCATTCTTTTGGGGAAGACCCAAATCTAGTTACTTTTCCAACATTGTTGATCAAATCACACATCATCTCTCTACTTGGGAAGGTCAATCTTTTTCCATGGAGGGCAGAATATGCCTTCTTAAATCAACCATCATATCTAAAATGGTTTACTTGTTCATGATTTACAAATTTCCTAGCAGTATCATTAAAAATCATAATACTTTCATTAAAAGTTTTTTCTAGACTGGTAATATCCAAGAAAGAGGGATTGTAACAGTTCCTCAGAATAAATGTTGTAAACCTTTAGAGAAAAGCAGTATTGGAATTAAAAGTCTTGATATTTTTAATGATGCTTTGCCAGCCAGGCCTGTCTGGAGAATGATTCATAATGCCAGTAATGCTATTGATTTTCTCAAGCAAGGATTTATAAAAAAACTTCAAAAATGAAACTTAAATTATTTTCATACCTCTATTTAGACCTCTATTAGATATATTTACCATAAGATCATGAGAAATTCTAGATGGTTAGTGAATGCTGATTCTTCATTGAAATTCAGGATTGATAATTGGATGGTTTCTTCCTTATATTCTTTGTGGACTCCCAACCATTCTCCTAAAAATATAAATATTTCCATTAAAGATGTTATTAACTCGAACATACATGATATTATTGATAACATTAACTTCATAATTTACAATTAACCCTTTTCGACTTTTGAAGACTTCCCTATTTGGGAACCAGCTCAAAATGGCATTCTTGACCTGAATGTTTTTTTACAATCATAATTTTTTTTAATCCAATAATGGTTTTGGGTGGTTGAATGATTTTAAAAATCCATGGATCAATCCTTCAAGACTCACTCTTATATGGAGAATCTCACACAAAAGAATTCCTACTGATGTGTGTGTCCAATCCTTCAGTATTCATCATTTCTCAATGTGTTGTTTATGCAATCAACATAGGGAAGACGTTAATAATCTTTTTATTTTATGTGCCAATGCCTTTGCTCATTGGAATTACATCTCTTACAGTTTTAATAGTAGATGTACTTTTACTGACTCTATAATCTCTCAGATTAAAATATGTGTCGATCATGATGCCTCTCAACAAATTAAGAACGTGTTATCTACTGCAGTTTCAGAATTGATGCAGGTGATCTTGTAAGATAGAAATAATTTTATTCACAACAAAGGATCACTAACTCTCATTGCAGGTAAATCTAGAATTCTAATTGCGGTGCAAGAAGCAGCTTCAATCGAGAAAGAGCACTGCAAAAACTCTATTAATGACTTTGAGATTCTTCGCAGACTTCAGATTATTGGAATCTTCAAGTAACCAAAACGTACCCTTGATGTTTTCTGGCATGTCCCGCTCCCTGGATGGAATAAATTGAACATTAATGGCTACTCAAAAGGAAATCCAGGCCCTGTGGGTTGTGGAGCTATTTTCAGAGATTACCTGGATCAATGAAAAGGATTATTTTATGGTACTTGTGGCACGAACTCCTTCCGTGAAGAAGAAATGTTGGATGCAATACATGCTATCAATTTTGCAATTCAACAAGGATGGAGGAAGATCTGGATCGAGAGTGATTCGACCAAAATCGTTCAGGCTATCTGAAATGGGATGATTCATCTCTCTTAGCCGCATACCACCTGCTGGATGAGATATCTTGATATACTTTGGGATATCAACTAAATTTTCATGCATGTGTATCGGGAGGTGAACATGATTGTAGATGATCTTCCCAACAAAGTTATCAACCATGAATTAAATTTTTTTGATACCCTTCCTCCTGAATTTCATTATTTTTATGAAAAAGATTGTAAAAAACTTCCATCTTTCAGACTCATGTAACTCCTTTCATAAATATTCAATAAATTTTTCCTTGGTCTTTTGACTGAGGAACCACCTTATTCAAAAAAAGGATGGATTAAATGGATCATCATTCACATATAATAAAGGCCCATAAACTTTTAAACTGAAAGAAGAACCCATTTAATTTTTTTATTACTCACCATAAAAACCAGTATTAGAATGTAATAGGTGTTATATGATGGATCAAACGGGTTAATTATGTATCTTAATTCAAAAGGGCCCATAAACCTCATGAATTGAAATGGTAGTTATTAAATCACATCCAAAACCCAGTTTAGGTAACCAGATATATATAGAATACATGGGTAGAAACTATCCATTTAAGATGTTACTATCAACCTATAAAGTATAAATCTACTTATATTTATGATGAGACTTTAATTAAAAAATTTCCATACCCTAAATAAATAAAATTGCACATGCATATATATAAAAACCACGGCTCACTCAAAAATGATAGCAAACCCAAGTAATTCAAGTAATGAAATGCACCTATAGGGATGGATTATGCATGGAATGTGTATTATTGGTGCCTATAATGATGCATGTAACAATTATTCTTTTCACACCTAAATAAGGTAAAATATCTGTGGAGAATATCAAATACCACAATTCATGTGCATCACCCAATTGTAAAAGGATATCAATTATAATAATTGAAATATAAAACCAAAATTTCCCATGCAAAGGAAACATGGTATTTACCCTGATTGTGGGGTAGATACTCCTAGGAATGAATCATACACAAGTTAGAAACATGTTAATAATATCATGTCTATATTACCAAAAAATAATACAAAATAAAAGAAAAACCATCTGATGCCACTTTGCGATGTACCGACCCAGAAGCCACTAATGGGTTCCCCGATCTGATGGGCCATATGGCCTCAAGCATGACTTGATGAATTCCAGAGGCTATTTACTAGTTGAATAGTCATTGGGTGTGTCTTTGGGGATACTATTCCCTCATGACATAGTAAAAAAACACATATAATATTAAGATAAAGTATAAAAATCACAATAATGATGAATAAGTATTAGAATTAAGAATAAACCAAGACCAATAGAACATAATACTAAAGAGATAGAAACCAAATCATATAAAAAGGGACGATGAAGTCATTTTATGTCTCTAAAAAATTAGAAAACATTGATACAAGGTAGTAGGATTTTAGTACAACACATGCTATAAAAAATAAAAAAATACCAAAAACTATCCAAGAATCCTAAGCATAGGCCTGATCATATACCTCCCAAATCCTGCCTAAGAAAGTAATCAAGTCAGGTGTACAAAGTGAGAGAGTTCCCCTTATTAAAACCTACATATATATAATCTATCTGGGTACAATCAGCGGCTTAGATAAGTTGTGGGATAAATCGCATTAGGCAGCCACCAATAACGTATATACAAATCTATTCCGTGATTATAAACTTAGAAATGTATAAATATATATATATATATATATATATCTCTGTGTGTGTGTGTGTAAATAAATGCAATAATGATAACCAATACCTGCTTCATCCTCATCTAGTAATTCCTCGGAACATGTAATCATTTAATTAATTGATTTATTTTTAGTTTAAATATAATAGTTACGTGAGATGTAAAAACACCAAAAATTTATCATGCTAAAAAAAAGTGGATCCAATGTATAACCAAGAAATCCCTGACCACATGGGTCATCAAAATCATAGTAGTAAGTCACAAACTCTGAAATGAAAGGGATTTGAGTGTAATCCAAGGGGTATCTTTCAAGGAATTACAGTGTAAACTATTCTAACCAAGTCCTTAGATCTCATCCAAGGTAAGTACCAGCTATGCCGGATTGGAATCAATGGGAGTGAATCCATGGTTTCATGTATCCGAAGCCATCAATATGGATCGAAGGGGTATATTAGAGGCATCCTAATATACAAAAAGTAGTGAAGGGATCCAATGAAACTATGACTAGAATCTTCTAGTAGATAAATAATAGGTCCCAAGGTGTGTATCTCCCTTGGAAATAGGTTCCTTGAATCGAAATGGAACCCTCTGAGTGCCCAAGGAATTCCCTGAGGAATCTAAGGGTTTCTCAAGTCTAACCACACTAATAAAGATAAAAAGGTTCATATTCAATCAACAGCTTATACATAATTCATTATTCATTTAAATCTATCTAATACTCATTCCTTTTAATAATTTAATTGTTTCATTCCATTAACTTTCACTAATGGAACAATTTATATCAAGGACATGAAACCATTTATGAATTTAATTCCATATTAAATTATTAGGTTCATTCCTTTACCTTTCATTAGAATGGAAATGTGTGCTAAGGTCATGCAATCATAAGTAATTTATTTATAATTATCTAGACCATGTGATATCTATTAATATAAATTCCATTTTAAATTATAATTATTAATTAATTAATTGGAAATCATACCTTAGAAGGATAAATTGACAATTGTATACAATATTCAAGGACTAGTCATTTCGAATTCATAATTCGACTTGTTAATTAAGGGATTACCATTATTATGGTCAAGATAGCGCACCTGAATAGTGTCTCAAATAAACCCACATGGGTTAAAAAGTCATAATTAAGGGAGAACCCCAATTGGTGTGGGATTTTTTGAGGTATCAACCTCCAACGATGTGAAGAACATGTATTGAAAGGGATATAGAACATGATAATATTGATTGTAAGTATGACATATCAATTTGAGAAGCCCGATGATAACAACGTGAACATAATGAAAATAATTTATAAAATGGAGAGACTTTTATGGATGAATCTTATAAAACCCACCATAAGCCTGTATCAATATCCTCATCTAGTATCAGCGCTCAGTTTATACTAGATCAGATGGAAATAAAAGAACAAATCAATTCCATGATGATAGAGATTATGAGCCTACATAAAAATTGTATCATCTAGGGAAATATGAACAGTGAACCAGGACTAAGGAATGAGGAAATTAACTATTTATATCCAACATGATATACATATCTAGATTTGGAGGTCAGATGAGGAAGATACCCAAAATCTTCGGTTTTTTCATCCTTGGGTTCTCCTGAATGAGAGAGAAGGGAGGGGTGATATTCTATCTGAAAAAGGGAGTCCATGAATCTTATTTTAAGAATTGAAGTTGGTAATTTACATGATGTGTAAATGATTTACAAGTTGTGTAAAAATTAGGATATACTCTCTCGAGAAAACCATTTACACATCAGTAATGGTTTCAACCATACCATTACACGTCATGTATTTGATACATGTCGTCTATTCCAATTACATGTCATGTACATGGCATGTATCCAACCTTCATCCTGCTTATTTATTCATTCCCAAAAAACATAATCAGACCTTGTCTCATCTTTAGGGTCTAATTAAAAGAATATTACTTAAAGAAAGGATAAACCAAAAAACAAATATCCATAGATAAAATAAAAAACTGGCTTCTAACACATTTTACCACTATTTGGTACTTAATATAAATAATAGAATGTTTTTTAAGAAAATAAGACATTATTTATATTTTCATTTATTATTATTTTTTATTCCAAACCCATGTTTTATAAAATTGTTTTAAAAAATTATTTTAAAGGATATTTTAACTCATTTTCAAGGGAATGTTTTTTGGAAATGTTAAATGTTTTAAAAAGTGTTTCAAATGATTTTAAATGATTCCATTATAAGTTTTCAATGTTTATTTTGTAATATAATTATTTCAAAAATGTTTTGTTTTTAAATAGTGCTTTAAATAATTTTTAAAGATTCATTTAATTGTTCTCAAGGTAATTTTCAAAGAAAAACTACTTGAAAAATGGTTTTATGTTTTAAAAAGATTTTTTCAATGTGGAATGGATATTTTCCACAAGAAATGTTTATATTGATCTTTAAAAATTATATTCTACATAATATTTAGTCAATTGATGCAACCTATTTCTTACCAGGGATATAATCAAATGATAAAAATCTTATTCTTTATGTGAATCATCTTTTTTTATGATGAAAATTCATTTATGAAATATGTTTCTCTTCAATGAGTTATACCATAACAAAATTTTTATGAATATTTCTTCTTTTCATGGGTTATTAAATGATTAAATGATTACGAAACCTATATCTTCAACACATGTTATGATATTAAAAAATATTTATGATACCGATTTAATTTTATGGGTTACGATATGATGAATGTTTATAAACTTATAGAACACATAAATATGTGTTTCATTATGAGATAAGTGGGACCTATATCTCCCTCCCATATATTGGGAAATGATTTATATATATCATGAGATAGACATTGCTAGAATATGGAGTGCACCTGAAACAGTTTTATAGGGACGAAATGGGGAGTGAACACAGTTTAATAAGATAGGTCTAGAATGGGGTGTGAACTCAGTTTAGTAAAGGGATTTGTCTACTAAAATGGCCTTGGTTGTGATCCTTGAACAATATGGAAATGATTCTTCATTATTATGTGCATGCCACATATTCCATGTATTAGGACAATTATACACTCTTATGGATTAGGTTCTTTGATTCTCTTAGGATTCATGTCATACGAATTTCCAATATTTACACCATGACTCATGATTATGATCTTTGATATTCAGGGTATGTTTTTCAAGTGTTATGAACATGTTATCATGCCCTTATGTTCTTGTTATTCTTACATATCTTCCATGTTTAACCTTACCGAGTATCTGAGTTCACCCTTTATTATGTTTCCTTTATCCTAGTTATGAAGAAATATTTTATGTATGAGAAATAAAGGGGAAGATGTTTATGGGAGAGATTTAAGATTCTATTCCAAGTTTGAATATTATCTATCCATGTTTCAAGGTCACTAAAACATTATAGTAATAACTCATTTGTTTGTGAAATGTATCAAATATCCATCTAAAAAGATATAATATCCATGTATGAGAATCCTAGGTTGCTATATAACACACCTTAAGAGATGGAAGGCAGAGTAAATTATGGTCCTAAATTCTTATTCATTCTCAATATATATTATTCTCATGTTTACAAGAATAACATAAACCTATCTACCCTTAAACACTCATCTGACATAGAAGTGCATAAATTAGGGAAATGTAACATATATTTTATTTTCTACACCCTAAAAGGATAATATCAGGTAAATATTCTGATAATGTGATAACTTACTAGGGGTTAACATTATACAATGTAGATATTACATGAGTTTTCAAAATGGTGCACTACCTATCTAGGGGAACACTCTCTTATTATATATTTTCTAAATTATTTGAGATACGAAATACATTAGATATGTCATATAAAGATCAATTATATTGATTTTCTATAAATATAATAACAAAAATCTAGCGAGTGTGTTTTCAATGTGCTGTAATTTCTTCCTTAGGTATTAATATTAAATGGAAATATATCTTTCTCTCTGATATTATAGAACTTTTAATATTTCACTCTTCTTCATATTTCACTTTTTTCAATTCTTCTTTAAAATTGGGTAATCATTTCTCCAAAATACATAAAATCAATCCCGAAACCGATGGGAACTTAATGAATATTTAAATCTCCCATTAACTACAAATAAATTCATTCAAACAATTTTATATGCTAAATAAATTTTCCAAACTAAAACTTTATAGGTCATATATTTTCATAGTATAACATCCATCTCTATAGTATGTTATTCTCAAATACTCCCATATTTCATCATGGATTCTTACATGACAGTGTTTTCTGATTCTATAATTAGATCTCAAATTGTTAGATAAATTAATTCCTTATAATTCACATTCATATTAAAATATGATTCTTAAATATTTTTGACATTCATACATGTTTTGTTGTGGTCTATTTTTATATGTTGCAGGTGCCTGTAAACATAAAAAACTCACTCCATTAATAATTCCAAAAACTATACTTTTATAGTGTAAAATATAATTTGTAGAAATTTATTTTCTAGGTTCTCAGACATAGGATATTTGTGGCACACAACCCCCTCTAGGATATGTGTGTCTCTAGAACACCAATTCAATAGAAATTCACTTCAACTTGGTTCGCAACACAACATGTATCTTGTAATGCAGCATCCATAAATTTTATTTTGAAGTTGATTTTGTTTCAGAATAGTATGTTATCCATATTATAAGTACCTTTAAAACTCCAAAAACATATACAATCCACTTTTCCATATTTGTAGCATAGCCCCCATGTTATGGTGTTGAATCCTTAAAATTGGTAGAGTCACCAAGATTTCCGGAACTCACTAGAAGTTTGGATACCTATGTTATTAAGTGTAACACGAGAATTAAAAATATGGATAAGGTAAAGATATTACTTATAAATATACTTAAAATAATTACAATTACTAACACCGAATCAACTAAAAATGAAAAAAAATACAAAATTACAAAATAATGGTTGCAATATTCTACAGTTTTTAATTTTTTATTAATCCTCACTCTCCATGTTAAAGTTTTATAATATTACCCCCTTGCATCCCAACTCTGTAATTTTTTAGACTCATCACTTATCTAAATTTTCCAACCCTTTAATAATAAAATTAAAATGGTTTTCTTATGTCATTTTGAGAAAATAACTGTATACTTGAAACAACCGCTACTATTGAAACTAAGAAAATAGATTTAAAAAATTTATCAAGGTTTACATGATTCAAAACCCATTGTAGGAAACAAGGGAAAATATTAATTACTAAAAGTATATCAATAATTTATCAATTCAATTTTATCTCTCTGCTAACACACCGTGGAATTATCTCCCAATAGCTTCCACACCCAAAAAATTTATATTCATACAAGATTAAAATATTTCTAGAAAATAATTATATATAATGGGGATAATGGATCATTATAACATCCTCAAACTAAGGGAGGCAGTTTAACACAAAGGTTCAACTAATTCTTCTCAAATGGTAGTGTGGCCATCGATTTTGTATATATTTCTACCAATTATTTATTTTCATCCAAATTCTCTAATTTTATAATTCCTTTTTCAAAATTATATTTAATAAATTGATACTATATCACAATAATATTTATTCAGGAATGTTTTACTAGAATCTTGGTAATCACTATCACACTTTTGTTTTCTTAATATGCTACAATGGGTAACTTCACCTCTTTTCTATGATTCTATAGTCACTAATTGTTAAATGCTAATTTTTTGCAAATTTTTTTTGCAGAAATATAATAACAATCAATGGTACTATGACTAGTTATTTCCTACTTATTAATAATCCACCAAATACACTTACATCCAATGAAAAAAACTCCTCCACTTATAGAATATCTATCTATAATACATCGAACACAATCCATATCGAAGTAGGTATACAATTATTTTTATTTAACTATAAAATATAGTTAACCATAATCAACTATTCCTTAAATATGCCTCATGATCCACTTTACAACCTAAAGATGCACCTCCTTCTGGAAACATTGGTAGTGGGAATCCAAGTATGTTACAAAGAATACATATGGTATTATTTTTTAAGACCTAAAAATTATTGAATAATCATCCAATGAAGTGTTAGATGAACTTAATTCCCTTAAAATTGTTTATCTATATTAGGTACAACCATTATTCGTGTTGATACTGACTATATATCATGCATCCCAATCTTCTTCAGAAGATTTATTGCATTATTATCTTGAGAAACAAATGTTTAACCCCCTTTTATTTTAAAATCAAGCCTCTAGAAAAATGTGATCTATCTTTTCATATACATTTTTAAATTTATACCCATTAACCATGAAAAATACTTTAGTGAATTTTTATTACTTCACATAAATATTATTACATCAACATAAAATATAACCATGAACTGATCTTCAGTGGTTAACTTCACATAAATATTATGATAAACTCCTCTTCTGAATTTCATATTTGTTAATAGTGTATCAAACCAAGCATACCGTTTTTTATAAGCTAGTTTCATTCCATATAGGGACTTATTCAATATTTAAACCATTTTCTCATAATCCCTAATATAAAATACCCCCTTTTTCTCAAATCAGTATTGTCCTTTGAGAATCCCTTTAAAATTTTTTATCTATACATCCCATTGGTAGATTTGGAATTATCTTTGGATGGATACTTTTTGGAAGTATCTTATTGACTATAGTATTTCCATTGATAAAAAAGTTTATTCCATATAAATTAATTCCATTAATATATTTCCCTTTCATATAATTATTTTATTATTTTAGATTACAGGTCTAATATCACCATGTTTCTTTCTGAATACCCATTTTATTACCATGATTTTGTGATTTTCCAACCTATATATGGGCTACCAAGTATGAATATTTAGCAATTTTTTCTAACTCTATGGTCATGGACTTGACCCATGATTCATCATTTGTTGTGTATTTAGATGAGGAATGTTATACTTGTGATAATATATTAGTGTGCTCTATAGTTATCATCCTTTAAGTTGTTGTTGGTTATATTTTATCACCGATGGTATTTGACTAATCTACCTAAACATGTATTCTTCTCCAGAGATTCACATTTTGAATTTTTCCATAAGAATCTTATTTTATTTATTCATTCTTTGGATCCTCTCCACATGTTTTATTATGATAAAACATTTGATTTGAATGAAATATTACTTCCCCATCATCAACTATACTCAGATATTATATTCTAAATCTATTTTTATATGTGTTGTTTAATAATTTTAATGTCACTCCTCTTTAAAATCTTATTCAACCTTTTTTGAGATATTTATAGATTTTTATACTAATAGAATAGCCAAAAAATATCCTATCATCCATTTATTATTTTTATTTATTTTATTTTACTTCCTTTTCTTGAATGTTACATATACTCTAAAACACTAAAATGAGTATCAATATTTATTGTATTTAATTGAAAATTTCAAGTCATCTCTTATTTGCATATTAACAAATCCCAACTTTTGATTTACATTGGTACTTAAAAAATTAACTTCCAATAATTGGGAGAGATTCCACTTTCAAAGAGAGATGTTTTGGACATTGTGTTGACCATTCTATTTTGCCTTTCCAAAACACAATTTTATTATAGTTCTATCAATAAAGAGATTTTATACTTGATACTCTATTTTTGTAACTAATTTTCTACCTCAAAAGAGTTATATCTCATTATATTGTTACACTAAATAACATTGATAGTTCTCCCACTTTTATTTTCTGCTGCACTCCAAAGTTATTTAATGCACTAAATAACTTCCTTCTTATCCCTCATAAACATTATACATCCCATTATACTATAATTATCAATGAATAGAATAAATCACGCATCACAATATTTTCTAGGGACATTCCTGGGACCACACACAATAGTGTGGATGAAATAATGAAGACTTGAGGCTATCTATATAGGTATTTATCACAAATGTACATCAAATATATGAATCATATGTCTTCTCTCAATATATTTTTTGATTTAAAATATCTGTTATAACTTTTAGTTTGGATATATTCTCAATATATTTTTGATTTATATGTCTAATCATTTGATGTATAAGGCTATTTTATTTCTCCACCATAATGGATTAAGTTTTTTTCATTGTGATATACATGATATAGATTTCAATTTTTTCAAAATCCCATAAAAAAAGTATGTATTTCCTCCTTTGATAGGTAATACCTTCCGATGGAATGTGGTATAAATCCCGAATTCAAAATGTTGACCAAGAATTATAAGATTATGTAAAAGGTAATCAATAAAAAGAAAATCTTTATTATTTAGTTTATCTTAAGACATCCTCATGTTTCCACTTTTCATGATTTTTAATGTAATATGCTTCTCAAATTGGATCATTCCATCAATAGGGATCTTCATATTCTATAAGATATTTTCATTGTTGGTAATGTCGAATAAACACTCACTATCAAAGACCAATGCATTATTTTTCTTAGTTTACTAGAGAGAAATATCAACAATGATAGAATTTTTCTTTATTTTATCCTTCCAAATATATTATTTTTCGAGTAGAGTCCCATGGTGGTCTCTCCTCATGTTATTCATTATAGGTTGCAAGATCTTGAAATTCTTCCTCCAAAGGATAAAATCAGTTTTACACAGGAATTTCATATGGGTTTTCATCTATATTTATATTCTGGATCCCATTGGATTATTTTTGACTTCTCTCATATGATTTTCACACTTCAACCATAATAGTCAAATTATAAAAATATCCTCAAAAATAATTTTCACTTCAGGATATAAGATATGTTACCATTCATGATTATTGAATCTTGAGAGATTCACCTATCAAATAGATTTCTATTTCTATACACCTTGTAATTTTAAGTCCTAGAAAACCATAAAATTATTATTTCAACAAAGGAAATATTTTCCCATTACTCCATCCCCACATATTTCATATGTTGGAGTAATTAATTAACTATTAGGGGTTCCTTGGTTGTTGAGAGTACTCACCAATTTTATTCTTTCGTATATTAAGTAGAGTAACTCTTCCAGTATTAGATGTCCCAAATTCACATCTCAGCCAACTATTTCCTATAGGTATGGACCTATGTTGATTTATGATCTACTTGTTAGTCATCATACCTCTCCCCGCTCTTTCTGTTAACTCAGTATTTGAGAAGTTCATGAATTAAATAATATTCTTATCAGTGTCAATTTAGTTTTACCTTTGAAATTTTTTCTAAAAGAAACCATCACTTCTTCAAGAGACTTAACATTCTTCTTTATTTCATTGAAATGGGTATTAATATCATCAATAATTTTATCCTAATAATTTTTATCATTAATTCAGTCACTTATTAGGATTTTTTTGATAATTCTCATTATCTTCTACCACCTTCTCTACTTGAGAAAGGTTAGTTTCATATTGATCAATATATACTACTGATTCCTTTATAAAACCTTGTATCTTTCAATTTTTGTGTGTGTTGGATGTCTAATTATTCAAAATATCATTTGAGTTTTTTTTCAAGTAAAAAAATCCTTTAGGTTGATCTTAATTTTCATCTTCAGACATGTTTACGTCAACCATTTATATTACAATATATTTGATGTCTAAAATTCACAGAACATCATCATTTTAAAGGAAACACTACTATTATCCTTATTTTAATTTACTAAAAAAATTTAATAGAGTATATTTCTAGTTTAATTCTTTTATTTAAAGTTTCACCTTGGAGGAAATATTTTTTACAATATTGATACCACATCATCTTTGGCTCCACTACTCACCTTCCTTGGTAATCATGTTATATTATGTACAATATTTTCTTTATTGAATTATGAAAATGGAAGTTTACCTTCATACATTCCTATGAATAAGTTGATTCTCCTTTATACATGTGATATTAATTCACAACTAACATATTCATTGTTACATAATGATTTATGAATCTTAGGATTCTATATTTATTTGAAAGAAATATCTTTTGATGATTAACTAGATGTTATTTATGGTTTCACAAGTATGTCACAAGCCACCAAATTACTATGAAGGTCATAAAAATTAATATACATGAGATATATTTCTTCATTAGACAAAACCATTACATTGTACAAGGATTGAAATATTTTGAGAATATTTTTTGTTATACCACCTTTTATAAGCCAAATTTGGTCATCTCTAAACATGAGACCTGAGCTAGCCCTGGAAATGTATGGAGGGTATTCCCTATCACTGAAGCCTAGTGACAAGTTATTGGTCATCAACAAGTATTCATTTGGAATGATATCTCACAATAATTTTAAATAAATAAGAAATAGAAGAATAAAAATCAATGTGAAGTAAACAAGGAACTCAAATAAAATAAATAAAACAAAAATAATACAAGATCCATAATATAATAGAAGAAATAAAAAAACAAGACCACTTCCCATTCTCTAGGTGGAAATTAATAACTCCACTTTCACCTAAATAAACAAAAATTGAGAGTTACAAAAACATCTACTATATTCAAGTATCTGGATAACATGTAATATATATGCATGGGCTAAAAATACCAATAGGTATCCAACCACATAACCAAAACATAACACTTTAAAAGAAAATATGTTCTATACAATTTTGAAAATAATGATACAAAATATCTTTGATCTCATAAAACAAATATAAAATGAGTTTCATTAAAAACACCCATTTTCACAAATATGTGGTTCTTTCCAAATAAAACCTAAATTTAAATTATTTTAACAAAAATATACATAATTATATTTAAATAAATTTTACCACAAATCATGAAAGATATCAAAATACCATTTCACTATTCCAAATATCCATACCTTGGAAAAATACTTATACTTAATAGTAATGGATTCCAAGGAACTCAAGGATAAAAATCTAGTAATGATATAACATGTTCATAAATGAAATGAAGTATATATGAAATAACACAAATAAACATCAATCGACCCCATACAAAGGGATATTTTTCATAAGAATTTAAGGATACATAACATCAATTATACATAATGGTTCAGGCCTTATGGGTTTTTATTTCTGAGTTAAACTATTTAAAGTACCAATTAGACTTTGAAATCATTCTTTAAAATTAAATGAAATGAAAATCCATTTGGTAATCCAAACACATAATCACAATTTAATCAACTTACCAAAATAAAAAAATCTGAAAGCATTTCACCAAAGGCCCAACCAATCAGATCTTTATAAAACAACACTTTTTCCCATCATTTGGGAAATCAACATAAAAAAAATTCAAGAAAAATTATGAATATAAAATTTGGCATTACAATTTATGAAATAAATGATTATTCTTTTAAAATTGTTTTCATATCAAATCATAAAAAATATTTCCTTTTCAAAATATAATTAATATATAAAGAAAACATAATTGTATTTTATAGATACTATATATAATTGAAAATTTTTATAAGATGTTGAAACTTCATGAAGAAATCACAAGAAATCATAGAATAAATTATAAAGAGAGATGAATAAAAAACCTACCACATCCACGTTGAATATCCAGAAATCAAATAAGCTCTATAGGTCTAAGAGAGAGATCCCTAAATAAGAAAGAGAGAACCCTAAACCAAAAACCCCAAATCAATAAACTTATATTGTATAGACCATAGGATTCCATATCCTTTGGATGTAATAAATCAAGGAGAAAATTGGAAAATGATTAAGGGAAACCATATAACTCTAGACTAAATACATTTCTACCTCCTCAAAAGAGAAAATAAAGGAAGAGATCACCTAAGGTTTCTATTTGAAAAAAGAAGATGACAGAACAAATAAACCCCATAACAAACAAGATATAAAAGAAATAACTTAGGAATAATGGAGAGGGATGTTTATAAGGTAAAAAATGTCAAGAAAAAATAAATATACCTCCCATAAAGATCAAACATTCCCTCATCAATGGTTATAACTCCATCTTTAAGACCAAATAATTAATAAACTATTTTAAATTATAAAACTGTAGATTCCATGGTATGTAGGTTTTCAAAAACATCCATGGGTTTATTAAATATACGACGCCAAAGAGCATGAAATGCTAATTTACCATGGTTTATTACTGAATCCTTGGAATTTATAGAATCAAAAAACAATACACCATGACATGGAGCGGGCCAAACTGAACGTGGTGTGAAAAAAGAATCCTTATACCCTACACTCAATACCACAACCAATAATAGTCATATTGGTTATTCTCAAGGTAAACAAGTGATCTATAGACTTAACATGACTTATACTATGGTTTGGTCTAGTCCTTGTTACACCCATAAATTATAGAAACCAAATTTAATCTACTTGGGACCATTCAAAACATCCAAAAAAACATGTAACATCATGAAGCTCAAAAACACATATAATAAAACAAGTATGTGACAATATTACCACTATAGAAATTTTACCTCTATATTTTCGAGGAAAATAGTTGATCAAGAGGAAGAATAAACTTATGTCTCAAGAGGAAAAATCCAATCAAGGAAATTATTTCAATCTGAAACACTGATTCATAACCTAGTAAACTCCAAACATTCAACCCTCAAAGAAATAAACATAATTTAAAAACTCTAAAATGTAAGAAACTCTTGAATGGTGGTCTCTCCACTATGATAGAAAACCCATTTAATCACTAGTACCACACAAAATACTAGTATCTCCCATATAAAAGATAATGGATCAACTCAAAAAAGATAAAAAAATATCCAAAAAAAATCACTAACTGATATTCCTTTGAAAACTAGAAGATATATACCATGTTACTCAATATAAAAAAAATGACAAAAACATGATGAATCCTTGAAAGCACTACACATAGTAAAACCTTATACACCACAATGGGAAAGAGGTATGAGAATATTACCACCTATAAAGAATAATATATGGAAATTATAAATTCCCTATAAGGGATTATTAATGAGAATTACTTCATAGTCGAACCTGAGTTTATGTAAGTGGGACCTGGTTTTATTCTTCTAGAGCACTAGATATAGGTGATTTTGAAAAAACATAATAACATATCTAAACCTAACTCTTAATAATTCTTATAACCATCCATGATTTCTTATATATAACCATACAAAGGAAATATCCCATAATAAGAACCAAATATCTATAAGTGAAGATAAGTAAAACAATTATTGAGGCATGATCATTATTGATACAACAAACATCCCTCAGGGGATAGTTAAAGGAAATGAACAAAACAAACCACACAAAAATCACTATAAAAGTCTTTGTTACCCAAACGAGAAAATTCTCCTCTTAATGGATTCAAAACTGAATAATAAAAGCCTAATGGATTGAATAATATATTCCATTTTAACATGGAAAACTCACTAATGGGGATTTCTCACCACTACATAATATTTTCTCTCAGATTAAAACTCTTCCAACTAAAATCTCTAAAAGCTAGAAATTTCAAGATGAGATAAAGATCATGTAGAAGGAATGCAAATTTAATTCATAAATCACCAAGATATAATTCCTCAATGACATTTAAAAATTAAAAACATTACAATAGAAATTTTAAAATAACCAAGACACAAATCTTAACACACAATTTCAACAAAAGTAAGCAAATTACATAAAAATAAAACTCAAACAATCTTCACTACGATATTAGAATCATATATTTTAATTAGATGATATTTATAAAGTGTATAGGTATCTCCTTTTTTATTATGGGTAGAAACAATAAAAAAACATTTTCAAATTACCAATGAAGGCATAAGCATTAATGGACATAAGAGTCTATAAAAAATAATGTTTCTTATGTCCTAGATTTCTAATCTAATACAAAACCAAGTGGTTTATTCTAGAAAAAAATTGAAAAAGGAGACAAGATTACATTTTTATTCTTATAATCACAAGGTCTGACTTGGAACACTTTCTTTCCCCCTTATGTATCTTCTTAAATCACACCTAGAAATAGGAGAAACCTACTACACTACTGGTTCTACTACTAATTATACTTTAAGAATGGTATCTTGACTTAACATCACTCCATAGGAGTTGAGGCTAAGAGAAGATACTAAATAAATAGGTTGGGATAATGAAAGTCTATGAAACACCAAGCCACAAAAGGATCATCCAAGGTTAGAAGTGGTTGGTACAAATCAAACTTGATAAAATGATGTGAATACTCCACCATTTTTCAATATCCTATCAGATGAACATAAAATTCCATAGCCTTATAGTTCATTCGACATTAGAAAGGAATGATTGAATGAATATCACCTTAAAGGCTTCCCAAGAGTAGTCCTTATAGGGATTATTATAGATGAACAACTTCTACCACTTATATCTTAGACACTCCTGAATGAAGGTTTAAATTATAACCTTAAGTGATTTAGGAATAAAAAATTGTGAAAAAAATACTCAATCCTCAGTATCCAAAAAAAAACTACCAAATAATATTTTTTTCTTAGTGAAATTAGGTGGATTGATGTTTCAAAACTCTTTAATGAAACATTGATACCAGGTAAAGAGAGAAAGAACACAAACTTAGAGACCAAAGCATATGGAACAACCATCCCAAGAGAATATTGATCAACCAAGGAGTATATTTATATTTAAATGAGGATATACTCTAAAAAAGTATAAAAATAATCAAGATAATCTTATTAAGTAGAACCCATAAGAAAAATCATAAATATTTAGAAAATATCAAAAAACCCATTTCTGAATTTTTTTAATCCAACACATAAAAATTATCAACTAATAAACCCATTTATTTTATAATAAAAGAAATAAATTCACCTCTTCCACCCAATAGGGTTTTATAAAAAATCATATATAAAAGAAAATTCATTATTCAAACTAGTATTTAATCCCATTTTTAAAATTTTATTTAAAAAGGCCATAATTGATAAATGTTTCAAAATTTTCTATTTTAAAATATTCCATACTTAAACTATAAAATATTCCAATTAAAATTTCCTAACATTACTTGATTAATTTTAAAATAATTAACACTATATTTTCCCCAAATATAAAAATATTTCTTTAAAAAACTATTAATTTTTTAAAATCCAAAAAATTTTAGACACATTTATAAAAGAATATATGATTTAAAACTCAAAACATCTTGGACAGAAATTAAAAAACATTCGTCATTTTCTACCCAATAATTTTCAAAAAGTATAAAATAATTTTGAATGTATTCCAATTTTTTATATTAAAATTGTTACCTTTTCAAAAACAATTTTGAAAATAGACCATATTAATTTTCTATTTTGATTTGTTTTTCAGAAGTATAAAAAATCAAAAAACACTCAAATTCTCCATAATTCAATATCAAAATAAATAGAAATAGAAAAAATACCATAAATAATAAAAAACAAAAATAATGGAAACTCACAAAAATGTAGTGGATAAACACATGGTACGGACAACCATATGATAACAATACAAAGTACAATGGAAGTCACATACCTCACAAATTGTGCACATGTTTTACCAAACAAGCTACATTATCTTTATCTCATTGATATCATCCATATTTCCATTACAAATCACAATTCACAAAAATAATAGATACTAGAATTGTAATAAAACTAAAAACCAAACTCGATTATATAAGACCCCAACCCTTCATTAAAGTATAAAATCATTTTTGGTTGAAACCCCTTTATTTTGTCTTTAATGAAATGTTTATGGGGGCTTGTGGGTATTAAAGTAGATTAGAAGGGTCAAGAGGGGGTTGAGGCATACAAAATTAAGGATTAAGTGCCACTGAATAGCTGTTAAGAGGCCACTGACTAGTCAGTGGGTCATGTTCAGGTTTTTATGAGGGGAAAATTTTATCTATAATGTTCTAATCCTTTAATATTATCTTGAATTTTGATCATTAAATATTTCAAGAAACCGTCCGTTGATCTCCCACCTCTCTCCATCCTTCAATTTTGGTGGAATACCTTGGATTCTTCTTTGATTTGAGTTCCATATGATGTGATTGATGGCCCATGGATAGTCTAAGAGTCTAAATTCATTTTTTATTCTTTAAATATATTTTATTTTGTGTTATTTCCATTTAAGGATAATATTCACTATTTTAGAGATTTTTTCTACATTATCTTCTTATTCCATTTCCATTATAATTGATGTCTGATACTCAAGTAGTGGAGCTCCTATAACCAACTGTTGGTGGTATTCAAACTATCAATAAATGTTTCTCTATTTTCAAGTGTATACTGTTTATTTCATTATTCTATATTTCTATTAATTTTACCTAGAACCTAAATTCATTTAATTTGTTCCCTAAAATGAGTCCATATTCCCTTAATGGGTTTGAATTGGCCCTTGAAAATTTTATTCACAGCCTTCACAACACCTTTAGGGTGAGTTTAGATATTGTATTACATATTTTATATTAAAGAGACATCCAAGATCTGTCTTGAACATGAGAATGGAAAATAGTATTAAAGTGAGAGTTAATAAGATGTTCATTTGGACCTCCCCTTGTTTTTTGTTAATCATCATAGGTTCTTATAAATGTTGGAAAAGAATAATTGGAATTACCTTGAAAAATAATGTTTTTATGTGGGGTGTTTGAGAACTATTCTTAATTAAAAACCTAATGTAAGGTTAGTAATGGAATGGAGTGAATGTATTCATGACATTTGATTTTGTACTAAATATAATTAAATGGGTCATATGTTTATATATTATCTTAAATAAATAAATTAGAATGTTGGGAAAACTCCTTGGATTCTGATCAACACATGATGGTAAATGAATAGTAATTTCAGGATGAGATCCTTGGATTATATATGATTTACAATTCTAAATGAATTGGTATTTCAGAATGATCTCCTTAGAATCCAAATGACATATTATGATACATAAATGGGAATGTAAGGATGAAATTTTGGTATTCTATATTGTATACGAGTTAGGAATGCTAGGATGACATTTATGGATTCCACATAATACTAAACACTTGTTAACAGTAGAAAAATTACATAGATTCTACATGATACATGATATTGGGAATGTTTGTATGAGAAATTGGATTTCAAGTGGTGATTATTGTTAGAATGACCATAAATATGTTCTCAAAGGCAACCAACACTAGTCAAAGTAGATATGTTTGACCTGTGTGTCATCATAGATTATGTGGATCATGGTTTTTTTATTTTATTTATTTAGTTTCATTATGTAACTGAATTATAAGTTATATTATCATGAACTATATTGGATCAAGTACAATATTATTTTTGACACCATTGGTGGTGGCCTATTGATTCAATGTCACATCCTTCCTAAGTCACTAGTTCATACCCAAGAATTTTTTTGGATAAAGAATTAGATAAGGGAAATCACTCTATGATAGATGCGTGATCTCAGTTGGGATAGAGATTAAAGATGATGAATGGGCTAGTACATAGACCTTTTTGTGTGTTTAATAATTTTTATATCTTTTATCTCTTTGGTTTTCGAATTTCCATATATAACCTTGACATTTATAGATCTCTAATGAGTGTACTGAACATTGTATAATAGTATGGGTTATCTATTTATCTATTACCTGATTATTTCCTTTATTGATCTATTTATGGTAGCTAGATGATATATATTTTATTCTCTTTCACATTATACACTTAGATAATGAAGAAGTAGTCTCCAAATGGTAACATGATGGTACATCACTTCTAGTTAATAGCCTCTGGAAAATGAGGAGGTGTGTTTGAGGCTATGTGGGACACTGAATCAAAGTATTGGTTTAGTGGATTTATGTTTGGAGTGTTACTAAGTGGCATAAGAGTGGTTTTTTAATTTCCATATTGTTTGGGGAAGGTATATTGGAGGATAACATGTGTTGGGTCTTTGTAATGGGATTATTCCTGAGATTAGCTGAACCACATACAAGGAGAAAGTGGAGGATCTGAATATGTGCTTATTGTTTTGTGTTTTTGATTTTACAATTGATTGATTTCCACCGAGAGTGGAGCACTTAGATTTTATGTAAATTATTTATGGGGTTTTCACTCTTGGACCAATATAGAAAGATGTGTGTTCTCATGAAACATTTAAACACATAGGTATTCAATATTTTAGTATTCCCCCTCGACAATATTTATATTATAGTGGTATTAGGGTCAGTTATTTGAAGTATCATCATCCATTTGTATGGTATTTTCATATAAATTTATTGCTAAATTCTATTTCGATGACCCTTTAAATGGGTAAAAATTATACTTTGATTACTTAAATTCTTTACATGATTTTTGGTGATAGTTAAACTGGGTGACAATAAAATCATATTAAGTTTTTTACTATATAACTTGGGGTCGACACTACATATAAATACACCTTGGAAGGGTAAACCTATAAAAATATAAAAGTAGAATTCAAAATGAAGAAATAATTGGACAGATAAATGACATGGATCCCACTTATTATGACTAGACCATAGCATTTGTAGATGGAGATAAGGAAAGAGGTAAAGTTATTGGTGTCTGTTGATGTGTGGTGTATAGAATCATGATGAGTTATTCCTTTTTAATGATTTCCATAAATTGAAATATTATGAAAAAATTGGAAATATGAGATATTTATTTCTAGTTATAGTGGACTGACTCCATGTCAACCCTCGACTGAGCATTAGGAGGGTGCAGGTGAGCATTTCCCTAATGGCACTGAGTTGTGACCTCTTGTGGCACCATGAGTAGTTGAAGATGACTAGATCATAGAATATCTATTGATATTAGTACATGATGAGAAGAGGGAGGATCCTCACACTATTCCTTCTAAGATAGAGTTTACTAGGGAGTTTTGGCTCCAACATCAACTAGTATTAATGGGGGATGATGGCCTCTAGGAATCTGAGTTTTGGATTTAGTCGGTTCAGACTATATTTGAAAATCTGGATACTCCTCATGATAGGAGAGTGATGTTGGAATTTTCTCTAATGCTGTGATGATTGAGATGATGGTATGACATATTAGTCTAGTGTGATCAGTATATGGGAATATCTTGGAAGAAATTTGAGACACACTTCTTTGACCTGTTCTTCTCAAAGACCATGAGGAACAATATGGAAAGTGATTAGTTATTCCCAAATAAAGGAATTAGGTAAATCATGAAGTATAATGACTTTTGTATATACTTGTAGTTATTATAACCTTTGACATGTTAGGATGTCGTAGCTCAAACGAGGAAGCTCAAGGATGGGTTGAGGTATGGGATACGTATGCAGGTGAATGTGGTTTGGCTTACCACCTTTTCTGAAATTGTGAATCGGGAACTTATCTCTGATTAAAACCTATGTAATGGAAATTGACCAGTGTATATGAGTTAATTAGGGACAAAAAATGGGTCATCTTAGAGATGAAGTAACCATTATGGGGGAATCTCTAGGGTAGCTATGGGAAGGGAATCCAGGGCGACAGATAATATAAATTATTATGATTCAAACTATTTAATATTTTTTCTAAATTTCATTCACATAATTGTGAAAGCATAACATAGAATTAATCTTGCAGATGCGATGAGAAAGAAGTTATCCAAAGAGAAACTATTCAAAAGTTTAAAAACAAATAAATCAAAATTTAATATTAAATTTATTATAATGACCTAAATTAGATTAATAGACATATAATATAACGATTTTACCTTTAAAAAATTATTGAAACTATTTGTATGTTTTTAAATTCTTTAAAATAAATGACAATTCTTAATAAAAATCAATATTTTTCACAATTAATAAAAAAATATATTTCTTTTAAATTATAAAAAATTTACACTAATATAATTTTGAAATTTTGATTTAAAATTTTCTTTAATTTTATCAAATAAATTTTCTAAAACTGTATGTGTGAAAATGGTGACCAAACTATTTTTCAAAAAAAACACAGGTTTTTTAGCATAAATTCAATTTATTCTTATCTATTGAATAAAAAACCTAAGAAAAATGTTAAACCTTTTTTTCGATATATAATATAATAATTTATTTAAAATAATTTCCCAAAATTTATTTTATTAATTTATTGAGACCAAACAGGAATGTGCGCCTGAAAAAAGTTTCAGAGAAAAAGATTCCCTTTATTTAAAAATGGTTTTTATTTTAATTTATAACTAATTGGTCACCGAGGAATTCGTTATATATATATATATATGTAAAACATATATTTTCATAATTTTTTTAATCCTATTCATACCCACCATTCCTAGAGATATGTGATAACTATCATATTAAATAATAATTGTTTAATAGAATGTCACAAATCATTTAAACTTAGTGACACATATAATGTAGGATAAACATTGTGTTACTTGTATCATAGGAAAAAACTCAGTGTTATGTGTAATTAAATACATTTTTAGTGTTTCATCTAATATAAGATAAACTTGGTTTCTTTTGTGATTAAAAATATAAAATTGATTAATTTTCTTCAAAAAAATAATATTTCAAAAAATCACGGGGGGTTACATTCTAACCCCTAAAAATGAATTTGACATTGAAATTCGTCAATTTTTTACCAATAACAGATTATACAAATGAATCATTATATCCTATGGTTCCCATATATCTTCCTCAAGCTAGTGTTTTTGTCAAAAAATTTTGACCTCGTGAGTGGTCTTGTTTCATAGAAGATTCTCTATATGATCTAGAATCTCAATCAAGTGTTCCTTATAAGAAAGATCATGCTCCACCAGTATGACCTTTATGTTAAATAAATTTGAAGGATAATTTATGTACTTACTTTGGAGAGGATTATAGATCACATTTTGAACCTAATATAGGTTCGATAAAAGTTACAAATTATAAGCTACTATCCTGGTACAATCAAGTATTTCAAAGGAAACAATATACCTAGGGATTAGTTTTCCCGTATTTCATCAATGGAAAAATTTATGGAATGAACTTATCACCAACATCAAATTCTAGATCACATCAATGGTTATTAGCATAAAATTTCTAACTTTGTGCTATCCTTACATGTTTCTAAATGGATATAACTTAATCTAACATATGATCAACTATCTCAGGTCCCAATATAAATATTTCAACAACATCATTATAGTAATTTTGGGTTTATAAAATTATTTCCATAAAGGGCATCATAAGGAGTCATCTGAATGCTTGAGTGAAATCTATTATTGTAAGAAAACTCAAACAGTGGATGGTTTTGATCCCATGCACCTTTTAAATCAAAATAATAAGATCCTATTATAGCCTCTAGGGTTTGAATTGTTATCTAAAACTGACTATATTTTTGGGTATGATATACAATGTTGAAATTGAAATTTATATCAAGAGATTTCTGAATACATCACTAAAATGTTAAGGTAAAAATTGGATCTTGATAAGATAAAATAGAATGTGGTAATACATGGAACCTTACCACCTATTTAATCTATATTGTTTCAATAGGATCCAAAGTTAAAAATTCACTGATAGAAATGATGAGTACTGATTTTATAAGGTGATTTAATTAAACCCATAATTAACTCAATATCAAAGATAAGATAAACCCTAAATTTTTCTAGTACCTTTAATCATATATCCACAAAATGTAACGAAATTCCTTCTTAAATAACATTGTAACTGAAACATATAAAAAACCAAAGTTTTTAATTTCATAATGGTTTCTAAAAAATCATTAATCTTGACAAACTTTGATCATGTAAACCTAAAAATGGGTTTCAATGAATTTGAAATTATGAGCATCCTTAAACTCAGAAACCATTGATTTTATCCATAACTATTAAGATAATATTACATGGATATATATACACTTCCCAAATACAATTCAACATTTATTCCCAATATAATATATTATCTTATAAAAAAATAATTTCATTTGAATATTGGGTTCATTATTATACTGATAGAATATCATATGTGATTTACTTATTCCATAATCCATGTAGATGGAGATCATCACATGAAATTTAACTAAAGGATGAACAATAATATTTCAATAGTTACCATTAATTAAAAATCAAGCATGAAATTCACAAGTAAGGGGTAAAGGATAATTGGTCCATAACTATAATTATTCACTTCATCTATTGTGATTTTATAAGTTATACCTTAATCCTTTGTCTTCAAGGGGTTTTTTGGATTATAATCCACATAAGCCCTTGTATTTGGGTATTGATTCACATAATTCTCATTCTCCTTGCACTTGAACCACTAGAGTGATGGTGTTTCATTAGTTAGTGTGCTCTTCTCCTATATTGAATTAACAAACCCATTAATCACATTTCTACATTCACATACTTTATGAAATGCATTTGGACATTTAAGGTACCTCCTAGTTCAATTTAGGAAATTACCTTGATGATTATTCCCACTCTGATGGAATGAATATGGATGAAATTGATTCCCTCCATTTGAGTTTTCAATAGAGTCGATATTCCATTTATTATCAAAACCATATTAATGGACAGAATATGCAATTTCCATTTCTACATTAAGGGGACATCATATGAGTTCATTGTAGCTTCTAAAATTTCTTATAGATAAGGCCTTTAGAAGACTTTGTTTTAGGCCACAAATTAATTGACCAAATTTCCTTTCCACATAGATGATTAAACTATAAGTGTACCTTGAAAAACTTGTAAAATTATGGTTAAAGGTACCAATATAGTCATCATCCTTTTTATTTAGCTCATGTAAATAATTCCCCATATTTTTTCATAGAACACAAGGGATGTAATTACATATGAATATCCACTTAAACTCTTCCCATTTCGTTGATTCAATTTCTTCATGTTCCTTGTGTTCTAAATAATATTCCAACACTAATATGTTTCACCTTCTAAATGATAAACAACTAAAACGAATTGTTCATGATCCAAACACTAAATAATTGAAAATAAATTTTCATTAGTAATGATTAATTTCTAAAAAAATACTATGTTATAAGAACAAATAAAAAAGGTAGGTGTTTCCTTATGAAGGACTCAAAGATTTTTATTTTCTCACATGCTATTTAAGAAGATAAACATGATTTATAGCTTGATAAATTTGTGTGATCATGGTAACATGGTTTTTCATTCTTACTCACATAACATATTTTTTCAGTAGGATAATCATTTCATTGTACATCACACTAAAAAATTTTACGGTTCCTTTGGGTTCCAAAAATTGACTAAAAATAGAAAGCACAGAGTGTGAGACAATATTCATAGCGAAAAACAACTTAATCCTAAAAAATAATTTATAGGATGTCTAAATCGTGAATATTTGTTTTTAATCAATGAAAGATTTGACATAAACTAGGTTATTCATAGTGATTATTTAAATCTTTCATTATAGTTCATAAATAGTTTTTGAATTTCCAATGCATATCCCATAGGAGTGTTAAACTGGGTGTACAACAAGGCTCATTATCGGGCACTAGGTGATGATCAATTCCAACTCAATGGGACCTTTTCAAGGTTATTACACATAGGTTCCAACATTCCCAATCCACATCCACTTTTAGTATTTGGAAGGGAAGAAATTTCTCAAAAACCCCTTTCTCCATCCTTCACAAAAATTATAGGATATTTTTCTATATTTATAATTATCTTAAGACTTATATTTAAAGATATACCTAGAAATATAACTTGAAATATACTTTGAAATATCCCTTGAGATATCACTGAATATTTTCTAATCCTAATCTACAAATATTGACTAAAACCTTCATCTAATGCCAACTATAATGTCCTCGAATTTTTAACTTAAATATCACATTTTTTTGAGATGAATATTTAATACATTTCATAAACACACACCAAAGTACCATAATATATTAGTGTATTTGGAGCTAGAAACAAAATCTTCTTATTTCATGAAATAACTGAAAAATCCCTAACAAATATATCCTCACATATTACTCCTCCTAGGAATACCCTACCTAATCCATTCTTCATAACCTATTGAAGGAAACATAAGAAAGTGTAAGCTCAGATACTCAGTATGGGTAAACATAAGAGAAATAATTCCATGATAATATGAAATTATAATATTAGAATAATGGTATGTGAAAATGAACACAAATTAAGAAGTTCATACCTAGCCTTTAATTTATCATAAAAATGATTCATGGTATTAAACATTTTCATTTCAAAAAACACATCCCTTAAGAGTGATAAATAATCATAAATAAACCATTAACCATAATATCATATCATAAAAGTGTGGTACCATCAAAATTATATAAAATATCATTTCATATTTCAAGTTTAACAACTAAGACCATCAACATAGTGGATCATGATGTATCCCCTATTTATTATGTGGATTAGGACCCACCTATTTTTTTGAGTAGACCCGGGCACACATGTTTCCCATATTGGATCAAGCCTATCGACTTGTTTATTATAGCTAAATCATAAGATATATAGAATTAACCAATGCATTGGAGGTAGATATATGACCCACCCTTCTTTTAATGTAAACCATAATTATGTGTTCCATTATATCACAAAATAGTACTTATATCATCACTAAAAAACCAATGTAAAGAAAGAAAATTCATTAAAATTTCATCAGTTAACCATTGCATAACCCATGAATCATAAATGGGTTTCATAAACATTTCATGAACCTAAAAATTATCTATATAAGGAAATAATAATGTTGGTATCATTAAATCTTATCCCTAATAAAACATAAGTAACTTTAAAGGTTTCATCTTATATGAAAAATGATTTTGAAGGATCATTTGTATAATTTCCCAAGGAATATAATCTTTACACATTGAAAAACACATTTTTTGTCATAGAAAAATTTCAAAATCCTTTTCCTTAAAAATTACATTGGAAGCATATAATAGAATCTTTAAAAATCATTTAAAACATTTCCAAAGGAAATCACCTCTCCATTTTGAAAACACTTTTATAAACTAAAAATTCAAAAAAATGGACCTACTTTTCTTTTGAGACAAAATTTCAATCTTATAAAATAAATATTTAAAACAATATTTATTTCTTGATGATGAAAAACACTGTTCATGTCATACACATTAAAACAAATATTCCTTTCACAATTTTAGTAAAAGGCAATTGCGAATTTTTTTTGAAAACAATATGAAGATTCATTTCAATAATTTTTTAAAAAGTTCAAAAATGGGTAAAAATTCCTAAAATAATTAATTTGGAGGATTTAAAAAAATTGAAAATAATATTATAAATTAAGATATTGGAAGAAAATTTATTTTCATCCGAAGAGATAAATAATGATAGTTTTCTTTAAAAAACATTCTTTTGAACTCTTGAGTACATAAAGATAGAAAATAAATGGAAACAATGTATTCTCATGAAATAAACATAAGAGAATAAATTTAATGACTTTATTTAGATATTTATCACAATAGTTTACTCTCAAAAGCATAATCATTAACAACCCGGTTAAATAATGAGATTATATTTTAAAACCCCTACCAGTTTGGTAACATTTTTACCATAACCTCCATGAAAGGGAGATACTAAAATGGATGTGTAAATCCCTATAATTTATAGTAGTATAATTATAAAATAAATTAATGGTAGATATGTACACCATATAAAATAAACATGTTGTGAATATTTATTTTGTCTCACAGAAAAGAAAAGTGAGATGGAAATCACTTACTATAAGTCTCATCTTCCATTGTACTCATTTTAAAATACTACATATTAAATATAATTTCATTATATATCTTTTAAATAAACATAATTATATATATATCATGCCATATATGATTTACTTACAACATTTTATTAACCATTTATTAACAATTCCATGTTAAAGTCATTTTTCAAGCAAAAACTGCTTTGTTTTTTGTGTATGTTTTTTATTTTTTTTGGTCTTCTTAATTGGTTAAAGTTTCCATCAGATCCATATTGTTAACCATGATATAAATGTTATATTGTTTCACTATAAATGTATTTAGAGTGATCCATAAAAGTTGGTTACGGAAAATTTAATACACTTTTCATAGAGATAGTTGATGGTACATACCCAAGAACACTATTTCCATTTTCCCATTTGAAAGAAAGATAGTAATATAATATATTTTAGAGACTTTGGTATTTCCATTTATGAGTTTGGAATATTTCTAGAAATATTTTCGGAGTCATAAATAGAACAGTGCATAATTCTGAGGCCTGGTGAGCCAAGAACTAATTTTATAAAAACATTAAATATATTTATTGTTGCACATGGAATGTTTTCCTAAAAACGTGTAATATATGATAAAGATAGTCGCAGATTATAAATCTTATACCATGGTTGAATATATAACATGTATCTTACCCTATGTATAACCTAATGTTGCTCAACATGGGACATTCTTATAGGGAATCCGTTTCTGGGTGCATTGGATAAATTTGTTTAAATTAAATTAATTTATTTAATAAACCTAATACAATGAAATCATAGAAAGAAATTCATATGGGAAATAAGATACCACTATTGAGCTTGTAATGTGGTGTTTTACCCAAGGTGTGACTTAACGTCGGTCAGCATGGGATGTTCCAATGAGGTAGCTATTGTTGGGAACTTTTAATTAAAAAAACAAATAATTTTTTTGTTTGTTATATTAAATGTCCAAATTTAAACCTATATAAATAAACTATTATGAACATTTATGATGAAGTTTCCCCATAACCCATGTTCTATGTAAGAGGAGGAGGAGATCATCATTTATTGGTGGATCAAGACCCGAACGATGACTAGTGATCTGATTAGTGTGAGTAGATTGGGGACCGACACAGTATATTATCTTCATCACCAGAGGATGTGTTTTTCATCAAAGATCGATCCATAATCTATGTAGGAATATCTATTTTTGTTTTCCTTCCCTATGATTAGTATGATAAAATTTGTTTTCTTGGTCTACATTTAAATGAACATTTTCATGAGCCCATGTATCGAAATAAATTATTCTTTCAATTTATTTCTTATCAATGACAAGTTTGTTACCCCAGTTTTCCCACTATGAAATAATTGGCCTAGAATGCTTGGAAATGATTCTTATCACCTATGTTATTAGTGATTTTCCCCCACCGTTCTTCACTCTATTCATTATTGGACCACAGGGCCACAATTCGACATTGTCAGGGTGGGTTTGAGTCCGATCGATCGCCCGAGATTAATAACCATCAAAACGAACAACCTGTTGATCAATAGTTTGGGGATATATTTATAAATGAGTGGGATGATGTTTTTTTAATGGATTAGATTGATACCAAAGGGGTGTGTTTTTGATTGGAGGTTTTTTACGATCGGATCAGTGCTCCCCATTTTCTTGGCTGGCACATGGTGATGAAATGCATTGTAAATGGATTGATTCCATGCAATGGCAGTATGCAATGTCTTATGGAGGTGGCTGCTCGACATTTATGTGGTGGTGGCTGGACTCATATATCTGATGTGGTGTTCAACGCGGTGGGAGTTGATATTATTGTTATTAATAATAATAATGGGTGTGATTTAAAAATTTGATATGATGAATTTGTTGTTATTATTATATTAAATAAAGATATAAATGGTTCCAAATTCGTTTTTAGACTATTGGGTAGCACTGCATTTAGTGTGATGAGTTTTGAGTTAAATTTTTATTTGAATTCAATGAAAATAATTAATTAATTATTTACATGATGATGCGATAAGGGGTATGGCATGGTGTGCCTGAGTGGGGGTGGGGGGCATGCTGTAGATGTGATGTTCAAAGAGGGAGGTGTTAATGAGGTTTTAAAAAACCAGTAATTTAATTAAATGTTATTTTTTAAAGTAATAATGAGAGGGTAGTGAAGACTATACATGAAAATTAATTTTTGGTAGGGGATTGTGCATGGGATCTAATTTTAAAATAAGGGTTAAATAATAATAATAAAAAATTATTATTATCTATTTTGTTTGGAAAACCATATTCAGGCTGTAACTCCATTATATGATATGATATTGATAAACTTTTAGGGGAAACATGAACTTGAATTTGGGATATTCATTTTCAGAATGACATCGAATACATTTTTCAGAGTCATGCCTCTGGTCAATGAAATGCCCATTTATAATAAATTATTATTACTACAGAACCTTGTACCTGAGGCTTCTTCTTTATACAGTGTCAAAATGAAAAACCATCAGTGTAATTGAGACCCTAAAATTGAGGAATACATTTTGAGACCAATATTGGCTATTTATTTTAGGTTTCTGGTCTAGGACCATGAAACATCATTTGTGTGTTACATTGTGAAATGTGACTTTTTTACTAGATGCCTGATTTGGGAATGTGAATATCTTATCTTGAATGATTTTCCATGAGGATCCCAATGGTGTATATATTTTTCCATTCGAAGAAGATTTAAGATTAAAATAAATGAAATTATTTTTCTAAAAATGGACTTATGAAAAGCCTCATGCGTTCATTAAGATTTTGGTCAAGACATGTCATGTATGACCATTACATGTTGTTTATTACTACATGGATATGAATATATTTCATGGAAAGGACATGGAATAGAAGAATAATAGGACCAAAAAAATGATCCTCAACCTAATTGGTGAAGACATATTAAGTGCATCCAGGTGACCCAGGATAAAATTCAGGTGGAGGAATATTTCTTGGTTACTATAGTGGGGCTGTAGTAGTACTATAGCACTACTGTAGTGGGAACTGTAGAGAGATATTTTTTTGGCACTGTAGAAGCTGGGAATATTCACCCATTTGGGCCTTTGTGCCACCTATTTGGTCCCTAAGTCCTTTAAAGCCTTTGGGCCACCCATGCATTCAGGTCAGTAAGGCCTTTGGGCCACCTCAAGGCCTTCGGGCCACCTTAAGTGCATATACATACCAGACAACCTACAAGGAACAAGCTCTAAAAGGAGGTTGTGCAAGGTGATTTTACCACAAAATAAGCTAAATATATTTCAAGATGGATAGGGTATGTTACCTACCATCGAGACAATACTTTTTATGAACATGAAAGCCTAGAAGAATAGCCATGCGAAGGTGGAGAGCTGATTTCACGATAAAGATGATGGGGAGGAGAAGTTCCAAGTAGTTAGTCTGGTTTGTATGTGATGTTTGAATCATACGGGCAATGAATACCTCTAAGGCCTACAGGTCATGTAATACATATGCCTACGGGCCTTATAAGGGTTCCAACTCACCCCTTGAATGGTGGATTATCAAAAATTAATAAAAAAATAAGGCCTTTGTGCCATTGGAGGATAGGACCGCACATCATATGGGTTCCTTAATTTCTATGCACTACTTTATGAATATTCAAGATTCTATATCTCCTTTTCTTGGACTTATATTTTGTAATGCGAGTATCATATCCTGAGTGATTTTCTTGTATGTGATGGTTCCCTCGTTTTTGGATCTAGAGATATGATGAAAACTTTTCCATGCACAATTCCTAATAGGGAAACACCCGATGCCATTATTGACCATGTAGGATCATCGTGACCTTTATGAGTTGTCCCACTAGTAGGTCAGGGTAGTGGAATCCTCCAAGGATAAAAATTTTACTCTTCAATAGATATGTATAGTGTAATATTTGGAAGATTCTGATATGATTCTCTAGCATAGCTGGGTAGTGGAGTTATTGACGGATAACAAGTGGACCATCTGGAATATTTGGGTAATAGAGTCCTTGATGGATACTATGTTGTACCTTCAGTAGAGTTGGGTAATTGAATCTATGAAAAATATATAGTGGAACCCCCTAATATACTATGGAGCGGGACCTCTACTTCAAGGATGTTTCCCCTTGACTATGTAGCATAGTGACAAGGTATGGTTTGACATAGACAACTACTTCTGGGAAGATGCATGGGATGTTGGGCATCACTGATGGACTTTTGCAACTTCCAACTACTCATCTTCCTAGGATGAGTAGGGGAATGGAGATCCCCTTACTCCCTCATTTTGGATTATTTTGACTGAACACACACACACAGAAAAATATATATATCCTTCTATATCCAAACCTTGGATTTGGTGACTCTTCTTCTTGAAGAGGCAAATACATGCATGGTATGCCATGTGATTTTCATGTTTAGATTATTGTTGTTGGATGAGTTCACTCCCATTCTATAGGTGGTGAATACTCAATGGGTATTTCATCTAGTCTCCATGTTTATCCAATTTTGATTGGATGATCTCACTTTCACTCTTATTTTCGGTTGAGATATACTCTTTGACTGTATCTTTCGCCTAATATCTTTCGATTTCTTTTTTATATCTTACTGATCAACCTTAAACTTTGGGATTTCCTACTATGTATTTATATACTCACCATTTATGGGGCTTCTCCAACATGTGTCATGTCTTATATTGATGACATACTGGTTGGTGTTGACTTCAGATGAGTATAGGGATACCTGGTACTTAGACTATATACGGTGGTTGCAACTTGGGATTCAAGAAATGGCCTCTCTCATTAGTTAACAATTCTATTTTTTCACGTTGGGACATATTTCTAGTTGGGAATGCCTTCTTCTCATTTACTTTTAAGTTTACACAAACAATCTATTGTACACCCTAAAGGTTATGCATGCTTAGTTTAATTTATAATTATTGCGTATTTCTTTCTTTTACTCCCTCTAAACTTTTTCATGGAGATGGCTGTGTGTGTGCCTAAATGTAATTAAGAAAATACCTCCCCATCTTAGTTATGACTTCTATGCTTGTCACCACCCCATAACCTATGGAGGCAGTTTTGTGGTAGTTGTGGCCCAAGCCCCGACTTGGTTTAGGTTGTGATAGATTGGTATTAGAGAAAGTTCATTCCTTGGGAAATTGTCAGAACTAGTCCCCTTACGAGGATTCACACTGCACGTGTGATGGGAAAGGATAGAGGTATGAATGAGGTTTTACAGTAGTTAATTTATTAATTAAATGTGATTTCTTAAATGAATCGGGAGTGGGGATTAAAGAATGTTTCTGCAATTGAATTAAAAGGAGATTCTTGTTCATGGGCATTAATTTTTGAATAAGGGTTAAAAAAATAATATTTGAATATTATTATTACTTATTCTGTTGGGAAACTCTTATTTCAGTGGTAAATCCTTCCTATGACATTAGTTTGAAGAACTGTCAGTGGTAGCATGACCCTGGAATTGAGAGAGTCATTTTAATACCAATGTTGGATACCTTTTTTGGAGTCATGTCTCTAGTCAAAAAACACCCAATAATAATAAAATTATTAATATTGCGACATATTGTATCAGATGTATCTTCCTCATACAATGTCGAAATGATGAAAATATATTGGAATTGAAACCTTTAATTTGGGGTGGATGCTTTGAGACCAATATCAGGTTTTTAATTCATGTCCATGGATCAAGCACAAAATGCATCATTCGTGTGTTAAATGGTGAAATTTGATGTTTTAACAGGGTTTCTAATTTGGGCATGTGAATATCCTATCCCGATTGGTTTTCCATGAGGATCAAAACAATTTAATTTTTTTGTCCATCCGTGGACATTTTCAGATCCATAACAATAAAATTTAACTTTTTTTCCATTCCAAAATGACCACAAGCCCCATGCATTTGTCAAGATTTTGGTTGAGAAATGTCTTCTACTACCATTACACACTATATAATTTTACAAGGATATAAATCCATGTGCTAGAATGGAAACGACCCAAGAGAATAGTGGGACCACTTGCAGTGTGGGTCCCCTACATGTTCTATACTCCATTATGAATCTTTATGATTCTGTATCTTATTCGATTGGACTTAGATTTTTTTCATGTGACTAGCTGATCCTGAGTGTTTTTATACATAAAAAGTGAAGGTTAACTAAGATTTGGTATTGTAGATACTATGTAAATGTTTTAGTAAAGGTGAATGATAAGGAAACACTAAATAATGTAAGTGATCACCTAGGATCACTATGTCCATTTCATTTTAACCCTGCAGTAGGGCTAGACAGTGGTGTCCTCAACAGATACCTAGTTGATCCTCCAACATAACTAGGAAATGGAGTCTTTTATGTATACTGAGTTGACCCTCCATCATAGATAGGTAGTGGAGTTCTATATGTACTCCTAGTTGACCCTACATCATTGTTGGGTTGTGTAGTTCTTGACACATACCATGTTTTACCCTCCATTAGAGTATGGTAGTGGCATTCTCAACGACTCTAGATTGAAACCCCCCTAACATAATAGGTTTCCCGTTCTTTACAGTGAGTTTGTGGGCTCTTGATTGTGTGGGGTAGTGAA
The DNA here is from genome assembly GCA_963277665.1 of Viscum album. Lineage (NCBI taxonomy): Eukaryota > Viridiplantae > Streptophyta > Magnoliopsida > Santalales > Viscaceae > Viscum > Viscum album. The sequence goes on along the minus strand of OY728119.1, from coordinate 483,550,519 downwards.
GAGGTTTGGTTTGACGTGGATGGTTACTTCGGGGAAGACATATGGGATGATGGGACTCATTGATGGACTTTCAGAACTGTTGGATACTCTTCTTCTTGGGCTGAGATATGAGATGGAGACCCCCTTACTCTCTCATATGGGATTATTTTTACTGATCACACACACACACACACAAAGAAATCTATATATATCCTTCTATATCCACACATTGAATTTGTTTACTCTTCTTCGAGGAGAGGTAGAGATGTATGGGGAATGCCACATGCTTTCCATGTTTAGCTTCTCATGGTTGGATTATTATATTCTCCTGATATAGGTTGATAAGACTCAATGGGTAGTTCATCTAGTAACTGTGTTCAGTACCTTGTATTTGGATGATCTTACTTTCACTCTTGGTTTGGGTTAATATATTCTCTTGGATTGTATATTAGAGCTAATTTATTTCTATTCCTTTTCTATCACTTACATCCCCTATCACCTTTATGGAATCCTACTGGGTATGTATATACTCACCTATATATGAGACTTTTTTTAATGTGTCATGTCTTATACAGAGGATGAATATGTCAGTTTTCACATCAGAGGAGCATAGGGATACTAGGAACTTGGACAACATATGGTGGTCGCATCTTGGGATTCAAGAGCTAGGCTCTCTTAACAATTTAATTTTCCAGTTTTTTAGGTTAGAAAATATTTATATTAATGAATTTATTTTTCCCCTTTACTTTTTTGTTTACACTATAGTACTCTTGTACACCCTAGAGGTTATTCATGCTTGGTTTACTTTATAGATGTTTCATATTATTTTATTTTACTCCCTCTACACCTTTTCAAAGAGATGACAATGAGTGTTCATACATGTACTTAGGCAATGGACTCACTATATTAGTTATTAATAGGGTTCTTGTATCCACCCATAGCCTGTGGTGGTAGGCTTGGGATAGTCACGAACCAATCCCCATCTTGGATCAGGTCATGACATATTGGTATTAGAGAAAGTTAATTCCTTGGGAAGTTGGTCGGACTAGTCCCATTACGACGATTTGGTTGTTTTTAGGGATACAATGTCAGAGAGCCTTGAATACAGCTCTCAGGCCATGAAATCTTGTGATAGTGTAGGTGTCTATTGTATGTATTCACTTAGACCTTGTCTTCCTACTTGTCAACTCAGAATACATATAAATTAGTTGTAGGGATAAATGGTGCATGCATCATATAGTTATTTGTATTTGACTATCTTTCATGTGTCATCTCCGCATTATATATATATATATATACATATATTCTCATTTGACCTTGTTATGTCATGGTCACTTCGATATTACTTCGTACAAATAGCCATCTAGGCTATTGACTTACGGATGAGGACGATGATCCGATGAGTGATGAGTCCTCAGTTCAGGGTCCATCCCATAAGATCTTTCCTCTAGGATGGTAGGAGGTAGTTCCCCCACCATTCGAGAAGTAGTTAATACATGTACAGTAAGATGATGATGCAAATGGACTTATCAAACTCTTCTAGTTCCAGCGCATGTGGCCGACGATGTTACACAATGATCTAAATTCCTTGGAAACATTGGATTAGCTTGAGTTTGTGAACTGACTTCTCATACTTGTCTAGATCTTGACCGATCATATGGTTTGACTCACAATTAGTGATCTTCATACAAAAACAATTGGTTTTAGTGGTACCAGTAGTTAATGAACCTATGATGAGTGTGCATTAGTGGTTCCATATAAAAAGATATCCCATGTATCCTATTGATACAGACTCCCTTTTCAGTTGGTTTAGGTTAGGCCAAATCCTTTGGTTTGGATATCTATCTCAGATGATACCCCTTTTGATGGTTATTGTAAGGGTGAAACTTATCTAGGGTGAAGTGGGTCATGGTAGATCCCTATGTTGGTGATGTTCAATGTGTCTTTTAACATACAAGAAGGATAGAAACTTACCCCACTAAGACATGAACTTAATACATGATCTAATATCATAAAGGAGACTCAGTTTCATCCCAAATAGAATAGTTTCAAGGTGTGATGGAGGAGTTCCTTTGACTTGGGTATTTGAGGTATTTATGATGTGATAAGGTGTAGGAAAGATCCCTATTTATGGAGAGTAGGTAGGAAATGGAATTAATTTCTTTAGGTGGTAGAAGAATGTAGCTAAGTGGCTTCGAGTGTGGTTCAGGGTGTGATATGTATCTCCACTTCTTCAGAAGTAGTTATAGCACAGAGTAAAAAAGCTACATTTCCTTGTATTTATCCCCTATTCATGACCTATTGGTACCAGTGGATGCCTTTTTATTCATGAACCTTGTGTTGGAGGATTCTACAGAGAGGATCAATGATCACATGTTTCAGCCGATGGGGTGGCCATACTCTATGAGGGGAGATATCCTCACCAAAAATATGCCCATAGTGGAAATGAGACCTTATGATGTTTTCCATAGTATACAATGGTCATTGACCATTCATGCTCAGATTATTTCTACGAGTGAGTATGGTAATTCTTCCAGGTTGTGGGATGTATTTTCCCTCCGTTGACGAAAATTGATCCCTAGACAGGGTAGGATGAACACATTTTCAGGAGGTTACAACTGACTTACTTTGATAGTATTATCCCAGGGGTAGTAGATTATATGATCTTTAAACTACCACTAATGAATATAGGTTATGATGACATGCTGAGTTTTCCTCCCAACCATGATATAGAACTTTGTGTAGACTTGTACTGGGGATGGTTTGATGCTTTCTCTTGCCCGTCCGATGACCATGTGGGGCTGTGAGATCTAGTAGTGTGGTTGTAACAGTCAACAGAGGTCAGGATTCATAAGACCTAGTGTGTTCACCGAGGTGTCCCTGTGTTTTTATCAAAGGATTCTAAGGGCAGATTGAGGTCTAGGGTTGATAGACATCATCTGAACTAGGAGACCATATGGGAGGAGTATCAACCCATGAGAATTGACGACCACTTCTCTTAGTGAATAGTGAAGAAGTGGGACTTGATGTTTGAGCTCAAGATGGGTTAATGCCTACTCCAGTTATGAGAGGTGGAAAGTACCAAGTGTGCCTTCCAATAGCATTTTCCCTTTCTTTGAGTTCTTTGTGATACCCATGGGAATATTGAACACCCCCTAAAAGACTACAAGACTTATCAGCCATATCCTTAAATTTATTTGGTCAGTTCATGGTCATCTTTTATGATGTCACTATCATGTCCTCAAAGTTAGAGTTGGAGAACACAATACAAGGGGGGATAGTTCTATACATTCTCTAGAAGTGATAGTCATATGACAGCTCTCATGGAGCCAGTTATAGATTCTATGGTCAACTTATTAGGAAATACCTTCTTAGATATGGTAGTGATAATGGACCCTATAATGGTTGAATCAAAATTAGCTTGAGGGACAAACAAGGAGTGAGCATGGAAGAACATTATCATGAGGATTTTTTATCAGTTATTTTCAAGTAAGGTGATTGACCAACTGACCTCTTTACTATTGAACATTATGGGGGAAGATAATGAAGCACACCTCTAGTGGATGGTTATTACCCCTTAGTTTCCTAAGAGATTTAGGGAGGCACAACATGGGGACATCAACGGAGGGACCATGAGTGACAAAATATCCTCAACATTTTCACTTGATGGATTTTCAAAATAATGGAATCACATAATCTCTTTTTAAGGATGGGTGGTGATTCTATTCACATTAAAAAAGGAGGATATGAAAGATTTTAACAATTCTTGTTTAGTTTTACATCTCGATGTCGAAAAGATGTATGGAAGAGACAGATGTGGCCTCAATATTCCCAAATTTTTTTATTAGTTTATGCTTTTTGGGAACACAAATATTTGAATAAGATAATAATGTATAGAGTTTTTTTAGTGTATGACTTTGGAACATTTACAAGAATTTTTTTAGATCCACACACTGAGACATATTGCAATTCTGAGGCTCGGTGAGCTCCGAATTATTTTTTTAAAACTACTAAATATATTTTTATCGTGAACAAATTGTTTTCCTGAAAAAGTGTAATATAAAACAAACATATTATTGGATATAAAATACAAGACCACAATTTAATCTAGAATGCAGAGTTTACCCAAATAAAAACCTAAAGATAGTCAGCACAGAATGTTCAGATGAGGAAACAATTGGTGGGTGCATTAGATAAATTAATTAATTTAAATTTATTTATTTAATAACCATAACCAAAATAAATCACAAAGGGAGACTTGGATAGGAAATTTGAGACCACCGATGAGTTTGGAATGCAGTTTTTATCCTAGGAACCACCTAACGATAGTCAGTGAGGGATGTTTGGATGAGGTAGCCATTGACTGGTACATTTAATGAAAACAAACAAATAAATAATCTATTTTTTACACTAAATCACTTAACTAAATATTCTATAAATTCCCTCTTAAGAAAATTTTCACAGGGTTGGCCACAAACCCCTTTTTGTATCTAAGGGAAGGAGGAGAACATCCTTTATTTTTAGATCAGGACCTGAATGATGACCGATGATCTGATTGAGGTGAATTGATAAGAAAAAGATGCCATAATTATATTCCTCGCTAGATGATGCATTATTCATCAACGATCAATCCATAATTGAGGTATGAATCTTCATTTGGGGTTTCCCTCATTATGATTAAAATATTTAGCAGAGTCATATTTTTTTCCCTGATCTGTGTTTAAATGAATCTTTGAATGATCCCATGTATTGAAATAAATTATTATTTCAATTTATTTCTTACTCATTCTATGTTTCTCACCCTGGTTTCCCCAATATAAAATTTATGGCCATAAATTCTTGGATAATGATGTTTTTCACCATTGTTATTGGTGATTTTCCCCAAACGTTCTTTGTTCTATTCATCATTGGACCACATGGCCACAATTCAACATTTCCAGGGAATGTTTGAGTATGATCGAACCCCCAGATTTGTTGTGTTGGCATGAACAGTATGTGTATTGATGGTTTGATAAATGATTGATAAATGAGTCATATGATGTTTTATGAATAGATCATATTAATACCACAAGTGTGGGTTTGTGATCGGAGGTGTTTTGGGATTGGATCTTCGATCCCTTTTTTCTAGGTAGGCACAAGGAGATGATGTGCAGTATGACCGGATTGAATCCATGTGGTGGCCATATGTGAAATATCATGGTGAAGGCTACTCAGTGTTGATGTGGTGGTGGATAGACTTAGATATCCGATGAGGTGGATTAGTTTGTCAACTTGATGGATGTTAATATTATTGTTATTAATAATGACAATGGGGGTGAGTTAATAACATGAAAATATGTCTTTTTTTTATCATTATTATATTAAATAATAATAATAATAATAATGGTGACAATGTCATGTGGTGACCACTGGGTAGCACTGAATATTGTGTGAGGAGTTTTGAAAAAAAGTAATAATGAAATTCAATTAAAATAATTAATGAATTATTTACTTGAAGAGGAGACAAGGGGGAGGGTGTGGTGCACCTAAGTAGGTGATCACACGAGTCCTCAAATAGATCAATCTATTTTATATTATGATTAAAATATAAAATAATAGCGATAATATAAAAATAAATCATATAATAAAGAGGGATTGGAGGGGGGTCATTGTACATGTGAATGGAATGGAGTGAGGAATGAATGAAAATTTTAATAAAAAAATAAAAAAATAAATCAAATGTGATCTATTTTGTTTAAAGGAATAAATAGATAGGCATAATGGTTTAACAAGAAAATGATTCGGTGGCAGAGTCTTATATGTGGGCTCTCATTTTTTAATAAGGGTTTAAAAACAACAATAAAAAGAATAATGATAATAATAAAAATAATGATAATAATAAGAATAAGAATAATATTAATAAAAAATACTATTATTATTTATTTTTCTTGGAAAACATTATTTTGACTGTAAATCCATATGACGTTAGATTGAAAAACTATCAGAAATAGTGTGACACTAAAATTGGGACTATAATTTAAAGAGAGGTGTTGAATACATTTTATGAAGTCATGTCTTAGTTCAATGAAACTTCCCACAATAATAAGATTTGTATTATTTTAGAATCTTGTATCAGACATATCTTTATCATAAAATGTCAGAATAAAGAACCTTTAGTGAAATTGAAACCTTAAAATTGAGGTAGATGTTTTGAGACCAATATGAAGTATTTAATTAGGATTCTTGGATTGAGCCCATGAAGCACCATTCATGTGTTATATGGTGAGATTTGATTGTTTCCCAGGTGTCCAAGTATGGAAATTGAATAGACTATCCCAATATTTTTTCCATGTGGATAAAAGGGTGAAATCCATCTAGACATCCAGTTCCATTTTCAAAGGAATATCTATGTAATTACATTTTTTCCATTCACAAAGATGACGAGCCTCATGTGTTTTTCATACTTTGGGCCGAGAATATTTCTGCAGTACCTTTACTCTTTATGCAGTACTTCATGGCTAGAAATCCACGTGATAGAAACAAAAAAACCTGAAAACTGAGTGGAACCACACAATGTGTAATTCCCTTACATGTTGTGTACTCTTTTATGAATATTAAAACATTCATATCTTATTTGTTTGGACTTATATTTTTCCCCTAAGTAGCATATCCTAAGGGGTTTTTCCTATAGAATGTGATGGTACCATCAGTTGAGGATTTAGAAATATAATGTGAATTGTTCTGGGAATAATGAATGATAATGAAATGACTCAGGACAATAGTGATCACGCATGATCACCATGACATTTCAATGTTTACCTTACAATAGGGTTGGGCGGTGGCATCCTCGAAGGATGCCGAGTTAACCCTCCAGTAGGGATGAGTAGTGTATTCCTTGACAAATATCGATTTGTTCCTCCAACATACCTAGGCAGTGAAATCCTCAACGGATACCATGTTGACCCTGCATCATAGCTAAGCTGTGGAGTCCTTGTTGGATAGAGAGTTGACCCTTTAGTAGGGTTGGAAAGTGGAATCCTCAATGGATACTAAGTCGACCATTCAATAGGGTTGGGTAATGGAATCCTTGATGGATTATCAGTTGACCCTCCAATATAGCTATATAGTTTTGTCCCCTTAATCCCTCATTTAGGATGAGATGTGAGATTGAGATCCCCTTACTCCCACATTTGGGATTCTTTTTACTTAGTACATATATATAAATATAAATATATGATTATGTATCCTCACCTTAGATTTGGTTACTATCCTTCAATGATAGGTGAATATGAACGGGGTATGCCACATGATTTATGTGTTTAGATTCTCATGGTTGGATGAGTCTTCACTCCTACTATAGGTGTAGAAGACTCTATGGGTAGTTCATCTACTCATCATATTTATTGGATTGCGTTTGGAGAAGCTGACTTTCACTCTTAGTTTGGGTTGAATTGTTCTAGTTAATAGTATAATGAACCTACTATCATTAATTATTCTTGTATCACTTATTACTCCACATTCAGCTTTCAGGGCATCTTACTAGGTATGTATATACTCACCACAGAATTGGATTTTACCGCATGTGTTGTGTCTTATTAAGATGATGGACATGTCGGTGTTGAATTAAAGGGTGTTTAGGAATACCTAGTACTTGGACCTTGTATGGTGGTCACATCTTGGGATTCAAGAGCTAGGATATCTCAGCGGTTTAATTTCCTACTTTTATCATATTGGGACTTTTTATTTTTGGGCTTGTATTTTCCCCCTTTACATTTTAGTTTTATTTTCCGTACACTTGTCCACCCTATAGGTTAATCATGATGGAATTAATTTTTTATTATATCACCATATTTTATTTTACTCACTCTATAAATTTTCTTTACGATATTTGTGTGTGTTAAAACATGTAATTAGGCAAAGGCCTCGTTGTGTTAGTTATGCCTTTCGTGCTTGTCGACTCCTCTTAGTATATGGAGGCAGACTTGGGGTAGTCGTGGCCCGAGACCCATTGTGGGATGTGTCATGAAATATATTACCATTAAATAATCTTATTTTATGAAATATATATATCACATGTTCATTAAATCCATCCTTATTACCTTCCATGTAATGTGTGAACAAATCACATTGCTTTGTGAGGCAGTAGTCCAATGTACACATGAACAACAATATCACATTCTCACAAAATGGATGGTAATAATGAACATGGGATATCAAGATTAAAAATAATAATAATATTTTGAATATCAAATATAAAAAATAGATCAATAATTTTATCCAACCGTGAGAGTTGGTGATGGAAAATGAATAAAATCAGTTTGTGAGGCGATAGTCCGTCATATTCATGAATGATGAATTCCGAACCCATTTGATAGAAGAGGATAAGGATATATATTATTCCATTAACATAATAAAAAATCATTATATGGAATATATTAAATCTATTATAGAATAATGTTATAATAATAATAATTAAATGAGGTGAAGGAACATATAAAATAAAACGCTTGGTTGGGGATGTTTCCCCTTCTTCAGACAACATCTATTGGTTTTGAAAAAAAATTCTTATCTTGGATTTTTAACCAAAATAAAAATTCTAGAATTATAGGAGGAAATTAATTAAGTGATTTTGGTTTTTATTTTTCAAAAAAAAGGTTTCTTAAGTGTTAATTGGAGGGGATATGGGTTGGACTTTTATAAGTGGTGTGAGTGGTGAACTTCTATATTTTGAAAAGAAAAAGTTTTACTCATGTTTTTCACATGAAAAGAGGAACCAAAATGTAAAATTATAGAAAAAATAATATTTATGATCAAAATATTTTTATCCAATTAGTTTTTTATATCTTTTAGGACATTTTTAACCATTATATTTTTAGTTTAATCCCACGGAAAACTCATTTTTAACATAATCATGGAAAATAATTTTTAATATTTTTATAATTCATTATGGTAAAAAATTAATATAATATTATTATATAATATAAATTATTCAAAATAAAAATTTTAAATAAAATTTTCTATATTAAATTCACATAATTTGAAATTTTTTATTTAAAATCAATCCCACAGATGCGACGAGAAAATAGTCTTCCAAAGAGTAAATGTTCAAAAGTATAAAAATATTTAATATAAAAGTTAGAAATGAAATTAATTATAATGATCTAAATTGGATTAATAGATTTATAATTTAACTAATTTTTTTAATACCATCTTAAAATAATCTTTAATTTTTTAAATGATATAATAGAAATGAAAATTCTTAATCGAACTAGTATGTTTCATTATTCATAAAAATATTTATATTTTTTAAAAAATATAAAACATTCACCCTAAGATATTTTTTACATTCTAATTTTAAAAATTAATTTTTTTTAAAATAAATTTTCTACTTTTGGAAAAAAATAATTTTAAAATAGGTGAGAACATAGTGTGAAAACTTATTTTTTGAAAAATAATGTTTTTTATGTAATATTGGATTTATTCTTAACTCTTGTATTCGAAGCACATTAGATAAATGTTAATAATTGGATTGAATATATATCATATAAATTTCATTAAATTTATTCACCAAAATTAATTTAGTTAATTTATTAATAAAAACATGATTGTGTGAATAAAAATAGATTATCATAAAATTATTCAATTTATTTTAAAATGGATTTTATTTAAATTTTTAATTCACTAGTTTCCATGGAAATATTTTTTTTATAAATCCATAAAAATATATATTTTTTGAATTTATTTAATCCTATTCATACCTACCAATACAATGTCTAGGTGATAAATATCACATTAAATAACAAATTTTTAATAGTACTTCACATTAAATTTAAACTCTATGTTTTATATTACCCAAGATAAACATAGGGTTATATATAACATAAAAAAATTCAGTGTTATGTTTAATGAAATATAAACTTTGTGTTTTATTTATCCCAAGATAAACGCGGTGTTACATAAAACAAAAAAAATCCAAAAGATTAAATTAATTCCAAAAAAATAATATTTCATAAAATATAAGGGTGTTACTATGACAACCCTTCTCTTTATTTAACCTCAATTAATGATTTATTACATAAGAATACACATAATACTACCCATGATATAGATATTTCTAGTGTATTTGAAACTAGGTATATAAAATAACATCTTGAACAAGGGATACAACAACATTATTGAAAACTTTCTTAAAATGCTTCTAGATGTTTTCATAGACGACACAGAGCCCGCCCCTAGGCGATCGAGGAAGTAACTCTAATCTGATCTCACACTCCTTCGCTGATGTTGTTGCCGGAATATTGATCATGACGACTGAGCCTAGCGCGGGTATAACTGTGGACACTGATTCATGTGTTGACCCCAAGAAATTTTGGCACAGTGGCCTACCGACAATTTCTTTCTCTTCAAATAAGGTAAGCATCCTCTCTTTGGATTTATGCTTTGTTCTCGTCGGGAAATTCATTCAGTGTAGACCATCTTTACCTTTTTAAGGAAATATCTTGTTTCAATTGGTTTTATTGGCTTCTATATTGTATTGGTTAATTCCCACAATGTCTTTTTCCGGCTCTCTTCGAAGGAATAATAATATAGACTTTAGGCGGGATGCTCGTGGGTCTTCAGGGGATGTTCCGTGAAAGTTCTCAAATGGTCACTAGATTTTGATCCTCTCACTGAGTCACCTATTGTTCCAATCTGGCTCGGTTTCCCTGGATTACCGCTTCATTTGTTCAAGCATTCTGCCCTGTTTCTAATTGCAAGTCTTATTGGTAATCTTTTAAAGTTAGACTCTACGATAAAATCTCTTTCAAGACCCTCGGTTGAGAGGGTGTGTACTGAAATTGACATTTCCCTAGACATCCCATCAAAAATCGGGATTCAGAATGGTAATTTTGCATTCTTTCATGATGTAGAATATGAGAACCTGACCGATTACTGCATATCTTGTCATAAACTTGGTCATTCTTTGAAGGACTGTGGAATTAGGGCAGTAACCAATCCGGCTCGTAAATTTACTTGGGTTGAGAAATAAAAATGAAAGATTGACCCTGAAGAATGTGACATTAGTCAATCTATTTTTGTTGGCCCTTCTATGATTCAAAATCCAGTTAGAGGACATAAGGATGCTGATGAGAAATCTGATGTGGAGAAGACTGAAGATGTGAACGATGGTCAAAATGGGCAAACAACGAGCCGTTCATTAGAGAATAATAGCCTTTCAGATTTTGTTAATTCTATGCACACAGAACTAGGTGCTACTACTGATTCCCCCACACCTGTGGAGGATTATAAGATTCCCACTGAACCTCATGATGTCTGTCAAGAAGAGAATAAAAGTGTCCATTCTGAATCTTGTGAATTCTCACATGATGCCTTTGATCATGCATATCAGATTAAGGATGTCTACTTGAAATCTAATTCTAAAAAAGGTAGAAAATAATTTATTGATTCAGGTGGTTTCATTACACAAAACCCCAAGAAGACTCAGAGACATAGAGATTACTATAATATTGAGAAAATAGTTGTTACTAGATCTTTTACGGCCTCTAGGATGGTAAACTCGGACATTCGCCCTCATCCAGAGGCTGCTAAAAATCTCACCACGTCTTCTGATGAAAATAGTTTGAGTGAAACTGATTCTAATAAGGACTCTGACCCAGTTGTGAGAGATGCTTATCAGCTCGAGGAGGAGGTTCCAGAGGAATTGGAATCTTGGATGGATGAAAATGATGAACTAGTTTTCCAAAGTTACAAGGAAGGGGAAATCAATGCTGACTTTTACCTTTAAATTAGAATGTGAATGTTTATCAAGTTTTTTGAGGAATTTAAGAGAAAAGATGACTTTAATTTTCTAGAAATTCCATGTCAATGAGTTCCTTTATTGTTCTCCATTTTTATGATTTCACGCTTTCCATTCAATGATGATAAAGGCCTCTCAGTCTGAATATGGTTACTTGATGATTTCTTGGCTGGTTTCTGGACTGTTTTTTGGTTTATGTGAGTGCCTCATATGTTTACTGTTGTTTATTTCTGGGAATATGCTTCAATTTTTGAGTAAGGATATGTATGGAAGGATGTATGATTTTCTGAAGAGGCTTGTAAGGACTCTGCATTCAGAGAGATGTAGTTTCTTTTTCAGATTCATGTGCATGTGGTTTTGCGTGGGGGTTCTAGCTGCATGTTGCGCGAGCAGCGTCTCTTTTTACAACTTGATTTTTGTCCCTCTACCCTTTCCATGCAGTGACCCAAGGGAGGTTCTCGATTCTATGATGAAGATGGCACACTGAAGCTTCAGGACATGCTGAGACGTTGGTCTGCCTGCTTCTTTTATCCTTGATATTCATTGGGTCCATTCTCATTGGTTTTTGTCACTTCCAATTAATTTTCTGCTGGTGCAAGCTCTTTTCACCTCGTGTAAGCAATGTACTCTCTTTTATGTTTTTATAAATTCTTAAAATTCTTCTAAAATTCAACAGCTTTTAAAACTACACGAGATAACCTGAGGACATACATAAGATATAGGTGAGGTATAAATCCCATTAAGGTAATAGATTTGGAATAACATGAATATATTTACACATGTTATCCATTAGGAATATCAATAAGACATAAAATGGAGGGGAATCATCAACATGAACAATAAGGAATAATATAACCTGAAAACATAAAGGCAACATCATAAATGTGGAAACAAATTAAAAAAAAGGAATCATAAAAAAAGTTCAAGGATTGATTCAAAGAGATGATGATAAAAAATCTATCATTATAGATTAGGCTCACTAACTGATCTCTTTAATGAAAAATCATTATACTAAAACATTACCTAATATATTGGATCTCTGTATAATTCTAGGGGCACCCATCACATTCATTTCATTCACATGCATAAGAGTTCCACATGGATCATAAAAGATGAAATCATTTAGCATAAAAATTTTATTATATAATAATGTATTGTATAATGATTAAATTTATGTCCCAAATCAAATTATTATTGGTCTAAAAATTTGAACAACCTAGATAATAAATGGGGTTGTGTATTCACTACACATTTGTTTGGATCAGAAAATCAATGTGAAATTTTGACAACATAAATAGGTTGTATAAATGTTAATGGAAGAGAATAACGAGAATGAAAAGTTTATATAATCATTTATATGTTATATGGTAAATAATGATATATGGGTGAAAAAATCACAACATTTTTAAATGGCGATAAATGGTATAAGATAATGAAGATACTTGAATAAATAGGAGAAGAATAGAATACCCTACAATTAGATTGTGATTACAATTTTTTGGGAGGTTCTTCATGAGAGTTTAGGGGAATATTTGGAGAAATTTATAGAGGAAAGGGAAGAGTAAAGATGTTTTAAAAGGTTTTTGAGTGAAGATAAATGTGATATTATGGTGGTTTATATAGGAAATGATTGGTTGATTCTTTATTATTTCCCAAACATAGGTTTTGGACTCTATTTAATAATGTAACCAAAACCATAAGCCTTACCATTTTTTACCTATTATTATGATAAAGATGAGTTTTTTTCATTATTTTATATGTTCAAGGTCCCAACTTATTATAATATTTCTCTTGGTGAAGTGGAAGTGAGTCATATCTTGAAATAAATAATTTTCAAACCATAGAAAATATTATAGGTTTTAGAGGATTTATAAAGGGTTTATAAAATTAATCCGATAAAATTAATATTACTTTATTTTAAAGATAAAAAATATATGTCGCCATGAATACAATTTTTAGTATTTAATATATCATTTTTGTGTCATTGTGATTTCATAATACAAACCCTATATTTATACCGTATTTAATTTTTACTTGAAAATTTTATAGTCTCAAAAAAATTTAGAAATTATATCATAGGAAAAATTGAACATGATTATTGGAAAAATAATATTCATTTTATCCAAATTATATTATAAATTTTTTCATTTTTACTTTTAAAATAGAATTAAAATTTATTAACAAAGAATGGGGTTTTTAAAAATAAGAGTTCTTAAACCCTTATAACAAATACACTTGACTTGACAAAACTTATAAGATAATTTATATTTGATAAAAATTATTTAATAATAATATTTTAGGAAAATATTATTTATATGAAAAATGCATTAATTCATGAAAAATAATTCATTAATTGAATTTGAACATTATCAAAAAATGAAATTTTGGTTTTAGTGTATAAAAATAAAAATTAATTATATAGTGGAAGTAAATATAAATATTATTCTATTGAAAATATAATATAACTATTTTTACTATTAAGATTTTAACACATATCCCTCTATAACACCGGAAAATTCTCTTAGGGTAAGGTGCGTGATAGTGATACTTTAACGGGATGGTTTTATTTACACGGTTTGGGCAATGAATTCAATGAACATGAATTTCTACCATAAAAAGTTTAGATCTAGATTATGTTTTTAGATCTCATCTTGGGATAGATCAAGGGAAAAGGATAATGATTCTATCTCCCTTGGAAGCTCTGATAAATGGGATTCAATGGAAATTATCTTATTGTTTGAGTCCAAAACATCCTTTGTTTCTGTCAATTGGAATTTTCAGAACCATATATTTATACTAATCACTATATCATTTTTCAAGGACTATATTATCAATGGTTATGAATATTAATAGTCTTTTTTATAGTAAAACCAAATTCGTTCATGTGTTTTACAAAAACATAACACGTAATAATACATTTAAATCAACCACAAAAAAAAATTTATTTATAAAATTTTGGGTCATTATAATCTCCCACCCTTAGGTAAATGTTTCCTATAAATTTTCATTTCAAAAACTAAAAAAGACGAGGGTAACTATATTTTATCACCTCCTCCAGATCCAAATCCACATATTCAAATGTTTGTTTTCTCTATAACACATTAACTTGGTTAATTTTCATATTTTTAATAACTTTACCTCTACAGTCTATGATCTTCACCAGCTGATCCCTATATTAAAGACCATTTTCCAATGGTACCACCTTTTTATTGAGTACATGTGAGGGAATTGGTATGTACTTCCTAAAGAGGGATACGCGGAATACATCATTTATTAGAGATAATTAGGTGGGACTTTGAGTCAATTTGCCACCTCTCTGATGCGATCAAGGATATCAAAGGGACCAATGTATCTTGGACTAAGCTTTCCATTCTTTCCAAATCACATGACCTTATTTCATTGAGATATGTAGAGGAATACCTTATAAATAACATCATAATCTAGGTCTGATTGATGATTTTCATAATAGATATTCAGATTACTCTGATTATCCTAGATGTTCTCCTAAATTATCTTAATATTTTCTATGACCTCCTCAACCATTTCAATACCTATCAATTTGCATTCCCCAACTTCATCCCGGCAAGTCGATGTTCTTCATTTCTTCCCATAACGGGATTCACAGGGATCCATTTGGATGTTTGAGTGGAAACTATTATTGTTTAATAACCTAACCAACATACATTGTTGATACCACCCTCATTTGAAGTTAATTGGACACTTTTCCAACATATATTTGAATTTATAGATAGTATGATCAGATTTTCCATCAGTTTGATAGTGAAACGTCTAGCTGATGATTAACTCAATTTTTTAATAATGTTTGAGACTCTTCCCGAACATGGAGAAAAATATTGGATCAACTAGATACAATTGATTTTAGTTCCCCATACAACCCCAACACTTCTCTAATGTACATTCTTTCAATTTGAACTTATGTGAAGTCCTCTAAAATTTTAGTGAAGTGAGAATTCATTGGAAGAATACCCACCACAACACATATTTAATTATTTCCTCTAGATTTATTCATAAGACTAGTGACAATGTCCATGGTGATGTTTTCCCATTTCCATATAGGTGCATGTAATGGTTTTATCATCCCCTTGGGTTTTTACCTTATTTTTTCACATATTGAGATGCAAGACATCTCGATGTATATTCCTCAATGTTTTTATTAATATTGCACCACCAATAGTGATCTAAAATATATCGATATATATTCATAGTTATAAGATGGATAGAGATGGTTGAGCTATGTGCATCATTAAATAAATCCTTCTTTAACTCAGTCTTTGATGGTACACATTATCATGACCCATGTATTTCAACTCCTTAATTAATTTTTAACTCATTCATTTTCCCTTTTCTTATAGATTCCACTTTATTATGAATTCCAACATCATATATTTTAAAATACTCAATCTTGGACATAAGGTATGGTTGAGAAATAATTTTTTAATGGATTAATGATATTCTTTTACGATTCCCATGTCTATCCTTTTCATGTATATGATTATCGAATCCATCTTAAATATCATAAATTATAAAATTGTTTGATACTTTCTATTTAGTAAATAAAACACTTCATTTTATTTCCCAGGATGGTATTGGATTAGGCATTCATAGTCATTGATTGAATCTAACCATATTCATTGCCACATATTAAACTCTTTCTATTTTAATATATACTTGAGGTAATTGTGATCTGTATATATTTCACACTTCACACCCAAAGAGATAATGCATCAAATTTTTTAACACAAAGACAACTGTAGAACTCCATATCATGAATTGGGTAGTTATATTCATGAACTATCAATTTCTTCGAGGCATATGTTATCACTTTGTTATTATTCATTAACACACAACATAATCCTTCGTTTAAGAACCATTTTACACTATGGAAAGTTTCCCGCTTGTGGGTAGCGTAAATATCTGTGTACTTATAAGACACTTTTTCAACTCCATGAAGCTCTATTAAAATTAATTTTTCCAAAAAAATTTAACTCCCTTAGAAATTATCTTGGTTATAGGGTTTTATAATCATGAAAAATTTCTCACATATAGATGATAGTATACGGTAAATCCAAAGAAACTATGAATTTCTGTTATAGATGTTGTACTCAACCATCCCTTAATTTCAACTTTCTTTGAAGGTTCCATAGATATTACATTTCTTGTGATGATATTACAAAAAAATTAGACTTCCTTAAACTAGAACTCACATTTTCTATACTTTTTATAAATCTACTCTTTTCTTATGGTATTCAAAATAGTGCTCAGATGCGCCTCATGATCATCCTTAATTTTAGATTATATTTGAATATAATCTATATAGACTACCACAAATTTGTTTAAGTAATATATAAAGACCCTATTCATCAATTAAATTAATATTTTTAGATCATTAGTTAGTCCTAATGACATTACTATGAAATCTTAGTGCCCATACCTTGTAAGGAAAATGGTCTTTGGGATATCCTTCTTCTTCACCCTATCATGATAATATCCTGACCAAAGATTCATGTTAGAGAAGTATTGGAATCAATGCAGCTGATCGAAAAAGTCATCAATCCATAAAAGATGATACTTTATCTTTATAATTAAATTTTTGAGCCCATGATAATTAATGCAAAGGTGAATTGACCCATCATTATTCTTGATAAAGATGACTGGTTCACCCCAAGGTGAAGAAATTGGGTGTTTGGAACCTTTACCTAGATTATCCTATAGTTTTTTCTTTTGTTTATAAAGTTCCAAAAAAACATTCTATATAGAGTATTGGGTAATATAATTTCTTTGGTATAATATTAATTGAAAATTCAACCTCTCAACTGGGAGGAAGACAACTTAATTCCTCCGGAAACACGTCGGCATATTACATTGTAATGAGAATTTATTCTAGGATGATATTTTTCATAGAATCAATAATTTTAGCTAGATATACTTACTAATAGGAAAATAATATCCATGTTTGAGATATTGGTTATAAAAAAATCGTCTTTATCTTTTTTACTTGTATATAATCAGTGGAAAATTTTTAATACATAGAGTAATTTCTATCTCAGGGAAATTTATATTGGATCTATCTAGTGAAATGAAATCTATACTGAGAATTATATAAAATTACACTAAAGGGCGTATCACATGGTTTTATAGGAAATTATGACCACGAATTTTGACATGAGAGGAGTTATATACTTGGGATGAAATTATTATCATATATCCCATTTTTAAAAATTACTCCACTTTCATGAATTGTGGTGGTGTTTGAAAAGTTCTACTAAATGTGTGTGAAATGATGGAATACATAGTACCAGAATAAACAATAATGTTATATATTCTTGGATAAATAACTATTGTGAATATCACAACTACATTAATAGGATCCACCTCATCAGTGGTGATGGAATAAGCTCATCCTCGATGCCTTGGAGGGTTTTGGTTGTCTCTGAAAACCCTTGGCTTAATGAATTAGTTTTTAAAGTTCCTTTTTTAATTGCTATTGAAAAAAATGAAAAATTCACTGAGGGTGGAATAAAACATTCCTTTTCTCTATAATATTATTGAGTTTATCACATCTACAATCTCTTGCAAGGTTTAATTCCTTTCCTCACCTAAATCATTTCCATGTCACCCTTAGAAAATTATTGGGGTTCTTCTTACCATACTTTTTACAAGTGATATGTTGAAATTTATTAGCACCAATATATTTATTTATCACACCAAAAAAATTAAACTCCACTTTCCGCTTCTTATGATGATGATACCCTTGAGATTATTTGATATATATTTCAAATTTTAGAGAACATCAAAAAAATTTCAAATAGTTATCAATGTCTCGAATCATGAATAATTTTTATAGACTTGGTTTTTTCCACCAAAGAAGTGTTCAACCATGAATTTGGGAAAAAGAAAATGCTATAGTAATATCATGCAAGTCTTGGTATATTTTACTCTTATAACCTGAAATATTATTCTTTATTTTGATTGAGGGAATGGAAATCCATTTCCATTTTAAGTTAGAGAGTGTGAGGAATATATGAATCAAAAAACATCTTTCACAATTCCTTCAACCCCATCTCTTCGATCTCTTCCTCATGGTTTTTATTCTTGATCAATGTCCACCATTGAAACAATTCTCCCCCATATGGTAAAAAACTAGTATAAAATTCTCTTTCATGAAACATTAAAGGATGGAGAAGACCTTCTCAATGGATTTAGTCCATTCATCCATGATTAAAGGATCCAATGATCCATTGAAAGTTAGAGGATTTTCTCACATATAGGTAATAATAACATCTTGTTAATTCTTATGGGGGGTCTGGGTGATCCTCCCAATCCATGTCTCTATTTATAACATTATTTATCTAACATATTATCATCAAGAAGTTTTCTATTCCTTATCTCATGGGGTTGGGCATTTCATTTGGGTAGTCATTATAATATTGTTAAAATTAGTTTCCTACTCAGTTACTCTAATTTTTTCCCATTATCTATAATAAAGGAAAAATTAGGGATGATTATTTTTAAACTATTAAATGAATAAATGGGAATCTAATGTAATTAAAGGTATAACTTATAAATGACATGTATTTATTTAACTTATGGAATTATAGGAATTAATCTATGTTTTCTATGATACATCTCCAATCATATACTCTTATGGGTTTTTTTATTCCCTTAATAATGGTTCATAATAGGATTGTGAATTTAAAAAATAATATGCACTTGGATTTTCATACTAGGTGTGAATAAAATACCATTATCATGAACTATTTCCTAGTTTATTCTAGCTCAACGTAGTGTTTTTAGGTTTCACCCTAATATACATCGGTGAAGATCCACATCCACTAGTAGTATCTATGAAAAAAATTATTTTCTTTTACACCACTCACTCTATGAATTACCAAAATTTAGGGATGCATTATAATGTTTAGTTTTATCCCTATATATTTCTCTAGAGTTTTATAGTCCAAAATAAATAAATAAATAAACATTACATTGATACAAAAAATGAAAACCCATCTCTTTAATACATATTAATTCACGATTTATTACAAAATATTACATATAATACAACCCAAAATAAAGATAATTTATTTATTTTGTAATTAGGTACATACCATAACATATTGAAAATGGGATACATCAAAATTATTGAAAACATTTGTTAACACTATTATAAAATTCCATATCTTTTAAAATTGAAAGGGATAACCTGGGGACATACATAAGAAAGCAGTGATATATACAACCTAGTAAGGGAATAAAAATTAAATAACATGAATAAAGTAATACATTTTATACAAAATATATATAAATGATACATAAAAGGGTTAATAATCATAACAAAGAATAATTAGGCATGATGTAACATGATAACATAAAGGCAACATGTGAAATGTGGAAACAACATAAAACATGGCATCATAAAAATAGGTCAAGGATAACTTCCAAGATATCAAGATTGAAAAATTATGGTTATCGAATATTTTCACTCACTAATCCCTTTAATTATGTCTCATAATACAAAAAAATTTCCTAATTCATTGGAGGGGTATATAGTTCTGAGCACATATGTCACATTCATTTCATTCCCATGGAATAGTGAGCCATATCGATCATAAAAAATGGAATAATTTACCATAAAATTTTATACCACGATCATGTAGTGTGGAATAAATAGATTTAACTCTCCAATACAATACATACAAGTACATAGATGTGAATATCCTTGATATAAAATTGGTATGGGTACTCACTAGACATTTTTTTAAGATGAAAAAATGTGGTGAAATGTAGACAGTATAATGGGGGAATATTAATGTTCATGGAAGGTATTCATGAGAGTTAAAGGGGTATATTATCATTTATACATTATATGGAATCAAATGGATATATGGGAGAAAATATCCCAACATTTGAAAATAGAAATAAAAATCATAATATAATGATGATACTTGAATAAATTAGAGAAGAAAAGTATCCCTCACCTTGAGAGGGAGATTATAATTTATTGGGAGGAGATTATTGAGAGCTTGGGGAAACCATGTGAGGACTATAGAGAGGTTAGGGAAGATTAAGGACATGCTAAAATGTTTTTTAGTGATGATAAATTAGATATTGGATCATTTTATATTGGAAATGAGTGGGGGATTCTTTATTATTTCTCAAAATTAAATTTTGGAATCTATTTAATAATGTCACCAAAACCAGAGACCTTACAATGTTTTTTACCAATGGATTATAATAAAGGTAATTTTTTTAATTAGTTTACAAGGTCTTAAAATATTAAAATATTAACATTAGTGATGCGTAAGTGAGTCATGTCCTTAAAGAGATGATTTTAAAACATCAAAATATATTATAGGTTTTGGAGGATTCATAAAGACTTTATAAAATTAATCAAATAAACATAATATTAAATTATTTTAAATGGAAAACATATATTTGGTCATTAATAGTATTTATATTATTTATTACATCATTTTTGGTTCTTATGATGTCATAATAAACATTGTATATTTATAACATATTTAACTTTTACCTGAAAATTCGACTATCTCATAAAATTAAAAAATTATCCATAAGATAATTTAAAAGTGATTAATCAAAAAAATATTTATTTTACAAAAATAATTTCTTAAATATATAAATTTTTAAATTTAAAAAATAATCAATATTTATGGATAAATGTTGGGATTTTTTTAGAATAACAGTTTTTGAACCCCAATAAAAATTACACCTGACATCATAAAAATTATTTGATAATTTCTATTTTACAAAAAGTATTTAATAATAATAATTTATTAAACTATTATTTATTTGATTAATCCATTAATTCATAGAAACAAATGACTTAATTTAATTTGAATAATACCCAAAAATATAATTTGTGTTTTTTGTATAAAAATAAAAATCATTTATAAAGTAGATATAAATATAGCCATTATTATGTTGAAAATATAAAAAAAATATTCATACTATTAGGGTATTGAAACATATATCTTTATTACAACTGAAAATTTTAATTGGGTATGGTGTGCGATGGTGAGACTTTCATGGGATGGTTCGATATGCATGGTTTGGGTAGTGATCTCAATGAGCTTGAACATCTACCGTAAATGGTTTCACTAATTCTTAAGTTTTTGGATCCCATCATGGGATTAGTTAAGGGAGAATCGTAGTGATTCTATCTCCCTAGGAATATATTATAAATGGGTTTCATAGGGTACGATCTTGCTGGTTGAGTTTATCACTTCCTTTTTATATTTCAATTCAATTTTTTAAAACCCTATATTTATACTAATCATGTTATCATTGTTCAATGGATATATTATGAACAGTTATGATGCTTAACAGTTTTTTAAATTCAAAATTATACAATAAAACAAAATAATTTAATGTGTTTTCTATAAACATAGCACATAATAATTCATTTAATTCAACCAAAAATGAAATTTATTATATAAGAGTTTGAGTTATGTCAGTTACATTCTCCACCTATCATTAGGTGAAGGTCATGTATCTGTAGTCTGTTTGTCTCATATATTCATTACCCAATCCGGAGTAGAAGTGAGATGATGTTACTATATATTTTTTGATAGGACTATCAAGGACACACAAAGGTAATTAAATCATATGGGTATTTGTGGATCTCTTAACAATGGTCCCTCATTTCATTCATATAAGGGAGACCTTGTTAATGGTTGATATAGAGAAAAATTGTGTCCCTTAAGTTATGGAATTACAAGGGATTCCTCATACCATAGACATTGATAAATTTGATCATTTTACATCTCCAATTTTAAGAGGTTATATAATGCACTAGGTATATAGTGCTTCTATGCATTGGATAACACCCCCATATCGATGGGAAGCCATAGAGTACTATACATATCAAAAATAAAATGATGAGAGAAGACATATTTGTTTTTGGGGGCTCTTGGAGGAAGAACATGGACTTGAATGTATTTTATTGCAATAGGTACTTCTGAAAGCCCACTAATATGGAACCATATGTGGCTTTATATGGGATACTATGTCGTTAAACCCTTTTGTGACTAGAGATGAGTGAGGTAATGATGATTGGATCGACTCTTGTATTAAAAATATTAGAAAATGTCTGGAAAATTCATAAACATAAAACAATGACATAGAGCAGTTAGAAGTATTTTTGGGATTTGAATTTCCAACCCATTGAGTTAGTGATTGGTGACTGAGTATTCTTATAAACATCTCATAGATTGTGACACTATCTCCTACAGAGGAAGGGGAAACTAGTTCCTAGGTATACAAGGCTATTTAATATTGTGGAAAGGGTCATCCTAATGGCATAACAATTAGCCCTCCACAATAGTTTAGTTCCATCCTTAATGTAATTAACCTGTATCGGATGTAAATATACATTCCCAATCCATCACATGCTTTTGATACCGATGATATTGATCTAAAGTTCAATGTTTCCTTTGAGGATCACCCTATTTATATTGATGATTTTTTTAAGAAGAGAATCAATTGAAAATATATCCCTATATTCCATCTGTTATGGATACATTAATGTCATCAAGAGGTAACATGATACTGGGAATCATAAATGTTATCTCAATGGTAGAAACTATTCACTGACGAGGTTGGTGAAATTTGATCATGGAACATGAGGATAACATATCTAATGGTGGGGTGATTGTAGGGCCTCACCACTTTGTTAAGGCACAAAATAAATTTATTTCAAATTAAAAAACCTCAATTTTCATTAATGAAGATTTCTACGAGTTTCACAAGTTATTGGAGGCATTTGAGAGGCTTGATAGGGGGTTTGGGAATGAATAATTCAAGATTCAGTGCCATCAGATAGCTATTAAACGGCTACTAACTAGCTGATGGGATTTATTTAGGTTGGATGAACTATAAGAAGCCCATTGACCAGATAGTGAGACCCATCATAAAACTAATGGGGCTAGTACATATTTTTAATAGGGTTATAATTTTATTTAAATTTTTTTAAGCTCTAAACTTCACTCGAATTTATACCCTTTTATTTGTCATGAAGCTCTCCATTGTGCTCATCTCTCCCTCTCCTTCATGACTTGTGTAACTTCTTGGATTCTTTGTTGACTTGATTTTCAATTTAGGTGACTGAAGTCTTATGGAAAGCATACGATTAACCCTTCCTGATTTTTTATTTAAATATACTTTTTATGTATTATTTATGTTTAATGTTAATTTTCCCTATTTTCAGGTCTTCTTTATGGTTCCCCATTTTATTTTGTTTCCTCCTAAATCGAAAGGTAATAAATTACTAATAGAGATCCTATAACCTATGTTAGGTGTTATTTTATAGATCCCAAAATATTTCATTATTATGATATAGTATACCATGTTTATTTTTCATATTGGTTTCCATGTATTTTATATATCACCTAAATTAAATTAATTTGTTTTCTAAAATGAATCTAGATTCTCATAAGGACATTGAAACACACTATTTGGTTGATCTTAGATTATGTATTTCTTATTTGATTTTAATGACACACCCAAGAGGTTTCTTAGACTTGATAATATACCATGGGTGTAAAGTGAGGGTTCCTAAGATGTTCATCAGGACCTCCCTATATTTATAGATAAACATTAAAGGTACTTGAATTTATTTAAAATGAGTAATTTCATTATCCTTAATAAATTAAGTTCTTATGAGGAACATTTGAGACCCCTTGTTATTTAAATTGAAATGGTATGTTTGAAATGGAATATTTCTTTATTTAGGATTTTGTCATAAATATACATAAATGGAATACTTAACCAAAAGAACAAGAATTTCAAAATGAACTCATTAGATTCAAAGTGACACATGGTTAGAAATTAATGGTAATTTATAGGTGAGATCCTTGTATTCCCAATGATATATGATACTAAATGAATGGGAATGTTGGGATTACATTCTAGGATTTGACATGGCATACGATGATACATAAATTAGAATGATGAGATAAGCTCCCTATATTTTATACCATACCATAGTAAGGAATTATAGGATGAGTCCTATAGATTCCATGTGATAGTAGACACTTGGGGATTATATAATGAGAACCTATATTCTACATGATATAATATATTCATAATATCAAGATGTGTTCCAGGATTATATGTGGTGATTATGGTTGGAATAGTCATTGAGATGTGACTAGAGACATCTAACACTATCTTAAATAGTTTTGTTTGATCTAGGTGTCATTATGAATCTAGTTTTTTAATTTTATTTTCTAAATTTAACTTCTTTCTATGTTATGAAATACACCAGCATACACTATATTGGCTCAAATTGGATATTCTGTTAAAAACCATTTTTAATGGCCTATTAATTCATAAGCAAACATTTCTTGGGATATTGGTTGGTACCCAAATAGACTATATGGATGTAGAATTAGATAACGGAATGTTCCATATAGACGATTCTTTATCTGGGCTTGGATGGATCTTCAAGTTGGGGAACAAGTTAATACCCAGACCTCTTGGGATGTTTGATAGTTTTTAACTTTTTGTCTCTTTGGTTTTTGGGACTGGTATATATGAATATAACATGATTAACTCATTGATGGTGGTACTGATCATTCTGATATATCATGTGTTATCTATATTATCATTAAAAACTTATTACTTTACTTAATCTATTTATTTCTGGTTTTATGATATATATTTTATTTTCTTCCAAGAGTTTCACTATAATCATGAGGAAAAAATATCCACATGGTAACCTCAGAAGACCTCACCATAGTCAATAGCCTCTAGAATATGGAGAGGCACACTTTAGACCATGTGGTGAACTAGCCCAGATCACATGTTTTATGGATTCAACGGTGGGGAATTACAAATTACAATACTAAACCATCTAAAACTACCCTGGAAACTCACGTCTTATAAAGAAAGGTGGTGATCAAGAACCTATTCTGGATTTACATAAGGAATTAAACAAAATCCTAGATAATATCTAGATAACTTCACCAAGTTACAAGAAAAAACCTCCTCCAATATAATTTTTCATGAACCATCTTTGATCATCCCGAAAGAGGACACCCATGCTAGTAATAGAAGGCCCTAAATGGAATTCCTGATCCCTATGGTTTAGTGACATGTTCTTGGGCATCAAGAAGGACACATTGGGAATTATGTTTCCCAAAAATAATAAATAAGTAAGTAAAAGAAGAATAACTGTAAAAGGGATGTAAAAAGGAAATAAAATACATTACATAATCCTTTACTAACACAAATCATGGATATAAAAGGATAAATAAGTAGAACTAGACTACTTATTAACCTCCATGTTCAAATGGATAACTCCACTTTCACCTTCATTACTCCAAAATGAGAGGTAAATGAAAGTATTCTACATAAAAAAAAATCCAAATAACCTTTAATATATTGATATGAGCTAAAAATAACAATAGTTTTCAACCCACTAATGCATATCATAAAACATTAAAAGAAAATACATTCCATGTATGTTTGATAAAAAATATACAAAATAGGTTTTATAACTTCTCTCTTATAAAATAATTATCAAACAACTATCCTTTTAAACACCAATTTTTACAAATCTGATGTTTTTTCCAAATAAAACAAAAATTTATATACTTTTATCAAAAAAATATAGAAATTTTCATTGATGTCTTTATACTAGAAATCTTTAAAAATATAAAAAAACTATTTCACAATTAAAAATAACCATACCTTAGAAAATTACATATATGTAATCATCATGTAATCCAAAGTACTCAAGGGTAAACATATAGTACAATTATAAAATGGTCATCATTGAAGAAAATTTTGTGTATATAAGAACAAATAAAAATCAATTGATGCTTCCCAAACACCCAAAAATAGATTTTTTGGAATAAAAGAGGAGAAACATCCCATAGGTTGATATAAGTCCCACCTAGAGACATTAGAAAGAGCAAAATTCTAAAGTAGTCCACATGTGTACCTAGGCTTTCCACATAGACAAACTAGTATTCCAATGATATAAAATCGAAGTGTTTAAAATAAATATTCATTGCATAAAATCATATTAGAGAATAATTGTTTATCTTTCTCACACCTATGAAAACCACTATTGAGAAAACCCCAATATACAGCTATAAGAATATTAATAAAATACCCATAATTAGTAAATTTATCACAATCATTAAATCATTCATAATTTCCATTATAAATAAAGGGACAGGTCAAATGGGTTTTTATTTCCCAATTAAACCATTTAAAGTGTTGACTAGGCCTTATAATTATTCTATAAAAGTACTGTAAATGAAAATCCATTTCGTAAAAAAACTACATACTCTTCATTTAATCAACTCAAAAAAATAAAAACTTTTAAATAATTTCATAAAAGGTACAACCAACTAATATTTTTTAAAAAATAGTTTTACCATTATATTAGAAATCAATAGTTTGAATAACAATTATGAAAATCCAACAAAACATTAAAATTTCAAAAATAATGGCTTAATCCTTAGAAATGTTTTCATATCAAGTCATATAAAAATCCCACTTCCAACATTTTTCAAAATTTTAATACAATATTATTCTTTGATATAAATATAATATAAGATAATAAAATATTAGAATACATTGAAACCACTTGAAGAAAGAATAATACATTACATATTCAATTTAAAAGAGACTTTAATGGGTAACCTATGTCAAAAAATTTTAATTACAAAAAACAAAACAAAATCAATAAGTGGAAGAGAGTGAACTCTAAAGAAAAAAAGAGTCATAATCTCCAAATCAAAGATAAAAAAATTAATATTTAATGAAACGTAGGCCACCATAGAATTTAAAAATAAATAAACAAGAATAATATAGGAAAAAGATCAAGGGAAACCATATACTACTATTCCAAACACAATGATAATTCCTCATTGTGGAAACACATAATGGAATGTATCAAGTAATATTTCTTTTCAATCAAATAAGAGGATGCCAGAAATTCACCCTATAACTGACTAGATTTGAAATATTTAAAAAAGGAGGAATGGAAAAGGGATTCTTAAAAGTTAAATAAATTCATGGAAACACTAAATTACCATACCATAATGATAATATGCACCCCCATCAATGGGAATAACTCACTATTTAAGACCAAATGGAAGATTAACAGTTTCACAATTCTAAGACCATCAAAACCATGATAGTGTGGTGTTCACAATTTATATAGTGGTCTTGACCATGCCATACCTAGGATCTTGACAGACTTTCCTACTATGGTGTTGTATAGAATAGTTTTCCATTTTGAACTCACAATTCCATAAATGATGTCTTGGTGGAGGAAAAACTAGTCATGGTGCCATTTTGACAACCCAAAACCCAACTTCTATGCTAAAAATGTATTGGATAAGAGTTTTTTATCCATTGGTGCACATATAGAGGTTAAAAATCAGATTTAATCCACTAAGGACCAACCAGAACATCCCAAACCCAAAATATACAATCTAAAATCTCAAAAAATAGATGACTAACACTAGGGATGTGACATAAAAATAAATCATTTGATCACCAAGACCACCTATGGATCCTAAAACTTCAATGATATAATTAGATAAGACATCAATATTCTCATTTGGGATCATCCTTAAATATTCAATTTTTTTTGAAAAACTTGAAATTTAGCTTCATTTCCCTTGAGTTAATCTTTATAAATATTAGGAAGTTCAACCCATATAACTTTTTATGATGTAAATCCCATAAATCCCTTATAAATCACATTTAAAATGCCTTCATATAGTGTATTTTGATCCTTCAAATTAGAATCAATATGATTCTATTAATATTTTATCATTGAAATTCTGGTATTATAAGTGAATTGTATTCCTTATAGTTCAGTAGTGAATATATCAAGGAAAATAGAGTGAAATTGAGATCTCATATGATTATTCCATATAATGAAATTAAATATATCAAATAGAGGAATCCCTTTTTCATCAATCACATTCTACATATTTGAATCCTTTTTAGATATAAATTATTCATGTTATAACCAAGTGGATTTGATACCAATTTGTTTACCCTTAGGCCTAGTACACCCTAAGAGGGAGGTGGTTAAATTTCGGTGTTAATTTTTTTCGTAACAAATCCTATTATCATGTAAACAAGAACAACACTAATAGGTTTGTCCATAAACACCCATATGGCATGATGATACAAAAATTAATATAAGGAAAAATGGAATTGACTTGGTTCACTATAATGGGATAGTACAAGGAGAATATGATGAAAATTTGTTGATTATATTGGGGTTAAAACTTTTTACTATAGATTTTCAATTGTTTTTGGAATGATGCATTGCTGATACAGGGGAACTCATTTCATTATCTTTTTGAATATTCATTTGAGATACAGAATACAATATTGATATGATATGATTATTTATTTCAATTATTTTCTATAAATATAATAAAACTAATCTAGTTAGGGTGTTATCAATGTTCTCTAGTTTATTCTACATGTTATAATATATAATATAAAGATTTTTTGTTCTTTATTTTTCTTTAATTTTTAATATTCTCACTCATATTTTTTGTATCTTTCTTATTTTCTCAATTATAATTTTTAATTTTGGGTTAATTTATCCGTAAAATGTGTCATCAATACCTAATGCTATATCCAGTAAATGTATATTTAATAATCTCATTAACAACCCATTATGTCATCTATCTCCCATAATATTCGAAATAAATTAGAATTGATAGAATCCATCATGTAAACTATTTTCACCACACAACATCCTTCCTCGAGGTATGTCTTCTTATATTTTTATGTGATTTTAATCAATAATAAGATAAAAAATTATTAAATAAATAACATCATTAAAATTCAAAAACCATATAAAAAATAATTCTTCAACCATTCTCAACCTTTAAACCTATTTCTATGTGGTCTATTATTCCATGGTAATAATACCATTAGGCTAAACAAAATTACTCCTTTTTTATACTAAAAAAAATCATTATAAAAAACAATTTTCCAAATAATGGGATTCTACCAGTTCAAAAACTTTATATATATTACACAACACAAACGAATCCATGATGTGGGGATCTATAAGATACCTATGCCACAGAAATTATCCAAAAACTTCATTATAGGGATATATGCATCTCAGGACATAGAATTATTTAATTGTATATTATGTCCAAGTATATTGTAGAATGGAATGTTATCTATGTAATTTGTACCATAAAAATATATAACCATAATATCCTATTTACCTTCTTTGTGGAATGCCCCTCATATTAGAGTGCTGACCCCTTCAAATTGGAAGAGTCGTTGAATTTTTCCAATCTCACTTCATAGAGGTGACACCTACACTATAATTTGTAACCCATGAATTCTAAATATGGTATAGGAAATTATATTATGTTTGAGGATACATCAATTACATTGTAACTATTAACTCTTAATCAAGTAAAAGTTGAAAAAAACAAACATTAAAACCTAATGGGTTTATAATG
This sequence comes from Viscum album, assembly GCA_963277665.1. Lineage (NCBI taxonomy): Eukaryota > Viridiplantae > Streptophyta > Magnoliopsida > Santalales > Viscaceae > Viscum > Viscum album. Next base: position 483,520,255 of record OY728119.1, on the reverse strand, counting down.
ATGAAAATCTGAATTTTTAGAGAGATATTAATGAAAATTTTGAGAATATCATGTTACTTATTGAATTTTTTTCCCAAAAGGTAAAAGAAATATATAAGGGAAAGATACTTTTGAAGTGTTTTAGTCATGAAGGTATTAGAAATTTTTCTGAAAATTATTCAATGAAAAATAATGTTGATAATGAAGTTGTGGATGTGTTAGAAAATCATTTCTCCAAGAATAATACTTCAAAATTCAATGAAAATAATTCTACATTTAAGGGAAGGGAAGGAACTTGTCACACCCATGGTATTATTTTAGCTACTTTTTCACTTATTTTGATCTTACTTGTGTTCCATAACATTACTGGGTGTTTTCTATGAAACAATTCTATTTATTTGATGATAGAAGGAGGTGAATGGTAGTGAATAGTTAGGATAATATTTGTGTAATCCCAATGAAAATCATGTGACTCTGACAGTGGAACTATCCATTATTCATGTCTTGGATATTGACTATATGTAACCTAGTGCAAAACATGAAAACAAGGCAATTGCACTTCCCTTGCAACATGATATGGAGCATGACCGTGATCCCATCCTAGTAAAACATGTACCCTAACCATCCTCTTTCATAGAGGTGCAGCACAATTTATGCAGGTCTAGTAGTCCATGTGACCAAACCATTAATCCTACTAGATTTAAAATAATTTGAAATTAAAATTCTACTACTAACAAATTTTAACCGTTTACCCCACTCATTTTCCTTATTCAACATACACTAGCCCTAGACACGTCTTATCTCCTCCACTCCTATTTACATAAATTCATAGTTGTTTTGAGCTTGAATCTTTAATAAAATACATGTATTTTCCTTCATTCCTTCTTATTCTTCTTCTCTTTTCCTGATCTATCTTTTCATTGCCTTAGGTTATTCATCTCCAGAAATTATATTGACCTAACATGGGTTCAATATCATTTATTTAGATTTATGTTTGATGGTTTTCTGTGCTATTAATTCTATATGGCCTTCTATTTGCAAGGCTTGTGGTTTGGAACCATATTTCAATGATTTAAATTGATAAGAAGGTGTTTCAATATCATAAAATTAATTGATTATTTTAGTATGATTTTTTTTCCGTTTCCAAAAATGTTTCAAAATTGGGTGTGTGGGAGAAAATGATGTTTTCAATGGTGTTGGTGTTGTTTTAAGGCACATAAATTTGTTTCCCCTTTGTTATTTTTTATTTCTCTCATGTGGGTATTTTTCAAAAAGAAAACATGACTACAAATGAGATTTTGTTGTTGTTAAAATGGGATAGAGCACTTTGGAACCTTGGGTATCTACGTGGGTTTCTTTGTACTAGTACATTGGTTGAGTAAGCAGGGTAATGACATGGGACACTAAATAAAATAATAATGATGCTTTGGGGGAGGCTAGAACATTGGAATATACCTCTTTAGTATCTCATGCATGAGAACATACTATATAGATCAATCACAAAGGTATAAGTATCTTAGGCCTAATCTGATCTAACAAAATTGTGATTACCTACAGTGCGTAAAAAATTTCATTACCTATTTTTAATCATCCTATTTATTTTTTCTTTTGTTAATGAAGTAAATATTGTTCCCAATTTAAACTAATGGTTATCTTTCTTTTAAAACCAACATGAAATTTTTTCCTTTAATGTCATTTCATGGAACCATCTTGGTTTTATCCAATTCGGTAAGAGATCTAACAACCTACTTACATGATTAGGTGTATATAGTCCTTTTTATTTGAATCTTGTAATGTAAAAGAAATCTATATAGGTGAAAGTGGTTAATATTATTATAGGTTACTCTTTTGGTAGGTGTTGGTGGTGGTGGCATGGTGGGATCAACCCACAAGTCACATGGATATTTTTGTTCAATTGATCACATCTCCTTTTTGGGTATTTTATTTCCAATTATAATTGTTAAATTCTCAACTCATACTTTTAATTTTTCCTATGTTATTTTATGCAGTGGATTTTGGTTATGATTTATGTAAATATTATTTGAAATTGGATATTCTTATATCATGAGAAACCATTCCCAAAGAGTTCCATGATTCCCATTAAACTATTTTCTAGAACATGGGTATCAAGAATGACCTTTAAGACATGTTAAGGGCTTGATCAGGTGCTGGGTTGGATGGAAAACCAGAATGGTTTATGTAAAAATGTCACTGGAGTAAGTTTTCCCTAATGTTGGGATATGATATTTGGTAAGTATGGATAGATAGGATCATGGACTGTCAAATCATAATGTTCTTATTATGAGTGGGGTGTCTAGACACTTCCCTTCATAATGAACCTTGTTTCACCATGGGATATATGGGATTAGTTTACTCATCATTTAGGTGCAGTTCATAGGATGGAGATTGGGCATGGACATCGAGGAAGGGTGGAGTGTATAAATTGATAATTTTGATTGTTGTGTTTTTAAATCTTGATTTTTACGGAGTGTTTAAATTATGTTATATACTATATTTCTATGATATGATTTAATGATAGCATACCTTGTTTTTTTATTTGTTTAGTATCAGCCCTCCCAAGAGGCCTCCCGTTTAGCTATAAGAAGACTCTAGAGAGTGTTCCCCCTCACTACTTGATCAGAGGATAGTTGAGCCAGTGGTTTAGGCTGTTTGAGATTTAGATGAGTGAGTGGACCATGGTCCCACTCAATCCAATGAAAAAAATCAAATTAATGAAAATGATAGGTATGAGTAGTTCCCCAAGAATAAAACCCCTTCCCTTTTTTGGTATTTATGGATCCCTAGGAAGTCTAATATTGTATTATTAAAATTTAGAGGATATTTTGGTTCCTCAAGACTCTAGAAGCTCTAAAAGTTAACTGTGATACATTTTTATTGGTTGGTCCTAGACAGAGGTGGTTATACCAAGTGGTTCAAGTTGGGAAGTAGGATTAAATGGTATGGAAAGATTTCAAGGATGTATTTAATAAGAAATATTGAAAATATAATTTCGACCTTGAAATTACTTGGGAGTTTCTAAATCTCCATCATGGAGAAGATCCCTACAGAGTACGCCAACAATTTGGAAGTGTTAGTCTATATGACTCTGGAGGTAGTTACTAATGAATAGATGAAGGCCCACTGGTTTGAAATGTGAATGTGGATGAATATTCAATCTCTTGTTTTTCTCTATAGGTTGAATATGTGTTATAAAGTTTTTAAATGATCGTTGATGGTGTAAATTGAACAAAAAGGTGAATCTTGTTTGTTTTGGAATATTTCTAGCTATGGATTAAGATTGGGTTGTCCTGCCTAAGAAGAATAGAGAGCATGATGATCAGGGGAGGAAGGGTTGTAATATCTTTGCATATCTATCCTTAATTCCTTCTACAGCAACCACCAGTGGTTGGTCAGTCATGTTCCCTCAGTGTATAACCCTCAGACTCATATGAATCACGTTTTTAGCACTACCTAGGCATTTCCATCAGTGTGGTCATACGGGGAACCTACAATGGTATTTTAGAAATGACCCCCCATCTCAAATCAATGCAGGCTCTTCATATTTTTGGGAAAAAAAGTCATTCAGATCCTTCTAGAGCTATAGGTTCCAAATTTTATGGTCATTGTGGAAAGGTTTGATATTTTAATGGGGAGAATCATCTTAAGGAAGAACCATAATATTGTAGTCACCATGGTAATATATAGATACAATACACCTTGATTCAATGGATAAGACTCCCATAGAATCCGATATAGGTCATGTAATAGTTCTAGGTATCATTTTTGGAATCATCTATATATTTCTCTTTATTTGATACATGATCTTATAATTCATTCATAAATTCTCACCTTTTGGACTCATTGAAACATTAGATGGAAGATATTTCTTACACTATGGAGTTTGTTATGCCTCTTGGAAAGAGAATGGAATAGAGTTTTAGATTTTTTTCATATGTTAACACACTATAAGAGGTCAATTTGGAATGGTATTTTATTGTTCTAGAAATGGAAATATTTGATGTGTTCATAGTAATGCATTGGATGATGTTATTCAAGGCCCATAATGATTTTCACATATGGTAGGAGACATTAATGAAACCCAATGGGAATACTCTGGTTTTCTATGGTGAATAAGTTTCACAATTATGATGATCTAAATCTCAACATCTAGAGTTAGAGAACATAACTTTCAAGAAATTTTCTATTATACTAGAAGATGATGGGAAATGCACTAATATTTCTTCACATTGTGTGGTGGATGAGTTCCCAGGGTGTTTCGAGAGGAATTTTCAGGGTTTTTTTCAATAACGGCATGTGGAGTTCATTATTAATCAGGAACTAGGGACACAACTAATATCTATTCCCACAATACATATTCACCCCACTGAGTTGAGGGAATTAATGATATTTTTATATGATTTAGATTCTAAATGATTTATTAACTCAAGCATCTCATCTTTTACTACACTGGTGATATTTTCTAAAAGGTTGATAGATCTCTTAGGTTGTTCACTAATTACCAGAAATAGGACAGTGTCACAATCATGGATAAATTCTCCTTTCCTGTATCTATGTCTTATTTGATTAGATTAAGGTGAAAATATGGTTTTCTAAGATCATCCTATGCTCGAGGTATCACCAGTTCTAGGTAAGAGAAGAAAAAATTCAAAAGACATCTTTATGAAGTAGGTATGGACACATTGGTTCTTTGGTTATACTATTTTGGATTAAAAAATATATTTTTCTTGGAATTTTTTGAACATGTTTTATATAATTACTTTGACTTATTCAGTAAAGAAGTTTTGGATGATATCTTCGTTTACTCTAGAATTGAAGAGGATCATGGTTAGTATGAAATTAATATTATGTTAATAACCTGGGATCACCATATCTTTTCCTAATTCATGAAATATAATTTATGGACTCATATGGATAATTTTCTGAGGCATGTAATCTTGGAGGGTGGGATCATATTTGATCTAAAGAAAAGCAGGTTATTTATTTCATGGGAACAGCTGAAGAAATTTGTTGAGATCCGAAGAATCTTAGGATTGGTAGGACATTATATTCAATTATTATATTTTTTTTTATCAAATTTATTCACCCATGAAGGCTCTCAACTATAAAGGTGTCTGTTTCATATAGAGTTTGGAGTGTCAAAAATACATTGAAGAGATCATGAAGTTGTTAAATACTAGCCCCATCATGATTTTACATGAGGCTAGAAAGGGGTTCGTGGTTTATTGTGATTCCACATGAATAGTTTTGGGATACATATGGATGTAGGGTGACCACATGATGGTATATATCGTACACTGACTCTGACCAGATGAAAGGAATATCCCCACCCATGACCTCAAGCTACTTCCACTAATTCATGCTTTGAAATCATGGTATCATTACCTCTTTAGGTAGAAATTAATGGTCTACTCAGACAAAAAAAATAAGAGCATGCATATTATCATAGAAGTATATTAATCAAAGGAAACATTGTTTGGTCAAGTACCTTCTGGTTTTTGACATTGATATATTATATACCTGAGTAAAGTGAATGTGGTAACTGGTTCCCTAAGAAGAAATATTTTGACCCATGCATTGATAGAGTCCTGTGATGAATGGTCTCTGATGAGACTTTTCTACAAGATGCATCCAGAATCTAAGTAAAATAGTGGAGGTATTTTATTGATTAGAATTCAGTTGCTTTGATCCCCTATCAAAATAATTCAAGAAAAACAACCAAATTGAGATTTATGTATGTTCTCTATGAAACTTCTAATTTTGGGGAGGTGTTTAATGATTTGTCTATGTCTTCTGGGGGTTATTTTCTTTAAGGGAATTTTTTTCCATTACCCCTAAGGATTATTGTGATGTTGGATAGACATTCGTTTAAATGGTCCATTCATCATGGAACCACCAACAAGTTTTATGACACATGTATCCAGTTTTTGTGGCTAGGTATGAGATGTGACATAGCTGATTCTATATATAGATATTATACTTGTTTATATATTAAGAGAAAGTACCATAATTCCTTAGATATGCTTTAACCACAATCCATTATAATATTAAATTTGGATGAGCTCTCCATGGACCTCATCATTGGGTTTCCTCATATACCCTAGGGAAGTAATTCTATTTAGGAGGTTATTGATCATATGAAAAAATCAACCCATTTCATGTCGATCAAGGATTCAACAAAGGATGAATAATTGGGTAGGTTATATATCATGGAAAGTGTGGGGCCAAATGTTGTTCCATTGGATAATTTTTCATACGGATACCTCCATTTTACCTCTAGATTCATGGAAGACCTTAAAAAGTAAATGGGTTCAATGGTCAAGTGTAGTACAACATACCATCCTCAAATGGATAGTCATATAGAATATGAAAATCACAACTTAGAAGACATGATTCATTCATGCATCTAGGAATTCAGAGGTTGATAGGAAAAACTTATTGGGTTGGTGAATTTTATTTATAATAATAGTTACCAATCCCAAATTAGGATGGATTCATTAAATGTTCTTTACGGATGGCCATGTTAGTCACTTTATTCCTATATTAAAGTGAGTGAGACTTCTCTGTTGGGTCTAAGACTTTTGTAAGAGATCTTTGATGCTGTTCAGGTGATCAGACTATTGTAAGTGGTAGAACATATGAGTAATAAGTCTAATGATGATCAATAGTTCCAAGTTTGGTAGTTCCAAGTGGGTGACTGGGTGTTTTGTAAAGTGACACCTCACCCATTTCACCGTTGTATTGATAAAAAGGGGAATCATACAACAAGATAAGTTAGACCTTTTGGGATAATTACATGGATCAGTAAGGTGGTTATCTATTTCGATTTACTTTACTAGTTAATATCGATTCAATATATTTTTATTGTCTTGAAATTGAAGAAGTTTAATTTAAACCCATCTTATATGTAGAACTAAGAAGATATGAAGTCGGAACACGATATATCTGTGGCTGAGAAAAAATTTTGGATTGTAGATTCCTAGATAAAAGTACTCTAGGGTAAATCTATTCCATTAATTAGGGTCTTTTGGAATCCCAAAAATGATGACTATGAGACCTAAGAATAGATTTATTGAGTGGAGTAAAAACATCCTAACTTATTTTCTGAGTAGATTATAGTTTGACCTTCCATGGGTGGAATGTTTTCATCATGGGAAGAACTATCCCAACCATTGTGTTCTTTGATGTGCAATTTCTTTGATTTTTGTATTACTTGTGTTTTGTATCTTTCCTAGGAATTTTCAAAAAAATAGTTTTTTGTAATGATATAATGAGGTTCATAGTTGGAACACATTAAGGAGAAACCAACTATTAGCCCAAAACAAATCATGCAACCTAGACAGTGGCATTGTCCAGGACATGTGGATAGGTGCATGGATTTTCGCCAGCCCAGTGAGAATATTGTGACAAAGACAGTGGAACACTCTATTCTGAATGGAGAGGACCATGGTCAAGAACCCCTATAGGTAAACCATTTAACCAACCCCTCCTCCTGGACAGAAGTTCTACATGGTTGGTGCAGGTTCTGAAGGAAAATGCGGTCAAACCGTATAACCTTCTAGATTCTTAAATATTTTCTATTTTCAATTCTACAAGTCTAAGATTTTAACCCTCCAACCGGCTCATTTTTACACAATAGACCCCCAATCCCTAGGTATTCTTCCAATAATCCTACACTCTTATTTTCCACAAGTTTATGTAGTTTGTTTCTTGTATCTTTGAGAAACTCCATGTATATTCCTTCTATCCTTATTTATTCTTCCAACATCTTGATCTCTCTTCTCTTCTTCTTAGCGCTATTTTTTCTCCAACAATTTTATTTACCTAAAATGGGTTCAATATCATTTATTTGTGTTGAATATTTGTGATTTTGCGTGTTCTTTATTCCGTATGGTATTATATTTGTGCGGCCTATGGTTTCCAACCAAATTTGGGTGGTTTAAAGTGAAAGGTAGGTGGCTCTATGACATGAAATTTATTTATGATTTTAGAATGATTTAGTTGGTTTATAAAAGTGTTTCAAAATTAGGTGTGTGGGTGAAAATTATGTTTTCAAAGGTTTTGGGTCTTTTTTTAAGGCATAAAAATGGGTTTCCCCTTTGTTAATGGTTGATTCTATCATGTGTGGTTTTTTATAAATGAAAATGTGACTGTGAAGGGGTTTTTCATATGTGAAAGTATGATAAAGAACTTGGGAACCCTAGGTATCTAGGTGGGTTGAAAAGGACCAGTATTGTAGATGTGTTAGAAGTTAAATGGTTAGTTCTCCCTAATAATTTTACACGACAACACTAACTAACCAGATGATGATGATTTTGAGACTGCTAGAACTTTCACATAGACCTATCTACAAACTCAAGCATGATAATGGACTAAATAGATCAACCACTAAGGTATGAGGATACTAGGAACCAACATTCCAAACTTCATAGGAACTAACCATTTTTCTTATTATATTTTTTATAGTTTTTTAATTATCCTTTTTTATTTTCTTTTAATAATAAAATAAATCTTTTTTTCAATTTAATCTTCTTGGTATATATTTTTTAAAACCTTTATGTTAATTTTTTTTAATTCCTTTAAATAGATAGTTCTTGGTGTAATCAAACAAGAAAATTTATTTGACACCCTCACACTCCCCTGTGTGTAAGTATACCTTGTTATGTCTGACTCATGAAAAGGCAAGGCCTTCTATAGATGTTGTAAGAACCTGATTTTTCACTCAGGTATGGATCCTTTGAATTTGAGTATAATTATTTATCTTGGACCTAACATGGATGCATTTTATATTAGTGAAGATCCCATGGGTTTCAAGGACTTCATCGAAGTCTTTAACCCAATATTTTGGGGAAAATGGCCCTGTCACACATTTAGAGTAAACCATGCAGATAGTCTGCCTTTTTGGGTGAGCCATCTCACACAGTTGGCAGTCTGTTTCCCCAACTATGTAGCCTAACCCTATGAGTTTCCCTATTCAATAGATACTTATAAAGGTTTTGTTCATGATATGTTAAATCAGGCGGACAAACTATGTACCAGCTAAATTTTGGGTTAATTTACCATTTTATACTTAGTGATCTAAGTTAACCCACTCCTTCCTCTTATAAATTTTTTATTTAGGATGAAATCCATTTTCTATAATATGTTAACTTTAAGAAGGAATAATCTAGGTATCAAGATATATCCTTCAACAAAGGTTAATTTTGTATTTCATTCATCACATTGGATCCACAACATTAAGTACTCGAGTCTGTTTGAGCCGTTCTTATTCTCTTTTTTCTCGACCTGCTTATCAAGGTGTGACCCTTTTAAAATTATTCTCGGATTTAATCCATTCCAATCTGAATTATATTATAATATATGAGGAGAAGAGTTAAAAAATCCTAAGGTGGGTGGTCTATCACTCACCCCTGAGGTTCATTGACTTTGGAATTTATCATGTGCCCCCCCAATTTCATATGTTTCTATTTGTGGAATTTATATTCCATTATTAAAATCACTATAAACATATGGTTATGAAATATAAAAATATGTTATTTGTTGTTAGTGGTAAACCCACAACTAAATCCATCCCATGTAGGATGTCTTTCCATAATTTTCGTTTTAGTGTTTTCATACCTTTGAATCATCATTCGAGTGTGCATTGGCTTGACCTTTCTAAGAGTAATATTTTCTATATTAAATGGATTTATTTATATTTTGAATTTCATAATGATAAGTATGATGCATTCTCAAAACTTTACCTACCTAAGGTAAGTGTTTAAATTAATAATCTTATGTGAAATGGAAATTAGAAATTATTCTAAGTATATGACATTCCATTTTAAAATTTAATTGAATAATAGGTTTCATGTTCATATCACCCCTTATCTTTTTAATGGAAGGTAGTGGAGTGAACCTTGATTGTTGAAAATGAATAAAATGGATTAAATGAATGGTTGAATTCTACATTTCCTTGTCACACTAATGAAAGATAAGGATTCAACCAAAAGGATGTATTGATTAATTATGACTTGACTAAATGGTTGCATGATCAATTAGAATTGTAACATGAATGAAATGTAATGGATTCATCCTTATGAATTATATTTGACTTCATCACCAATATAAGAGTGTCCTTACTCTACTTCACCTTATATTATATAGGGAATTCCTTGAGAACTCGAGAACACCATTTGGATTCAGGGATGCCGATTACTTTGGTTAAGACCCACTTGGAACCTAATACTTGTATATTCCTAGATGATCAGTATGAAACTAGAGTATCCCTCATGTATTATTATAGGATACCTTTGAAAAACTCCTTGGATACATCTTTGATAAGTTGGTCCATGTTTAAAGTCTATTTTTCCCAGTCATTGCATAGAACTGTTTTACCTTGGATGACCTCCTTAGACATAGTGGAAATATTCTTGTGGAATTCCTTGGACTATTCTCCTTGGATTACACTCAACCATAGAAAGGATACAATAATTATTGATTTGGAGATCCATGAGGTCTATGTTTCCTCGGATGTTACCTTGTAACATCATTATTAAATATCATTATAGGTTTCCTTGTTACATCATGGAATGTTCACTATAGCTATCATGTGAATAATTTGAAAACTAGTAAAAATCAATTAATTAATTGGTTACATGTTCAAAACCATCTAATTGATGAAGTAGGTACTTGAGAATTTAGTTACATTGTACTAATTTACTTTATATATGCATGGATGTATACTTTTACATTTCAATTACATTGGCTAGATGTTATAGACACCATTTGCTGTAGCCCACTGAGATTTATCTCAAACCCTCTATGGGAACTATTTGGTACCTAGAGAAGATTACATGAATGAAAATATTGACAAAGGTAATAACATGGCTTCAAACACATTATTTCATATTGTTTAGGATGGAGCTAGATATCGGATGACCAAGATGGAGCTCGGGATTCTTGAGATACTATTTTTTTCTTTATTCTTTTGTGGAACATCTTTTTGATTATATCTTGTATCCATGTTTTCTTGTTTTCCAGTGACAGAACATATCATCAGTAGTCATTCTAGTTAATTTAGTTATTGTTACACATTATTTTTTATCACTTTTTTTATTATTCCATTTACATATCATTCTTCTTATATTTACCCCTTTTATATTTATCAACTATGCTACGCTCTGGTAAGGAGGGAATAGTTTTCCCACAGACACATCCTAGTCCCTCACTGGTAATTGATAGCCATTGGCATTTGGGGAGATGCACATGAGGCTACGTGGACCACTGGGCTTGGGGAAAATATTATGTGGCATCCGAGCCTGGGATGTCACAAAGTGGTATCAAAGGGTTTTTTCCTTTATTTACTATTTGGATAAAATATCATATAGAGTAGGAACTCTATGGGAATTGTTCATAGGTTGTGATTGGGGGTCGTGAACCTAGGTTCAGGGTAAAATCCAATAACACAAAATATAACTATTGTTTTTTTTCCAATTACAGTTGACATTATTTCCCCATTGGGTGACACAAATGTTTTGTGGAGTTGTTTATTATTATTATGATTTAGATTCTATTTTCTCTTTGGAAAGATGAGATGAGGGAAAGGATCATTGTTACATGAATCATATAAGCACCTATAATTTTCATGCCATGCATACTACCATGCCATATAGGTTCATTTCACTACTTTTATTCCTTGATATTACTATGATTGTTGAGTGATTTTGTGATAGTTAAATTATTCATTGGATATTCCTTTGTTTCAATTGAGTGATTTCCTATCTCAATTTTCGATGTGTATGGTCCCTCATGGGTTGGTATGAGTAATTTATCAATTCGATCCATTATAGTATAAATACATGGGTGTTGTTTCTAGTGATAAGGTGTATGGGAACTGATTCAATGTGAATAAAAATCCATTATAAAGTGAAACATGACATCTTAAATAAAATGGTTTCCCATACTTATCCCACCTTGTCATGTTTATGAAAGGTAAAGGATTGAACCTGGTAATTAAATTTAAAATGAACTGAAACTTTTACTTGAGAACATACCAGTACATGACCGTATAAGCAAGTATCGAGGTAGTATTACTTGGGTAGTGAGTCATCCCTTGTTTAGATTCTATATGTGTTTCTATCGATCCTATTAAATCTTGTTTTGAGGCATGTTCTTGGAATTTGTTAAAAAATTATACCCCCAAGTCCTTGTATCATATGTCAGGAAGGTAGCAACGATCATGCACCATACGTGGTGGGCCCTGAGCTTCCAGTCTTACTTCTTGGAGTGACACTTGAGACCACCTTCTATTCTTAATTTGGAGGTTTATGATCAAGTTTGTGATATTTTACTACATCTTATATAGTACATGCATGGTGCTCTACGAGTTTCACCTATGATGGATGATTTGACTCATGAGTTCCAACAACAACATCCTAATTCTTTTTCAGGGATGATGGTCCATTGGCTGCTGAGTATTGGTTAGAGGCCACCCTATCTATATTTTATCATCGAGAGACTCCTCTAATGTGAAGGGAAAGACTTTCTACTTACATGTTTCTGGATTTGATCAAACACATGTGGGATGTGATTACACAGGATGGTCATCATCTGTTCATTCTAGGTGTTGATATCCAGATTACCTTCACTGATCAGTTCTTTCCTATTATGCTAAGTAATGATAGAGCCACAATGTTCTTATATGTCAAGAAGGGTTCTATGTCAGTTATGGATTATTCACCGTGTTTCACCAAGTTATAGTGCTTTGAACTACTTCTAGCTGGTGATGAGCTTTCAGGTACTAGAAGCTTCAATGATGGGAATGTGTATGCCATCAGTATGCAGGTGAATGTCTTTTGCCTATGTAACTTTTCTAAAATATTTAATCATCCTCTTATCACCGAACACAACATGAGGGATGTAAATAGAACTAGTTATAGAGGATCGGTTCCATGGCATACAAGTAGTTCTATTGATGGTAGGAAATGTTCCCTCTATGTTTATCATCAAGGAAGTGATAACTAGAGTACATGCTTTGATAGCTTTATGGTGTGTCATCTCTGTGGACAATGGGGGAATCTAAAGCTTCAATGCGATAGACACACAATAAAGTTATGGTCCTACAACTGTATGGGCCATATTCAGTGTTTTTAGGACATTTCCACTATCTTTGAGTGGAAAATGATCCACGCCATCTCCAACATCAGGAGAAAAAGTGGGAATAAAACCGACATGACCGAATGAGGAGGAGGTCACGACCACAATATTTAGACTTTTGATGAACAATAGTACCAATAGAGCAGTTCTGATCATGATATTCCAACTATTCAATAATGTTATGGATCAGGAAAGTTGGATGCAGTAAAACCGATACCTGTGGATTAGGCTTCCAGACCATCTATAGCAAAAGATACTATTTTTGTGGGATCTACCAAATTATCTACTTTATTTGATATAGTTTCTTTAAACTCTTTTATCTTTGTATATATCATGGAGAGTCTCAGACTGGAGATAAAGTATTACTGTGGTGTAATGACCCTAGATACACCATTAGGGGTATGATAATATGGAATACGCTAGTGTACGGACTATCACCTTGAGGTAGGAAGCTAACCATTTTCAGGTAACCCCTTCATTCTCTAGATGACAGGATTCAATGTCATTCTTAGGATGGATTGGTTGGTTTAGGGTCACGCTATTGTAGACATCTATCAAAGTAGGGTATCTTTTACATTAACAAAGGGTTGTAGTTATCTACAAAAGGTTGAGTGGGATGCCCATGGTGGAAGGGAGAGACTAGATCATCGTGGTCTAGGTGGAGTGACCGCCCATTTTGAAATTCACTTCATAGAGGATCATGAGTTATGTCAAGCTAATTTCCTTCTAGTAGTGGATCATTTCAGGGACATCTTTTCTGATGTTTTTTTCTATCTTACCTCCTTAGCGAGAGGTAGAGTTTACAATTGAGATTTTTCTAGGAGTATCTCCTGTTTCCATTTCGGCCTATAGGATGGAACCTAATGATCTTCAAGAGATCAAGAAATAATTAGATGATTTAGAGGAAAAGGTTTTATAAGAAACAATACAACCTCTTAGGGTTCTTCCATGATTTTCTCTAAGAAGGTGGAAGGAACCTTACATCTATGTGTAGATTATAAACGATTGAACCAACTTATGGTCTAGTACTAGTATCCACTACCTCGAATAGATGATCTCTTCGACCATCTCCATGTAGCTAGGGTCTTCTATAAGATAGAACTATGGTCAAGATTTTACCAAGTGAAAGTAAGAAAATCATACCAACCTCGTAGAAATTTTATTAGCAGGTATGGTTTGTAGGAGTACCTTGTTTTGTTGTTTGGTCTTACAATAACACCAACCATTTTCATGGATGAAATTAGTATTTCTTCCATCCCTATCTAATTTCTTTTTTCATGGTATTTGGGTATGGCATCTTGGTGTATTGTCATACTCATAGTGACCATGAAAAAAACCCATAATATTATTTTTAGTACAATGAAACAACATTATATTTATTCAAAGATTGTTAAGTGGCACTTTTGGATCAAAAAATTACACTTATTGGGTCATATCATATCAAAATCAAAAGTATCTATTGACAAGAAAGGTTAGTGTTCTCGTTTCCTGGGAGCAGCTCAAGAATGTGTTTGATATACAATGTTTTGTTGGGATGATTGGATATGACATGCATTTTAGACATGAATTATCATATATTGATTCACCTCATACTGGACTTACAGGGAAGGGTGTTAAGTTCATATGGTTAGAATTATGTGAGAAAGCCTTTCAAGGGATCATGGAGAGTCTTTTTTGAGAACCTATTCTCATTATACCAGAGCCAGGTAGAGCTTATACCATCTTATGTGATTCCTCAGGCATTGGCCTAGGAGAAGTGATGATGGAATATGTCATATTAATTGCATATAGATCTCGATAGTTGAGGCCTCATGAAAGAAATTACACGACACATGACCTCGAGCTAGCATCAATTTTGCAAGCATTACATTGCTAGAGACACTATCAGTTAGGTGGGATATTTGTGGTGTAAATGAACCACACGATCCCCAAATACATCTTTTCATATCATGAATTGAACTTATATAGTGAATATGGGTTGAGTATCAAGAGTTTTTGGATTTTGAGATTTCCTATATGTATGAGAAGTGTAATGTGTTTGCAGATGCACTAAGTTGGAAAAATCAAACAAGGGCTGTAGGAGAAGAAAATAATGAATGAATGTTATTGGACCTCTTATCCAAGATGAATCTAAAGTTTCAAGATAGTTACAATAATTCTTACCTCTAATCTATTACAGTCACCTCTTATTTCCTTGAGAAGGTGAAGGATAGAAAATTTTCAGATCCTAAGGGTTTGGTTCTCTGGGAAAGTATATCTAGAGAAAACCTGCACCTGGATTGGTCTGTGGATAGAGATAAAATCCTACATATTCATGGGAATGTATGGGTTCATATAGTTATGATATATTAGTTGATGAAGGATACCCATTATTACTAGTGGACAGTAAATTCTAGTGTCTTCATGATGTATCAAGATATACGATGCCAGTATTGGTGGACTAGGATAAAATGTCAGTTAAAATGATTTATCACTAGGTGTTACACCTGTAATTAGGTGGAGGCAGAGCACCAGAGACCTGTAGGCTTGTTACAGCCACTTCTTGTACCATAATGGAAATTGGAAGATGTTTTCATAGAATTTGTTGTTGGGTTACCTATGTCACCTAGAAGTGGAAACACTCTATGGGTTGTCATTGATAAACTAATGAAATTGTCTCACTTCTTTCCTATTTGGGAGACTTTCTTTGTTGAAGATATAGGAAAACAATATGTCTGTTTGATCATACGAATATAAGTGGCCCTCATTCTATCCATTTAGATAGGGACTCTCGTTTCACGTCACAATTATATTAGGGATTGCAGAAAGATATGGGATCGTAGGTGCTTTTAATCACATCTTTTCAGCTTCAAAATGATGGATAGTCAAAATCGATGATACAGGTTATAGAGGATATTCTAAAAGCATGTGCCCATGATTTCAGTGTTTATTTAGAAGAGAATATCCCCCTCACTAAGTTCACCTATAATAATAGTTTCTAAGTGATAATTCAGATGGATCATCTTGAGGCCTTATATGGTAGGAAATTTTGTTTACCCCTATGCTTGAAAAGGTATGTGAGTCCGTACTACTAGGTCCTATTCTCATTTAGGATACATCATAGTAGTTTTAGATGATCCTAAATAGTATGACTACTACTGAGTATAAAAAGAAATATTATGATGATCACCATCGACGACCTCTAGATTTCGAGGTTCAGAATTTTGTTTTCCATTGGGTATTAGTCAGGCTAGGTAATAAATGGTTATAGATGCAATGGAAACTCTCTCATCATTAAGTAGGGATGTTTGAGACTCTAAAGAGAGTTGGGATGATAGCCTATTGGTTGTTAAAACCTCATAGGTATTGGGCCCTGCACAACATCTTCCATGTTTCATAGCTTCACCAATACCATGTTGAACCATATCATACCTTTGATCTAGAGGATGTTGAGTTAGATGACAATGATAACTTTAAGGAGTATCTAGTACACACTATTGATAAAGGAATAAAGGTTCTCTGAGGCCAGTCTGTCCCTCTAGTATGGGTTTTATGGAAGCATGGCTATGTGTTAGAAGAGAATATGGGAAAGGGAGGCTGACATACATGCCCAGTGTCCAGGTTTGTTATCAGAAAATGTATCACCACCCATGAAAGGTGAACTTAAGAATGAGTTATTTTAAGGGGGGAAGACTATAAAAACCCATGTTTCACTCCGGCATGGATTCTTTTAAATTTTGGTCAAAATATTTCATTTAGACCTAACATCAATGCCTTTGGAGTTAGTTATGTTACCAAGGGTGTCTGAGGCTTGTTTGGAGCATGAAACCTAATGTTTTATGAAAAATGTATTTGTCACATAGTTAGAGTAAACCATGTTGGTAGGGCACAATGTTATATCTAACAGTGAAGGTGGTCTATATTTTCTGGAAGATCCATATCGCAATGTTGGGACAGTGTTTTCCTAACTGTGTTGTCTAACCCTATGAGTTCCACTCTTCTCTAGGTACCCAATCATGCACGGGTTTCCAAACAATGCATAGAAACCATGTACATGCTAAATTTTGGGTAATTTTACCATTTTACCCTTAATGATCTAATTTAACTGTCACCTTCCTCCTGTATTATTTTTAAGTGAGATGAACTCCATTTTCTCTCATTTTGGTGGTCATAGAAGGCTTAAGCTATGGATAAAGATATCTCTTTCATCCATGATTCATTTTAGCTTCTTTTCATCAGATTGTATGTGCAATGGTAAGTACTCGAGTCTGTTTGATCCGTTATTTATCTCTCTTTCTCTCGAACTTGATTTCATGGTGTGGGTGTTTTTCACTTTTTCTTTGATATAATACATTCATATAAGAAGTTGAGGATAATAATGGAGCAATAGAGTTTTATAAGCCTAAGTTTGATGGTCTATAACTCATCCATCAATGTTCATTGATTTTGGAATTTGTTATGTAGTGCTCACCAATTCTATCAGGTGTTGTTTTTTGAATTTATATTCCATGATTATTATCAATAGAACCATATGGTTATGATATTTACAAATATGTGATTAGTTTCTATTTTTTACACCCACAAATCCCTCAATCTCATATAGGATATTTTTCAATAATTTTCATTTTTGTGTTTTGACAAGTTTGAGTTTTCATTTCATTGTGCCTTGGAATGACCTTCCTAAGGGTAATATTTTCTATATTAAATGGATTGATTTATATTGTGAATTCTATAATGTAATGTACCAGGTATTCTCACCACTTAACATTAATAAGAGAATTGTGTCAGTTAATAAAATTATGTGAAATGGAAATTGGAAAGTATACTTTGTATATTATTTTCAATTATTAAATATAACTAAATAATAATATTCTGGTTCGTAGAACCATTAAAGATGTTAATGGATGATAGGGGATTGAACATTGATGATTTAAAATGAATTAAATGGATTAAATGAGTGGTTTCATGATACATGGCCTTGTCACACAAATGAAAGGAAAGAATTTAACCAAACATGCGTATTGATTAATTATGAATTTATTAAATGGTTTCATTCTCAATTATCCTTGTCACACTAATGAAAGGTAATTTATTGATCATTATGAATTATATTATACTTCATTACCAAAATAAGAGTGTCATGACTTGAGTTTACTACGGATTTCATAGGGAATGCCTTAAGCACTCGGGGACCCCATTCTGATTCAAGTATATGAATTTATTTGGTTGAGAACCACTTGGAACCCGATCCTTGTATGTACTTAGATTCCCAGTATGACACCATAGGATCCCTATTGTATTATTACATGATGCATTGGATACACTCCTTGGATCCTTATTTTACAAGTTGGTTCCATGGTTAAATCCCATCAGGCACATTCATTTCTTAGCCCTACTTTACCTTGGATGAGCTCCTTGGACTCAGTAGGCATCTTATTGTTGAATTACTTGGACTATGCTCCTTAGATTACAATCTTACCCTTAGAAATGCTATAATAATTTCTTAGTTGGTGAATATTGAGTTCTAAGATACCTTGTAACGTTATTATTAAATTTCATTATAGGTTTCCTTATTACATCTTGAAACCATCACTATTTCTACAATGTGACTTATTTATAAACTAATAATAATCAATTATTGAACATGTTACATGTTCAGACACTAACAGATGGATGAAGAAAGTACATGGGTATTTAGTTACATTGTACTACTTTAAATTATATTTAAATTCTTTTAAATAGTTGCATTTCTATTATACAGTCCGATATTATAGACACCATTGGTGGTGGCCCACTGAGATTTATCTCACACCCTCTTCTGGTGGATTTTGGCACCCATGGTAGATTACAAGAATGCTGGTATTGAAAAGGGAAATAATACAGCTTCGAACACTTTATTTCTTATTGTTTAGGATATATATTGATAGTAGTTGATCGATCCAGAGTTTAAGAATCTTGGGATAGTCTTTTATTTTTCTCTATACTTTTGTAGAACATGTTATGAAAACTTTATTGTATCTATGTTTTCTAGTTTTCAAGTGACATGACATTCATTCCAATTATTTTATTTATTGGTTTCTATTTCTATTTATCAATTTTATTTTATTACACGATTAACTTATATTACATATTCTATTTACCCTTGTATATATTTATCTATTGTGCTCAACTTTTGTAATGAGGTCATAGTCTTTCCACATACACACCCCAGGCCCTTGATACTAGTTGTAAGGCTCTACTGTTTGGGGAGATACACTTGAGGACATGTGTCCCACTACTCTTGGGAAACATTTTAAGTGGAATCCAGGTCTAGGTTAACACAGATGTGAGGATGGTTTCTCTTGTTAAAATTTCCTCATTTGACAGGTGTTAGTTCTTGGGGAATGGTGATATTTACCCATATTTCAGATGGATGTTTTTTCCTCTAGTTTTTCCCCTCCCATTTTTGGATTTTTTATTCAATGTTTCAATTATTAAACGGTCAACACACACTTATATTGTTTTCTTTTTTTCTTGTATATTTTACATGTTGGTTAGGATTCATATGAATATTTTTTTATCATTTTCTATTCATATCTTGTTTCAAATAATTCCCAATAGAGTACCATGATTCCAAATAATTAGTTCCTAGAATTTAGAAATAGAGAATTCCCTTAGTTCCATGTTATGATCCGAGTTGGTGTTTGGATGGATGGAAACAAATAATAGTTCATGAAAAAACATTTATAAATTCCAATATAAAAGTCATTTTTTTAATTATAGAGGAAGTATAATGTGATGATGAATAAAATAAAGAGGATTTATTACCTATAGATCATGGAGAAATATATTTATTATAAATGTTAATGAATAAAAGTTCTCTAGTGATGGACTGGAAGAAGAAAAGCAACATAGAATTCATAATTATGTTTTAATTAAAGGAATATATTCTGACTTTATATAAAATATAGAATAAGAATAAAAATTTTGGAGATATACCGCAATTTTCAAATGAGTTTCTCAAATACAAAGTGGAAAGTAAGTATTAGTTTGTGAAATAAATTGATATTTTGAATGCTACACTTATTTAAGAGATGAATATGAAAAATAAACTAAAACATAACCTCAATTAAAAATAAAATGAAAATAATTATTATTATAGAATGGTATTATAAGGTAAATACTAGCAGAAAAAGATGATGTTTCAATTTATAAATTATTTGTAAGAAGATAGTTAATGCTCAAAGTGAGTGTAATGAATTTTAAGTCATTTAATAATGTTTTGTTATCAATATAAAAGTTAATAACATCACTATATTGATTAAAAAATGATTATTTAAATGATACTAGGTTTGAAAATAATTAAAAGATAAAAAAATAAGAAATATTATTTAAATTTAAAGAAAAAACATTAAAAAAAATTCCTCATAGGGGAACATGTTAGAAACACCAATTTTTTCTTTTAGAATAATGATATGAGATCAGTGGTAGAAAATGTGAAATAAAATTTTATTAAAAGTTTTAAAAAAATACATATATGACATAGTATTTTCATTTGATGCAAATAATTAGTTCTATTCTAGTTTTGATCATGTGAAGAGTATTTTTTTTCAATATAAGAAAATTAAAAAATCCTATAATATTTTAGAGGAAGTATTTCTGGTTGAGATAACCTACTAAAATAAAACACTTTTAGAGGAATAATAAATATTTATGAATTAATTTGAATAATTAGTTTCAAGTTTGGAATGAATTTTATTGACATTTTCATTAGTTAAGTTACTTCTATGTGGAGTTAATTTCCCTTTTTAGAGTACAATTAACCGTGAATAATTATAAAATATTTTCAAATAAGAAAGAAATAATAAAGGATAAAATTATTTTAGTAGAATATATTTGAATGAAATATGTTGAATATAGTTCATTCTAGAGGTTTAAGAGTTTTAAGAGAATTATTGAAAAGAAACATGGTTATTTCTTCAATACGCTCCATTTAGAAAATGGATTTAAATAAAAAAGTGAAACTATTGAATTATACTTAGAGAAGTACGAAATTATAAATGAACACAATTATTCTTATACCCCATAAAAATATTATTAATAATAGAAATAATCTAAATTATATATATAGATGTCCTAAACCAGGTTGGTGGAACATGAAACTTCTTCATTATTTTAGATTCATGTGATTGGGAGAACATTTCATAATAAAAAATGACTGTTTATATTATCCAAACATTATTATGTATTATTATTATATTTATTATAATAAATATAAATATTAATGTACTTAAGGGTGTTTGGTAGCCCTT
The DNA here is from genome assembly GCA_963277665.1 of Viscum album. NCBI lineage: Eukaryota > Viridiplantae > Streptophyta > Magnoliopsida > Santalales > Viscaceae > Viscum > Viscum album. The sequence goes on along the minus strand of OY728119.1, from coordinate 483,498,851 downwards.
GTATCATAAAATTAAATGCCAAAAATGTGATTATGTTTTATAAAATAAATGTTAATAAAATATTTCTTAGGAATCTTTAAAATGTAAGGGGTTGTCACTAATTTAACAATAAATCAAAAAATATTGTTGATGTGTCTAATGTGAAAGTGATAAAATATTTATTTTATGGGTTTCGGAAAAAATATTTTTTTTTCAAATTTGATGTTGGTAGTGAAGAGGTTTTTGGATAAATTGATAAATTTTTGAGAATGTGGAAGATTCAAGGGACATGCATGAAAGAAAATAGTGATTAAACCTTATCAACTGATAAAGAATTATCAAATTTACTTTGTTAAATTAATTTTTGGAGGTGAATGATATTATTTTGGTTCATGTAAAATTGTATTACACAAGGATATTATTGAGGATAACATCACCTATGTAATTTATTTTTAATGTTAATTCAATGAGTGTGAATGGAGAATTGATATTTCAAAAGCAGATTCGTTCAGAGAAAGAGGAAATGAATTTGATAGAGAAGAAAAAATGGGATTTAGTTTTTAATAATAAAGAAAAATTCTATTTTAATCAAGTATATATTCCAAAATAATTTGAATATTAAAGTTATAGTGGAAAAACAAATGTTTTTTTACAAATAGTGTTCTTAAATTGAAGGCATTAGATTGTATAAGACATATAAATGAATTTATAGGATTAAAACCATTAATATATTTATGTGTATTACTAATAAAAGAAGATATAATATTTTATAATTTTATGTCATGTATACTTTTATAAATGAAGAACTTGAAGATTAAGAGAACATAGAGTAACCTATTGGGTGTTTTGTTGGAGAATAAAAGACGAGTATTTTTAGGATAAACTATACACTACACTGGTTAAAAACATTAAATAATGTGTTTGTTGGTATTTTTCCACTAAATGAAGGATTCATTCAATATATTTATGTTAGGATATTTTAAGTACTTATTGGGGATTTTAATTTCTCAAGAGAGGGATAATATGTTTCTTTATTGGAGAAATATTCCAAGAAATTATTGAACATGTTTGGAATAAAGGATTCCTATATGGGGTTTAAAATAATTATAGTGGGAATTGAAATATAAAATGAATAATATGGAAATCAAGTCGAACAAAATATGTTAAAGAAATTTATTGAGAGGTTTCTCTATTTCATGACATCAAGAAGAAACTTTTTCTTTATTGTTATATTTTATGAATAAAAAGTGAATTAAGGAGTTTCATTTCATAGAAATAATGATAACATTAAACTATAAAAAATTCACTTAAATTTATTTATTAGATTATAATATTTTTGAAATAATTGATATGTTTTGTCATTTTAACGAAAATAAGGGTTTAAGTGTGGATGATCTAAATTTCCAATCCTGGTGGTGTTTCATTCTTCCTGGAAATGTGTAATTGATGGGGAAAAAATAATCATAATTCAATTATAATGAGTAGAATGAAATTAAATCATGTCATTTACACTAAATAAACAATTAAATTAATGCTTAAAAATTAATTACTTAAGGATCTTGAGGTGGAAGTGATGTTATCTTTATTAGATATATGTGATAATAAAAATTCCATAGATATTTTGAGAAATATAGTATAACATTATATAATCAAGAAAATTGATATAATGTACCATTTTATCAAGGGGAAGGAAAAATAAATATTTCTAAAGATAGAGTATATTTCAAAAAAGGTGAAAGCTGTAGATATGTTTACCAAACATTTTACTAAGGATGAATTTTAAACATTGCGGTTGATAATTAGAGTTCAACCTCAATACTATAAAGGGAAAGATATGGTGTAGTTATCCCCAATCGTATTAATTATTTATATTTTTATTATGGATGTTGGATAAATATCGAAATATTGATATAAAGGTATTTATTTTATAATGGGTGATAAATAATTTGTCAAGTGGTAGTATATATTTCTAGGTAATTTTTAAAATATAAATGCTATGATCTCAGTGTATAAATCTATATGGTCATGTAAAGATGTGATTTCAGTGATATTATTTGTGTTTATGAACTAGTCTCAATTTTTTTTGATTGTTTGTATTGGAACTCAATTTTAGAAATATAAATGTATAGTTTTGATGGGAATGTTAAGAGAGTATAATAAGTGAATGTAAGTTACTTTTATGATCATATTTTTGATTATTAATCATTATTCTTGTTTCAAAAATTGAGTTCATACATATAGTCCTAAAATTATTGAGTAATGATTTATTACCATGCTTTACAATGATTTATATTCATTGGATAACAATATCATTGAAAGGGGATATTTTCATGAACAATAAGTCATTTATGAAGATTGTTTAACCCCATGAAATGTTTTAGATAAAGAGGGATATTTATTGTTTTGATGTTTAAGTAGTTAAGATTAAATGCGGTGTTATATTATACTATATAAAAACAAATCCCATTCATTCTTAGACAAAATTTAGGGATTTAGAGGTGTTAAATATTGTTTTATAATTTTATCATGTGATGGAATAAGATTGGATTAAAAATTTATGATGGAAGATATTAAGAGTGAAGATAATAAAAACACATCATGGTTTAAAACAAACCATACTGTTGGTTATGTATTTAGAAATAATATTGTGAATTATTGATGAAAATAGATTTAGTGACCATGGTTCCTAGGGATTTTTTAAAAAATAATGATCCACTAAGGAGAAAGAAACCACATTGTGGTTTGATATAATTCTTTTGGTTAGTAAATAAAATATAAATGGTTGAAGGGGAATATTCGATGGTGAATTTATATGTCTTATAGAAATGTGGGGTGACCATGGTTACTTGATGAATATATAAAAATAGTTAGATCACTATGTTGTAGTTTTTCTATCAGGACAATACTTGTTTTATATAGAAGAAGTCATTTTCAAACCACAAGATGATGAATTTTTTCATCCACATAGAGAAGTAAAATGGACAACAGAAACACTACAGTATATTTATATTGGCAGTGGGTTTTCACACGGATGAAGATCTTTTAAAATAGCTGGTGTGATTAATGAAAAACTTGTCGTGGTCTTCCTTACAATAAAATGGTTTGTCATTAAATCTAAATTAGATTCCTTTTTATGATGTTCCATAGTGTTTGAGACATTTTTTACTCAATATTAACCCTCAATTTAACCATAATGAATCAATAGTGATTTTAGAATCAATAAATATTTGAAGACAAAGAATAATGCAGGAGTTGAAGTAGAAGTTGATAAAGAAGTTTTTTTTTTTTTGAATTTTAATTTCAAATTCAATCTTAGATATAGTTTTGTTTTTCTATAGTATACTGTTGTATGAATAAATATAGGGTTTTCAAAGAAGAAGAGAGTAATAGGAATCAGAAAACAACCACTAAATAATATTATATTTCTAGGATATTTATCAACAAAATTCTTATTGGATAAATCCTTAGAAATTAAATAATGATGGATTAATTTGAAGAGGATAGAGTTAATTTATTTTATAGTGTTTAATTTTGATTTTCTCAGTTTTTGGTGATCATAGAATATTTTACACATCAAGATAGATTAGTATAAGATAGAATAATAATTTTAGTGATATTGTAAAAGTATTGTTTCCTTGAACATTGGTATTTTAGTGATCCAAGATGATAAGAAGATATGATACTTGTTTGAAAATATTTTAGAGATTTTCATTTAAAGTGAAAAAAATTATCTTACTATAACACTTGAGTGTATTTATCATTCTGGGAGTATTTTTTAATTACATGAGTTCAATGTTAAACATAGTTTATTATAACCACCAGATGTTACTTGTGAACCATATACAAATATATGATACCAGGACATTCTTAGGATGTAGCCATTAAATTTTAATGGTGTGCCCTTTACATAATTATGTTCAATTTAGTTATGTGTATTTTTATATTAAATCACTAAACTAAATTGATTAACTTGATAAAGTTAATTGTTAAAGAAGAAAGTTTTATGCTTTTAATTTTGAATTAAACTGAAACCCTTATACCCCATTTTAGTGATTTTAATAAATTTTTCCTTCACCTATGTGTTTTATGGTAAACTGGTTTTCTTTGTTTAAATAAAATTAATAAATTATAAATGAAAAATCATTCAATATTTATCCTAATTGGTGATGATGGATGAGTTTAGAGGGAATTTTAAAATAAACAATTCATTAACCCCCGATGAATACATGTATTATATCTCTATAAAAACATCCTAAAAATGTAAACACCATATATTGTTTTTAATAACACCTTACTAATTTTAATATGAGGTCATATAATGGGTCAAAATGAAATTTTCCTTCTCTATTATGAAATAACAAAAATTATCTTATAAATTCATGAACTCTAAGATATAAAAATTTCAAAAATCTATATTTTATGATTTCAATTGAAGGAATGTAAGACATTAAGATATAAAATATTTCACCAATTTTTTAATAATTATCTACGAAAATTGTTTTTCAAAGCATGTTACTTATTTTATATACCCAGATATATTGTTAAAGATGAGATATGTAATTTATATAAAAAAATTTCCTATAATTTTAAAGTATAAATAACATCATACATAACAATATTAGATGTTTATCATCCTACAACAGACCATAAATAACATCTTCATTCACTACTAATCACTCTATACATTACCATAGTGTTTACCCATTAAGGATCTTTCACTAATTGAAATAAGTATAACATACAATCAACTAAAATAGTAATACTTCACCACAAAAATCATTCAAGACCAATTTTAAAGAAACATTCCACTCCATCATCTTTCACTAATTACTTTATTCCCATGAAAAATCAATACACGATTTTATATTAAATGAATAAAGAACCATGTTACCCTTTCATAGAGTATAAATGTTCTCAAAATCATAATACATGGAAAAATTAAATCTATCCCAATTTTCAAGGTTTAAAATCTATATGTGAAAATAAAAACTGTAAGAATTTTTGGTTAGTGGAAAACCTAAATAATTCACCAAATAAATAAAATCACAATAACATCCCAGAAAGGATTATATATTCCAATTCGAGATCATTGGTAGTATAATTGCTATGCCAAGGACACAACTACATGAATCTATAAGATATTATCACCCTATTTTATATAAAATTGTTACCTAAATCATGATATATAAAATTGAAATAAACTTATTAAACTATTCTTTCCTCAGATAAAAAGGGTTCTCTTAAACCTATCCTTTAGGCATTTGAACACCTTCTAACACTAAATATTGAACATTACCTTTATAGATGATATTAGTGCCATAATATTCTTATATATGAAACAATACTATATCCAACTATATATGATCAATTCTCTTCCATATCTCACACCAAAAGAATAATTCTACTAACCATGTTACATCTCCCAATAGAGTGGATACCACATGGAATTAATGAATCCTAAATCATGGGAAATGTAATCCTTTAAAAAAATATAAATAATAAAAAATGAAATATTATTGATCCAAATAATTTTTTCAAGGTTTTAAAAGGTTTACATCAGTCTTTATATCATCTTGAATTATCCAAAACTGTCAACTATGACTATATGGATTTATTGAAAGGAAATTAATCTACCATAAAATAATATCTACTAGACATTACCCCACCATTGAAGAACCCCTAGTACATAAGGATTAACAAATTTCCATGGATAATTAATGAGGTCTTGATTTGATATAATGATTCTGATATATAAACTTTGAATAAACAATGTTTTTATTATAAATGGGTTATTACATGATGTTTATTGAATATTATAAAACACTGTGGTTAAATATTTATTAAATGAATATTCTAGAATGAAATTGGAAATTTTGGTTATATCAGATTAAAATGTTCTTAGAATTTATGTTATTAGGATTTATAAATTTATATTTTGTTAAAAATTATATATCATTTTTCAAACAAATTTCATAGATTATTTATTTAATTTTCTAGAAATAAATATTTAAAGGTAGTAATATTATTTTTGTTTTTTATTTTTATTTAAATTTTTTATTCATTAACTTAATTTTATAATCTGTATATTTTAGGTCCTACAACCATGCCCTTGAACTGCGATTGTGCTCGCTTTCATCAGTACGATGTGTGACCATGAAATGTACGGTGGGAAGAATAAATATTTTATTTTTCAACATGGTTAAATGATAATTGGAATTCTAAAAACTAAGAGAGTCTGTGAATTCTAATATAGTGAGGTCTTTATACTTCTCTATTACCATAAAGAGTAAAATTTGAATATTGTGCCATGTAAGAGGTTTTTCGACCAGTCCTTCCATATATTTTGATAAAGTACCCTGACCTTGAACCTCTCATCCATCAACCACTCTTCTCCCACATATCTATATCACCCATCCTATGATTGTGAGGAAACATTATTCGATTGTAACCTTCTGTCCATAGTTTCACCTTCCAAATTCCTTATTCCCATGAATATTCTACTACTACCATCATCTATACCCCTTATATTTCATCCAAAATACATCAAGTGAGTTGGAACACTACAGAATATTATTCACCAAATGATGCATCTACAACACTGATAGATCAAAAGAGCCAAAGAATCCTTTTAGTTTCTCACTATGACTCCATGGAGGTTTCCTAGATTCTATAACATGAGGATCCATCCTAATAATTGAATACATGTAATAGGTTCTAGCTGATGAAGTTAAATCCCATTTTAATTTTTGGGTATGAATAAGAATGGTGAACTGGGATCATTTGATGTTTCATTTAGATAAAAATACTAGAAAAAATTCTAGATTAAACTAGAATAAGAAGAAATCATAATCTTCCCCAAATTAAGAAATTAGGCCTCTATTGATGAATTCAAACTTGAGTTTAATGTCACAAGATGTGTTCAATCAATGTTCTATGATCGATGTGATTTCTTTTTTTTTTCCAGGTTTTGGATTTATCAAAGAATAAGATATTGGTCCCTAAAAATATCTATTTATTAAATTGTATATTTGTAGTATAGATCATCAAAAATGTTTTATACAATGAATCAATTAATCCTTGATCAGTTAGATAGGGTAATGGGTGATTTTATTAGGAAAAAATAATCCCTGATAATGAAAAATAAAATAGAAGGGGAGGATGGTTATTTTCAGGATAACATAAATGGGGGTTGAGAGGATATGAATTTGTTATAATAAGGATTTAAAAGTGATTAGAACTACAGAGTAACAAACATTGGAAAAATAGACCAATAAATCTTGAAAAACATTTATTAGGGTACTGACAAGGTTAGAGGAGGTTTGATCAGAGTTGGTGGTTAGTCTGTGCCATTCTTGTGGAGGTGATGTATGTTCACTTGAGAATAATATTAATATTGTACTATATATGGAGAATAATTTTATATTATTAGATTTTGGATTTAGTCACCTATTAGGATAAATATGTATAGTTATAGTTCTACATAGAGGGAAAGAAGATCATCTCAGTGCTGTGACTATGAGATCATATATGGTTTTGGAATGGAAATTTCTATATATTTAGGTGTAAGCATATGGAATGAAAATATGAAATGTTATATAGAATAAAAGGTAAAATAATGAAAAATATTGGGATCAAAGAAATGTTGTCAGAGTTTATGAAATTAGTTGGAGTAAGGATTGGATCAAGATAAATAGATAATATTCTTCTTCTTTATCTCTTCATTTATTTTTAATGTATTTTTTTGTAATAACTATTATAACTTTTGATGAATAAATTATGATCTTTGGATAAATTCTAGTTAAGGAATTATATATTTCCAATGGAACTTTTAGTTCATTCATTCCTAAATTCTATTGGATGTTAAACTTTTTTGTTTTCCTAAATATTGATTTTTTTTAAAAAAATAAAGTATTAATGAAAATCAATATTGATAAAAATTCACAATCAAGATATTAAAACATTTGATGATTTAATTGAAATTTAAATAATTATCAAAATTGTATATCTCATAGATAATTTAGAAATTTGATTTAGGAGAAAATATGGTTTCATTATTTTGTGATTGAGTAGGTTTTACAGTTGAAGAACTATAAGATTCCATAGATTACATGTAAAAAAGTATACTAGTTAGTCAAAAAATATTAAAATTAGTTCCAATGTTTTATTTATATTTATGAATGTGGGAAATAACATTCAAAACTGGGTAATAAAATGATAATGTATTTTCACTTGGTCTCCTATTTCTCATTTTCTATTCAAACTTTTTTTTCGTTACTCCTAAAATGATAGTTACTTACTCATCACCATAATCTATTTTCACCAATATATTGTTTTTATTTCCACACGCACTTTGGTTATATTTATAATGTATTGAACTCTATTCAAAACTAAATTAGTCTTAAGTAGGGTTATAAAAAATGAATCTTACCCTTTAATAATCAATGATCTAGGTTTGGGGAGTTCATATCTTGCTTCTATTTCTAGGGAGGGAACATAAGATCATGTAAATAAACAAATATAAAAAAATATTGAATAATGAAAAAAAAATTCTTACATAAAATATGCTAAAAATATATGAAATCTATTAATTCATATATGATATTTTATAAAACAAAAAAATTATTTTATATCTAAAATAAATAGTCATTTTGGTTCCCTATAACTAAAAAAATTCAGATATAGGATCCTTAGGAAAATAGAGAGAATCATAATAATGAAAAAAATGAGGACCTCAATCCACTTGAAAATGGGCTAATAGGTAGACATACTCTGAGATATCTTTTGTTTGATGCTATTTATAATATTAACTCATACATTAATATTTTACCACGATCAAATAATTATTAGATAAAATATTAAATGTTGTCCAAGATCTAACATTCAATGGAATGTACAATAAAGACTATCTGGACTTCATTAGGGACTTGTACTATAGTGTTATGTATATTCCACAAAGAGGACATAATGATTAATTATATAAGATGAGATAATTTCCACTTTCTATTAAAGGAAATGTCTGGAATTAATTTAAATATATTCAATAGGAAATTTTGAAATTTATGATAATGTTTAGAATTAATTTTCTATGAAGTTTTACATAGGGGAATGGCATTTGAAATTAAGGAAAAATTAATGTGTGTTTACATGATGGGGGAGAGTTGTCCTAGAAGATTGGTAAAAACATTCAAGATTACTTATATAATGTAAAAACAACCAATTCAATCCATAATTATTCTTTTATGATTTCTCTAATAGGGACACCCCCTTAACACCAAACACAAGTGGACCAATTTTATGGTTCATGTTTTAGTTATGGAACAACCAAATAGTTGAAATATATTTATAACAAATTGGAAAAAAATCACAACACAAATGATTTAGAAGAAGAACTATTGTGGGGAAAAGGCCAATATATCTCATCAATATGTGTCTCAATAAACTATATTTTTTAATGAAAACTATCAAAGAACACTAAGGGAGTAGTTCCACCATAACATCATGTTTGGGAATTCATAATCTTATTGTCCCAATTTTTATATTCTTATCCATGATCTGGATAATTCATTTTTTGTTGGGTATTGTCCAAGGATCCAACCTAGGGATGACCAATTACCAAATTCCTAAAAACAAAGTTATATAAACTATTCAAACCATTATTATAATTAAAATGAAGTTTTGAGACATACTTCACCCCATGAAGGTCAACAACAGTCCAGGAAACCACTTCAAAACAAAAAAAGGCAAATCCTTTACATTACAAGAGGAAGTAAAGGGTTTGTTTCAACCAATGATCAATTTTCCTATCCAAAGGAGAAAAATGATTTTGATAATGTATAAATAGATTTTAGGATAAAAAATATAGAATTAAAAATGTGGGAGTTAGTTAGAGATGTTATTGGTAAAAGCAAGGGTAATCTATAAGGCATCATTGAAGTGAATCATTGAGAAAAGATAATTATTGTGATAACTATAAGTTGTATTCAAACACCCATGGAAGCTATGAAATAACACAAACCAATTCAACATGCGACACTAGAAGACACTAGAAATTAAAATTTTGAAAATGTTGAATCTAAAATTTTGGGTAAAATAATTGGTAACTATGTGAAACCTTTTGACCTAATATAAAGACAAAAAAAAATTAATTTAAAAATAATCATAATAATATTTGGAAAGATATTTAAATGGAGGTTAAGGGGATTCCCTACATTTTAAATAATTTTTCCCCAACTATTACATTACCTCTAAGTATTAATAAGAGTTACTAATAACCTTAACTACATATTTTATTGATAATGTTTAAGAAAATCTATATTATTATGCCATTTATAGAAGCCTTAAATCACTTCCCATCACACATCAAGTAATTGAAGAAAATTTGTTCCAATAAGAAAACATTGAAACAATTAACAAGATATAATATAACAAATGAGTGTAGTTATTTATTTCAAAAGTGGATATTTACTAAAATTAATGACCCAAGATGCTTTTTCATCACATGCACCTTAGAGAGAGTAGTCATCTAAACTCTTTCTGTGACCATAGAACCAACACCAGTTTGATAAACTTTTCATTTATTCAAAAGTTAAGATTATGGCACCATAACCAATTAAAATAGTCATAAAACAAGTGGACTAATCTCTTTCCCACCCAATTGGAAGAGTTCATGATAAGTTAGTAAGGCTTAGGAAAATTTTTATATCTATTAATTTTCTCATACTTGACATGGAATGATTTATTGAAGTTCCTATCATTCCTGGTAAGACCTTCCATAATATATAAAGATATATCAACAATGTGTCAAAAAATAATTTGATCATTAATATTGAGGTGAAAGATGAATAATTTAATATCTTTGAAACATTTAAGGAAGCTGAAGTAAGAGAGAATTACTCATGTTTGGAGATGTTATAAATTAAATACACATCTAAAATTTCAGATGATTTTCAAAAGAAAATTGTGGTTAAATAAATGACACTAGAAATTAAATATGTACCCTAGAAGGAATATTATAGTGTTAGAGATGAAGTTATTGAAGCTTTATTAGAAACAAAAATAGGTAGAATCCTAAGTTGATGAGTTTTTAGAGGATTATTTTTCAATTTCTATGATTAGATAAATTTTTATTACATATAGGGGACTCTTCATTGGATTTAAAAATCCAACAGGAAAGGTTTGATAACTATAAGGGATATTTTATAGAATAATTTGGTTAATTTGATGAGGAAAATATTTTTAAACAAGATATTGACACACCAATGAGTGGGATAAAGACATTGGATAACAATGATGATAAATTCAATTCTGGACTTGAAATTCAGGATCATTATTATATTCACACTCTTTCAGGAAACAAGTTAAATATATTGTAATACCCACACCAATAATCATCATCATTATGTGTAGGAACCAAAATTTATGCATACGTTATTTACCTATCACCTAAAATATTCATTTCTGGGTGATAAATATTCACTACCTATAACAATTTCATCCAATATTGAGGAAATTCAAGAGGAGAGTCTGATGAATACATTGAGGAAATTTAAATATTCATTAGATGGTATATAATTGATATAATATTAATTAAGTTATATTTTGAAATTCAAAAAATTCCTATATAACTGGAGTGTAATACAAGAGTGGGAGGGAATTGAAGGATTAACCCAAATATGAAAAAATTGGTTAGAGAAGTTATTAGTTTTCTTGATGCAATATTTTTTCCTTATTTCAGGCAGGTTGTGGGTTTTTCATGTTTTGATATTTTATCAATAGAGTGGAGTGACTATGATAATGAATGAATACAATGAGAAAATCCAAACCAGAATTGTAAAAAAAAGGAGGGTCTATATATATTATAGAAAACCCAATAATACCACATGAAAATAATATTTTTCAATTATATTTTTTGATCAAATTCTTAATAGGTTTGTATAAAATGGGTACTACTACTTTATTTTTCTCTATTATAGTTACAAACAAATTACTATTACTCCCAAGGATTAGCAGAAACCAATTTCACTTATCTATTTCGAATATTTTCCAATCGATGAATTATATTTGTATTGTGTGGTTACCCAAACTCTTTTATGATGTGGATGATGGTTATTTTCTCTGAAATTATTAGAAAGATAATTTAATTTTTTATGGATTATTTCTTAGTTATTAGACGTGACATTGAATACTTCCTTAAAAATATATAAATTGTTTTAGAGAGACATTTGGAATAAAATATTGTTTTAAATTGAAAAAGTGTTAGTTCATGTTCACTAAATCTATTTTAGTTATAAGGTTCCAAATAGAGGGATTGAGTTAGAAAATTCTATGATGGAGGTTATATGGAAGCTTCCCCTCCTTAAAATGTGAATGTAATAAAACATTTCTTGGGACATGGTAGTGTTTACTAGATATTAATCAAGGATTTCTCAAGATCACAAGTATGTTATGATCAATACATGTCAAGAACCTAATTTATTTTTAATTTTATGATAATTTACTCGAGTCATTTAACCTAATAAAGAGAAACTCACATCTTTTCCAATGATCATGGAACCTTAATGGAAGTAACATTTTGATGTGATGTGTGATGATAGAAATATGGATTATAGTATTTTTATAGGGAAAATTAAAGAGAAAAAATTAAATATCATTTATTATTCTAGAAAAGTACTTAATTTTGACCAAAATAATTATCGCACAATTTAAAAAAGAGTTATATGTTATAATATTTTCAATGGATAAATCTAAAAAATACTTGAAAGTGTAAATGTATAACATTTTCAATGATCATTTATCCTGAATGTACCTACTAGATGAGAAGGCATCTAAACTAAGTCTCATGATATGAAAACATCATTTGTTGGGGTTTGATTTTAATATCATGTTTAAAAAGGGGGTTGATAATGTGGTTTTCGATAACTTTTATATGTTTCCCATAACCCAATTAGTGGGAAAACAAATAAGTCATCCAAATCATTACTTTATGAGAAATGTTTTCTTCCTCATTAAGGAATTTTTTTTAAATGTTATCATTTTCTAGTTGTATCTATCATACCTATATTACATTCACCAAATCATAGGAATAAGGTTATATATGAGTTGAAGTGATATTTTTGTTGTGATCCTTTTCTTTTTATGAGATGTTCATATAGTATTTTGAATAGGTATGTTCTTGAGGAGGAGATGTTATCCATATTTGAGTGCCCACATGTATAAACTTGGGGTGGAAACAATGTAGGAGAAAGAATTGTACAAAAAATATAACATGTTGGATTCTACTAGGAAACTTAGTTTAAGGATGCTAAGAGTCTTATGATTGGTTGTAACAAGTGTTAATGGATGGTAAATGTAGGTAGAAGGTAGGTTTTACCCCAAAAAGTAATCATGGGGGTTATAATTTTTGATGTGTGTGGGGGGTTTATTTCTTGTAAACTTTCCCATATTCTTTTAAGAATGAGTAAATTATAGTGGTTGTGGACTATGTGTCAAAGTGGGTTTTAGGTAGTGGCACTTACAAATAATCATTCTAATAGCATTTCAAAATTTATTAATAAGATCATTTTTCTTATGTTTAGAGTTCCAAAATAATTGATTACTGATTTCACACACATTAAGAATTTTAAGTTTAAATCATTTATGGAAAAGCATGTATGTTCTCACAGGATAGGAACAACCTACCACCCACAGTCCTGTGGAATGACTAATGTTTCGAAGAGAGAGTTAGAGTGTATTTTAGAAAATATATTATCAATATCAAGGAAGGATTGATATGTAAAGTAATATAATACATAGGGTAATACTATAAAATATATAATAACCCCATTAGGATGTACACCGACATATTTCTCTTTGGAAATATATTTTATGTTTTATTAAGTTACATTCCCAATCTTATTGGGAATTGAGTGAATTTAACTATGATTTTATGTCAACTAGTGAGAATAGGTTTCTAACCCATATATTGGAGACTACCCGGTTGCGGTGAGGTACTATCAACAATATTGGAAGACTATAAAATTTATTAAGAACAATAAATAACTAATAAATAATAAAAAAATCTATCAATAATATAAAAAATATATATATAATTTAGAGTTATAAATAAATAATAAGGTAAATTCACATGACATAATAAAATATATTATAAAAATAAATTGCATACAAAGAAGTAGGATCACATGATTGTTTGATAATATGAATGTATAGTCTAAAAATAAAGTAAATATTTAATACATAACAAATTATTATCTGTGTTTTTGTAACCATGACATATTTTTAACTGCCTATTCGTAAGTGAAGATTGTGAGTAATAACCTTAGTTCGAAACAACTGTAAGTGCCCCAAAATGCATCTTGTATATCTGGGTTCAAATTTTAAAATCAATATGAAAAAATTATCACATAATTTAGGGATGAATTACCACCAAGATAAGTGATTATACATGATTCTATGAGTGCCAAACGGGAACAATAATTATGGATTGATAATTGTAAATAGTTGAAAGAGTTATCATCATTAATAATAATTATCTCTATGAATGGTCTATTAACATATGAATATCATACTTTTTATTGAAGAATAATTATGTAATAATAATCATGGGCTATCAATTTATCACAATAACAAAAAATAATGGAGAATGATTTATAAATTTATAATTTACATAGACGCATGATTTATCACCATAAAAAATCATCAGTAATTCAAATATCAAAATCAAGGCATGACATGGGTGAGCTATATAACACTATATTATAAAATGTAAAAAATATATCAATAAAATTTTAAACAATGTGAATGGTGCACCACCATAAAAATATAATGTTCGAAGATATGTCACAAACAAATAGGCAATGGTGAATAGTGAAATAACAAATTAATTAAATGGTGAATGATTTTTTATCAATCTATTTCATAAGGGTGAATGATGTGTCAACAGACTGATGAAAACATTAAGTATCATAAATACAAACCTTTTTATGAGGGAATATTATATGTCAATATTATTAATGGAAAATTTAATGACATATCAACAACTAATAGAAAATAATGTGTGTTCATGGATTTGCTATATAAGATCCTAATGTGAAAGAGTTATCAAGAAAAAATCCATAATAACATTTTGAATTTTCCATATATATAAATATTCTAATTAATTAGATATATTAAATAATATATACTTTTTAATAATTAATTTTAAGTAAATTTATTTTATGTCATATTTATATATCTTGTAAATATTTTCAAAGCCAAATTAAATACAGGACTAAAAAATATGAATTTAACAATGAGGTATACAATAAATAAAGAACATACCCATTAAAAAAGGGAAATTAGTATTATATTTCATCAATATTTGAAATTAAATAAGAATGAATATTAATCTCCATAAATATAATAATAAAAAAACTGGATAATAAAAATAAATAAATAACATAGTTGAATGTGGAAATATATATGTCCATGGTAACCAAGAAAGTTTATAGCAATGAACAACACTATAAAAGGAAAAAAAAATTAGAAATACAATTTTATTTATTCAATCATTAAAGTGGTGCATTTAAGATATATAATTGATTGAATCAAAAAGGAAATGACAGGCATTTAAAGTATGCATAAAGGATTTATGACTCTTTAAAATTTTATCAATTGAAAAATAAACTTTCAACTAGAGTAGCAACCTAGTTGTTGGAATAGTAACCTACCTACGATAATATTCACAATATCCTAGAAATGGTAAAATGAAATGTAAATAACCTATTTCATGGGTAAAATAAATAAATATAAATTTTATATTTCTATACTTTTAAAAATATGTTTGGTATCTTAAGATATTATAAGTGATTATTTTTAGTAATGTATATTTTACTTTATTTTGAAAAAAACATTAATTTTTATGTAAATAGTAAATATTATTGTTAAAAAATATTGAGATATAATTTAAAATACGGAATTAAGTTATTTGAATTAGAAAATAAATATAATATGTTGGATAATTTTGGATTTTTTTAAATATATTTAATTTTAATTGAGTAATGAAAATATTTTTTTCAATACAATTTGTTTTATTAAATAATATTAACAAAATAATATTTTATCAAAACTAAAACATTTAATTAAAACATATATATAGTATAAAATGATATATATTTAATTATAAAATATTAAATTGATTTTCTGAAAATAAAAGTTAATCATGAATGACAAAGATGATAATGTATTCTATTGAAAAAAATAATTGATCAGTTTTTTCCAATAGTTTGTATAAACTAATTTTTTTGAAAGACATTAAACAACAATATTTATTACCAAAATATTATTCATAATGCCAGGAACTATAATTATTTCATGATATATTCATAATATTTCATTTTAATTTTTACATAACCCAAAATTCCCCACATATTCATGTATAAATACTCCCTATCAACACCTTGGAATGTCATTTACCAAATCAATTTCAGTGAAAAACACTATAAATTTTAATTCTCCAAAAACATATGAGTGTATTATTGTAATTCATGTATCGATCCAATATATAATTTCAAATTCTCTGTTTTTTATAAAAGTTTAGAGTCAATCCAATGGGTTTTCCACAAACATATTCTTTTTATTTTTCTTTCTACTCTAATTTCAAATTTCTCCCATCATAACCTTAATAATTAGAAATTATATAAATGAATATGTTTATGATTATATGTGTCAACTATTAAAATCTAAATAGAATATAAAATTTTAATCAGTCCCCCTCTTTTAGGCATGTACTGTTAATTTTTAGTTTTATCCAAAGAGAAAGAAGTTGTTAATTAATTCTGTATCACCACCATTATGAAAAGTCAGTGTAACTTATAAAGAATATAAAAATATTTTTATAACCCTGTATAATTTTTATAAAATATTTTAAACTTATTTGTATCTATAGAATATTTATTTTATTATGTTTCGAATGTTATATATTTTACTTCCTATTTGGGTAATGTTAATTTTCCACTTATTTCAAAAATAATATTTTTTTCATATAAAAATAATTGTATGTGAATTTATATTTTAATGTATTTTATACTTGTTTATGTAATTTATTTTAAGTATATATAAAAATTAATCAAAACGTTGATTAGAAAATTAAATAAGAATAATTCAAACAAAAAAGTCAACATTTTATTTTATATTATACAAACTTTCAATAAAATAATTTTATTGGCTATAAGCTATGAAAAAAAGTAATCATATAAACTTAAATATTTTTTTTATGAATACATTATCCATATAGTGGTTTTAATAAGGATTTATCAAAATTGGACTTAAGGTATGTGGTCTTTTTCCATAATCTCAATAATTTTGGTCTCTTATTCATGGTCTAAAATTGGTTATGGTGTGAATATATTTCCATATAGAAATATCATTATTCAATTTAAATTAATATAAATTTTTATATTTTAATTCCATTATCTAAATGTGACCAATTCATTATACTTACATTATAAAATATAATTTAATAACTCTTTTTTACCTTTTTTGGTATTCTTTCTCATTATCTAAAAAAAATTCCAAATGATCTTTATTATTTTTCATTTCCAAATATGGTATTAATTTTTTTCTTATTAATATTATTTTCATATCCTTTCCATTATTATCTCAAATTGTTATGATTATGTTATAACATACAAATATCTCTATGGGTTTTCAATAAATTTTTTGTATATATGCGATTCACTTATCCCCTTGGTCTCCATAATCTTCTATGAAATATATTCTAACTATAATTTTTTACCATTTATTATTATTATTATTATTTTAATAAATCTACTTAAAAAATTAATTTTAGACTATTATATTGTATAAAAAAAATTTCACTAAAATTGAATTATTTTATATAACCATTTCATTGGGATTTTTATATATTCATCTATAAAAATTTTATAGACCTTATATTTTGTTTTTTTTATATTTTTAAATACTAAATATATTTCATAAATCTTTACAAGACATTCTATAGTAAACTCCTATAATATGTATATTCATTTCCACTTTGGAATCCAATAATCCATTGATGGTCAAAAACATGAAAATGTTTGTACAAATTATATTTTTAATCTAATATAAATATAAATTATGTATATTGACATAATTAAATAGAATATATGATTCATTGAAAATAATATTTCACGACACATCTAATGGTGTGATGTATGGATTATTATAGGGCCCATTTATTTTTTATCAAATATTATACTTATTAATATTTTGGATTTATATATGGTCACTTAATTATAACTATTTTTATATTAGAAACATGATATTGAATATATAATTATGCAATGGGTGGTATAAAAACATTATATAACTCTAATTAATAGTGAAAATATTCATATCTTAGTATATTTGTTAGCCCAATGGGCGTTATTAATTTACTATTAGCCTAATAAATTTAATAATATATAAAAATTATAAAATATACTTATATTATTATACTTAGAATGTCCATGTTTCAAAACCATAGGGATGGTCTTTTTTTTCTCGATAAATTGAAGAAATTAAAATCACTATTGTACAGTTTGTTTGGAGAATGAAATCAAGTAAAACAAGGATTGGGTCTGATATTAGGAGGGAAGCATTCTGGGTTCTATGATATTTCAGTTAGTGTGTTAATGGATTAATTCTGGTTTGGTGTTGGAATTGGGTCAGCGGGGATCTTTTGTAAGGGTACCCCTCACTAATCCTATGATGGCACCATTAAAATTGTTATATACCATTTTCAATCATAGAAATTGGAAACCCAAAAAATTATTTAAACATAACTAACCTAGATTTCATAATGGTTATGCATAAAATACTCTAATTAACTGATTCAATGAGATGATAATTCCCATAACTTATCATTTTTCACATAGTATAAAAATGATGAATTGTAATATATAAATGGTGTTCCAAAAATACAGTAAAATAATAATAAAAATCTAAAGAAACTTCCCCTTACAATCACATCACCTGGAACAGAGGAAACTACTCGGTCATGTTAGGCATGAAGAATGATAATCAAGGATACCGAATGAATTATGGTGAAAAATAATAGTAGTGAATCAGGTCTCTAGATCGTCACTACATACATACATCTCATTTTTGTGGATCCCTTACATAATGGTCATAATATCCTCGTGTGATATAGTAGTGGAATAAGTAAGTAAGGATTTATGTCAAACCACCATCTTCCAGTGTCATAATCATTCTACATGCCAAATCATTCATGACATGTAAATGTTTACATGTTTTGTAATCATTGTCAGCAGAAGAATTTTAGAATATTTTTCTATCTAAAACACTCTTTTCTTGTATATGACATATAATGGATTTTCACATCATGCAAAATGTCATGAATTTATCTAAGCGGCATCAACTCCATTTAAATCACACATCATGTAATAAAATACAAGTCATGTTATTTTATTCTCCTTTTTCGCAGCATCATTTATCCAGAAAATTTTAGTATCACACCATTGGAATATATCTGGGCATGAAATGTCTTTTAGGTCCACATTACATCCCTTTTGATTCATTTTCCAATGATAGATTTTATCTATAAAAAAATAATAAATAAAAAATCATTCCCAAATTAGTAAGATTCATAAATTAATCTAAGAAATAAATACATTATAGTTCCATAACAAATATGCATGAAAAAAATATGTTAATTTCATTATATTGGGGTATAATCTAGTCAATTTTATTGACAATGATATGTACTCAGATGAAGAAACTAACTTTATCTCAATTTTTTTAACAGTCATTATCCTACTAGTAATTTCAATTATATTATGAGGTCTTGTAAATAAGCCATGTTTTATTATGTATCCTTATTATTGATGTCCCATAATCCATTTAGTATAACTTATATATTTCATTATCAAAGTTAATGATCTATGTCTCTTTTTTTATACAATTTTTATATGATAATATAAAGGTGAACCATTTTTGTATATCATTTTCCTCTTTAATTTATTATATGTAT
This sequence comes from Viscum album, assembly GCA_963277665.1. NCBI lineage: Eukaryota > Viridiplantae > Streptophyta > Magnoliopsida > Santalales > Viscaceae > Viscum > Viscum album. The sequence goes on along the minus strand of OY728119.1, from coordinate 483,478,867 downwards.
CCCATATTATTTTTATATATTATACATGATAATGTATTTTAGTATATCAATTATTTTATTTCCCATGTTTCCATTTCAAACATATTACATGGTTTTTAGCTCACCCTTTCTTTGATGTATGTCCCCCGGTGAACCCATGTTTTATAGAGGGCCCAGTAAACTTATAATTGGGAAGTAATGATGCATTTTTTTAATTTATTTGGATGTTTTATAATTTTTTGATATAGTATGTACATATTAATCAATAATACTAATAAAATTCTATAAATTATTGAATGTAAACAATTTTCATGTAATAAATGTAATGAAATTGTTGTACCAAATTTGATTGGGATGGTTTGAGGGAGTCTCATTTGATATTATAGAGGATATTTTTAAAATTTTAAAATTATGTTATTAAAATTATTGGATATAAAACATTTTGAAGTTATCATTTAGTTCTAGAAAACATGCTCAATATTTAATATCATGGTTATATAAATAATAGACATTTAATATTTCAATATTATGTCATATCCTACAATATTTATTGAAAAAACATATATATATATATTTTTACTATAGAACATAATGATTTATATAAAAAATTAATTTATTTTTTTAAAATTACAAGGACATGATTTCATTAATTATGGAAGAGTATAACAACACTAATTGTTCATACATATATTTGACTTAATAATATTTATTATATAAAATATATAATTTTTTTTTGATATGAACATATTATATAAATTACTACACACTATTTATTTGAATACATTAAGGAAATATATGTTTAGAATATATGAATTGATGTATATGGTATACCGTAAATAAATCATCAAAACCACAATGTAAGGTAAAAACGTACATTATTTCATCAATATATAAAATTAGTAACGGTTTATTAATTTTCTTAATAAAAGAAAAAAATACAACATGCTAATAAAAATAAGTAAATAACATACATAATATTTCAAAATTCATAGAATTTTGGTCACAGATAAACATCACACCCATAAACAATAATATAAAATTTTCCTGTAACATTATGAATATAATTTAAATTTCATTAACTAAAAATAGAACCTCTCATTAAAAAAATTGAATGATGTGTGAAGTAAAGAAGTTGTATTTATAGGATGTATAGTAATGGTGTGAAAATTTTAAAAATGAAAAGTGAAATATTATCTTTGTTTTTGAAAAAATAACCTATCTGTTATAATATAAACATGGCTACAAGATTAATAATAGAACCATTAAAACATTAAAATGACAAGAAAATCATTTTCATTAAGAATTAAATAATAAATAAAATTTTATAATTCCTTACAAAAACTATTAAAGACATGTAACTGAGTAATGTATAATTGTATATTTTTAATAATGTCTATTGATAAATATTATTTAAAAGGAATATTGTTTATGAAAATAAATAAATTAAAAAATAACCTATGATATTATATTAATTTATTTTTTTTATTTTCAGAATCATCAGGTAGAAAAAATACATGATTGAATTTTATAAATCATTTTAGAGTGTATGTATTTTTTTATTGAATTGTAAAAAAACAATTTTTCAAAAAATGGTATGTTTTAGAATGTAATATTGATTCAATGACAATATAATGGATTATAGAACATTTTTCCCAACTCAAATTATTTTTAATAAAACATATTATATTTTAATAACATTAAATACATTTTTAAAAATGTAAAAATTTATTATGTAATATGTAAAGTGAAAAGGTATTATATTAGAAAAAATAATTTTTTTAATATGTTTTAGAGAAGGTAAAAAAATTTATTTTTTCAATTCTATATAAGTGAGGAATATATATTAATAGTATAATAAATTTTATATTCACAATTACTACCTCAATTTTAATTCATATACCATACATAAAAGTTTATTAATTAATTTAACTAAAAATCCCCCCCCCCCCCGTAAAATTATAATAACCCATATAAAATATAATCCATTATTCTTTCCATTACAATGAGTTTTCATAATTTATATATCCAAATCAATAATTGATTATTTTGGAAGTTCTTGTCTCACCACACTCTATTCCCTTTAGGGTATTGTTTCAGAGTAAATTTTACATCCCAATACAAATCACCTAGTCCTATTTGTAATCTTACATAACCCCATGTGTACCTCAATGAGCGTAAGTGGCTACAAAATAGAAATGGGCATCCGAAATTTTTCAAGGCATTCTACACCCTCGATAACAATTTTCATACAAAATAATGATAACAATGTATAATTAAACATTCAATAAAACCAAATATGTAACTAAATGAAATTTTTATGTTATTAGAAATGGTGTATAAGTAAAATAAACATTCCAAATATCCAATCATTTGGATTATCAACCAATTTATGATATCCAATGGAAAAAAACTATAGAAATATTATAGAGTCTTTCTTACCATTTCCTTCATCCTCTATGATCCATTATATTATCTCCCCAAAATTGTGCCCCTACCTAATGTATATGACTATAATTGAAACATAAACATGAATCAAAATGACCATCTAGGGTGTTATTATAAATCAAGTGTGAATCCACAAATGTATCCTTATCACATTGTCCACATGTGTTTAAGAGAGTACATCGTGACGATAGGTATATTCATAAAATAGAGTCCAACAGTACTCCCGAAGATCATACACCAAAGAACCTTCCACAAGCCCCAACTAGACATACTTCATATTCATTCTAGAAGGAACCCTCGTTTCAATAAAATATAAAATTGGACCACAATTCCAGAACATAATATCAATCAATTCCAATATTTGAACAATCCATGGAGAATTCTTCAAGTCCATCCCGCTAAAATATTATGAAAAGGACAACACATGTTTCGAACCATGTCCAATAGATTAAAGTTACATGAGGAAGGCCACATTGATTTCATACCTTTAGTGTAGCCTCTTGTTAGTAATAGAGACCATTGTGCCACCATATCTACTAGGTAGGTCTGTATGGTTTTCAAACCCTAAGCTCAAGCGAATTTTATGACACAAGTACCTCATCCTCATACTATGTACCATGTTAGTATTTATGCTTTTCGTACCCATGGCTTGCATCCAAGTCTCATCTCTATAATCATTAGGACCTAGACTAAAAAATTATTTATATATAGGGGAAAACCATTACATAGAGAATCGCCAATCACATTATTACTAGATACAAACAGTTATTGTCTAGGAATCCATGCAAAAAACTACATAACATAGAAGGAAATATTCATAGAAATAAACGCATTTGTTTCACATGAAATAGATTCACAACAAATATAATACACAAGGATGAAATATAACACAATGACTCAATTATATAAAAATTCAAACACACACACAAAAACATATTATAATCATTCCAAAAAATCTTATAAAAATGAATATTTTGTGCGAGCATCCAACCTCATGTGAAGTAAGGTCAATTGCAATAATGCATCACCAAACCATGTCTATGTAACAATGATTATTGGAATAAATCACAAATAATTAATAATGTTGTTATAGAATCACGGTTCAAGAAATATAATACGATATGGTTTTAGATATAAATAAACATAGACAATGAGATCTTCTTCCAATGGAACATCTAGATTCATTCATGGGAAGATAATGGATATTCACTAAATTCAGTCACTTATCCATCGATAAATACATAATACCATATAATACCACCATAAAATTAATAGATATAGAAATAAAATCTTGGATTTATCATTATATCCCAGAGTAGGAGATGTGATAAAAAAGAACATTGAATGACCGAGAAGGAAAAACCTCTTATCTTGAATTCTCATGAGATAGTTCCTTGAGATAAAGTGAAATTGGAATCCAAACAGACATAAATTCCAATGAAAAATTACTAGATTTTCTATGGTCGAGATACCAAGGAGTAATAGAATGAATTATATTATTCTATGATGGTTTGGGTTTGTGTTATAATTTTTATATTAATGATATTATTAAACATGGTATAGTCACATGGTTGAAAAAACCATGTACCAACCATGTGAGGTTTAATTTCTCTTTTGGGAAACCAAAAATTTTGGAAAGAGGTTATAGAAAACAACCCACTATATTATCCTTATACTTTTTTCTTGGGTAATAAATTTTTCTGGATAATTTTTTAAAGTTACCTCTCATTGTGCACCATGTGATATCCCTCTCCAATAACCCATTTAGTTTTATTAGGTGTGTCATAATGTTTTACCATGCATTTAACCACATTTAATGTTCAAAAAATACTCCAAAACTATCCATAAGATTATTAATACTTTATTGAATAGTAATTATCATTTAAAATACATTTATAAGGAATGAATGCAGGAAATAATGTACCTAAAAAAGTTAATTACATTACAAAATTCCTCTAAAAGGAATTACCATCCTTAACAAGTGTCTCTAGTGTTCCTACTCAATCAACATGGGACATTGATCTCAAACATTATATCATTGATCCAAATTATTCTCTTTATATATGACCATGTCAAATAGAACATGAATAATTGATATTGGAATCTCCTAGAAAACAACCTAACTCCTGCCCATAATCTAGATTGTATTTTAATGATTGTTGCATCTAACTCCTACTCAACATACTTAATATCAATTACATTCATAGGATATATCTCACACCACTGAATATGATACCCGTGAAACATGTTATAAATACCTAAATACTATATAACTCAATAAACCATTACTCTAATACCATAGTTGAATTCAGATTGTTAGAGAGACCATATATTCGAAATACCTTATATCTCCAACAGCCAATTACCCAACTTAGGTAACAACCATATGAAAACATTATCACTCATGGTGAACATTATTATTTTTATCCTCTAGTTGGCATGTCATCACTATCTACCCCAAATGATAAAAAATTATTTCAAATCAATTGAACCTAATCTGGGATATCCTTTACAATACTCGACTAGATAATAACCCCCACATATACCTATTTACAACATAGTTGGGAATGATATGAAGGACCATAAGGTTCCTTTAGTGGTTTAATCTATATGAAATTTTGGTAACTATTACTATTTGTAAACTCCAATTGATATATGATCATTCCATTCAACCATAGAAATATAGAATTCATTCTAAAAGTATATTTACTAAAATATGGATTATCAAATTAGATTTTACCTCAATATAAGGACGATTTTCTATACTTAAATTCAACTAAGTCATTGTTTCCTTATAAAATCCATACTAAAACTATGATGTGAAAATGTTAACAATCAGAAACTATTCTATATGGTATCCTATACAGCCATATAATCTATATCAAATTCTTTTTCCTCTACTCATATGTTGATTCATTCTCCCACAACATAAAAAAACATGATACCTTTACCATATGATCATCCATATCCCACAAAACATCTCAAAATCATAGTGTCTAGATTATACACATAACAATATCCATAATCACCACATCAAAATTCCCTAAATGAATGGTAATAGGATGAATTAATCCTATTTCTTGATGATGGTTTCCTATAACCCACTTCTGTGTAATATAATAAGATAAAATTTCTATTGTTTCCCTCTTTATACATTTCCACATTAAATTTATTCATATATCATGATACATCATCATCAATATTTTTTTAAATACCCATGGAAAATAATTATTGTCACTCCTAATCTCTTCCATCATTGATGTATGGACTAAAACTCTCTTTTAATTGTAAATAACATAATCTTTATATGAAGATAATATTGGAGCTAGTTTATTCCCTAAAAACCATTATTTCATCCCAAAGAACTCAAAATTCTATTAGTAGGAAGATTTACTAAGGTCATAAGAAGAATTAATTATTGTTAAGGGGAGAAATTATTCAACCCTTGAGACTCATATTCACCCTAAACCATTTAACCACCAACTTCATTAATCTCCATTACTCCTCAAAAGCCCATTATCCAAGCTCTTACATAATAATTAAAATAAAATATGACAAAATTACCCTTTCCAAGATGATAAGATATCTAAAATTACTATTTATATCGATACTCAACAAAATTGTGATACTATGGATTCATGTCTTATTGGGATAAGATACATTTCATTCCCTTGTGGTCTTTGTAGATGAAACACTACTATTTGGTGAGATAATGATTCTAACACATCTGAAACTATTCCAGAACTTCTAAAATTAGGTTATGTGTTGAGATATTTTAATGATTTGGTCATAACTAATAACATTCATAAGATATTACTTAATATCTATGACTAATAAAATCCCCATAAAAATACCTGGTGTATTACAGTATACCACATAACGAATCCTTGTATTATGTAAGGTCAACATTGTAGATAATGTTAATTTTTTCATTTTATCAATTATGTACCCGTAAAATAGATTTTTACATATAATATTTACCCCCTTTATGGTAAGAACAGTCGTAAGAGCCTCCAAACTATCAAAATACTGAATAAAACTTCACTAGTTCATGCATAAAATCTACAAATATTCTGATCTAAAATATGGTCATAACAAGTACCTAGTATATCAATACCTCTACCTTTTTAGGATGAATATATATTTTCACATCCAAAATCACATGTCGAAGGAAACACACCACATGTAACAAAATGTGAAAATTTCAAATCTTGGAATTTAGATGATGTTCTTGGTTTGCAGTCAATAAGGATTCAAGGTGTTTAGGGGATTATCAATCCATATAAATCAAAATATAGCATCCATGAGTATATTTGGATATCATCAATTAATTCATCAAGGAAGGAGTAATGATATATATGGAAAATTAAAATCATGAGACCATAATCACTACTAAAGTATTTATTATCTTAAAAGGTAGGTCTGGATAATGTTACATTACATACCTACACCTAAACATTGTTTTGGAATATCCAAATTATAGAATAGAATCTAGTGGAATCCTAATATTAATTCCTACATTGAGAGCCACAATAATCACCTCTTCTACACAAATGGATAATTGATCAATTTAAATAGACACATTTTCTTAAAAAAGAATAGATTCATATTTTTATATTCATTATAAACCCTAATTATATTACCTTTCATTAACGAAAACAACTATTGATAATTACATGGTGATGTTCCCAGTCTAAAAATCATATTTACCTCTTAATCCACATGATGTAAATTGATTTCATTTCACTTGGTTAATGATACATTTCACTGAGAGATTAATAGGCTATAATCCAAGAATGATTTAAAATGTTAATTAAATTAAATTATTAGGATAAACTATTATGAAATCATCTTTATATATATATTATTTACTATTCCCAAATATATTAATAGATGATAGCACAACTTCCCAAACTTTTATAATTTCCATGCCCGCTACCTTTATAGTAATTTCACCAAATAAACTCGGTCATGATAATATTCTTCCTACTATAATAACACATTCCCTTATTATGAAAAGCTTTTCCTCTATAGTTATTGTAAAGGATACACATATTCTATATAATTCTATGGGTTCTTTATACCTATCTAACAAATACATGACAAAAATCACATCCATGGTAATTATATATTAAATCATAAAAACATAGAAATTTTTGTATTTATAAACTACATAAATGTACTATAAACATAACCTCAGGTTGTATACCTTATTCCCAGATGTTGTATTAACAAAAATTAATTTATAAGGTAAATTAACATGTAAATATATCCCAAAAACATTGGGATTATATATAAAGGAATGGAGTTTAATTATATATAACCATGTTGTAGAAATAATAGAGTTTATCAAAACCATGACACTAAAATTAAATTTTCCCTATGAACTATCATTCAGAACCTGGAGCACACAATGTAGTATTTTAAAATTTATTCCATCACCCTATCCTTAGAACCCTATTTTTTATAATTCAACAACACCTATATAATTTTGGCATTTCGTTGACATCCCTAATCAGCCTCATAAATTACACCCCATGTATTCTTGTCACCACAATGGAAAAACAACAATAATACCATTCATGAAATTATTGAGGATTCTATATATTTCCACATTGATGATACTTGTTATAATATTTTTGTAAAAAATTTACAGTTTTCCGTTTGGACACTATTTAAGCATAGAGTAATACATTCATCCCCAAATGGAGATGATGAAAACATGCTTAGGTCTGACTACCTACATCCACATTATTTTGGATCTTCCACTTTCCTCTTCCTACTATGAAAAAAGAGCCTCACAATATTTATAGGAGTACCACTCATCATTGCACTAGGAGATAGAAGAATATGTTATACTCTTTCTACATCTATAACCTTATTGATCATCAAGGGATTTCGTAGAACCTCATGATATGTCACCAAATCAATGGTCTCTAAATTGAGGTCTACCCTATCCATAAGTATGATATTGAACATCTAGGTCTTCTTTATAAAATTCACATTCAAAAGTGGAGTGAAATGAAATAACTCCATCAAATCATAAAAAATGTGGATACTAATATCACTCTAACAAGAGATCCATAAACATATGATAAGGATCTATCATAGGATTATCTATGAATAAGACTTAAAAAAAGTTTTCTTAGAAGGTATTCGAAGTAAAAAGCTCATATATCCCCACCTGGTTAATGAAACCACCAAATTATGTTTGTCCATCCATGATGCATGATATAAATACACATAACCCGACTATATTACTGAGTCACCACTATGCCATATATTTCATTGTTGATATTGATAAAATCCTATTTATAATATGGTATTCCTAGTCCTTGGATGTATGGGGGATGAAAAACCTATATATATTATTAATAATCATCCATCATGAGATTATCTCAATGACTAAGAATAGGAACTATGCATAAGATTATAGGCTAATGTGGTTCTGATTCCAAAACTACTAGTGGTGGTGAAGGAGCATGTTTAACTGTATCCTCATACATTCTTGGAATTAGGATGGGGATATCCTCCTTTGTGGGGGTGTTATAATATAATTCCCTAGGAAATCCCATATGATGATGGAAATGATACATGATCATACAATCTAAACAATCACTTAGAAACACCCATAATAATACTACTAATATGAAAACTAAAGTAGTTTGTTGTCACACATAAGGTATTTATATTGTAATAAATATCATTATAGGATACCAATATCTACAACGGGAAACCCCCTTATCACTAAACAAGGTATACCATTCATTTTCAGTACCAACACATTTACCGTCGTAATATTAATATAAATATCATAGCTTGATCAATTAAAATAATTAATATCCCATTATAGAAATATCGTAGGATCATAGTGAAAATAAGAAAAAATGATATTTTATTTATTTAATTAATAAGTATGATAAGAAATTATATCTAAAATATGTTAACCTATAAACCAGCTTATATTTTTTTTAATACACAACAAATCCTACTATAACAACACATCAGTACTTTGGATTAACAACAAACTACAATATGACAATGAAAAATAGAAATATAATGATACTTATCAAGGTGAAATCATCACCATTTTCCCATTTGTAACTAAAAAATTCATCACATCTAAGAGATATCCAAGGTATCAAGTTATAACAATCACACTGATACTTGAATGGAAACCATAGTATGTTGACCATTGACCCAAAATAGGGAACCACACATAAGGTCATAATCATAACACACAATACACTGGTCTTTAGAATCCCACATTAACACCATTTGAAGTGAACTAGTATAATATGTTACCTCATGGAACTAATGAATATGAACACACTCACAAAATAATAAAAATAATGACAGACAACCTTATAAAAATCCCTATGGGGTATGGAACTCTTACATCTGGCTCCCTGAAGTAAATTTTCAAAATCCACTACAAATCCACATCTTCATACCAATGATTCCAAGAAATAGTTACAATTCATCACAAACATGATTTATGAATCATGATTAATGAATGATAATGTGACACAAGTTTTGAGATACATAAATTTCTCAACGATATCTACCATTACAAGTACATATATATCTATTCAAGGGAAGTGGATATCGACTCTCTAGATCTAGTTGTTGATCCATCATTTCATCGATTTCCAAAATTTTGATTAAAATAGAATTCAAAGATATATCAATTATATCCATGATCTATGATTCCATAAAATAATAAGAGTGGATATTTAGAAAGAGGATGGTGATTTGATGAAAAAATACATATTAGCATGATTTATCGTGAATTAATGCCTTAAGATACACTAGATTAGATGTTCATATGGAGGGGAGTGGAATAGAAATACCATTACTGTACCTATTTTTAATATATCTTGACATAGGGTGGAGAAAAAAATTCAAGGACTTTAGGGTTAAAAATCATAATTTTCAAATTAATTAACTTTTTTACATGATTTTTTAAAAGATTATAAAATTGATCACTAACCAAGCGAAGCATACTTTCACTTTAGGGAACCCAATTGGATTCGATTTTGTTTATTAGTAAATATACCATCAACCATGTCTTATGATTATCCAAATATAAAAAAAGTTTTATTTAATTTATAATAGTTATCTCCAACTATGTATAATGTGTTATACCTCTCTAAAGAGACACATAGTTTCATGAGGAGATCCCCAAGGTTTCCCCAAATAGTGTAGAATTAATGAACAATATTATATTCCATATAACCCTAAAAAATTGTTAGCTAAGTCATACAATGAAAATAAATAACTCAATAACAACTAATGTATAGCGGAATGAATATTTTAATATACTAGTGATTTCAAAGATATTACAAAAAAAGAGATTATGTAAATGATGAGGTAACTATTTTATCCTATTTTATAGTTTATTTATCTAAAATCTCTATATCATTACTTTTCTGTACCATTATAGGTTAATTAAATTTAAAGCATGTACATTATCAATTTCATTAGTATAATTTATTACAAGGATAGTTTTTTATTATATATATACTTCCTCTATTATTTTTAAAAATTCTTTTTAATGATCAGTTTTATCCATCATTGAGGTTATTACAAAATCAATGTGAATAATTTACCTTATGTAAAGGTACTGTAGTAAATAGATACAAAAAAATGTTATTTAGACACTATAAAATTATTCTGAACTACTTATAACATATATAATCATATCTATTTTATTTTTTAACATATCTTATTAAGGCTCCATATAACCACCAATTGAAATATCAAGAGTGTGAAAAGGGAAATTAAAAATATAAGGTTATTAAATAGCATACGAATATCCAAATTTTATCTCTTTAGGACGTTAAAAATTGATGTTGTCATAATTATCCCAAAGGGGTTTTCAAAATTTTAATTTCTATGAACTAAAAAATAAAATTAATATGAGTTATGTTTCTTCTGTTAATGATAAGTTATTTGATCCGGGATTGGATCACTAATTCTAATGTTATCCAAGATTTACAATGATTAACTATTAATCAATTTAACTATTTATTTAAATAATACATTATCACATATCCATCACATAATGTTGAGATGAATTTTGAGTAATTATCATGTTGTAGTCATTTATTTATTATCCATCCATCCTATACTAGTGAAAATATATTAATAATCTCTTGGATATCTTAGTAATAAATTATTCACCATGTATATTAGAAAATTTTAATCATGTTAGGGTACTCTAATATAATTCAATAATTATTTAATTCATTCTATATGCATATCATTAATAGATATATAGAAAAACAAAAAAAAATTGTTATTGTTTATTATATAAGAAACAATAACTATAATGAGGTTAATTATTTTCAACATATAAAACAAATAATAAACTGTTAGGTCCACTGGGATAAATACCCTAAGAGGGGGAGGTTAAATTGGTTCTAATAGATAAAAGAAACTACACCTTTTGATCTTGTGTTGTTGTTTGAAAAAACTCACTTCTATCTCTTTCTCGTTGTAGAGTATGAAAAAATATTAAAGCATGCACATGATACATCAATTTTACTTGGTTCATCTTCACTGGTCTATGTCCAAGGAGCCTACATCGAAGATGTCCGACGTACCAAATCACACTATAAGTAAACTAAGATTTACAAATTCTAAGTACAGTCATTGTCCCTCCTAGTTTACAACCAATCACAAATGAAATATAAATTTTCTAGCAACTGATGTGTTATCACTACTTCTTTAGTAGATATAATCACAGTTTAAAGACTTGTATTTCCATTCATGATCTCTAATTAATGCATCCTTCTCATTATGTAGATTCTCTTTTGATGTCAAAATATCACGCACTGATGAATACCCCTTTGCTAATAATCATTGGGCAACATCCTTTCGAAATTCCATCGCAAAGATCCCTACTTTGCGATGCTCCCAATTACGTAAAGCTCAAACAAGATTTCGCAAATTCCATTCTTCTTCTCAAAGCACACACCATCATAGAGATCACAAATTCATAGAGCACACTGATTCATAGAGCACACTACTTCACATAGCACACCTCTTCATAGATATCAATTCATCACAAGGCTCAAGCCTTAAAATTTCATAGCCTATCTCCAAGATCAAGATGCCACAAAGAGACTTCCTTCACGAAGCTCACTGATCCAATGTTGAATACCCCCTTTCTAAGAGCTAGATTATCCACCATGGAGATCCTTCCATTCTCAAGGCACACTGCCTCTTAGAAACTCATTTTCAATTATAGAGATGAAAATGTTTATTAAAAAAACTCTCTACTCTATTCATGTGGGTCGATGCTTATTTATATTTTGTTCCACCAACTTGAGAACCCTCCATGCAAAGTCAGTGCCACATCAGCTCAAATCGCAAAGCTTGGAAACTTCTGAGAATACTCTAGCTATATCGTGAAGCACCATAGAAATATTTAGATAACATTTCATGTTATAATATCGGTACGTTCTTTCAATTCCATTGCCCCACCACCGCAATGCTCGCGAAGCTCCTCGTAATCGCACAACTCTCCATCCACATTTTTCATGTCTATGAAAAATACACTTCATGAATCCCATCATCAAGAAATTCATTACTTTTATAATATTTTTATTATATCTTCATGTAAATCCAAATTTCACAATTCTCACCGAACTCCAAATATTAGACCCCAAAAATTTGGCAAACACTGGAAAATGGGGCCAACATGTATCGATTCTTTTGTACCACCTTAAGATCTTCTATTCCATTTTCATAGTTAATTATCAACAGGGATTGTTAACAACCACTCTGGAACTCAAAAAATAACCATGAAATTATTCTTTTTCAAAAAAACTCAACCAAACAATAAATTCTGCAATGTTACCTAGAGGGATTTTTTCCCAATAATCTCCCCCTTTGGGTTTTCAGACAACTCTTTTCATAACCATTCTTTACACTATGACACCTCACTGCAGCACCTTCTAGAATTTACCATCAATGGACTATTTGGATTCATACAACGAACAAAGATTCACGGTCCACATACTCTAAGCTCACATGCGCAATTCTCAGCATAAAAAAAGAATAGTATGAAAATTTCGTCAATGAATCACTTTATTTATGACACCAATTATTGATTCCATTCCAACACCACTCTACTATATGCATCGCGAACCACATATGTCCTGATATAAAATCATTGATCAATCAATTCAAGAATATTTATATTTAAAACCTATACTTTACTATCTTATATCACTCCCCCTATCTTGCTGCTCCACCTATTAGTTTTCCCACATGTCTTTGACTAAGAAATTTTCTCCCTTATTTAGCCATAGTTTCTCGCCCTAAGGGAGTCACTCTTTATCCCCAATTTTCAATGAACCCAAAGGTCACTCATTTTTGTTGTACAACATAGTAGAGAACACATATCCTCACATTATCCAAAAAAATCATACCTCAAGGAGAGGAGGTCCCACATCTAGATTTTTTCATGTTCGGGGAGTCGATTGGACTCCCAGATCCAGTCAATGTCTCTCGGAAGCTTCCATGGCTGAGGTATTTGTCAGAATGTTTACAACCTATAAATCTATAGGAACATACTACAACTTTATTATCCATTTATCCACCTACTCCTTGATAAAATTATATCTGATATCAATGTTCTTTTTTCTTGAGTGATGGACTAGATTTTTTCTATGTTTGATAGAACTAGAATTATCACACTAGATTCTGATAGAGATTTCACTTCAACTCCCATATAATCATGTTACTGGTGCATCCAAAATAACTGTGTGCTTTCTTGAGTGTCCAAAATATACTAAGCTTCTATGGTACTCAATGAAATGAAATCTTTCTTCTTGCTTATCCATGAAATAAAAAATTCACCAAGATAGACAGAACCTCATAATTTGTATTTTCTACCATCTTCTGAACTGGTCCAATCTGTATCTATATATCCCAAAAATACTGGCTAATATTTTTCATTAAACATAAAACTGAAATATTCTGTTCCATTATTATATCAAATTATTCTTTTAATTAAAAGAATGTGGATTTCCATGCGATTAGTTTGATATCACGCTTCTTGGAATGTGGTGAAAATAATAACAGGTCTTGTCACTGAATTGTATAGTAAACTTCTAATAATATTGTAGTATTTTGTTATATTAACTGCCTTTTCATAATATTATTTTGATAAGTTCATCTAGATAGAAACTATAGTCTTTATATTCTTGGAATTTTCCATTAGAAATATTCTTGAAACATCCTTGGAATATTTGGATTGAGAAATTAAAGTTCCATTATTTTCGTGTGTTAACTATAAACCAAGGAAAACGTCACCTATCTAGTCATTGACATTGGAAATTCACAATTAATGAATTAGGAAAACTATTAGCATTGAGCTTTATCTTATCTTCCAAATATTATTTCATCAACATTAACTAGCACCATCAACATTTTATTACTATTATTTTACATATAGAGACTATAATCAACTCCACCATGTGGAATTTGATGCTTCATCAAATACTGATCAATCCTCTAGTACCATGCTCATGGTACTTGTTTCATCCTATATAGCACCTTCTTCAGAATTTTTTTTTTCCATCTCTATGAATGGAAAACCCATCTGGCTACTCAATATAAACTTCTTCTTCCAAATCCCCATTCAAAAATGAAGATATGATGTCCTTCTAGAAATCCTTGATCATACATTGCAATACAATGGCCAAGAATAATCTAGTTGATCTAATCCTTGCAACAAGTGAGAATATCTCATGGGCATCAATACCGTCTATCTGGGAGTATCCTTTTCACACTATTCGTTATTTGTTTAGAATAAATGGGCCATATTAACTCATCTTATTGTGAAAGACCCATTAAGTCTTGATGAAATTTTTATCTTTTGGCCTTAAAATAATCTCACAGGTTTGATTATTCTCAACTTTATCTATTTCTTCATTCATATCCAGAACCCTGTTTTCATCTTCAGCTGCATTAGAAAAACATTTAGGATCTACTTATGATAGGAAGGGTGTCTTCTATAGTGATTTCATTCTTTTTTTCTGAATTGGAGATGACTGATCACCAATGATATTATGCCAATCAATTTTATCTCGACACCAAGGCTTCTTCACATATATAGACTTCAGTTCCTCTTGTAAATCATTTGTATCTTCTTCAGAATCACCTGAAGAAAGGGAATTTGTGGTTCCCATATTTCACATTATTCATGTTTGGTTTCCACGTTTCTCATACCCATGCCTTTTTTCCTTGTTGAAATCATCCCCATTGTCCCATTTTTAACTAACAAATTCATTTAATATAGAGGATAACCAAGACATGATGATATACTGATCACATTGATACTTGAAAAAAACCATAGTATGTTAACCATCAACACAAAATAGGGAACCACACATAAGGTCGTAATGATAACACACATTGCATTTATCTCAGGCATCATACATGAATAGAATTTAAGATAATGTAGCATACTATGTTACCTCATGGAAATCAAGAATATAAACACACACACAAAATAAAAAAACACATAACAAAATACACTATACAAAATCCCTATAAGGTATGGAACTAATACATCAGGTTCCCTAAAGTAAAATTTCAAAATCCACTACAAAACCACATCTTTCCACAAATTATTCCTAGAAATAACAATAATTAATCATAAACGTGATTTAAGAATCATGATTAATTATTGATAATATGACACAAGGTTTCATATAGATCAAATTATCCAATGATATATACTATTAGAAGTTGATCTAAATCCATTCATTGGAAGTGGATATCGACTCTCTAGATCTAGCTGTTGATCCGTCATGAAATCAATTTCCAAAAATTTTATTAAAAAAATATCCATCTATTAAATCCATGATCTATGATTCTATCGAATAATATGATAGGATATTTATAAAGAGCATGATGAACTAAGGTAAAATTATATGTTACATTGTTTTCTCATGAATTAGAGCCTTAAGATACACTCGATTTGATATTAGGGTGGAGGGGAATGGAAAAGAATAACCAAGATATCACCTATTTTGAATATCTCTAGACATTAGTGGTATAAATAAACATTTCATGGACTTTTTTTGTTGAAATTCAAATATTCAAATTAATTAACTTTTTTGTACAAGGTTTGTTAAACGTTTATCTAATAGTACACTAACCAAGCAATGCATACATTCTCTTTGGGGGAACCAATTGGTTTGATTCATTTTATTAGAAAATAGTACATCAAAAATTTCATTATATTGACCAAATACAAAAACAATTAATTAATTTATAATGGGTTTCTCTAACTATGCATAATCTTATATACCTCTCCAAATAGAAAAATATTTTCTGGAGGACAGCCACACGGTATCCCCAAATCCTGTAGAAATCATGAACAGTATATATGTTCTATAACACAAAAAAAATATAAAATAGTAACCTATGGATTAAAGTGAGAAATAAATAACTCAATAACAATTAATTTATAGTTGAATAAATATTGTTATGTACCATTTATTTTTGAGTTGTTACAATAATGGTGTTTATGTAAATGATAAGGTAACTATTTGTTAGTTCCAGTAGGTTAGATACCCTGAGAGGGGGGGTGAATTAGGGTATGACCGATTAAAATAACTACCCCTATTGATCTTGTCTTGCTGTTAAGCAAGACTCTCTTCTCTCTCTTTACTACAGCACAGTATAAACAAAACAAAAGCATGCATTGGACACAATGATTTTTACTTGGTTCACCCTCACTGGGCTACGTCCAAGGAGCATACACCAAAGATGTGCCGATGTACCAAATCCACCAAAAGCACACTGATATTTACAATGATCGGGATAGATCACTTCAAATCCCAGGCTCACTGACTTTACAATATTTAGGGTCATCTCACTGCTTTCCATAGGGTCACTCCCTGTTTCTCTCTCTCTCTGGCTCACTACCGGTGGAGAGGATCACGTTCTTCCTCTTCCTTTTCTCACTGCTCTGGAAAGGATCCACTCATCGTTTATAGACATGTAGGTCTCTTCATTATCACTAAAGAATACATCCTCTATTGTATGTAGATGCTCTATTGAAGTCCAATTTCACTCGTAGATGAATCCCACATTGCACCAAAGGTATTGGGAAATATTCTAGCTTTCACGTATCCCTGAATCACTATCGTTCTTCAATCATACCTGAAACCCTTCTCCAAGTCATCGTGCAAGTCTCTGCACGCAAGTTCACCAAAACAACTTGCGCGACACTAGCTTCTGCAACTCCAAACTTGCGCGAATCACACACTTTTATGCGCAAAAAAATTTTGGTGCGCAACCATCAACTACCGAGCTTCCTGAAAACCTGGCGTGCAAGTATCACCAAACCACTTGCGCGACACCCCCTTATTCAACTAAAAACTTGGGCAACTCCCTTCCTTTCCCTCCCAAACCACTCTGAACGTGCATCAATCAACTGACACAAAACTTCTACTAGCGCGACCACACCACCACTTGCGCGACCACCACACCTACGCGATGGGAGCTTTGATTTTCTATAAGTGTTGAAATCTTTACCGAATGAGGAGGAGTCGACCTCTATGTATAGGCATTTGGACACCTTGCGCGATGACACGCAAGTCTCCTCTCTGCGCGCATGTCTCGGCACGCAAGTCTCTTCCACACAAGTCACTTGCGTGACCAACCCTAAAACTTGGGCGCCCCTTTTCCCATGCCATATTTTGATGTTCTTCTCTTGAAAAACATATGTCATGCAAGTTTCCTCTCCTTCAAGACAACGACACACAATTCCCTTTGCCAAAACCACTCTTCTCCCTTTGTCGATTTTCAGGCCCAAGAATTTGGCAAACACTGGAAAACGGTGCCACCATGTATCTGCTTTTTTTGTACCCCCTCCAGATCATCCATTCCTTTGTCGACATTCTTGAATCAAACATGGATCATTAACCATAGCCCATGAACTCACCATTCCATCATGAAATCCCCTTTGTCAACAAATTTGTATGTCATGGTTTTCTTTGTCAACAATCCTAACACAAATGTCCACTTTGTCAACAAACACAATCGCCTAAAAAATTCTTTAATGATGCCTTGAGGGATTTTTTCCCAACACTATTTTATCCTCTTTTTCTATTTTTCTATCTAAACATTCAATATCATTAGTTTTTTTATAACTGTATAAGTTAATTAAATTTTAATTACATAAAATATCAATTTCATTAGTATATGGTATAATTAGGATAATATTTGTTATTATATATATACTTCCTACCTTATTATTAATAGATATTTTTGATGATCAGTTTCTTCCATCATTGAGGTTGTTATAAATTAATTAGGAATAGTTTACATTATGTATAGTTAATGTATTAAATAGATACAAAAAATCTTATTTAGACACTCTATAATTGTTATTAACTACTTATAACTTCTATAAAAATATCTCTTTTATTTTTTAACATATCCTATTAGTTCTCTATCTTACCACCAATCGAAGTATCAAGAGTGTGAAAAATAAAATTAATAATATAAGGTTATTAAATAGCATACCAAAGGAAAATTGTTATCTCTATAGAGAGATAAAAATTTATGATTTCATAATTATCTAAAAGGGGATTTTCAAAACACTAATTGCAGTGAAAAAAATAAAATTAATATGAGTTATGTTTTTCTATGAAAATTATAGGTTATTAGATCAGGGTTTGGATAAGTAATTATAATGTAATCCAAGATTTAAAAATATTAATTATTAATAAATTCAACAAATTATTTCAATAATACTTTATCACTTATCCCTCACTTAAGGATGATATGAATTTTAAGAATTGATCAAGTAATATTGATTTCTTGGTCATCCAGCCATCCTATACTAGTGGGAATATATTAATAATATATAGGATATCTCAGTAATAAATTATTCATAAATTACATATGAAAATTCCAATCATGTTAATGAAATCTAATATAATTCAATAATGAATGAATTCCTTCCACAGACATACCATTAATATATATTGAGAAAAACAAAAAAGTATTGTTATTATATCACATATAAGAAAAATAAACTATAAAGAGGGTAATAATTTTCGACCCATTACAAAAATAATATAATGTTAACTCAACTATGCTAGATACCCAGAGAGGGGAAAATGAATCAGGGTATCAATGATTAAAAAAACTACCCCTTTTGATCTTTTTTATTGTTAGAAAAGACTCTCTTCTCTATCTTTCTCATGGAAGTGTATTAAAAAATAATAAATCATGCATAGGACATATAAATTTTACTTGGTTCACCCTCACTGGGCCATGTACAAGGAGCATACATCAATGATGTTCTGATGTACCAAATCCTATTATAAGAAAACTGCCATTAACAAGTTTGAGGTGGACTCATTGTCCCTCCTAGTTTACAACCAATCACAAATGAAATCTCATTGCTCACTCTACTGATTTATGATCAATACATATTTAGTAGTTCCAATCACAGTTTAAAGATATTTAGGTCCATTCATTATCTCTAATGAATTCATCTTGCACTCTATGTAGATGCTCCATTGATGTCCCAATTTCATCCACAGATGAATACCCATTGCCACGAATCATTCGTAGAAAACATTTGGAAATTACATAACAAATATACCTAATTCAGGAAGCTCCCAATTTCACAATGATGAAATAAAATTTCATGAATTCTATGTTTCATTACAAAGAACACACCTTCTTTGTGTGCACTACTTCGCAGAGCACACTACTTTGTAGAGCACACTACATCACAGAGCACACCACTTCAGAATGCGCAATCCATCGTAGAAATAAATACTTCACATAGCTTAGACCATTGTAGAGTTGAATCCATCTCAATGAGACTTCCATCATGAAGCTTACTAATACAATGGGGAATACACCACTTTCACAGAGCTAGATTAGCTACTGCCGAGCTCTTACCTTTCATGAAGCACACTACTTCCACGAACCTCCATTGTAATTTGAGAGCATCAATTTTTTCATCTAAAAAAATCTCTACTATTCTCAAAGGGGTTAAATATTATTTAAATGTTATTCAACTGACTTGATAACACCCCCTTCAAAGTTAGCACCATGTCATCTCAAATCGTAATGCTCCAAAAGTTTTGTCGAAATTGTCTCTATATCGTGATGCCACATGACAATGTTTGTATCACAGATCTCATCATAACCATGGATTATTCCATAAATTACTTTGTGATGCCTCCCCAATACTCTCTATCAATGCTATTCACCTTTAATATTTGTTAAGCTCATCATAATCACACAGCTCACAGTCCACTTTGTTCATGTATCTGAGAAATCAACTTCATGATGAAAATCTTTATAAAATCAATTTTTTACCATATTTTTATAAGATCTTCTAGGAAATCCACATTTCAAAATTCTCACCAAAATCCAAATTTTATACCCCAAAAATTTGGAAAACTCTATGAAATGGAGCCACATTGTTTATGTTCTTTTGTAAAGCCTTCAGATCTTCCATTCCTTTTTCATGGTTCTTTGTCAACACAGATTGTCAACAAAAACTCTATAACACAATAATTCAACTTTAACTTCTGATTTTCCAACAAACATAACCAACAAAAAATTCTACAATGTTACATTGATGTATTTTTTCACAAAAATCCTCCCATTTGGGTTTTTTGACAATTTTTCTCATAAAGATTCTCATCAATGTGATGCATCACTGAAGCACCATCCATTACCTACCATCATTTGACTATTTCTATTAAAATAGTTACCAAATATTCACTCACAACATACTATAATATGACATGAGAAATTCTAATAAAGATAAACAAAGGGAGTATGAAATGTTCATTAATGAATTACTTCATTTTTTACACCAATTTTTTATACCATTCCAACACCACTATACTAATTTCTTCATGATCCTCAGTTTTCCTAATATCTAATCTTCGATTAATCACTTCAAGAATCTTTAGATATAAAACCTATAATTCCCCTATATTATTTCTCTCCCCCTATCTCGTTACTCCACCTCTCAGCCTCACCTATTGTATTTGACTACAAAATTTTATCCCTTCTTTACCAATAGTTTCTCCACCTTATAGAGTCACCCTTTATTCCCCTTTGTCAACAAACCCATCGGTCACTCCATTGTTGTCTTCAATAGAGTAGTGAATAAAAATATTCACATTATGGAAAAACACACCATACCTCATGGATAAGGGGTCCTAACTCCATATTTTTTCATGTTCTGGGAGTTAACTGGACTCCCAGATCATGTCGAAGTCTCTCAAAAGCTTCCTTGGGTGAGGTCATTATGAGAGTGTCTACAACTTATAACTATGTAGATACATAAAACAAAATTTATTTCCCTTGCTACACCTTATCCTTGATAAAATGATATTTTATATCAATGTGCTTTGTCCATGAGTGACATACTACATTTTTTATATGATTGATAGCACTAAAATTATTACACTAGATTCTGATCAAAGATTTAACTTCAACTCTCATATCATAAAGCTACCACTTCATCCACAATAACTGTGTGCATGCTTTAGTGGAAGAAATATACTCATCTTCTATGGTGATAAATTAAATTCTATATTTCATCTTTCTTATCCACAAAATACACAATTCACCATGATAAAAAACACCTTGTGATATTGATTTTCATTGATCTATTGAACCGGCCTAATATGATTCTTTATATCCCAATAGCTTTCATTGATATTTTTCATTATAAATATAACCAAAATCCATATTTACTTTAATATAAAGATGTATTTTTTCACTATAAACATGTGGATTTCCTTGGTATTTGTCTGATATTTCCCTTCTTGTCCTGTGGTGAAAATAATATCAGGTCCGACGAAGATCATGTATAGTAAAATTCTAATAATATTCCATTATTATTTTATATTAACTCCTTTTCTATCATCATCTTTTGATAATAACATCCAAGTATCAACCATAGTCTTCATATCCTTGTAATTTTCCATTCAAAATATTCTTATAAAATCATGACCATCTTTGGATTTTTAAATGAATGTTTCATTCCTTCCCTATACCACCTGTAAACCAAGGAAAGATGTCAGGTTTTAAATCATAGACATTTCAAACTCTCCTTTCATGAATTCATAAAAATGGTTTCAATGAGCTTAATATTATCCTCCACATATTATTTCATTGAACTAAACTAGCACCATCATCCTTTTATTACTGTCTTAGTTGAAATAGAGGCTGTAACCAACTCCACTATGCTGAAATCGATGATTCATCAAAAACTGATCAAGCCTCGAATACCATGTTCTTGGTGATTGTTTCAACCCGTATAGCACTTTCATCAACAATTTTTATTTATTTATTATCTTCTTAAATGAGAAAACCATCTGGCTGGTCAATATAAGCTTCTTCTTCCAAATCCCAGTTCTAAAATGTAGATATGACATCCATCTAGAAAACCTTGAACCTATATTGCACTGCAATGGACAAGAATAATGCAATGGTTTCAAACCTTGCAATATATGTGAATGTCTCATGGTCATCAATACCCTCTATTTATGAGTATCATTTTCACAATAGTTGTTCTTTTTTTTCAATCACTAGTCAATCTTTACACATCTTATCGTGAAAGGCCCATTTATTCCAGATGGAATTCTTATATGTTAGCCTCAAAAAATATCTTATATCTGATTTTTCTCAATATTATCTATCTCTTCATTCATAGCTGGAACCCTGTTATCATCTTAAGATGCACTACAAAAACATTTAGGCTTTACCTGAGATAGGAAGGAAGTATGCTATAGTGATTTCATTCTTCTTGTCTGAACTGGAGCTGACTAGTCACCAATGATGTTCTAAAAATCAATTTATCTTCAACTACTTGCCTTATTCACAAATATAGACTTGACTTCCTCTTGTTCATCATCTATATCTTCTTATGAATCATCATTTTCCACTTTTGTACCCCTTTTGTTTCTTTCCACATCATCACATTAATCATGAAATTGTTCACTATTATATTGAATATTCACTTCATTTTCCTCAAGAGTGTCATCATGGATGTCAACTACTTTTCCCAGTATCTTACTGAAGAATTTATATTCTTGTATTTTTCTTGTCTAGCCAATGAATATCCCCTAATCTCCGTGTGACTCAAATTTCCGATGTTTTTTCTATATATAGTATAAATCAATTTCTTCCTAAGATTCAAAATTACTGCACTATTGGCTTATTTCCATACCAAATATCATATAGAGTCCTTCCTTCCATCAGACATAAGAGATCCCTATTAGAAATTTAGACCAATGCCAATACTACTTTCTTCCAAAATTTCTCTAGTTGGTCTTATTCATTATGATTTTTTTGACATGTTTTGGATGATCTGATTTCTCCTTTCAACCAATCCAATCTATTTAGGAGTTCTTCCTAATGAATCATGATGCATTGTCCCATGTTTCTCAAGATATTATTCCACTTGACTATCAATGATTTCTATATCGTTATTAGTACAAATCATTAGAATTTTCTTCCCAATCATCCTTTCTGATTCTCTACAATAATATTTTAAATAGATGAACACATTATATTTATGGTAAATGACAAATACCTTGGATATTCTGTTATAATCATCAATGAAAAGAATATAATTCCTCTTCCTGTCAATGGTTCTTGGAGTGATAGGTCCATAGACTTCATCATTTACCAATTCAAGAACTATTGTTGACTTATTGTACTTTATTTTTTACATCTTTCTTAAGATATTACTTTTTTGAAAGGAATCACACATATGTGTTCGATCACATGATAGTTTAGAGAGGTCCTAGTTGCATCACACTTAACCAGATCTTCTAGGGATAGTTGGCATTGATGGCCCAGTCATTTATGCCACAACATGTTTTCTACCTCTCTAGACAAAAAGCATTTATCTTCTCTACTTACAATGTAGTTATTTCCCTTTGTTCTGTTTCCCTATAGAACCAATGTACCATCTCTTTCATTGATGATAAACTTATTCTTTGTAAACCTTATAAAATTTATTAAGTCACGTAGATGAATGACTCTATGAAAATAGTGACTGAGACCTTATACTACAAAGTCATTTGTATGTCTCATTTCTTTGCCCCAGAACATGGCCTTTCCTAAGACAATTATCTTGAGGCCTTCATTATTTCTATACATGATATGTTCTAATTGTGTTATTTTATGCCTGTAACAATATCCTTATTACCTATCATGTGGGGAATTCAACCGTTGTCAAGGATCTATATACCAGAACAATATGATGATTTAATGGAAATTTCTGTATCCACTACAATCTATACTATTTTCTTTTTGATACATGTTTTTGAACTCACACTCAGCTAGATTAGAAATCTTGATCTTTTTAGAGTGTGATGGCCCAACATTATTCTGTAGAGCTACTAATCGATTTTTCATTTCCAACTCACATGTTAGTTTGTTGATTTTATTCCTGACACTACATTGATTCTTCCTTGGAACATTCCACTATATGGTTGAGGTATAATATCAATACATGTGCTCAAATAATTCACCCCAAAAACAATACCCCTCAAAAGATATTCTATAGTATCGTTCTTTTTTTGGTTGACACTTATGTTCTTGTTCCCTTTGGTTTCTCTTGGATATTGAACAAAAATACTATGAATGTAACATCATTCTACAAAAATAAGACCTAATATAGGGTTCATTTTGGTTTGATACTTCTGTACTCCTTGATTTAACTTGGGATCTAATAATATTACAATTATTCTTCATGCCCAAATCATCCTTCCATCTCAGAATGGGTTCTTGACGTATGAATTCAACTTTCACAGTTCTATAGTTTTGGTGAATCCCCGCATCATCCATACTATATTTACATAATTGATGCTTTTTTTCTACTAGACCACTATTCATTATTGGTAACTTTTCAGTCTTTGGAATGATCTTCATTGCAGGTATCATACTAGGATTCAAAAGTTTTTATTGACCCTTTTAATTTTTATCGTAGACCAAAAAATTATACTTTATGTTCTTCGATATACTTTATTTGATCATTCACTGTGTTTTTTAAGCCATTGATACCACTTTTCGGTTCATCAACCTTGATTTTAAGTTCATCAACCTTTTCCACGCTATTGGGCCTAGTAGACTTAATATTTTAATTTTCTTTCATGAACTCAGAATCCTCTTCTTCCAATTTTTCATATTGAGTTTGGAATCATGTACCACATTGTTTTCATCCTTCACTATTTACCTCCCCACATCTATCTCCTCAAGATATTTTCTAATTCAGCTTCAATATCAACTCTTCCTCCAACCTATTTTTCTTCCTCTTCAACATTTGTTTCTTCATTTTTATAAGAAAAACTAGAAAATTACACTATTTCATTTTCTCCATGATAATTGCAATTATCAATATCCTCAACCACCTCAACCTCAGACCCATCTGAACTATCACATTTTTGTGAAATAAAATTAATCTCTTTAATGAAATTTTTTTGAACTCTTTCTTTCCTTTCACATCTACATAATCATATTATTTGATCTTTTTTGGGGAACCCTTCTGAAATATGACCAACCATTCCACATCTAATGTAAGAAATTTGATGTTTCCCTTTAAACGTTCCATTGCCTATTTGAATATTTGAGTAAAGGAATAACATCACCTTATATGTCTCTTCTTCTTCTGTAGAATGTTTAATAGTTGTCTTCTTCATGGCCCTAAATACTACATGTTTCAATTTCCCCTTTTCCACAACATCATTATCATCATTTCATATTTCATATGATACAGGGTACTATGTAAATTATCCAGTGTTAGCTCTTTTGGATATTTCGCTTCCAATACTAAAACCTTCAGATAGAAGAGAGGTGTAGGTTTCCTCAGGTTGTGCTTCATAATATTTATATCTTCAATCCCTTCACCAGAAACTAACATATCCTATACTAAAAAAATTATCCTATCAAATAATGAATAAACATACTAATTCTTGTTCATTTTTATATCTTCATACTTGTTCCACAACACTTTAATCATTGCCTATATGACCATTGAATATCCTTCAAATATGTTCTATAGATTTCTCTACATTTCATGTGATGTTTCTCATGAAATGACTTTCGTATATATAGCATTAGATAGGGATCCCTATAATGTGTTTATTTCCTTCACACCAGCAACCAATTCTGTTCACTCTACTTCTGATAATGAAAAACTATTAATATCAACACTTATATCATGCATTGCTGCTATAAAAACATCCAGTCCCAATGATCAGATGTAGTGTTACATCTGATTATTTCATAACTAAAATTGTTTCACCTTGGATATCAAAATTCCATTATGATTGGTTACCTCTATTAAGAGAGAAACACTAATATCAACCCTTCACTCTGATACCAATTGTTAGGTCCACTAGGATAGAAACTCTAAGAGGGGGGGGGGGGTGAATTAGGGAATAAAAGAATAAAAAAAACTACCCCTTTTGAACTTTTTTTGTTAGACAATACTCTCTTCCCTCAACTTCTCCTTGAAAATTGTGAAGAAATCTTAACCCAGGAACATGACACAAAAATTTTACTTAGTTCACCCACACTGGGATACATACAAAGAACATACACCAATGATTTTTCAATGAACTAAATCTTACTATTAGCAGACTATTGTTTACAAGCTTGAAGTGGAATCAGTTCACTAATTATTTAGAAGATCCAATCAAAATCTAATGACTTCCATTCATTATATCTAATCAATGCATCCTTCACTCTATGTAGATGCTCTATTGAAGTCCAAATTTAATCCACTAAAAAATACCCCTTTGCAACATATAACTGGGAAACATCCTTTTGAAATAAAATCATAAGTCTCCCTACTTCACGAAGCTCCAAATTTCTCAATGCCCAGACAAGCATTAGAGAGGTCCCTACTTCTTCGAAAAGAACAGAACTTCGGAAAGGTCACTACATGGCAGAGAACACTGCTTCATAGAGCACACCGCTTCATAGAGATTAATTCTTCGCAAAGTTGAATCCTTTACAGAGATTATACCGTCGCATAGCTTAAATCGTCGCTAAGTGACTTCTTTCACAAAGATCACTGAACCATCACCAAACACACCTCTTTTGTGGAGCTAGATTAGCCATCATGATGCACCTTCCTATCATAAAGCATACTGCCTCCACAAACCACTTTTTCGATTTGAGAGTCGAAACTTTTTATAGAAAAATAGTATACTCTTCGTAAGGGGTTCAAAGCCAATTTATAGGAGATTAAACCAACTTAAGAACCCTCTACACAATGTTAGTGCCATGTCCTCTTAAATAAAAATTCCCCCAATTTTTTTATGAATTTCTATCTATATCGTGAAGCACCACATAAATTTTCATATCACATAGCTCCTCATAATCATGGAGTGTTTCATCAATTTTTTTGTATTGTCACCATAATAATAATTCACAATTCTCTTCACCTCTGTTGTTCGTGAAGCTCATCGTAATCACAAAGCTCACATTAAATATTCTTCATGTATTTGAAAAACCCACTTCACGAAGACCATCTTCACAAAATTCATTCCTTTTACAAATTTTCATGAGATCATCAAAGAAATAAACATTTTTCAATACTGACCAAACTCTAAATTTTGAACCACAAAATTTTTGCAAACACTAGAAATTAGCACCCCCCTTTATCTGTTTATCTATACCACCTCCAGATCTTCCATTCCTTTTTCATGGATCCTTGTCAACATGGATTGTCAACAACATCTCTGGAACTCATAAATTCATCATGAAAATATACTTTATCTCCAAACACAACCAACCAAAAATTCTGCAAAGTTACTTTGAGGGGTTTTATCCCAAAATAAACAAATTTTGTTAATAGAATAAATTTACACTAAAAATAATACAAACCAATTGATAAAGAGATAGAAAAGTAGAAAATTTATTTAGTGAAATTAATAATAAATAATTTTAAAATTGTATTTCTTTTTTAGATATTTTTTCACCAAAAGGGTATTTTATATCCATGATAATAATAAAAGGAAGTACATCATATATGAAAAAAGGGGATGCCCTTGGCCTTCATCACTATAGACTGCCTTGAGAATACTTTGTGTTTGACAGGACCTTTACTCCTTTTTAATAAAAATAAAATTTTTTAGTAAACTGAAACATAGTATTCAGGAATGATATTTATTCATACATGGTAATCCAAATCTTGTGTTCTACTAATATATATTGACTATAATTTGGATCTATTATATAGGACGAATTGATGTGACTCATAAACATTGACCATCTTAATTGAGGTATCAGTTCAATGTGAGTATTTGGGATATTATTATGCATGAATTAGAATTATTGATTTTTTCTTCAATGGGATCACATACTAGATAATATATATTTTTCATATACTTATAAGGTGTATTACTTTTATACAAATTTCCTCATGTTTTTTAATTTTATTTGACTTATTTAATTAATCCAATATGAGTGTTTTCATTAATCTTCTACATCTCATTGTCATTTCTTATTATTTATCAAATTGTAATGGGTGATGATATGTTATCTTGATATAATTGTTGTAATGGTATTTTCATTCATAATAAGAATTTATTTTAATTAATCAATCACAAGAAGTTGAAAATGAATTGAAAAACAAGTCGTTTTAAAAAATATATAAATAATAAGAATTATGAATTTAATGTTCCATGACCTATGAAATCAATTAGAAACCAACTAAAATTATTTTAATGGTTTTTATTTAGTATTTTTATAGTTATAAAAAATAAAAAAATAATTCAATATAACTAGTGTATTTAATTAGTTTTTATATTATTTCCACATTAATTACAAATTATCAAAATTTCATAAATATTAATTTATTAATAAATTGTTGGGAATAAAATTATTTTAATAATAATAATGTATAATGAATGAGTTTCCTAAATCAATTTAATCACAAATAATCCCTAGAAAAGTGGGAATATAAAAGAATACCCAAGTTAACATCAAACCACAAATAAATTTCAATTCCTCTTCCAACATCCATACAACCCAAACATATGATGCCTTGGAATGACCCATTATTTTATGAATGAAAGTAAATATTGTGATTAAATATAATATCTTATGTATATATACAACACATGAATATATTTGTGTTTATTATATGTAATTGGATTTAAATGAATGGTTATTATCTTTAACTGTGATACTATAATTCTTGAACAATGATCACATGAATATTATATATATTGGGTTTTAACGAATCCAATTGTCAAAAAATAAGTAATTAATGGAATCATCCAATAGGACCATACCATATGAATCACATTTATCGTAACATCATAGGGAGATATAATTTACGATATTTTCCAAAGACTAAACCCAAGCCCGTATCCAATAACATCAACATGAGGTAAACCGATTATAGGAGAAGTTAAAACTCATTGAGATTATGTCCCCAAACATGTTCATTGAATGAACCCTATTTAATCACCACCATCTATAACCATAATCTAAGGGCATATTCTGTTGTAATAAAAGGATATGTATCAATATACTAGCAATAGTAATATGTAACTTTTTTTATAAAAAATGAATATATTTTCTTATTATTTTTATTACTTTTTAATTGAATTTTCATACAAAAAATTATTTTTCATTAACTAAGATATATATTTTGATGAATTAATGAATTATTGAAATAAATATAATTTTAATAAAATACTAGTATTAAATTAGATTTTTTAAATATAAACGAATATATTACTTTTAAGATGAGAACTAGAATTTTTATCAGGTCTGTGTTATTTTCAAAACCCATCAATTTTTAAAAACTGTTAGTTTTTTTAAATGTGAAAATTAAAATTATTTGAAAAATAATTAGATAAATTAAATATTATTATTTTAATCCAGACACTAAAATTATCTAATAGTGAATTTACCATGATTTTCTAAGACGGTTAAATTTTTTGGCTAAAATTAAATACCTTATAAATATATAGTGTGTTTTATGACATCATACTAGAACAATTATGATTTAATAAATACAAAAAAGTAATATACTAGTCTAAATATATATCTTTCCCTTAAAAATAATGTGATTTTAGGTATAATTTATTTATTTTATAATGCCTTAGTGAATCTTCCAAGTCTTATATTATATGTTAAGGCTTTAAAATAATTTCATTGAAAGTATAACTCACCTCTGCATAATCAAGGTATTACATTATTATATTTATCCCTTGTACACATAAAATAATTTAACACACACTTAATTGGAATAAACCATGAGAAAAACCAGTGATATGGGATTATGTTTTGAATATTTTATTAGGATGAGTCCAAATCCAAAATAATAATCTAATCCCCATAATTTCGTATATAAACACATCGAATCACCCATTTATATTTACTAAAACTCCTTGAAGAATATCCACACTCTTACCTCTACTCCTTAGAGTCCCCCCAAGGTTCCACAATCTCTTGAGATGCATCTCTCAAGCCATTGGATTCACACACTAAAGTAAGGGATTTTCACTATCTCCTATTTTTATTAAGAACTTCATTTAAGATAATCCATTTTGATTAACATTTTCATAACTTCGGATACATTCATAGATATCTTCAATAATTTTTATGTTATGTTAAAATTATGGGGTCCCCTTTCACTAACATTTATCACTCTTATGACCCCTTATGTAAACCTGTTACTATTCCAAAATTTCATATGGGATCCTCACCATCCTCTCTTTTATTCAATTGAAGAACATTATTTTGAAATTATCATATATAATTTCAATTGAATAAGTTATCCTTCAGTTATTATAGTTTCCTTAATTATATTTAATTTCATTTTAATGGGATACTGTTTATTCTCTCTCATTTTGACCCTTACTTAAGAAATTACTATTCCAAATAACCATAATGAATCTTCCATCCTCTTATTTTATAAAGCTTTCCATTTATGTTATGTCTTATAATTTTAATTTTTCATATTTTGATATATGTTATTAAAAAAACCCATTACTTTCCATTTCATGTATAAATGTTGACTTCATCATTTATCTCTCATCAACCAATTATTATGAAATTCTACATGATACTATTATGATTCCAAAATAGAACCACGATTTTCTAAGCGAGTAAAACTGTGTAGTGAATACCATACCAATTTATCTATCAAGGATATTAACATTTATGGATATATAATTATTCATTGGACACGAACATGTATGTATTACACATTCCTTCATTTTAGAATAAATTATAATTCTAAATGAATCCACATTATATGATATAAGTGGCACAATTAGTCATGAGAATGAAATAATTATGAAGGTTGTTCCCTGATAGCGCTCCAATGCATTGGGTCATGTTAGTATCATGATACTTCATGTGGGGACATGGGTGTACATGATTCATTTATGTTATTTTTTCTACCATGATGTCTTAGTATTTTCAGCCTTGATCTATTTATAATGTAGTGTCTTAATGTTGTTGCCACATATCCCATGTTATGATTATTATGTTGTATCATGCATTATTATTCATGTTCCTTTTCTTCTCCATTGATATTCCTATTGAAAAACAAGTATTATCTACCTCATTTTATGACTTTTTTATTCCCTTATTAGGATTTATGTCTCACCCCTTTATTATGTATTTCTACAGGTATCCCTTGTTGAATTAAGAATGAAGGACCATTTTGGTCATTTTATAGAAGTTTTCAATGAAGATATTTTCCATTCATGTTTTATATTGTTATGCAATATACCTAATTTTCCAAATACAATAGATCTCTTGATCATATAATTTTTATTAAGTGTAATATTATGTAATATATCATCTTTAAATATTGAACACATAAAAGGGTTGTTATAGTTGGTATAAGAGAATGGGTTTACTTTTCTGGGATAAATATTATAAAACTATAGTGAAATACATATGATTATATATCTATAGAGAATTCCATATCAATAAGGCTATGTATAAGATAACATACTGAATTTTTTTAAGTATAGAGTATGTACTTTTTCAATGAAATACATCCATGTCTATAAAATACAATTGAATGTGGTTCTGGAACAGATGTATTTAGGGATAACAACCTCAACAAGATGGTTTGGACCTGACTCGGGGTAATCTAGTACACAAAAATGGGCCTTACTAGACACCTGGTTTCACACTCTGAGGTGATATTCATTTCAAAATTCATAATTACATTATGAAACCATTATTAACAGAACATAAATAAAAATACCATAAGAATATATGTTAGGAATTATATCATGGATAACATAGAGTCAATCCTAGAAACTTATATGTTAAGGGAGTAAATTTAATTTATAATTTTTCTCTTTGTTTTCATTTGATTCCCCTTTATGAGTTTAATAGTTTAACATACTCATACCCAATTTTCATTTTATTATAGCCATTGGATGTAAATATGAGGACTCCTACTAACAACTGATGTGGAGGGCAATGGGATGATTTACCCAATGAAATACCCAATCCGATAGGTACTCAAAAAAAAACTTTTTCATGATACTCTATCAGTTAACGCATGTTGTAAGTCCAAAACCAGATCAAGGGGAGTACCCAAACCCCCTAAGAGAGAAAAACCTACAATCAAGAGATTAATGTGACCATGGCCTCCTATATTCAATAGATCATTCGATCAATTAATCACAGAAAAATTGATCAAATCCTTTGAAAAGATCTTATTTATACTTTAATGTCCCAAATATGAGAGGCTTATTATGGATGTTTATCATATAGAGGTTGAAGTTGATTAATGGTGGAAATTGATCAATAATATGAATATTGAGTATGATATATAATTAATGGAGTGTAAGGAATTCTAGAAAAAGTTATTTGATAAATATTTTCCTTGCACCATCTATCTTCAACTGTAAGGATATGTCCGTGAACTCATGAAAAAGGAAGAAAAATCAGTTGGGTCATATGATGTAGCCTTATATAAATTACATGATACTTTTATGGTTTTCTCGATACCCTTGAATTATAGGTTGGTATCTTATTTTGTGGGATAAAGTGTATTCTATGTAAATACTTGGCAATCTGTGACTTTGTTACCTATGAGAATATGTATGATATTCTCTCATAGTTGAAATAGAGATCATTGAATCTCAAGGGTATCATGGGTATAAGAAGGAGGAAGTGGAATTTAACTATAGAGATCTGATGGATAAATCAAAATATTCTATGAAATTTATGTATCTGGCATTTCAATGGTGCATAAATAATCACCCAATAAATTTCCTAAGGGGAACAATGAAATGATTTAGGTGCGATAGTGAAGGGAACCTAGCCAATGATTACAGATAGGAGAATCCCACCAATGCAATTGAGGAGAGTAATGTTATAATCATCCCTCAATATGTTTTCCACTTCATCAATTGTAAGAAACCATGGATCATTGAGAACCAGTGCAGTACACCTTGGGGTTTTAAAGGCAACTAGAAACCTCCAATCTAGAAAGGGAGATCTTTTTCCATCACTGCTTCCAAGTTCAATCCAGAAAATAATGTCCGTGACCGGTACTCTTGTTATATATTCAAGAATAAAAAACATTATTTTTTATTATATATCTACACATTCCTTTATATCATTAAAGTTTAGTACAATAATTCAAACACTAACAAAACAAATATAAGTAGAGATGTCGGTGCAAATGAAATTTGGTGAAATTATTTCTTCCCATGTATATAACTCTTCCCTTGTCAATGTTTGAGGGACTAACTTACTGGTGAACCTTTCCATACTTCCCTTCGTGGAATTTGATAAAATTCTGGAAATGGATTGGCATTTCTTATATAAATAAAAAATAAGTTGTTGTAAGTGGGGAATCAATCTCCCTATGGCGAGTTAACTCTTGATTTAATACATGTTCAAGGAGGAGGATAAAGCCTACATAC
Organism: Viscum album; assembly: GCA_963277665.1. NCBI lineage: Eukaryota > Viridiplantae > Streptophyta > Magnoliopsida > Santalales > Viscaceae > Viscum > Viscum album. The sequence goes on along the minus strand of OY728119.1, from coordinate 483,444,485 downwards.
CACCACCATCTCCCACATAGATGTTATTTCCCTATGATAAAACATATATATCATAAATAATTGATTCTAAGGAAAGGATCATCTTGAAGACATGTCTATTATGTGGGAATATACATATGTTTTTTCCGAGGAATTACCTGGTCTTCCTCCTAGATGATAGGTCAAATTTTCAACAGAGCTTATACGTGGGGATTTTATAATATCCTAGAATATGTATTGTATTTTTTTTGTGGAACTTGAGAAACTAAAGAAACAACTATATTCCTAAGTTCATCACCAAGGGTTTCAGTAGTCCCCATCATCAACAATAAGGATGGGTTAATGTGACTTTGTATTGATTATCATTATATCAAAAAAATAATGATAAGAAATAAGTACTTGTTTCCACAGATTGATGACTTATTATATTATCTATGTGGAGAAAAATAATTCCCCATAGTGGATTTGTAGTTGTAATATTGGAAAATTAGACTAAATATTGAGGATATCCCCACGACCACTTTTTACATGATGTATGGGTACTATGAGTTCAGATTGACTCAATTCAGACTGAATAATACTCCAATAATATTCATGGAAATGATTACTAGAGTCTTTTGAGATTATCTCAAAAAAAAAATTGGTATTCTTTAATGATGATAGTCTAACATATTCAGAAACATTGGTGGACTATGTGGATAATCCGAGCATTGTTCTAAAGACCTTGCAAATGAAAAAAAAACTCACTAAAATTTATGGTAAGTGTGAGTTATGGTTGAAGAAAGTATCATTATTGGGGAATGTTATGACAAAAATTCGTATATATGTAGATTCTTCAAAGAAAAAATAATTAAAAGGATGTCTGAGTCCAATATCTATGACATATATCTATAGTTTCCATCAGATAGATGGTTATTATCACTGATTTGTGGGAAATTTCTCACTATTTTCAATCCCTCTTTCCACGATTACTTGAAAGAGAGTCAAATTGGATTAGAATGATGAATGTTCAAAAAAGATTCCCAGAGTGGAAAAGGTGGATTATCACTTACCTTTTTCTAACACTACCCACAAGTGGGGAACATTTCATAATTGTTAGTGATTTTCTAAGAAGTGATTAGGATTTTGTTGATGAAAAGTGACAAATTCATAGCCTACGCTTCAAGGTAGTTAAAAATTTATAATAAAAATCTTCCCATGCATGATCTGGTGTTGGAAGATATAATCTTCTATTTAAATATTTTGTTTCATTTTCGCTTTGGGGTATATTTGAAATATATACATATCAAAAAATTATTAAATATATATTCACATAGAATGAGATGATTATTCACCAAGGAAGATGTCTAGATATCATTAAGGATTATGACAGATCAACCCACATCAATCATTGGATATGAAAAAAAATTGAATTCTAATATATGTAAAAAAGGATCCATTGATTCTATTATATTGGGAAACTGAGAAGGATTCGATCTTCAAAGATTTAAAGAGGATGTACATGTTTTTCATAATGGAAGGAAAATGATAAATCCTTTCACAAATGATTTCTCAAACATATCTTCTTCAAAGAATAATGATTATCAAAAAGATTATGTGGGAATTAATAAGAATGTGTAATTTTAAGGAAAGATAAATCTTCTGAGTTCATTATTATTGAATAAAGAATTGGGATATTATGGTCAAGAATATGAGTTCCATTAAATCCTGAGATATGAAATGAACTATTGGATGATGAACATAGTTCAACATTCCCCATTCACCCAGGAAACAAAAAGATATATTTGTATCTCCAGAAGATCTATTTGTAAGATAACATGAAGAATGAGATCTATAATTAAACATCAAATTTTCTTATATTTCAAAATTTGAAACTAGAAAGACTAAATTCTTAGGGGATGATGAGACTATTAACAATACCAATTTGAAAATGGGAAAGCATAACCATAAACATTGTCACCAGACATCCAAAAACATTCATGGGACATAATGATATATGAGTTTATGTGGACCATCTTACAAAGACAACACACTTGATTTTGATTCATGACGATTTCCCACTGGATAAACTAGCATGGATATACATTTAGAAAGCGGTACGACTGAATGGAGTACCACTATCTATTGTGTATGATCAAGTTCCAAGAATCAACTATCTATTTTGAAAAATTCTCCAGCATGCTCTAAATATTAAGATAAACATTAGTATGAGTTATCACCCTAAAAAAATGTCCAATCTAAGTGGACTATCCAAAAACATGAGGACATGTTAAGATCTTTCGGAATTGACTTCAATGGATGATAGGACCAACATCTCTCTATGGCCATGTTCTCTTCCAAAAATAGTTCCCAATCATGAATATAAATGGATCTCTATGAATCCGTTTATGGGAAGATATTAAGAAAACTGGAATGTTGGGATGAGGTTGGGGAATAAAAAACCCTAGGTCCTGAATTAGTTGAAAAAATGGTGGATAAGGTTAAGACCATTCAACAATAGATTATGGCTGCCCAGATTAAACAAAAGTGTTATGCTAGCAATCATTAACATGACCTAGAGATTGATGTTTATAGAATGGAATTACTATGAATATATCCCTATAATATTGTGATGATATTTTTGAAGAAGGTAAATATTATTATAAGGTAAATAGGCCCTTTTGAGATCCTTAATCTCATCGGAGTAGTGGTCTATCGACTAACACTCCCACTGAACATATCTCAAGTATATGATGTATTCCATGTATCCCTATGAATAAAGTATATAACAGACCCATCACATGTAATCAATACATAGGTTGTACCATTGTAGAATTACCATTCCAATGAGGATAAGCTGGTGAAGGTTATAGATCATAGAGAAAACGTTATACAAAATAAGACAATGCCATTTTTCAATGTTTTGGAGAGAAACCACATATTTCAATATGAAATGTGGGAAGCATTGGAGGTGATGAAGTAGAGTTACCCTCATTTGATATAAGTTTGGGAAAAGAAAATTTCAATGGATAAATTTTCAAATGGGGGAATATTGTAATGACCCTAATATTTATGAATGAAATTACCATTTTTAATTTAATTCAATGTCTTGTGGATATATAAAACACATGCACTTATTCTATTTTATTAAATAAAAATGGATTTAAAATACAATTATATATATATTATCCATTGATAATATAGTTATTTAAAATTATCACATGACTAGTATAAATATACAGTCTGAATGAATTTATTTGTCACAGAAAAAGGAAGTGATAGCCTCAAATAGTTGGATCATTGATGCACTACTGTGCATAAGGCATTTCTATGTGGTCTAATATCTATAAAATGGTTTTGTGGATGGTTTTTACATGATTTTCACAATGATAATTTATCTTGATAGGTTTTTTGGTCACCAAATGATAAAGCATGGATTCTTTGAAATTTGGAGATTCAGAAGGGAATTGGAGGCGTAAGGACCCTTTTCCCCTGATTATTCTAGAAGAGAGTAATTCAGTTCAACCACTTGACAGGAAGGACGAAAAATTGAGGAATTTCAAAGTCTGCGATGACCCGCATGGTAGCTGTAGAGACCCGAAGCTTATCGTACATTGACATTACATTACTTTTGCGGAATACTTAGTACATAACAAAAACACACACACAAGGATCGTAATAGTTTAGTGTCTTTGGAAACTCGGAATAAAATCTTCTAATCGTGGGGAAAGATCTTCAACATCTCCCATAAATATCTTCCCTTTTTTTTACCTAAAAACCTTTCTTTATATCCTGGGGAAAAGAAAACATAAAAGGGTGAGCTCAAATTCTCAGTAAGGGTATACAAAAGAAAAATCAATCACATCATATTCATAAGAACATAACTTTTGGAAATCTTAACCTGCAAAAGAGAGCATAATTTCATAACATGGGATAAATCATGGCAGTGAAATGTAATCACAATAATCATAACTTAAAACATGAAACTTTGTGTCATTCACACATAATCATAGATAATCATTTCTTGTTAGTCAAGACTCATTGCCAAGACTATCTTAGTGGACAAAGTCCCTTTCTGAATCGAGTAACCCTCGTTTCAGTCCCGTTTCACTGAACCGGTATAACCAACCATTCCAGCCATGTCTATCTCATGAGATATAAAATCTTTACCCAATGCATTGGAGGGAGATATAGGTCCCACCCATCTCATAATGATACCATTCTTATGTGTGCCACAAAATCATAAACCATACATCATAGCATAACCCATGTAACAAAAATGGGAATCTTAAACATCGTGACATCATAAAACAATTCATATAAGATAAAAGAATTCATAAAAATAATTTCATCACAACATAACCAAATCAATGTAATAATAGGGATAGAAACAGAACCCTATGTTATCTTATATGGGAAATAATTTTGATAAAACACTTGAAATGAATTCTTGAGGAAAATATCCTTTCTTCTTCAAATTCAATTTCTTTTCACAAAACGTCATGAAATTTTAAAAGAAATAGATTTTTTTGAAAATAGTCATGAAATCTTTTGGAGGAAGCTTCATGAAAATAAGGCTTTATAAAACCGTAAAAATCTATTCGTGCCGTATAAGTTAAAAAAAACATTCTTCGTACTTTTGTCGGAAAAGTCAAAAAGTACCTCGTACGAAAAACGACAAAAGATTCCTTTCATATATTTTACAAAAAAACTTACCGAAGGGTAAAATTGGATATAAAATATTTTATAAGGAAGGAAATAGTATTACATATTGAGGGAACATGGATGTGGATGATAAAATACACCCCAGTAAATACCAAAGTATAAACAATCTCGGATAAAAATGAGATTGTGATATTTCCCTTACCTTAGGTCCGACTTGCTTTGTAAGTGTCCGAACCTCCTGTATAATGATTTAGATCATGTTATTGACTTATTACAGAATCATATTCATTGTTATGATATCATATATGGTTCACTTATGACATTATATTACCCGTTCTTTTGTAAATTCCATGTTAAAGAAGCGTTTTGGGTAAAATCGTTTCATTTATCGTAGGTGTTTTGACTTGTTGTTCTTGACATCATTATTACTTATATCATGATTTACTTACTTCCAGAATATAAAATATGATTTATATATCATATATATTCAGTATATATATATATATAATAGGTAGATAAATAAAATGAAAAACACCGTTCATGGAGACGGTAGTCCGTACGTACGCATGAACGTTGTTTTCCTTTCCTTATTGTCTTGAAATGGAAGTAAGTAGATGACATACATATGTATATACATAAATCCAGTAGCTTTATAATGTCATATATTTCATTATTATTTCTTATATATACTTTATAATCATTCTTAAATGGTTAACATGGAGAATGAATCTCATCGCGTCGTGGAGACGGTAGTCCGTACGTACGCACGAGCGATGATATCATTTCTATTGAATTGAATTGGAGTGAATTATACAATATATCAGAATCAATATGATGTTTTAATAACTATGTATAGTTATTCTTTACACCATTATACCCATCCATGTAAGGTGGTGGTGGAAAATAGATTACACCACGGCGTGGAGACGGTATTCCGTACGTACGCACGCGCAGTGATTTCTTTTTCCGTAGGATGGATAGATGGTGAAATAGGGTTGTTTCATACTTATAATAACATATCAGTATATGAGTGATACTGATGTTATTACTTCATAATGAAACAACCTAAGAAGAAGAAGTGTAAGAAGAAATAAAGATGAAAGAATTGGTAACGGTAATTACCTCTTCTTTGAAGCGCCTTTTGGAGACCTCCTCTTAGGGAACTAAAATTGGTCTTTGAGTAAGACCAGAACCTCTAAGATGTTTCTAGGGAAGTGGAGAAGAGATTTTGGCAGGGGTTGGCCGAGCTTGAGTGCTAAAATTGGTGTGAGGAGGAGGGGGAGGAGGTGTCCTTTTATAAGGGAGGAGAGGGGCACCTTAGGAATACCTCAAAATATTATTTTATATTAAAGTCAAAATCGGTTTATAATGGTTCCAAAGGGTCTTATTTCGAAGCTAAAGTGGGGATGGGTAGAAATCCTATCAACCAATATGATTTAGACAAGTTTAGGGTATTATTTTAACCTTATCAATTAGATTTAACTCTAAGTTAAATAATTTAACTTTTACCGTGTCTTTTTGTTTTCTTTCACTATATGGTTAATAAACTTACTATAACATGCCAAACGAACCCCAAATTGTATATTATTAATACATATATCCTTATCTAAGTCATGTGGCCGAACCTTAGATTTTTAGGAATAAAATAACAATTAATAATATAATATTTGATTTAAAAACTATTTTGTGTCAATTTTGACACTATTTGATATATGATTTTTTTGAAAGTCATAACAGAATTATATGTTCGAAACAAGTTGCTTAAATCAACACTAATATATCATAGTAACCTATACAATTAGTGGAATTCATAAAAAGTCTTAAATTACATTTATTTTGGTATTTATATTATCAATTATGTCAATATTTCATTAATAAGATAATTACTGCATCATCTTTGTGTCATAAATAAATTATATTATTTGATGTCTAAAAATTACAAATAAAATACCATCATGTAGGAAATCTTTTTAGCTTTCTAATGAATATTTATAGTCGAATTTATCTTATGTATAAACCCATATTAAAAATGATTTACTTATTAAACTTTGATTTTAACTATTTTAACCCTTCTTTAAATAAATTAATAATAAATGTCCTAATCTAATCCAAGTGGGCCTAAATGGTCATATTTTATTCCTAAGTTTTTTTTGGTCGAATTACACTTGTCCAATAGAATTAGGACATGTGTTAGGGTAATATTAATATCATATTTACCCTTAGTTACCCTATTTACTATTAACCGTGGTAAAAAAAGTAAAAAGTTACTATTCACCAAAAAATTATTTTCATCTCATTGAACCACATTTTAGTCCTTGATATTAACCGTGTCTCTCGGAGTTTCGAAATTCCATTCACAGAAGCGGTAAAATTAAGTTTTATGCAAAATTCAGTTTTTTAACCTACCACTTAGTAGTTTCACTATTCATCAAAAATTGATGTTTTTCAGAACAATGCCAAAATTTCATCCCAAGCTATATTTCATATTCCAAATTCAAAAATGAAGTCTATTTTACCAAATTCATAACATAAAAGTTGCATTAATTAATTTTATAATTAAATCCCGTTGTTAAAACAAATAGCGTGTTTTTAAGAAACAATATCTATCAAAAGATTGACACTTGTTTATGTCTAGTTTAAATGTGAAATTACATCCAATGACCAAAATTGTATTAAATTGTAAAAATATATTCTAAATATACTTTAAAACCACTCAAATTAATGATTTATCACTATTAATTATTTCGATTAAAAAAGTTGTTTTTAATTATAATTTAGTAATTTTCACTATTCATCAGAATATGAAAGTTATCCGAAAAGTACCAAAATTTCACCTTAGGCTAAATTCGATACTCCGAATCCAAAAATGAAGTCCATTTTGAGAGTTAAAATTTCTAAAATTTAAAAAGTGGTTATTACTATTCATAACGGCTAGTTTTAATAATATTTTAATAGCATATCATTGTTTCGTGAAACTCAGGATTACGTACCACACACGCTATCAAGGAAGGTTGCGATTGCGTGTAATGCAAGGCAAGTCAAGGATGCGTGTTGTGCAAGCTCCTTTTGGTGTAGCGTATAAAACAAGACATTAGTAAAATAAAAAAGAATATTTTTCATAAAATCTCGGGCTGTTACATTCTACCCCCCTTAAAATGAATTTCGCCCTCGAAATTCGTCGGGGTTATAAATGATTTACTATTCGAAAGTTTCTTTAATAGAAACCCACATCGTAAAAGGGAATACCAAAACTTGGCTTTAAAAACTAAAGTATGAAATGTAACGATTACCCAAATAAACTAATCATTGGGTTTCCACATAGGTGAAAATATGGATATGGAAGAGAAATCTAACCATCATGTTCTGATGGAGAGTGGTAGAGAACATGGCTATGGAAAATCCAGTAATCACAAATCCATAGATTTGCGATGATATAAGGTACCATCTGATTCATCAGGTATAAGATCACTAGGACAACATTTTTGGTTTTCAAGATCATTTCCCTAAAGTTGAAAATTTGCTTAAAATAAATACTTACTTTATTTTGGTACAATATCACTTTTGTTCATGCCTTGAACAATTTCTACTTCATCTCTTAAATAAATGATGTTGAATTTGTTATTTGTGAAGTGTTAGTAGATTATGTGATAGAATGATGGGTCATTCCATCTGTCTCAAACAAAAGGTTAGAAAAAGTTATTAAATATACATAAGTCATTCTATAGTGAGATTAATCACATATGGTTCCTAAAATGGACTTATACTTCATATATCATACTGCTTAATATAATAAAACTAGTTCCTACTAATCAGGGACTTCCTATAGGCTAGTGGTAGGCGATAAAGGCCAGTCGCACTTCAGTTGTGGGTTCGATTCCTACAGCCTTGTCCGAAGCGATGGGCTGTCGCCCGTCCTGCAGGTTGTCCCTTTTTCTAAAACTACGTTACTATAACATCCCATCAATAATATCGAAAATCTTCTATCCTTAAACAATACTAACTTATGTCCAACATAATCCAGTCTAATCTTTAGGCTTATCCATAATACTGCAGTCGACTCTCATAATATAGTGAAAACGATTACCAGAGATTTAACACCATCGTCGATCCCCATATATCATAAGATATGTTTTGTTGGTCACATTCCAAACATTCAAAGTCCTTAATCGTGTATTCTCTTGAATACCTTAGTGAAAACATGAATGCAGTTAAAAGTTAAAACTTTTCACATACAAAAATCCTCAAAATTCTATATACTCAAACTTAGTCCTTATATCAATCATGAGCTCATGAATACTGTTAAACATTTCATTTTCTCGTTTTCCCTTCATTATGCGCATAATATCTCAATCACTTTGAATACCACATTAGACCAATACATAAATATTCCAATATTCCATGATACAACATTATTTTGGAATCCCATTACATAAACACTTAATCATTCCACCACATCGTTGTCATATTCAACATTGCCAATAGTGATCGCATGTGATTTCCCTTTGTCCTTTGCCTTCAGTGGTTGCTCATGTTGATCATCACTAACCCTTGGATTAGGGCAATTATTAACATAATGCCCCATTTACTTGCACTTGAAGCATTGAAGTGTTGGCGGTGCGTTCTCTGCAGTGTTTGCTTTATTCACATCATTAGAAACCCTTTTTCCATTACTTCGACACTCAGCTGCTCGATGACCTTCTTTTCCACACTTAAAACATTTTCTAGTCCCTTTTAGACAATCTCCACCATGCTTCTTTCCACACTTTGTGCATAAGGAAACATTCATCTTCTTTTCACCATTATTCTGAGATTTCTCCTTGAACTCCATCTTTCGTTTCTTGTCAAAACCATGAGATGGATATGTAACACCAACTTCCATTTCTACCTTGATAGCACAACGCACAATTTCTTCATAGCTACTGAAGTCTCTTATAGCTAATGCCCTTCAAAGACTTGGTTTTAAGCCACTGAAAAATCGATCAACTTTACTTTCAGGTTGGATGATAATTCCAGAAGCATACCTTGCAAGTCTTGTAAAATTTGCTTCATAGGTACCAACAGATTCATCATCCCTTTGCTTCAGTTCAAGAAACTCTTTCTCCATCTTTGTTCGAAGAATACGAGGGAAGTACTTACTGAAAAACAATTTCTTGAACTCGTCCCATTCCATGGACTCAATTTCATCTCTTGGCCTCGTATTCTTGATAAGATTCCACCATTGATCAGCTTCACCTTCCAAACGATATAATGCTAAGATGAATTTATCATGTTCAGAACATTGAAGAACTTAAAATATCTTTTCAGTAGTACTAATCCATTGTTCAGCAACTAATGGATCAGTAGACCCACTGAAAGAAGGTGGACGTTGCCTCATGAAGGACTCAATAGAATATTGTTCCCTTCTCTGCTCATTTGGAAGTCCAGAATGATTCATAGCTTGTGTAAGTATAGCAATAAGATTTTGCACTCCATCTCCCATAACATTTGTTTGTTCAGGAGGGCAATCATTGCATTGTCCATTGCATTGATCAACACGGTTCCTTCGGGTTCCAGCCATCGTCTAAAACCCATAAAGAATAGTGTGAGAGGCAAAAATCATGCTAGGGAAAACAACATAATAAAGGGAAAGTATCCTCAATACCTAACTTCTTAGGTTTAATCTAATATCATTACCATAGTTCTATGAATATATCCTATACGTATACTTATCCTTAGGGACATCCCTAGACATACCTTAGAAATATCTCTAGGAATCTCACTAACGTTTTCGCATCCTAGTTTCCAAAGGTTGACTAAACCTTTCCTCTGATACCAACTGTAGAGACCCGAAGGTTATCGTACATTGACATTACATTACTTTTGCGGAATACTTAGTACATAACAAAAACACACACACAAGGATCGTAATAGTTTAGTGTCTTTGGAAACTCGGAATAAAATCTTCTAATCGTGGGGAAAGATCTTCAACATCTCCCATAAATATCTTCCCTTTTTTTTACCTAAAAACCTTTCTTTATATCCTGGGGAAAAGAAAACATAAAAGGGTGAGCTCAAATGCTCAGTAAGGGTATACAAAAGAAAAATCAATCACATCATATTCATAAGAACATAACTTTTGGAAATCTTAACCTGCAAAAGAGAGCATAATTTCATAACATGGGATAAATCATGGCAGTGAAATGTAATCACAATAATCATAACTTAAAACATGAAACTTTGTGGCATTCACACATAATCATAGATAATCATTTCTTGTTAGTCAAGACTCATTGCCAAGACTATCTTAGTGGACAAAGTCCCTTTCTGAATCGAGTAACCCTCGTTTCAGTCCCGTTTCACTGAACCGGTATAACCTACCATTCCAGCCATGTCTATCTCATGAGATATAAAATCTTTACCCAATGCATTGGAGGGAGATATAGGTCCCACCCATCTCATAATGATACCATTCTTATGTGTGCCACAAAATCATAAACCATACATCATAGCATAACCCATGTAACAAAAATGGGAATCTTAAACATCGTGACATCATAAAACAATTCATATAAGATAAAAGAATTCATAAAAATAATTCCATCACAAAATAACCAAATCAATGTAATAATAGGGATAGAAACAGAACCCTATGTTATCTTATATGGGAAATAATTTTGATAAAACACTTGAAATGAATTCTTGAGGAAAATATCCTTTCTTCTTCAAATTCAATTTCTTTTCACAAAACGTCATGAAATTTTAAAAGAAATAGATTTTTTTGAAAATAGTCATGAAATCTTTTGGAGGAAGCTTCATGAAAATAAGGCTTTATAAAACCGTAAAAATCTATTCGTGCCGTATAAGTTAAAAAAAACATTCTTCGTACTTTTGTCGGAAAAGTCAAAAAGTACCTCGTACGAAAAACGACAAAAGATTCCTTTCATATATTTTACAAAAAAACTTACCGAAGGGTAAAATTGGATATAAACTATTTTATAAGGAAGGAAATAGTATTACATATTGAGGGAACATGGATGTGGATGATAAAATACACCCCAGTAAATACCAAAGTATAAACAATCTCGGATAAAAATGAGATTGTGATATTTCCCTTACCTTAGGTCCGACTTGCTTTGTAAGTGTCCGAACCTCCTGTATAATGATTTAAATCATGTTATTGACTTATTACAGAATCATATTCATTGTTATGATATCATATATGGTTCACTTATGACATTATATTACCCGTTCTTTTGTAAATTCCATGTTAAAGAAGCGTTTTGGGTAAAATCGTTTCATTTATCGTAGGTGTTTTGACTTGTTGTTCTTGACATCATTATTACTTATATCATGATTTACTTACTTCCAGAATATAAAATATGATTTATATATCATATATATTCAGTATATATATATATATAATAGGTAGATAAATAAAATGAAAAACACCGTTCATGGAGACGGTAGTCCGTACGTACGCATGAACGTTGTTTTCCTTTCCTTATTGTCTTGAAATGGAAGTAAGTAGATGACATACATATGTATATACATAAATCCAGTAGCTTTATAATGTCATATATTTCATTATTATTTCTTATATATACTTTATAATCATTCTTAAATGGTTAACATGGAGAATGAATCTCATCGCGTCGTGGAGACGGTAGTCCGTACGTACGCACGAGCGATGATATCATTTCTATTGAATTGAATTGGAGTGAATTATACAATATATCAGAATCAATATGATGTTGTAATAACTATGTATAGTTATTCTTTACACCATTATACCCATCCATGTAAGGTGGTGGTGGAAAATAGATTACACCACGGCGTGGAGACGGTATTCCGTACGTACGCACGCGCAGTGATTTCTTTTTCCGTAGGATGGATAGATGGTGAAATAGGGTTGTTTCATACTTATAATAACATATCAGTATATGAGTGATACTGATGTTATTACTTCATAATGAAACAACCTAAGAAGAAGAAGTGTAAGAAGAAATAAAGATGAAAGAATTGGTAACGGTAATTACCTCTTCTTTGAAGCGCCTTTTGGAGACCTCCTCTTAGGGAACTAAAATTGGTCTTTGAGTAAGACCAGAACCTCTAAGATGTTTCTAGGGAAGTGGAGAAGATATTTTGGCAGGGGTTGGCCGAGCTTGAGTGCTCAAATTGGTGTGAGGAGGAGGGGGAGGAGGTGTCCTTTTATAAGGGAGGAGAGGGGCACCTTAGGAATACCTCAAAATATTATTTTATATTAAAGTCAAAATCGGTTTATAATGGTTACAAAGGGTCTTATTTCGAAGCTAAAGTGGGGATGGGTAGAAATCCTATCAACCAATAGGATTTAGACAAGTTTAGGGTATTATTTTAACCTTATCAATTAGATTTAACTCTAAGTTCAATAATTTAACTTTTACCGTGTCTTTTTGTTTTCTTTCACTATATGGTTAATAAACTTACTATAACATGCCAAACTAACCCCAAATTGTATATTATTAATACATATATCCTTATCTAAGTCATGTGGCCGAACCTTAGATTTTTAGGAATAAAATAACAATTAATAATATAATATTTTATTTAAAAACTATTTTGTGTCAATTTTGACACTATTTGATATATGATTTTTGTGAAAGTCATAACAGAATTATATGTTCAAACCAAGTTTCTTAAATCAACACTAATATATCATAGTAACCTATACAATTAGTGGAATTCCTAAAAAGTCTTAAATTACATTTATTTTGGTATTTATATTATCAATTATGTCAATATTTCATTAATAAGATAATTACTGCATCATCTTTGTGTCATAAATAAATTATATTATGTGATGTCTAAAAATTACAAATAAAATACCACCATGTAGGAAATCTTTTTAGCTTTCTAATGAATATTTATAATCGAATTTATCTTATGTATAACCCCATATTAAAAATGATTTACTTATTAAACTTTGATTTTAACTATTTTAACCCTTCTTTAAATAAATTAATAATAAATGTCCTAATCTAATCCAAGTGGGCCTAAATGGTCATATTTTATTCCTAAGTTTTTTTTGGTCGAATTACACTTGTCCAATAGAATTAGGACATGTGTTAGGGTAATATTAATATCATATTTACCCTTAGTTACCCTATTTACTATTAACCGTGGTAAAAAAAGTAAAAAGTTACTATTCACCAAAAAATTATTTTCATCTCATTGAACCACATTTTAGTCCTTGATATTAACCGTGTCTCTCGGATTTTCGAAATTCCATTCACAGAAGCGGTAAAATTAAGTTTTATGCAAAATTCAGTTTTTTAACCTACCACTTAGTAGTTTCACTATTCATCAAAAATTGATGTTTTTCAGAACAATGCCAAAATTTCATCCCAAGCTATATTTCATATTCCGAATTCAAAAATGAAGTCTATTTTACCAAATTCATAACATAAAAGTTGCATTAATTAATTTTATAATTAAATCCCGCTGTTAAAACAAATAGCGTGTTTTTAAGAAACAATATCTATCAAAAGATTGACACTTGTTTATGTCTAGTTTAAATGTGAAATTACATCCAATGACCAAAATTGTATTAAATTGTAAAAATATATTCTAAATATTCTTTAAAACCACTCAAATTAATGATTTATCACTATTAATTATTTCGATTAAAAAAGTTGTTTTTAATTATAATTTAGTAATTTTCACTATTCATCAGAATATGAAAGTTATCCGAAAAGTACCAAAATTTCACCTTAGGCTAAATTCGATACTCCGAATCCAAAAATGAAGTCCATTTTGAGAGTTAAAATTTCTAAAATTTAAAAAGTGGTTATTACTATTCATAACGGCTAGTTTTAATAATATTTTAATAGCATATCATTGTTTCGTGAAACTCAGGATTACGTACCACACACGCTATCGAGGAAGGTTGCGATTGCGTGTAATGCAAGGCAAGTCAAGGATGCGTGTTGTGCAAGCTCTTTTTGGTGTAGCGTATAACACAAGACATTAGTAAAATAAAAAAGAATATTTTTCATAAAATCTCGGGCTGTTACATTCTACCCCCCTTAAAATGAATTTCGCCCTCGAAATTCGTCGGGGTTATAAATGGTTTACTATTCGAAAGTTTCTTTAATAGAAACCCACATCGTAAAAGGGAATACCAAAACTTGGCTTTAAAAACTAAAGTATGAAATGTAACGATTACCCAAATAAACTAATCATTGGGTTTCCACATAGGTGAAAATATGGATATGGAAGAGAAATCTAACCATCATGTTCTGATGGAGAGTGGTAGAGAACATGGCTATGGAAAAGCCAGTAAACACAAATCCATAGATTTGTGATGATATAAGGTACCATCTGATTCATCAGGTATAAGATCACTAGGACAACATTTTTGGTTTTCAAGATCATTTCCCTAAAGTTGAAAATTTGCTTAAAATAAATACTTACTTTATTTTGGTACAATCTCACTTTTGTTCATGCCTTGAACAATTTCTACTTCATCTCTTAAATAAATGAAGTTGAATTTGTTATTTGTGAAGTGTTAGCAGATTATGTGATAGAATGATGGGTCATTCCATCTGTCTCAAACAAAAGGTTAGAAAAAGTTATTAAATATACATAAGTCATTCTATAGTGAGATTAATCACATATGGTTCCTACAATGGACTTATACTTCATATATCATACTGCTTAATATAATAAAACTAGTTCCTACTAATCAGGGACTTCCTGTAGGCTAGTGGTAGGCGATAAAGGCCAGTCGCACTTCGATTGTGGGTTCGATTCCTACAGCCTTGTCCGAAGCGATGGGCTGTCGCCCGTCCTGTAGGTTGTCCCTTTTTCTAAAACTACGTTACTATAACATCCCATCAATAATATCGAAAATCTTCTATCCTTAAACAATACTAACTTATGTCCAACATAATCCAGTCTAATCTTTAGGCTTATCCATAATACTGCAGTCGACTCTCATAATATAGTGAAAACGATTACCAGAGATTTAACACCATCGTCGATCCCCATATATCATAAGATATGTTTTTTTGGTCACATTCCAAACATTCAAAGTCCTTAATCGTGTATTCTCTTGAATACCTTAGTGAAAACATGAATGCAGTTAAAAGTTAAAACTTTTCACATACAAAAATCCTCAAAATTCTATATACTCAAACTTAGTCCTTATATCAATCATGAGCTCATGAATACTGTTAAACATTTCATTTTCTCGTTTTCCCTTCATTATGCGCATAATATCTCAATCACTTTGAATACCACATTAGACCAATACATAAATATTCCAATATTCCATGATACAACATTATTTTGGAATCCCATTACATAAACACTTAATCATTCCACCACATCGTTGTCATATTCAACATTGCCAATAGTGATCGCATGTGATTTCCCTTTGTCCTTTGCCTTCAGTGGTTGCTCATGTTGATCATCACTAACCCTTGGATTAGGGAAATTATTAGCATAATGCCCCATTTACTTGCACTTGAAGCATTGAAGTGTTGGCTGTGCGTTCTCTGCAGTGTTTGCTTTATTCACATCATTAGAAACCCTTTTTCCATTACTTCGACACTCAGCTGCTCGATGACCTTCTTTTCCACACTTAAAACATTTTCTAGTCCCTTTTAGACAATCTCCACCATGCTTCTTTCCACACTTTGTGCATAAGGAAACATTCATCTTCTTTTCACCATTATTCTGAGATTTCTCCTTGAACTCCATCTTCCGTTTCTTGTCAAAACCATGAGATGGATATGTAACACCAACTTCCATTTCTACCTTGATAGCACAACGAACAATTTCTTCATAGCTACTGAAGTCTCTTATAGCTAATGCCCTTCGAAGACTTGGTTTTAAGCCACTGAAAAATCGATCAACTTTACTTTCAGGTTGGATGATAATTCCAGAAGCATACCTTGCAAGTCTTGTAAAATTTGCTTCATAGGTACCAACAGATTCATCATCCCTTTGCTTCAGTTCAAGAAACTCTTTCTCCATCTTTGTTCGAAGAATACGAGGGAAGTACTTACTGAAAAACAAGTTCTTGAACTCGTCCCATTCCATGGACTCAATTTCATCTCTTGGCCTCGTATTCTTGATAAGATTCCACCATTGATCAGCTTCACCTTCCAAACGATATACTGCTAAGATGACTTTATCATGTTCAGAACATTGAAGAACTGAAAATATCTTTTCAGTAGTACTAATCCATTGTTCAGCAACTAATGGATCAGTAGACCCACTGAAAGAAGGTGGACGTTGCCTCATGAAGGACTCAATAGAATATTGTTCCCTTCTCTGCTCATTTGGAAGTCCAGAATGATTCATAGCTTGTGTAAGTATAGAAATAAGATTTTGCACTCCATCTCCCATAACATTTGTTTGTTCAGGAGGGCAATCATTTCATTGTCCATTGCATTGATCAACACGGTTCCTTCGGGTTCCAGCCATCGTCTAAAACCCATAAAGAATAGTGTGAGAGGCAAAAATCATGCTAGGGAAAACAACATAATAAAGGGAAAGTATCCTCAATACCTAACTTCTTAGGTTTAATCTAATATCATTACCATAGTTCTAGGAATATATCCTATACATATACTTATCCTTAGGGACATCCCTAGACATACCTTAGAAATATCTCTAGGAATCTCACTAACGTTTTCGCATCCTAGTTTCCAAAGGTTGACTAAACCTTTCCTCTGATACCAACTGTAGAGACCCGAAGCTTATCGTACATTGACATTACATTACTTTTGCGGAATACTTAGTACATAACAAAAACACACACACAAGGATCGTAATAGTTTAGTGTCTTTGGAAACTCGGAATAAAATCTTCTAATCGTGGGGAAAGATCTTTAACATCTCCCATAAATATCTTCCCTTTTTTTACCTAAAAACCTTTCTTTATATCCTGGGGAAAAGAAAACATAAAAGGGTGAGCTCAAATGCTCAGTAAGGGTATACAAAAGAAAAATCAATCACATCATATTCATAAGAACATAACTTTTGGAAATCTTAACCTGCAAAAGAGAGCATAATTTCATAACATGGGATAAATCATGGCAGTGAAATGTAATCACAATAATCATAACTTAAAACATGAAACTTTGTGGCATTCACACATAATCATAGATAATCATTTCTTGTTAGTCAAGACTCATTGCCAAGACTATCTTAGTGGACAAAGTCCCTTTCTGAATCGAGTAACCCTCGTTTCAGTCCTGTTTCGCTGAACCGGTATAACCTACCATTCCTGCCATGTCTATCTCATGAGATATAAAATCTTTACCCAATGCATTGGAGGGAGATATAGGTCCCACCCATCTCATAATGATACCATTCTTATGTGTGCCACAAAATCATAAACCATACATCATAGCATAACCCATGTAACAAAAATGGGAATCTTAAACATCGTGACATCATAAAACAATTCATATAAGATAAAAGAATTCATAAAAATAATTCCATCACAACATAACCAAATCAATGTAATAATAGGGATAGAAACAGAACCCTATGTTATCTTATATGGGAAATAATTTTGATAAAACACTTGAAATGAATTCTTGAGGAAAATATCCTTTCTTCTTCAAATTCAATTTCTTTTCACAAAACGTCATGAAATTTTAAAAGAAATAGATTTTATTGAAAATAGTCATGAAATCTTTTGGAGGAAGCTTCATTAAAATAAGGCTTTATAAAACCGTAAAAATCTATTCGTGCCGTATAAGTTAAAAAAAACATTCTTCGTACTTTTGTCGGAAAAGTCAAAAAGTACCTCGTACGAAAAATGACAAAAGATTCCTTTCATATATTTTACAAAAAAACTTACCGAAGGGTAAAATTGGATATAAACTATTTTATAAGGAAGGAAATAGTATTACATATTGAGGGAACATGGATGTGGATGATAAAATACACCCCAGTAAATACCAAAGTATAAACAATCTCGGATAAAAATGAGATTGTGATATTTCCCTTACCTTAGGTCCGACTTGCTTTGTAAGTGTCCGAACCTCCTGTATAATGATTTAAATCATGTTATTGACTTATTACAGAATCATATTCATTGTTATGATATCATATATGGTTCACTTATGACATTATATTACCCGTTCTTTTGTAAATTCCATGTTAAAGAAGCGTTTTGGGTAAAATCGTTTCATTTATCGTAGGTGTTTTGACTTGTTGTTCTTGACATCATTATTACTTATATCATGATTTACTTACTTCCAGAATATAAAATATGATTTATATATCATATATATTCAGTATATATATATATATAATAGGTAGATAAATAAAATGAAAAACACCGTTCATGGAGACGGTAGTCCGTACGTACGCATGAACGTTGTTTTCCTTTCCTTATTGTCTTGAAATGGAAGTAAGTAGATGACATACATATGTATATACATAAATCCAGTAGCTTTATAATGTCATATATTTCATTATTATTTCTTATATATACTTTATAATCATTCTTAAATGGTTAACATGGAGAATGAATCTCATCGCGTCGTGGAGACGGTAGTCCGTACGTACGCACGAGCGATGATATCATTTCTATTGAATTGAATTGGAGTGAATTATACAATATATAAGAATCAATATGATGTTGTAATAACTATGTATAGTTATTCTTTACACCATTATACCCATCCATGTAAGGTGGTGGTGGAAAATAGATTACACCACGGCGTGGAGACGGTATTCCGTACGTACGCACGCGCAGTGATTTCTTTTTCCATAGGATGGATAGATGGTGAAATAGGGTTGTTTCATACTTATAATAACATATCAGTATATGAGTGATACTGATGTTATTACTTCATAATGAAACAACCTAAGAAGAAGAAGTGTAAGAAGAAATAAAGATGAAAGAATTGGTAACGGTAATTACCTCTTCTTTGAAGCGCCTTTTGGAGACCTCCTATTAGGGAACTAAAATTGGTCTTTGAGTAAGACCAGAACCTCTAAGATGTTTCTAGGGAAGTGTAGAAGAGATTTTGGCAGGGGTTGTCCGATCTTGAGTGCTCAAATTGGTGTGAGGAAGAGGGGGAGGAGGTGTCCTTTTATAAGGGAGGAGAGGGGCACCTTAGGAATACCTCAAAATATTATTTTATATTAAAGTCAAAATCGGTTTATAATGGTTCCAAAGGGTCTTATTTCGAAGCTAAAGTGGGGATGGGTAGAAATCCTATCAACCAATAGGATTTAGACAAGTTTAGGGTATTATTGTAACCTTATCAATTAGATTTAACTCTAAGTTAAATAATTTAACTTTTACCGTGTCTTTTCGTTTTCTTTCACTATATGGTTAATAAACTTACTATAACATGCCAAACGAACCCCAAATTGTATATTATTAATACATATATCCTTATCTAAGTCATTTGGCAGAACCTTAGATTTTTAGGAATAAAATAACAATTAATAATATAATATTTGATTTAAAAACTATTTTGTGTCAATTTTGACACTATTTGATATATGATTTTTGTGAAAGTCATAACAGAATTATATGTTCGAACCAAGTTGCTTAAATCAACACTAATATATCATAGTAACCTATAAAATTAGTGGAATTCATAAAAAGTCTTAAATTACATTTATTTGGGTATTTATATTATCAATTATGTCAATATTTCATTAATAAGATAATTACTGCATCATCTTTGTGTCATAAATAAATTATATTATTTGATGTCTAAAAATTACAAATAAAATACCATCATGTAGGAAATCTTTTTAGCTTTCTAATGAATATTTATAGTCGAATTTATCCTATGTATAACCCCATATTAAAAATGATTTACTTATTAAACTTTGATTTTAACTATTTTAACCCTTCTTTAAATAAATTAATAATAAATGTCCTAATCTAATCCAAGTGGGCCTAAATGGTCATATTTTATTCCTAAGTTTTTTTTTGGTCGAATTAAACTTGTCCAATAGAATTAGGACATGTGTTAGGGTAATATTAATATCATATTTACCCTTAGTTACCCTATTTACTATTAACCGTGGTAAAAAAAGTAAAAAGTTACTATTCACCAAAAAATTATTTTCATCTCATGGAACCACATTTTAGTCCTTGATATTAACCGTGTCTCTCGGATTTTCGAAATTCCATTCACAGAAGCGGTATAATTAAGTTTTATGCAAAATTCAGTTTTTTAACCTACCACTTAGTAGTTTCACTATTCATCAAAAATTGATGTTTTTCAGAACAATGCCAAAATTTCATCCCAAGCTATATTTCATATTCCGAATTCAAAAATGAAGTCTATTTTACCAAATTCATAACATAAAAGTTGCATTAATTAATTTTATAATTAAATCCCGCTGTTAAAACAAATAGCGTGTTTTTAAGAAACAATATCTATCAAAAGATTGACACTTGTTTATGTCTAGTTTAAATGTGAAATTACATCCAATGACCAAAATTGTATTAAATTGTAAAAATATATTCTAAATATACTTTAAAACCACTCAAATTAATGATTTATCACTATTAATTATTTCGATTAAAAAAGTTGTTTTTAATTATAATTTAGTAATTTTCACTATTCATCAGAATATGAAAGTTATCCGAAAAGTACCAAAATTTCACATTAGGCTAAATTCGATACTCCGAATCCAAAAATGAAGTCCATTTTGAGAGTTAAAATTTCTAAAATTTAAAAAGTGGTTATTACTATTCATAACGGCTAGTTTTAATAATATTTTAATAGCATATCATTGTTTCGTGAAACTCAGGATTACGTACCACACACGCTATCGAGGAAGGTTGCGATTGCGTGTAATGCAAGGCAAGTCAAGGATGCGTGTTGTGCAAGCTCCTTTTGGTGTAGCGTATAACACAAGAAATTAGTAAAATAAAAAAGAATATTTTTCATAAAATCTCGGGCTGTTACAGTAGCCGCACGGTTTATCCAAACCGTGTGCAAACTGTGTAGGAGGGGATTCCACAAATAGAAAGTCCCACACGGTTGTCACATGGTTTACCAAACCGTGTGGTCCATTCATAAGAAAATCATGATGTTAAAAGATTCAAGACAAAATCTCTTGCACAGTTGGCATAAGGTTTACCAAACCCTGCACCCAAATGGTGCAGCTTAAGGATTTGAGAGAGAAGCTCTCGCACGGTTGGCGCACAGTTTACCAAACCGTGCACCCAAACCGTGCATACCAGTGCATCTTTCTTCTTTTCTATTTACCACTTTACAATAACTCATTGACCCAGGATTTTCATTTATTCATTCTTTTAGAAAACTGGGAACATCCCTTTTTGATTTGGGAGACCCTGAGGAGTAAGGGAGACGAAGGATGGAGGGACATGGGGGGAGGAGGGAGATATTTTTCTGGGAAACCTGTTCTCTTCTTGTATGATTGTACTTATGATTTTTCTTTTAGTTCTGTTGTAAGGAGTTCTTTGATTCATTTTAGTATGTTTCTTACTCTTTAAATCATGTGTAGATAACCCCCCCTACGTTGGGGATGGAAAAAATGTGGGTTCTCTAGAACCATTTTCTCTATTCTTGTATTTTTTCATGATCTCTCATCTAATTATCCCAACATTTATATATTTAATTTCACTGAAAACATCCATATCGAACCAAAAATGGGGTTTCCAGGGGTATTTGGTAGAATTATGACAGGAATATCCATGACCATTGGATATCCTTATTGTTTTTAGAGGGTGGTTCCTACACTAAGAGTCAGTAGAAAGCAATTTCCAGACCAAGGAATTGATTTCTACTGACATGATCGGAACTCACCAAACCAAGGGAGTTCCGACACATATGAAATCATGAAATGCGGGTTATTATGAACAATACAACACAATAGGGAATATGGTTTTAATGTCCCACATGAATTCCCAGCCCCGATACATTTTCATTATTATTCATAAAAATTTAGTTTTACGTAATCTTCAGTTTCAAGTTTAATCGATAGTGAATTAGAAAATCTATAGTAACTAGTTACCTTTTGAGGCCAGTACCAATAAACCAACCAAAAGTGTTTAAATTCAACATCTTTACAATGTGACGTCAATTCAAGAAACATAAAATGCCAATTCTGTTTCTTTGTGGATCAACCCCATAGTTGCTCACTGTACTAGTACAATTTAGGGAATTTAATTTGGTTGAAAACAGTATTTCAGGAAAACGACCGACCAAATTTTGGCGCCGTTTCTGGGGATCAATAGATGATCTTTTTTATTTACTGAATTGGGATTATTTCTTGAAAATACAAATTAAAAATTCACTAAAAATTCTTTTCAACATCTCATTTCTATTTTTCAACTATTTTTTACCTTTTACCCTAGGTGTTCTGTTTGTGTGTGTAGGCCTGTAGTATATGAGTGGCCAAGTAACTCGTTCCCATATTGCTGAGTCATCAGAGTTACACTAGATAGACCCCGAAATCGAAAGAACATTGTCTAGGCGACATCGTGAGCTTATGGGTGATCACAACGCAGATGATCCCATGGAACATCAGGAGGAAGAACTGGGGGTTGTCAAAGTCGTTGGGCTGCCATTTGTTATTGAAGTGAATCTACCAAGGGGTGGCGATGAAGAGAAGCATCTGAATCCAATGGGGTTTTATATTGAGTACCTGCCAAGGAACCAACAGTGGCCACCATATCAATTTGTGCTGGGGTTTGAGCAGCCATCCCAGAGACAATACATTCACCGGAAGAAACCCCCCTTTTGCCTCAGAACAAGCAGGCTTATTACCCTCATGGTCAACAACAGTTTATTCCCCAGGCACCTCTGGAACCGTTGACACTGCACCAGACTCTTATGGAATATGGACTACCCTCCATTCAGGGAGCGGATACCAGAATAGTCAGGCCACTGGTGCAGACCCATCATTTTGAAATCAAGCTGGCAATACTGTAGTTGATTCGGAATAGTGTTCAATTTGGTGGTTTGCTAAGTGAATACCCCAATTCTCACCTCTCCAAAGTTTTGGAGATCTGTGACACATTCTAGTACCACAGAGAATCAGAGGATGCCATCTGCCTTAGATTGTTTTCCTTCTCATTAAGGGACAAGATGAAGGACTTGATCAATGGATTTCCTCAGCGATCCATTCTGACCTGGGAGGAATTGGATCAAGCCTTTTTATCTAAATATATCCCTCCTTCGGAGATGGTCACTTTAAGAAATGAAATTCAAAATTTCCAGCAGCATGACTCAGAATATTTGTATGAGTCATGGGAACGATCTAAGGAGATGCTTAGAAAGTCACCACACCACTGATTTCCATTATGGATGCATGCCTATAATTTTTATGGTGGCCGCACTACTAGCACAAAGTCTGTGGTTGATTCCACTGCTAGAGGGAAATCCAGGATAAAGTCTCCTGAAGAGCTGTTTCAATTGTTAGAAGAAATGTCCGCCAATATCTTTCAGTGTAATTCTGAAAGAGGTACTCAGAAAAGGGGAATGCATAATATTGATTCCACCACCATGCTTGCTTCTCAACAAAATACCGTCTCAAAGAAGATTGACTCTTTGAATCTAAATCATTCATCTCATGTTCAAGCTACCAGTTCACCAGGGTGTGGTGATTGTGGTGACAACCATACCATGGGCGAGTGCCCAGGGGATAATGTGGGAGCCTCAACCAGTGAGGTCAATTATGTTGTGCAGAACAGAGGACCCAACAGCTACCCTCTCTACCAGAACCAGGGGTGGAAGGAAAATCAAAATATAGGATGGGGGAAACAACAACAAAACCCACAGCCCGACCACAAGGACCAATTGGTTATGGGCAATAACAGTTCCAAAATCAGTACCCGAGGTAGTAAAAGAGTAACCAATTCCATCAGGACTCTTATCAACAATAAGTGTATCAAAACCCTCATCCTGGCCAACCATTGAGACAGCCACCCCCCCACAAGTCGCCCAAAAAACTCAGCAGGAACCTCCCTCAAGGTAGGAGGAAATGATGTCCAAATTCATAACAACTGCTGAGACATGATTTCATAACTAGGAGGAATCAATCCAAACCCTCCAAAACCAGATTGGGAATCTTGAAAATCAGATGTCCCATAGAATTCCCGGTACACTATCGGGAAAAACAGAGAAAAATCCACATGAGGAGGGAAATGTTGTTACTCTACGTAGCGGGAAGGAGCTGACCCCAAAGGTCACTATGCGTCAGGGTTCCCCAACATCAAATCAGTCTATGTCCTCAGGTAGAGAAGTTGCAGCTGAGGAATCTTCCCCAAGACATTATGAGGATAAAGAACTGGAAGTCCTATAAGATAAGGGTAAATAAGTGATCAATGAATATGATCCTCCCTTTCCATTTCTAGCAAGGACGAAACAAAGGAAGCTGGACCTGCAATTTTCCAAATTCATGGATATCTTCTACGAAATTTCATATCCACATCCCCTTTGTCGAGGCATTAAGTCAAATTCCCACCTAAATGAAGTTCATGAAATAAATTCTTTCAAACAAAAGGAAAATGGATGACTTGGGCACCATTCCCCTAACCAAGGAATGTTCGGCGGTTTTCCAACATACTCTCCCTCCTAAGCTCCAAGATCTGGGATGTTTTACTATCCCTTGAACAATTGGACCTTGAAAGTTTAGAAAATACCTTTGTGATTTGGGGGCGAGTGTTAATCTAATTCCCTTTGGGATATTCAAGAATTTAGGGTTGACCGATCTTATTCCAACCTGAGTGGCACTCCAATTAGCCAATTGTTGTATTAAATACCCTAGGGGGCTGTTGGAAGACGTACTAGTTAAAGTGGGGAAGTTGATTCTACCAGCTGATTTTATTATCCTCGATATAGAAGAAGGCCAAGAGGAATCCCTAATTCTTGGAAGACCCTTTATGGTTACTATAAAGGTGTTAATTGATGTGCAAAAAGGCGAGCTGATCTTTCTTTTTGGTGATGAGAAGGTTTCCTACAACGTCCTGAAAGCGGTGAAACAAGTTTCACTAATGGAGAAAGAGGATTTTTGTGCTTTGACAACAACAGTTGAGTGATTCAGCCTAGATGGAGATGATATGTAATCTTATTCTTTCAGCAAAGAATTCATTCTGGAGAATGACCACCTTGATGAAAATTAGGAGGATGTGAGATTTATTGAAGGTAGAGGCGGCCATTACAGGCAATGGAAAATTGTTCTAGATTTGTTAGAGCGATTTGAGGTTGAGCCTATCATACTGTCCATTATCAAGGCTCCCCAGATTGAGATAAAACCTCTACCTTCCTCTCTGAAGTATGGTTACTTAGGAGAGGAACATACATTTCCAGTAATCTTAAATGAATCACTCTCAAAAGATCCAGAAGAGGCTCTTTTTCAAGTCCTATAAAGGCAAAAATAGGCCATTGGTTGGATGGTTGCTAACCTAAAGGGTATAAACCCCACTATCTGCACTCATAAGGTACTTATGGAGGAAGGGGAAAAAGCATCTCTCCAACCACAACGGAGACTGAACCACCCCCCCATGAAAGAAGTAGTCAAGAAAGTGGTTCGTAAATTGCTTGATGCTGGTATTATATACCCCATCTCCGACAGCCCGTGGGTGAGTCCTCTCCATGTGGTGCCCAAGAAGGGAGGCATCAAGATAGTGACCAAAGAAAAGAACAAGCTCATCCGAACCTAAACAGTCACAGGATTGTAGGTTTGTCTCGATTACAAGATGTTAAATGGTGCCACAAGGAATGATCATTTCCCTCTTCCATTTGTGGATCAAATTCTTGAAAGATTAGCATGGAATGAATTTTATTGTTTCATATATGGTTATTCAGGATATAATAATATTTCTATCACTTCAGAGGATCAGAAGAAGAGCAAATTTACTTATCCGTATGGAACATTTTCATACCGCTGCATGTCATTCGGAATGTGAAACAGTCCAGCCACCTTTCAGAGGTGCATCCAGTCCATCTTCCATGATATGGTGGAGCAGATTCTAGAGGTCTTCATGGATGAATTCTCGGTATATGGGAAGTCATTTACCAATTGTTTGATGAATCTGGAGATGGTTCTTGAGTGATTTGAGTCACAAATTTGGTTTTGAATTGGGAGAAATTTCATTTTGTGGTACAACACGGAATTGTTCTAGGTCATCAAATCTCAATGCAAGGAATTCAGGTGGATCCAGCCAAAATTGAAGTTATCTTGCAGTTGCCCATTCCCACATCCATCCAAGTGATTTAGAGCATTTTGGGACATGCGGGTTTTTATTGAATATTTTCCAGGATTTTTCCAAGATTTCTCATCCATTAACAAATCTACTATCCAAAGATGCAGTTTTTGAGTTTGATGATAAATTCATTGAAGCCTTCCAAATTTTGAAAGAAAAAATTGGTCACCACACCCATCATGATCACTCTGAATTGGGAGGAGCAGTTTGAACTTATGTGAGACGCGAGCAATTATGTTGTGGGTGTAGTCCTTGGACAGCGGCTAGATCTTATTTTCAATTAGATATATTATGCCAACTGAGTATTAAATGAAGCACAACTGAATTTTACCACTATAGATAATGAAATTCTATATGTGTTTTTTGCATTTGACAGATTCCGCTCCTACTTGATTATTTCCAAATTTGTAGTGTACACAGACCATGTCGCGCTAAAGTATTTATTGAATAAGAAGGATGCCAAACCAGGACTCATCTGTTGGGCGATCCTTCTGCATGAGATTGAATTGGAAATTAATGACAAAAATTGCATTGAGAATGTGGTGGTTGATCATCTCTCCTGGATGGAGCTACCACACTTAGAGAGAGAAGAAGATCGAGAGATCAAGGAATAATTTCCCGATGAGTAGATATTTTCTGTTGGATTCCCACCTCGGCCATGGTTCACCGATCTTGAAAACTACTTAGCAACAGGAGTTGTCCACCCGGGCTTCTCATTTCAACAGAGGAAGAGGTTTTTTTTAGGTAAGGTGGTATTTCTGGGAAGACCCTCTGCTTTTCCGCTCATGCGGCGATGGGATAATCTGCCTTTTCGTCTCAGAGTACGAGATTCAAAGTATTTTAGAATTCTGTCACCCTTCTCCAGTAGGAGGACATCATGGGATAGATCGAACAGCTGCCAAGGTTTTACAAGCAGGTTTCTTTTGGCCGACGATGCATAAGGACACATGTCATTTTTTCTCCTACTGTGATTGATGTCAGCGGAAAAGAAATGTTGGCCATCGTACCGAGATGCCGCAACACCCAATACATGAAGTTGAAATTTTTGATGTATGGGGAATCGACTTTATGGGTCCATTTCCCCCATAATTTTTGCACACGTACATTTTGGTATGTATTGACTACATTTCCAAGTGGGTCAAGGCAGCGTAAATGAATCATAATAAGGCTCATGTTGTCATCTGCTTTCTCAAGAAAAATATTTTCAGTCGGTTTGGGACCCCGCGGGTGTTGATTAGTGATCACAGAACTCATTTTGACAAAACACTTCTGAGAAATGTTCTCTTAAAGTATGGAGTCCATTACAACCAAGGGACGCCCTACGAGCTGCAATCTAGTGGTTAGGTAGAGGTGTTAAACCGCGAGCTGAAACATATACTAGAGAAAACGGTGGGCACATCAAGAAAGGATTACTCCAAGAAATTGGATGATGTGTTAGGGGCCTACCAGATAGCTTCCAAGACACCCTTGGGAATGTCACCCTTTCAATTTGTCTATGGTAAACCCTACTACTTTCCGGTGGAGATGGAGCATAAAGTCTATTGGGATGTCAAGGCCCTTAACTATGATCTCAAGGCTGCAAAGGAAATGGGAAAATTCCAATTAACAGATCTTGATGAGATTAGGCGGGAGGCCTATGAGAATGAAAAATTGTATAAGGAGAAGACAAAATCAGTCCATGAATGCATGATCTCTCAGAAATCCTTCCATCAAGGTGATAAAGTCTGAGTTTTTAACTCTCATCTAATGTTTTTCCCATGAACGTTAATGTCCCGATGGTTGGGAAACTTCAAGGTGATTACTATTTTCTACCATGGAGCGCTGGAAGTGGCAGACACAGATTGGAAAGCGTTTAAAGTTAATGGGAAGTGCCTAAAACCGTACTATAGCATAGAAGACATTTTGGGAACTTTTTCCACCATGCAATTATGATAGATCGAGGACCATGTAAGTCGAGATCGAGACATAAAAGGTAGCAGTGCCCGGGAGGTAACCCGACATTTTGAAAAAAATTCTATTCAAATGCTTTGTTTGTTTGAGTGTTCTTAGGACTGCATGTTAGTGCGTTTTTATATTCTTGTGTGTTATAGTGTAGGATTATCACTCCAAGTTAGGGCATCATATAGAATTTCATTAATGCGAGTATTACACATTCAATGGAAAATCTCTAAATTTATTTTATCATCAAAAGGGGAACAAAGATTTTAATAAAAAGGGTGTGTTTTCATTTTAAAATGGGGAAATTTTAAAAAATTGCTTCACAAAGAACCAACAGCATGGTGCGTGCATGGTTTGATAAAACCATGTGCCGACCGTGCCCCTTGGACTCCCCCAGGAAGTGGCTTGCTCACAGTTGGCACACAGTTTACCAAACCATGCACCCAAACTGTGCGGCCACTTGAAACCCAATTTTTTTTATAAAAAACAAAACCGGTCCCCCCCACTCTTCATGACGTTTGGCTCCCCTCTTCCACCTACTCCAACCCGAGCATCTCTCCTCTTCCTCCTCCCCTCTTTCTCCTCTCCTCTTCCTCCTCTCCTCTAGCCATGTTATCTTGCCGGAACTCCCTCCAAGGTTTTATTTCATTCTTCATTCTTCAGTCTTCTTTCCTTTTCTCTTACTTTTCATTCCTTTCTCTCTCTCTTTCCCTAGTGTTTGGCCAAGAAAACTCTCCCACTCCAATATTCTTTTATTTTCTTCTTCTTTGTTTGTGGCCATTCACACCCCTTCTTTTATTTTGTTTTTCCACTGATTTTTCATCACACACACATGCCGCAATGATTTTTAGTGAACATGTGTTTTCAAAACATAAATTTTTAAAATGGGATTTTCCGTAGGATTTGTACGATTTTCACTTTAGAAATTTCATATTTCTATCTCTACTTGTTGTGAGAGTATGTATGTTGTATTTTTGTTTTCTACTACAGGTTCCCAAAACCAAAAACCCCAACCCTAACCTCCATGTCAAATTCCAAAAGTGCCCGGGCCTTCGGCTCAAGCTCCGCCCATGGCCCTCGTGTCAAGTTCACTAAGAAGGGGGAAACTATGAGATATTGTACCCTATCGAACCGTGAGGTCAGTCATCTCCATGAGTTTTTTTTGGAACATCTTGATTCTTTGGGCATCACAGAGGAGCTCCAGATGTATATTTCCCGGGGAAATATCACTCCAGCTTTGGCAGTTCTCCAACCCATTTATAAAGACATGTTATTGCAATTTGGGGACACCTTCCATTTTCGAGAGCGCTACACTGAAACTGACCTGGGTTTTACAATTGAGGCTATCGATGACATCACTTTCTGTCTCATGAACCAATGGCACAACCTCCGATTGAGTGAGTTCGCCGTCCTCATTGGCTTATATAATAGAGAGTACGTCTAGAGTGACGTGTATTTACTAGACCCATTGGAATGGGATCCCACCCTGGCTCGGGTCTTCTGGTCCACTGTTGCCATAGAAGACCCTTATGTCCCGCAGACTGCCCATGCCTCCAGATTCATAACCCCTATCCACCGGGTCCTCCATCAGTTCATTACTACTTGTTTTACAGCATGGTCTGATAGCCAAGGCACAATGAGCACACAAGACCTGTTGATTTTTGAATATATGGTGACGAGCAATGCCATCAATCTGGCCTACGTCTTCACATAGTATTTGTGGAAGATGTTCACCAATCCAAATGGTAATCTTTTTTGTGGCCCCTTCATAATACTTTTGGCGGACCGGATGCACCTTTGGTATGATGCAGCAGAGTTTGTGTAACTACAAGTCGTGCCCTTTTTTGATATTACTTGCTCCGCCAAATGATAATGATGGATCCCAATGGTGTGAGACTCCACCTGTGGGAAGTTCCCGAGACAAACCCAAATGAACCACTACATGAGGGCCCAACTGCAATGGAGCACCCTACTGAGCCTCGGCCTTCCCACCACTACATATCCCAGGGGCCTCATGATTTTCCTGCTGCCACATCTCACCCGTTCGAGCCGCCACCAACTTACCCACCCTATCCTTTGTACCCCATACTAGAGGGAACACCTTATGCTGACCCAGACCTCTTCGGGAAATGGTAGCAGGACCAGTACTCGATGTTCCACTGGCAACTGGAATAGACATGGATGGAGGTGGAGGGCCTGAACTTGGATGATCTTTAGCCTCCCACCTTATATGAAGATGTTCCCCATTAACCTCCATCTTACTATATTTCGGGAGCCGATGCTTTGACGGGAGGTCATTCTACAACCTATACTCCCACTGAACCTGTGGACTAGCCTCTACCTACCACCAATCCGAACTCGGACGCCACTGCACGTGCTTTCTTTTTCAATCCCTAAGCTCCCTAACCGGATGTTGTTGCATGTTTTCATACTTCGTTCTTTTTCTATGGCTTTGAACTGCCTTATACTATCTTCTATGGTGTGATGTTTTTTCCTGCATTGGTGTCCTTGTGTGCTGTGCTTTTTTTTCCTAATGTCGATACTTCTTTTTCCTGCTTTACTTGTATGGTTTTTTTCCAGCAGTTGTTTCATCTGTTTTAGGCCAGCTATTTTTCCATTCATCGATCTCTCACACACTGCCTGATTTTCACACGTACTAAGATTCAAGGGAGCTTTTCAATTTTAACTTTTTCCATTTTTCTTTAGCCCTCCATTTTCATGATTCTTTTCCCACCCTTCTCTATATTATTAACTTCACGTGGGACCGTGTTTGGTTTTATGTGTGGGGGTGGGTTCCCTTAATTGGCACCCCATTTTGATTGATTGATTGCCCAAGTACTTAGGGTATAATATTTTCCTAGGTACATCTAAAGTGCTGTTATAGATGTCAAGGGTTTATGCCAATGAGCTAAAACTGAATTTTGGAAATTATCTTTGAAAATGGATCATACGTCCAGATTATCGAACCTAGTTTGTGATGTGAAAAAACTTTTTAATAATTGAAAAGGAGTATTTAGCCAATCATTTAGAAAAATAGTTTGTTTAAAGATGATTTCTGTGATGGAGTGATTCTAATTGAGGAACCCGTTAAAATGGAAGTCGAATTGTGCATAAAGAGAGGTGAGGTCTTGGGAATTGTTGTTGCCGCACTAGTGGCTATTACGTGGTCTTAATTTCATGAACTCTTAACTTTCTCAACATTTTCATCGTGTATTTACATTAGCATATTGGAAAATATTTGATGCTAGTATCACACACCACTACAAAGAAAAATAATATAGTTTTACATATGAAAAGGTATGCCCAATAATTTGGATGACCTTTCATCATGTTCCAAGCAATGAAAGTCAATGAGGGTGTGTAACCTATAAAAGTGATAGCCCGCCAATTTGTGATGAATAATACTAGTCTTAGATAATCTGAGTGTATAACGAGATAAAAATGGATGTAGGCACACTCTTTGAATGAAGAAGGGTAAACTGACTTTTATGAAAAATTGATTTATGAATGAATGGTTAATTGTTTTGGATTAACTCTACTTTGTTGGATAGCTTCATAGACTTGGTAATCCATGATGTGTGAATGCTGTAATTTTTAACGGTAAACAGTTAAAAATACATATTCACCTAAATGGTATACTCTGTGATATTTCTACCTATCTCTTTGGTGACACCTTGGTTATGACTATATATGCTTTTGTTTGAGGACAAACAACCAATCAAGTGTGGGGGAGTTTGATTCACTGTTGTGCATAAGGAATTTCCACGTGGAATAATATCTATAAAATGGTTTTGTGGATGGTTGTTACATGATTTTCACAATTATAATGTATCTTGATAGGTTTTTCAGTCACCAAAGGATAAAGCATGGATTCTTTGAAGTTGGGAGATTCATAAGGGAATTGGAGGTGTACGGACCCTTTCCGCCCTCATTATGATAGAAGGGAGTTATTCGGATCAACCACTTGACATGAAGGAAAGAATATTGATGAATTTCAAGGAATAGATGACCCGCATGGTAGCTTCATGGTTTATCCAAACCGTGTGCAAACCGTGCGGGAGGACATTCCATTGACAGAAAGGCCCGCACGGTTGTCACACGGTTTACCAAAATGTGCGGGCCATTCAAATGAAATCCGTGCGGTTCAAAGATTCAAGAAAGAATATATCACATGGTTGGTGCACGGTTTACCAAACCGTGCACCCAAATGGTGCGGATGAAGGATTTGAGATAGATGCTCTCACACAGTTGGCACACGGTTTAACAAACAGTGCCCCCAAACCGTGCATACCTGTGCAATTTTTATTTTTTTTTCTTTAACACTTTCCAACAACTCCGGGACCTAGTATTTTCTTTTATTCTTTCTTTTGGACAACTGGGAAAGTCCCTTTTTGACCTGGGAGACCCTGATGAGAAAAGGAGATGAAGGATGGAGGGACACGGGGGAGGAGGGAGATATTTTTCGGGGAAACTTGTTTTGTTCTTGCATGATTGTACTTTTTGTTTTTCTTTTAGTTCTATTGTAATGAATTATCTGATTCATTTTTGTAAGTTTCATACTCTTTCAAACATGATTTTCCAAACCCCCCATTGTGTTGGGGCTGGAAAAAACATGGGTTCACTCGAACCATTTTCTCTATTCTTGTATTTGTTAATGATCTCTCACCTAATTCTACCAACACTTCTATATTTTATTTCTCTGGAAACATCCATATCAGACCAAGAATGGAGTTTCTAGGGATCTTTGGGAGAATTAAGACAAGGATATCCATGACCATTGGATATCCTTGTCTTTTCTAGAGGGTGTTTCTTACACTAAGAGTCAGTAGAAAGAAATTGCCAGACCAAGGAATTGATTTCTACCGACTTGATCGGAACTCTCCAGACCAAGTGAGTTCCAACACATATGAAACCTAGAAATGTGGGTTATTATGAAAAATACAACCCAATAGGAAATAAGGTTTTAATGTCCCACATGAATGAATATCCCCGAAACCTTTTCATTATTATTCATTAAAATTTGGTTTTAAGTAATCTTCATTTTCAAGTTTAATCGGTAGTGAATTTGAAAAGATCTAGTAACTAGTTACCTTTTGAGGACAATACCAATTAACCAACCAAACGTGTTTAAATAAAGAATCTTCACCAAGTGATGTCAATTCAAGAAACATAAAACACCATTTCTATTTCCCTGTGGACTGACCCCGTACTTTCTCACTATACTAGTACCAGTTAGGGAATTTAATTTGGCTAAAAGCAATATTTCAGGAAAACGACCGACCAATCATACCCTATGAAGCCCCTTTGTCAGATATTCCAAGGGATATATCATTTTTGGGATTTTCTCTAGAAAAAATACAAATATTATTTCCAAAAACATAATATTTAGAGAAACCATTTATGGTAGATGTTCAAGCTCATTGAGATAATAGACCAAACCATGTTCATCGAACCACCACATGAAAATCCCACCATCGTGCACCTTACATATCAAAAATATGATTGTTTTATAAAGAGATATATATCAATACACTAGAAATAATAATATTTAAATTATATTTGTATAAAATAATGAATTTATTTTCATCCTATTATTTTTACTTTGTAAATGTTTTTAAAACAAAAAAAATGTTTTTTTGTTAATGAAGATATCTATTTTGATGAATTTTTTAATTTTTTAAATAACTGAAATTTTAATAAAATATTATTATTAAATAAATTTTATCATGTATAAATTATCATATAATTTTTATAAATACAAATGGACTCTTTATTTGGTTTCAGAAACCGTAATTGTCAATACTTCTCAATTTTTAAAAAATATATATTTTTAATCATAAAATTCACATAATTAGATAATTATTCAGATAAAATGTGTATTATTTTTTGAAGTAGAAAGTTGAAATTATCCAATTGGGAGTTTTTTTTTATAATTCATCGAGACAATTGAATTTTTTGGGTAAAATAAAATACTGTACAAATATATTGTGTGTTTTATGACATCACATCTGACCAATGTTGATGAAATAAATAATAAAAGGTATCCTAGACTGATTATATGTTTTTCCATTAAAATAATGTGATTTTTGTATTATTTTATTTACTCGATAATTTCTTAGTGAATCCTCCAAGATGTATAATATATTATAATACATTAAAATCATTTCAGGGAAATTGTGACTCACCTCTACCTAATCAAGGGTAATATTTTCTTATATAAGGCCCCTAGCCTTATAAAATAATATAAACCACTCCCCTTTTTGAGAAACCCTAGGAAAATCCCATGGGATGATTTGGGGTTATGATTATTTTATTATGAAGAGTCCAAAACCCAAATAAAAATGAAATCCACCTTATTTCCAATATAAAAACACCCATTATCCCATTAATCTTCACCCAAACTCATTGATGAAAATCCAATATATTAACTATACTCCCAAGATTCCTCTCATGGATCACCAAAGATACCAAGAATCATCTCCCAGTCATTTGGTGTCACACACTCAAGTATGGGATTCTCCCTCTCAGGTTTTTATCAATCATTCATTTAAGATACACCATTTTGATAACCATTTTCTTAAGGAAAGATAAATTATTACATATAACCAATACAATACATTTGATTTAAAAGCTATGGGAGCATATTTAACTCTCATTTATCCTTCTTATGGACTCTTATGCACCCCTGTTATAATGCCGAAATTCTTTAAGGGTCCTCATATTTTTATCTTTTCATTTATTCAAGAATCCTTTTTCAAAATTAGCCTATATAATTTAAATTGGTTTTGTTTTCATTCAGTAATTATCAATCCCATACTATATAAATAATTTTTTTAATGAGAGACCATTTATTTTATCTCATTTTAACCCTAACCTAATCTGTTACTATGCTGAAATTATATAAGGAATCTTCCACCCTTCCCTTTTATAAAGCCATCATTTTATCTTATGTACTCTAATTTTGCTTTTCCCTATGTTGAGATATGTTATTAAAAATTCCCCTACTATCCATTTCATGTATAATTTATTATTTACACCTTTCTCATCAAACCATTATTATGAAATTCTATACAACGTCGTTATGCTGCCAAAATTACACCATGATTTCCCATGCCAAAATAATTGTGTAGTGAATACCATACCAATTTCTCTATCAGTGGTATTCCCCATTATGAACATATAAACATTGATCATAGACTAAAATATTTTTATTCTGCATTCCATGATCATGGAATAAATTACTGTGTTTAAGGAATCCATCTTATACGATCTATGTGTACACATAAGAATGATAATGAAATGATTATGAAGGTTGCACCATGATAGACCTCCAATGCATTTGGTATTGTTTAGTATCATGATATGTCATGTTAGAAAAGTGTTTTTCAGGATTCATTTATTGGACATTGCCCACCATGGTGTATTGGAGGGTTTAACCTTGATCTATTTATGATGTTGTGTTTTAAGTTGTTGGCACATGTCCCATGTTATGATTATCATTGTGTATCATGCCTTATTATTAATGTTACTTTTAGCTCCATTGATATGCCTATTGTCTAATATGTATTGTATTTATCCTTTTATTCCTTGTTTATTTCTTTTTTGGGATTTATATATCACACCTTTCTTATCTATGTCTTCAGGTAATCTCATGCAGTGTTAAGAACTAAGGATCTTTTTGGTCATGTTAAAGATGTTTTCAATAAATTTATGGTAATTTAATGTTTTAAGTTTTAATCACCTAACTCTAGTTACCCAAATACTGTGCATTGTTTTAATACATTGTTATGATTACAAGAAATCATGTCCTGATCAACAGATTTGTTTAGCAGCCATGGAAAAATATTATAAACATGAACATTATATTAAAAATTCTAACATAAAATACAACATTGATAATACTTTTATAACTCAATTATTCCCATAAATTAACCCTCTATATCAATCATAAAACACTTCTTATAATCCTGGTAAAATAAAACATAAGAATGGGGTGAGCTCAGATGCTTAGTAAGGACAATCAATATAGTGGAATCTAACACAACTCAGCATAAACTTTTAAGATATAGTCTAAAACTAAAACACAAGCCTTTTGAAAGATTATCATCAGAATAATATGGAATGAATAAATCAAATAATTCCTTTTAAAAATTCACATGGATATTTTACTATTCGAATAATGACATGTAATATCAATAACTAATCTACTAATGATAGAATGCATAATGCAGTACATCATAACCACTACGTGAAGGCCTCATTTTAAGATCAAATAAAAATATGATGTCCATGATTTTTTTCAAAACACTATTTCCTCCAATGAGACTCATCAATTAATTGAGGGTCTACATCAGGAAATTCCCTTCACATACTAAGTCCAATTCATTTCTCATATGAAAAGGTTAAAACATAACAAAAACATTATAATTAAAACTAGCATACTATATGTTTATAATTTAACCGTACACCATGAATGGTATAAAAATAGAACATCCATAGTCAAACATATCACAAAACCATAAATAAAATATAAAACACTGTATCATAACATGTAGCCTTTAAACAAACATATAATTTAATAAAGGATGTTGATATAGATGGAAATAATTTAATAAATTCATTAAAACTCTTTGAGGGAAATATCCCTTTTTTCATTAAATCATTCAATAGTCATGAAATATTAAAATAAAACATTTCTTTTGAAAATAAACTATTAATATTGTAAGGGAATCATAAAAATGATAAGCTAACATAATGGTGTAAAATATCCACTCGCACCATATAAGATAAAAATACATTCTTTAATTAATTTGTTGAAAAGGTCATAAATTACATCATTTGGTAAAAGACCAAATGATTCCTTACAAAACATTTTATAAAAGTAAAACATGGGTAAAAATGAATTTAAAAACCCATGGGATAATATTAAAATATTTTAGTAAATACTTTTTGAAAAATTGACCTGGATTATATAGATGTCCCATTAGATACTTACGAACTAACAACATCAAACAATAATGAGATTGTGAAATTAACCATTACCTTATAATTTTATTTAGTCGAGGGTGAGTAATACAACATTATAATGGATAAAAAATATTATTAAATTATAATAGGGCCTTATCAATATTTATGATACCATATATTATTCATTTGTTACTTCATATTACCCATTTATTAATAATTTTTCTGTTAATGGAACGTTTCAGGTAATAATCGCCATCTTTATCATACGCGTTTCAACTTGTTATTTTTGATCATTTTAATTAGATAATAATTTACATACATAAAAAATGTAAAAAATTACATTTATATCATATATATTTTGTATTTAAATATATATATTAGATAGATAAATTATATGTAACACAACATTCAGGGAGACTATAGGTCGTACATACACATGAACATTATTTTCGTTTTATTATCGTATTTAATGGAAGTATGTGAATGGAATATATGTATATTTATATATATATATCCTCCCATTAAAATTTTTATTTAATATATTTAATACTTTTTAATAATATTTATTATTGTAATCCTTCTTGGATGGTGAATGTGGAATATGAGTCTCACCGCGTCATGGATATGGTTAGCCATACGTGCGCACAAGCGATGATATAATTTTATTAATGGTTAATAGGTATAAAATTGGATGAAATATTAATTTTATAGAATAGATATCATGTTGTATATATTATTTACCTTCCATATATTCATCATTATTCACAAATAAATAATGTGTAACTGAAAAACAACTTACACCATGACCAGGAGACGATAAGACATACACACACACATAGTGATATTGTTTTTCATAGGATAGGTAAAATGAGGAATATGTTTGTACCATAAATATAATAACATATCATCATGAAGAAGGTATTAGAGTTATTATCTTACTTTGGAAACATTAGATAAATAGAAAGTAGAATAAGGAAAGAACATTGAGAGATGTGATAAAACAATTTCCTCTTTTCACGTGTATTCTATTTATTTGCACAAAAAGACTCCATGGGATGTGTATCATCTTAAATGGAAGCTTATAGGATGATATGAGGGATTTTGGGAGAGAAAATTGGAATGGTTTTGCCA
The DNA here is from genome assembly GCA_963277665.1 of Viscum album. Classification (NCBI taxonomy): domain Eukaryota; kingdom Viridiplantae; phylum Streptophyta; class Magnoliopsida; order Santalales; family Viscaceae; genus Viscum; species Viscum album. Next base: position 483,405,635 of record OY728119.1, on the reverse strand, counting down.
CTCCAAAGTGTTTTTGAGGTTTGAATTAAAGAGACAGATATGTGCCCTTTTATAAGAGGGGCGATGGCACTTTATGATGATCTTAAAATATAAATTTATTTTATATTTATTTCTGATTTATAATAGATCCAAAGTGATTTAATTCAATTATAAGTTGAGTATGTTTTTATATCCTCTCAATCAATAGGTTTTAGAATTTCTAGGTCAAAAATTTAACCTTGTCTTTTAGATTTAGCCCTTTGTTAAATAGTTTAACTTTTAACTTGTCTTATTGTATTTTTAAACCAGATAGTTAATATATTTTCAATAAAATTCCAAGGGAACTTAAAGTGGATTCTTTATGAAATTTGTATCAAAATAAATGTTAATTGGTCGAAAATTATATTTTTATTATTTTTATATTATTTAATAAAATAGTATTTTTTTTAAATATCATTTAAGTTATTTTTGAAACAATTTAATAATTATTTTTTTGTTAAATTCATAAAAACATGATAAATTCGAACCAAATGAATTAGCTGAAAGATAAAAAGTCAAATTAGTCCAGAAAATTTGTTGAAGTCGTAGTATTTTTCCAATGACATTTATTTTAATATTTATAATATCATTTATTGGAATATTTCATAAATATGTCAGTCACTGCATCATCATTGTGTCACAAATAAATTTATTTATTTAATATCTAAACATTATTAATAAAAAATGATATAGGAAATATTTTTAGCATTCTAATGACTATTTATAGTCTAAGATATTACTTATATAACCCCATATTAAAATTGTTTTAGTAATAAGAGTCATGTTTATGATATGTTTACCTTTACTTAAAATTAAATGATATAAATGTCTTCATCACACCCAAGTGTATTAAAATTTTTAAATATGTGCCCCAAGGGTTGTCAGGGTCCCCCATTACTCATCCAATATGGTTAGGACAAGTGTTAGGGTAATTTTATATTATCATAATATTTTTTTATCTTTAATTACCCTATTTACCTTTATCTATGTTAATTAAAATTCCAAAATTTCTATTCAATAAAAATTATTTTGATTCTATTAGTCCAAATTTTTCATCTTGATTACAACCATGTATATCATATTTTGAAAATTCAATTCACAAAAGTAGTGAAATTACGTTTAATGTTAATCTTCTAATAGATCTTCAAGGAAGGTAAAAATAGATTTAAAATGTTCGATGATTTATTATATATAATTATATTGTAAAGAATATTTCAATAAATTAAATTGGAAATATATATGTATTATGTATATATATTTAATTTAAAATCAATAAAAATCAATAAAAATATTTAAATAAAAAAGTCAATGTTTATCCACAAAGTAGGGTTTTCACTATTCATAAAACATTTAATGTTTTCATAAAAATACCAAAAATTCACTATAAGATAATATTGACATTATGAATTTGTAAATAATTTTTATTTTAAAAAATTAAAATTTTACAATTTCAAAATGTGGTTAATACGATTCATAACAAATTTTTAAATGGCTAGTTTTGTAGATCATGGTATGCTCGAACTCGGTGTCATGTACATAGAACACTATTGAATTATTTAAAATGAAGTGTCACATGGAAGCATGGGGTGTTACATTATCCCCTCATTTAATAAATTGTTTTCTCTCTATTTAAACTCAAGATTTAAAACTAGGTGTTTGAAATTTCAAAATATACTTTTTTTATATCCCACATAAAAAAATTGATTAATGAGACCTATATTTTAAAAATAAAGAAAGGGAAATATAAATATTATCGAAAATAATTCATAGTAGGGTTACATGTAGAAAATAATGGACATGAATGAAAAATATAACCATCAGGTTCTGATAGAGAGTGATATAGAACATGATAAGGAGAAAGATAACAATCACAAAGCAATAAATCTGTGATGATCTTAGGGGCCAATTGATTCTTCAGAAATATGAATAGGATAACATTTTTTGGTTTAAATAACCTTTCCATATTGTTAAGGAATTAATTTAATTCTTATAATATGAACATATGGTAGTATAATTTACTGACATGTAAATTTTCATCCCTTAACAAATTTCTACCAAAAACTCATCATTCTTTTCAAAAGATTATAAAATTCAAATATAGAGTATTTTTCTTAATCTTATATGGTTATAAATATAAAAATAGACAATTTATATAACAAAAGATATGTTATAATAACCTAGGACATAATTTAGGCCAATGGTAGGTGAAATACCTTTATAACATATCAGTTGTGGTTTCAATTCGCACTGCCTTGTCTGATGCGACAGGTTGTTTCACAACTTGCGGGGTGTCCTTTTTATAAAACTATGGTATTATAACATTACAAAAATAATATTAAGAAATTTTTTATCCTTAAAATTACTATACAAAGTACAACATAATTCATTCCAATCATTAGAGTAATCTAAAATAATTCTTTCCATACTCTCTCTAAAAGGTCTATTAATTTCTAAAATCAATTATAACATCAGATTACCCAAACAACATATTGTATCTCTTTTTGTCACATACTAAATATATGATTAACATCATCATATTAAACCCCTAATGAAAAATTTTAATTCAGTACAATCCTTACATATATCACATTCTTCTTATAACTATAATATAGCTCTTGAATCCCAGAACACAAATTAATTAATTATTTCACTTCGACCATAGTAAGAGAATAATATTGTCCTTGGTCCATTTAATTCTTTTGAGATGTATTTCTTTGACAATTTGGGAAATCAGTTTAATAATTTCCTATATCATTACAATTATAACATTGTTCAACTTCATTATTTCAATTATAATAACATTCCTGGATACCTTTTTCTCCACTTTTGTAACAAACTATCATTCCATTAAGGCATGTATGAGGGTGTTTATTCCCATAATTATCAAATAATGGAAAATAAAGTTTTTTCCTTTTCCCTTTATCTATCTCTTTCTCCACCATTATCTTGTTCTCTTACTTTACCTTAATGTTATAAGACAATGAGAAATCATTTTCCATCTTGATACCACACACGACTATATCTTCTTAGGATGAGAAATATTGTGAGGACAATGCTCATTAGAGGAATGATTTTAACTCATCAAAGAATTGATCAATCTTACTTCTTGGGTTATTTTTTTAGTATGTTAGATTCCTTGTTATCCTTGTTAATTTATCCTCATAATTTGCAACATTCCCATCCATGTTTTTCCTTATAATCAAAAATTTCCTTTCAATATTAGCTCATTGTTCACGTGGAATGTATTTTTCTAAGAAAAGTTCATTAAATGGACTACATTCCATATTTTATACATCATAATCCTCTTTCTTGTTTTGAATTAATTTCCAACATTGATCCGCATCACCTGAGAGATGATAATATTCTATAAAAAACTTTTCCCTTTGGTTACTTCTCAATTAATGAAATTTTTTCTCTATAATTTATCCATTTATCAGCTACAAATGTATTTGTAGTCCCCTTGAATTTTGGAGGTAGTTGTCTCATGAAGCGGTGTATAATTGATCCTCCACATTGGGGATCAAGCTACGCTAGACACGTAAGGTTATTATTCATATCCTGGGTCAACTATCATAGTAAGGTTATAAGTTATTTAGCTCCAGTCGTGTCACCATCTCCACTATCATTATATTGAAAAGGAGAGAAATTCCAACATGTATTACATGCCTTGATGGGATTTCCATTCCTTCCACTATGAGTCATTTCTAATCAACGACATACACTAGATTAGGTTATGAATAATAATTCATAATTCCAATCAAGTAAAATATTAGACATAAATTGAAAATTTTATTCTTATCTAATCCATAATCAAAAATATAGTTCCTTTGAAGACATATTTACTCCTAAATCATTCATAATGCTTTATAATGAAAATATGAAATATCTAAATAATATACCCTGTGAGTTTCAAACCCAGTGCATAGTAAGGCCTTTTTTTTCATGTACCATGTTATCCCGAGTGAAGCCCAAAACACCTTGTTGGAGTTTTCACTTCTAGGTACATCTCTTCTAGAACCATGTCCACTTTGTGTACCCAGATAGGGTTGTATTTCATGGAATATCCATAAAATCTCTACATTACCGAATTTCGATGGGGTTCTTCTATAATTATCCCCAAATTATATTGTAGGGATATGAATCCCAAATCAATGTTTTTGGAATCTATTTCCAAGGCTATTGGTAAACTTCCTTTGATACCAAATTTAATGCCCCAATGCTAGTTTCCCAGAGCCAGTGAACTATTTTAATACATTGACATGATTACAAGGAATCGTGTCCCAAAAGGCCGATCATTTTAGCAGTCCTGGAAAAAATATTATATACATGAAAATTATATTATAAATTATAACATAAAATACCACATATATAATCCATTGAGAATGCCATTATTCTCCTAGATTAACCCTATATATCAATCATAAAACACCTTTTTATCATCTTGGGAAAATAAAACAAAGGGAAGGTGTGATCTCAGATGCTCAGTAAGGATAAAAATATAGTGGAAGCTATCACAAATAAGAACAATCTTTTATGAAATGATACAAAACTAAAACACAAGCCTTTTAAGAAATTATCTTCAACCTGATATGGGATGATGAATCAAATAATTCCATTTAAAATTCACATGGATATTCTACAAGTCGAATAATCATATTTATAATCAATAACTAATCTTATAATGAGATAATGCATAATGTGGGACATGTGAACCACTATGTCAAGGCTTTGTGCCAACACTATACACAAATATTCTATCAAATACTTAATCCAAGACACTAGTTTGTCTCATGAGACCTACCAATGAATTGAGAGGCAACATCAGGTCCCAAATATCAGTTACTAAGTCCAATGCAATCCCCATATGAAAAGTATGAAACGTAACATAAACATGTGTATTAAAAATTGCATAAGAAATGTAAACACTTTAACCGTAAACCATGAATGGTATTAAAATATAACATACAAAATTTAACATATCACAAAACCATCAATAAAATATGGAAGACTGTATCATAATAAATCAACTTCAATAAAGCATATAATCCAACAAACTATGTACACATAGATGAATATAATTTAATAAATTCATTAAAACTCTTTGAGGGAAATATCCCTTTTAAATTAAATCATTTAAATGACATGAAATTTTAAAATAATTTTTGTTAAAATGAATATTAAAGAATTATGTGGATACTTAAAAATGGTAAGGCGACATAAAAACAGAAAATAACCAGTCATTCTGTATAATTTAAACAAACATTCTTTCCTAAATTTTTCGAAATGGTCATAAAGTACCTCGTTTGAAAAATGACATAAAGATTCATTTAAAACATTTTATAAAAGTATAACATGGGTAAAAATGTTCTTAAACATCAATAGGGTTATATGAAAAAAAAATATTAAATAATTTCTAGAAACATGGACATGGATGATAATGATATCCCAGAAGATTCTTATGTATCAACAACCTCAAATAATAATGGGATTGTGAAATTAAACATTACCTTGTAATTTTCACTAATCCCAGGTAAGTTATCATCTAATATAATGGTTAAAAATAGTATTAAATTATACCAGGACCATATCCATATTTATAATATCATATAGGATTCATTTATAACATTATATTACCTATTTATAAATAATTTTCAATTTAAAGTAATTTTTTGGGTAAAAACCACTTTCTTTATCATGCATGTTTTGAGTTGTTATTTTTGATCATTTTAATTAGATATAATTTAATTAATTCCAAAATTTAAAACATTATTTATATATCATATATATTTTGTATATAAATATATATAATAGATAGATAAATAAAATAGAAAACATCGTTCATGGAGACAGTAGGCCGTACGTATGCATGAAAATTGTTTCTGTTATTATCATATTGAGTTGAAGTATGAATTGTACAGAAATAATATCATGTTATATATATTATTTACATCCACTATATTCAGCATTATAGCTATAAAAATAATGTGTACATGAAAAACAATTTACACCACAGCGTGGAGATAGTAATTCGTACAAACGCACGATTGGGGATATTGTTTTTCATTGGATGGGTAAAAAAAATGAATATGGTTGTACCATAATTATAATAGAATTTATGAATGTGGAAGGTGATGGATTTTTTAATTTATTATGGAAAAATAGGGAAAGAGAAAGTAGAGGAAGAAAATAACATTGAAAGATGTGACAGAACAATTACCTCTTTTCAGGTGTATCCATTGGATTAGCACAAAAAGACTCTATAGGATGGCTTTATGGCTACAGTGTGGCCTATATGACGATATGCGGGATGTTGGAAGAGGAAATATGTAGCGTTTGGACGAGACAAATGGTTTTTCAGGAGTGAATTAAAGAGAAGGAGATGTGTCCTTTTATATGAGGGGTGAGAGGCACTTTTGGATGATCTTGAATTATAAATTTATTATTAATTCATGTTCAGTTTCTAAGAGCTCAAAAGTGATTTAATTAAAGACTAATATTATTATGGATCTAAATAATCTCAAAAAATAGATTTTATACAAGTTTATGTCACAAATGAATCTTTATGATTTAGATTTAACCCTTAGTTAAATAGTTTAACTGTGACCATGTCTTCTTGTATTTTTACACTACATTGTTAATATAGTTATAATAAAATTAATAAAGAACCTAAAGTGGATCATTAATGAAATTTTTTATCACTATCTTTTTTATTTGTCTAATATTTATATTTTTTGGATTTTATAGTATTTAATAAAATGGTATTTATTTTAAAATCTCATTTATGTTAATTTTAACAAAATTTAAAAATTGATTTTTTGTTATTCATAAAAACTTGATTCCTTAAAACCAAATGAATTAACTCAAATATAAATTTTCATAGTCAACCAAAAAATTAGTGGATGATATCAAAACTTCCAAATTATATTTATTTTAATATTTATAATAACATTTATTTGAATATTTCATAAATAAGGTAATCACTTCATCATCATTATGTCATAAATAAATTTAATTATATAATATCTAAAAATAATAAATAAAAAAACATGATGTTGGAAATCATTTTTTCATTATAATGACTATTTATAATCTAAGATATTACATATACAATGCGATATTAAAATAATTTTAATTATAAGAGTCATGTTTATGATATTTATACCTTTACTTAAAATTAAATATTATAAATGTCTTAAAAACACTCAAGTGTCTTCCAATGATAGGACCCATCCCCTAGGGATCATCTTGTGACTACCCCAAGACCACCTTCCATAGGCCAGGGGACAGTGACTAGCACCGGAAATGTGAATCCATATAACAGGAAAGAAATTCCATTAAACTTATAGAAACACACAATCAAATAACACAATAAGAAGCAACCACAAAGTAAACTACTGTAGTAAAAAGTGTACTGAAAGTAAAATGGGATTTAATACAAGCCCAAATAGAAAGTAAAAATACTACTGAAATAGAAAAACAGCTTCTGGAACGTCCACAGAGGATCCTACCTGAAGGGTAGGTACATCTCTCGATTTACAGTCACTACGTCACATCGTGTCAAATGGTCCACCTATGACCACCGTCTAGTCCTGGCTCCCTCAGCCTCGATCAACATTTTTCATCGTATATACAAGAGCAAGATAGGTGCGGGAATAACCTATGTAGGGGTGAGTATAACAATACTTAGAAGGGACCCCGAGACCCCATAAGGTCTCCTAAAGTCCCATAATGAAATAACCATAGAGGTAACCCCACGAAAGTAAAAGACTCAACTCACAATAGGTATGTGACTTAAGTACATATGTATAGATGATTAGTCGAGAAGATTTCTCATCTAATTCTGTTGAGAGGCACCGTTGCTTACTATATGGGTCTAACCCACATAGGATCGATAAATAGTAACCCACACTGACCCTCACAGGATCAGACCAACAAAGGATTGGTATGCGCTAACCTAGACAGGATCACTAAGCACTAACCCACACAGGATCTGACCCGTAGAGGATTTGTGTTAATCCACAAAAGATCCCTAGGTACTAACATCCGTATGATCTGTCTCCAACCTCTGTCTCACAACCACCTACACGATTTCCACTCATAGTACGCCTGATTCTGTGAGTAATCACTTATCAAGCCATCAGTGGTACCTAAACCACCAAAAAGTTCCACAAATAAGTATCCCAAGGACCGCCGTGTCATAAGAGTTCCAACATGAGAGACGGAGTGTCCATCAGACGCTCGGTCTTTGAGTTGTAGGCATTTTAGTACAGAAGGACCAGTTGGATTTGGGTTCGATCCAACCGAGCCATACTCCATATTTGGAAAAAACTCATGTGGATTATACCAAAATGACCATCTCACTCAGAAAATCCCAGTTCCACATATGGTTTGCCTAATATATGTCTAGTTCACATGTTATGGCCCTTTAAGAAAAATTGGGTCTCGGTGGGTCTGGGTTCTGTTTGACCCGATCTGACCAACCCTGCCAGACCTGGCCTAGACTGTCCCAACCTGGTCCAGGTCTGACCCAGTTCGGGTCTGACCCAGCTGGGTAGGGCCGCATCGGCCTCAGCCTACTGGGCTACTGTCTGGCCCGGCCCACAGGGATGCACAGCTTGGCCCGCAACGACACATCCCACTGGGCTTGCGCGGCCCAACCCGTAGAGGTGGGGCGGGTGGGGCTTCCATGGCTCGGCTCGCACGGCCCGAGTCGAGGAGTCACGACCCATTCTTCTTGTGTGGACCAGCCCATGGGGGGGGGGGGGGGTCCTGCAGTGGGTTGCGGACCACCAGGGCAGGACCCGCCCTAACCGACACGGGGGGGGGGGGGGAGGTTCTTTGGTTCTTTTGAATGGTTGTATGGCTGTTCAGTTTCCTCTACAGTGGCGGTGCCACATGGCTACACATCATTCTCCACCAGATCCGTAGGGAGCGAGTCCTGCTGTCGCGACGTCGGTGCCTTGGCTACTCTAACGACACGTCATTGTGCGTCACTTCCTCCTCCTACGGTCGGTTGATGTTGGCCACTTCTTGTATCCATCGTGGATAAAAAGACACGACCATATTCTTTGTTAGTGCTTGTGGGCGCACCTCCCTCCCTTCCGTGGTTGGCCGGTGCCGGCCACTACTAGCCATCATTGTTAAAGAGCTGCGGCCCACATCTCCAGTGGTGCGCATCGGGGCACCACTGCCTTAGCCTTCTGGCGGTCTTCCGTAGGTCACCGGGTGAGCCCCTGTGACCTGTTTTTTCATCCGATCATGTCTACAGGCTCCCCAAGATGCCCTCTTCACCTCATATCCCTTAATTCCCTTCAACCTGAAATTTTGTCTGTGAAGAACACCTATATTAAATAAATATGTGTAGGGTCCATTTCTTTTTCATTTGGTCCTCCCCCTCGGCGTCAGCTTCATAACAAGAGGTAATCCCAATAAAATTCATCAAATCATGGAAATAAATCAATATTAAACCCCACCTTGTATATCCATTGTATAATGTTCACGATTGAAGTTTGGTCGGTGTTTTTCATTCCCATAACAAGCTTCCAACAACACTGCTTGAATGATGATCCTCCGACCTTTCTTGGTGGATCTATTCTTCACCGAAGGGTTCCTCCAATGTTCTCCCCTCCAGATCTCCTACGTCACCAACAATTTCAAAAATTCAACCAAGAGGAAAGGGGATATTACCACCATTAAAGGAGGTAGTTAATTAATTTAAAATTAAAGAACCTAATTAATTAAAGGGATTGGAAGTTACACATTTTTTGTAACCTGACATTTAATGCCGAACATTAAATGCTCAACCACCCTCTTGTGGTTCCTACCACAAGAAAATTAAAAGGATAGGTGGGAGGATATTTTTAAAATAAAATATAACTATTTTATTTAATCCTCCATGAATAACGCAAAAACCAACTTTTCCTCTTAACCCACTATGACCGAGGTTAAACTTCCCTTAAGCAAATCCCGATGCTTCGAGTTCAATGGTGCCGCAGATTTCAATTCTAAGCACCAGTTCAAAAGTTAGGATTTCCCACTCTCACATTTTCTGAAAGTACCTTAATGAAATATTAAAATTCCATTCCAGGTACACCAAACATTGGAATCAAATTCCATCAGATTTTATAGCCTCTGAATTGTTCCATATAATTTAGAAAATAGAAATCTGGGTCTTTACGTTCTCCCCACCTTAGTGCTTTTCATCCCCAAAAGACACAACATAGACTATGGAAACAAATGGGAGTACTAAGCATGAATCTGAGCCTCCCGCTCCCATGTACTCTCCTGGAGGTTCCCGTGCTACCAGTGAACACGCACCAAAGGTATCAATCATTCTCTAAGGACACACTTTTCTTGATCCTCAATCTCTACTAGAACCTCTGTGAACGTCTCCCCACCATCGATTTCCAGCTCCCCCAGTGGATGACATGGGATGGATCATCCACGTACCTCCTCAGCTGCGACACATGGAAAATGTCTTGCACTTGCTGCGTCTGTGGGGGAAGAGAGTGGCGATAGGCTACCTCTCTAACTATGCTGAGAACATGGAAAGGACTGATAAACCATGGAGATAGCTTGCTTTTCCGGCCAAATCCCCCCAAAACCTCATTGAGGTGAGACCCGTAGGAAGACATGATCTCTCTCCTAGAACTCCAAAGGTCTCTGTCTCCTATTAGCATAAGACTTCTGCCAACTCTATGCAGTTCTCATCCACTCCAGGATGATCTAAACCTTCTCAGTGGTAGCCCATACCTACTCTGGACCCATAAGTTCTAACCCCATATGTTTTTTCTAGCATAGAGGTGATCTGTAAGGTCGATCGTACAATGCCTCTAATGGTTCAATACTGATAGTGGAGTGAAAGCTGTTGTTGTAAGCGAAATCCTCCAAGGGAAGGTGATCCTCCCAACTGCTTCAAAAATCTAGGATGCAAGCACGAATCATGTCATTGAGTGTCTGTATGGTCCAATCTGTCTGACCATCCATCTGAGGATGAAAGGTGGTCCTCAAACATAGCTGAGGCCTGAATGCCTCCTACAATCCCTTCCACAATCAGGAAGTAAAACATGCATCATGATCATATACGATCATTGATGGAACCCCATGAATTTTTATAATCTCCTATACATAGAGGATTATCAATCCCTCTACTGATCCCTTCTCTCAAATATGTATGATGTAGGCCGACATGGTGATTCGGTTAATGATCTCCCAAATCAAATCTTGTCCCCTGGACATAAGTGGTAGCACCCTCACAATGTCCATGGAGAAACCATACCACTTCCACTATGGCACCTCTTGTGGTTGCGCTAAGCCTACTAGAACCTAATGCTCATCTTTCACTTGATAACAAGTGAGGTATTGTGAGACAAACACTACCACTGCATTCTTCATTACCAGCCACCAGTGTTGACACTGGAGATCCTGGTACTTCTTCACCACTCCAGGATGTACCGCCAATGGGGATGTTTGGAAATCCCTCAACACCTCCTCCCGTAGTGCCACCAGTACCATGGTGCATCCTCTAATGAAAATGAAATGCTCCCCACCTTGTGAAAATCCATATGGTTCCAGTTATTAGGATATCTGATTACGTCAAGCCTTTGTGTCATTGTCTCCAAGATGTACCTCCAGAACTCGCTGATGATGTGTTGGAGTGAGATTCATAGACTGGAGTTAATATTATCCATCTCTATAGACAATTTATATCTGTATTTTTTCTATATTCTCTTTCACCTCACATAGCGGTTGTAAACCTAACCTCCTATTGAGTGCACCTTCCACCACATTCCCCTTCTTTGGAGTGTAGACTATCTCGAATTCATAGTCCTATAGGAACTCACACAATCCTCGTTGTCTCAGGTTCATGTCCTTTTGAGAGAATATATATCTGAAAATATTCTGATTAGAGTAGACTGTAAAACATTCGCCCATCAAGTAATGTCCCCACATATTTAATGGGATGACCACTGCAACTAACTACATATCATGGGAAGTGTATTTTGGCTCATGTTACTCAGTAGTCGATAACTATAAGTGATCACTACTCTCTCCTACATCAGAATACATCCTAGTACAATCCCTGATGTGTTGTAGTATACTACATACCCAACGCCCTCTTCTAGTAGCCTCAAGACGGGGGAAATCCTTAGTCTCTACCTTAGCTTCTGAAAACTTTTCTAGCATCTCTCTATCCACACGATGGGTTATCCAATCTTCATCCAAGATGATAAGGGTGTCGCAACTCTATAATATTTTGGCATGAATCTCTATTAGTATCCATCCAACCCTAGAAAACTCCACACCTCGGTCACACTCTTGGGTGGCTCCCAAGAAAGCACACCTTCTATCTTCACTGGATCAACTTCAACTCCAGCCTCCGAGATAACGTGTCCTAGAAATTTAAGATCATGTATCCATAACTGGAACATTGATAGATTACCATAAATTTGGGGCTCTCAGAGTGTATCCATAATTATCTAAAGACGATAGGCATGCTCCTCATCCATCATTGAGAACACTAGTATATCATAAATGAAGGCCACCATGAAGTGATCGAGGTATGGCTGGATGATCCTGTTCATTAGTCCCATAAAACTTCTAGGGTGTTGGTCACCCTGAATGGCATAACCAAGAAATCATAGTGGTCATACCAAAATCTGAAGTTCATCTTCTAAACATCCTAATCTCATAAATGAAGCGGATGATAACCTGATCTGAGGTCTATCTTCGAAAACCAATGAGCTCCCTTCATCTGATCAAAGAGATCCTCAATCCTTGGAAGTGGATACTTGTTCATCACGATCACCTCGTTCAGGCACTGATAGTATGCACAGAGTCTCACACTCCCATCTACCTTCGTGGCGAACAAAATAGGGGCTTCCCATTGGTAAACACTAGGCCTTATGAACCCCTTCCATTGAAAGTCCTCCAGTAATACTCGTAACTCACGAAGCTCTGCAGGAGCCATCAGATATGCTAGTGTTTATATTATTGTCATCCTAGGGTACATGTAAATGTAGAAGTCCACTTATCTCTATGGAGGTAGTCCCGAAATACCATTAGAAAATACATCATTATACTAGCCCACCACTACAGGATAACTCTGACTCTCAACATCAACTGCTCCTAGGGTAAGGCTTTCCAATTGATGAGTGATTTTCTATACCATCCTCTATGTATGTACACCTTGTGCTGCAATAGTTCCCTTCTCACAGGTGAAGGAAAACCTTGTCCCATCCTCACAGACACACCACAATTTATGCCTAATGTTGTTGATCTGAGCATGGGCTGTGGATAAACAGTCCATACCCAAGATTTCATCAGAAGGCCTCAACGCCGCAATAAGAAGATCTCAGTAGAAGCTCTCACCTACTAGAGTAAGCTCACACTGCTAGCACTAGTGTGTGATCATTGAATCCCCTCCCGTAAGAGTCTCTAACCATAAGGATCGAGCTAATGGTTGCACTAGAATCTCCGAGATCCGAACAAGGGTCGTGGCAATTAAAGAGTGATTAGCACCAATGTCTATAAGTACTGCATATAAGGTGGAGTAGACATAGATCATACCTCAAATCATCTCCGGAGAACCATAGTCGTAGGCCTTAGCTGCCTGGATCTAAGATCGTCCATGTCCACCCACTCACTGTGGTCAGGGTGGACCACCTAATGGTTGTGGTGGTAGAACCTTGAATCACCACCCACCATCTGCTGCACTGTCATATCCTCTACCAGATCTCATGCCCTATAGACCTCCTCTCTCAAACCTTTACCTCTTCCTTTTCATTACCTCGATCGTCAGTTGGTCGTCTGTATGATGGGTCAGGTAGTCATGAGGCATGCGACTCTGCCCACCGCATGAGTAGCACTGGCAGCTCCTCATTTGTCCTCCTCTGTATCATGAGCCCCACATTACCAACCCTATATCACAAGATTGTCTAATAGAAGGTATGGCCCACTTAGTACCCTGAATCCTCCTACAACATGTTTCAGGTGACTCTGCGACTTAAAGATTGATGGTGTCTCTAGCTGTCAGTGCCTTCTCAGCTTGGAAGCTCTCTACCAAATGCGCTATCTCTAGCACCCCGGCTTGTGTGAGAATGCTGAGTGGTATCATCAATGCTCTAATTTCCCATTAGAGACCCTCCTCAAAGGTCTTAGTCCTAATGAAAGGGTCATGTACCATGTCAATGGAGTATTTTAAGAGATCAGTGAACCTCACCATGTACTGGGGCATAGTCATGCTGCCCTACTACATGAGCAGCTACAACTGTATACACACTAAACATAGAGTCGTTGTGATGAAATATGACCTAAAAAGGACCTCGAAGTCTACCTAGGTGAGGGTTTCATAGCTGTGTCACTGGAGTGTTAGACTCCACCATCTCCTATATTCCATCCAGAAGAGACTGGATGGTAGGATCACCATCAGATCAGCTGGTGTCTCTACTAGGTGAAAAACTATGGCCACAGCCTCCAACCATTCCTTAACCACCTGCAGATCCATGGCACCATGAAACCTCGGAGGCCTCTACTGCTGAAACTTGTGGAACGTGCTTAGTTGGCATGCACCCTCTATTGGTGGGGCTAGTGGAAACTACTTCCCAATAGGTAGTGGTGTTGATGGTACACCGCACGAAGATGTTAACACCATAAGAGGGCCCTGAACTGAGGCCTCATCGCTCAATGTGCCATCATCGTGTACTATCTAGAGAATCCTGGATTCATGTCTATGTGGCAGCATCCTGAAATAAAACAGGTGTTCCATGGTCAATAAGTTATACCTGGTGTGTTTACTCAAATAGGAAAACTTTTCAAAAACACATGCAATCAGTGTTTTCATGTGATGATTCACAAATTAGAATTCATGGTCATTGTGTTTCGATAACTTAGCCACTACACCAATAATGGATTCCGAAAAAATGAAAACCACACTCATAAAACTTAACAATATCTCCACATTAAAAAGATCAGAGTCCAAGTTCTTTGGTAGAACCAACTCTGATGATACCACATTGTCATGACCCGTCTCCCGGGCCCCGTGCAGTGACTACCCCAAGCCCGCCTTCCATAGGCATGGGGCTAGAAACTTGCACCGGAATGGTGTATCCTATAACAGGAAGGGATTTTCATTAAACATGTACAAAAAAACAATCCAAGAACACAATAAGAAGCAAGCATGAAGTAAGATACTATAGTAAAAAGTGTACTGAAGGTAAAAGGGGATGGAAGACAAGCCCAACTAGAAAGTACCAGTACAACTGAAAAAGAAACATATATCCTAGAACCTCCCCCGAGGATCCTACTGGAAGGGTAGGTACGGATCTTGATCAGTAGTCACTGCACCACATCACATCCATTGGTCCACCTCTGAGCACCGTTTATTCCTGGCTCCCTCAGCCTCAATCAATGTTTTTCTTCGTCTGCACAAGACATAGAAAAGTATAGACATAGCCCATGAAGGGTTGAGTATTACATAAATCAGTAGGGACCCTGAGTCCCCAGAAGTTCTCCTAGAGTTCCACAAAGGAAAAAACAAAAATGTAACACCATGAAGGTAACACCACGAAGGTAAAATACTTAGCTCAAAATAGGTATATTACTTTAGTACAGAAGTACATATGATTAGTCAAGAAGCCAGATCATATTATTTTGTTGAGAGGCACTACTGCTAACCATACGGGTCTGAACAACACTGAATCGATAGATACGAAACCCCGTTGACCCACACAGGATATAACCCACACAGGATCAGTATGGACAAAACCACATAGGATCGTTGAGTGCTGACCCACATAGGATCTTACACACATAGGAAAGGTGCTAATATACACATGATCTATATATACTAGACTCTATATGATATGTCTCCAACCTCTCCCTCACTAACAGCAATGGAATTTATGCTCATAGTATGCCTAATTTTGGGTGGATCATCTCCTTAATCCATTGGTCGTACCTCAACCACCACAAAGTTAAATGAATAAGTATCCCAAATGCATCCATGTTTTAAGTGGTCCAACATGATAGATGGCACATCCATCAGAAAATCGGTCTGTGAGTTTAGGCATTTTTGTGACGAGATCCTAGTTGGATTTGGGTTCGATACAACCAGGATGAATTCCAATGTTCTTCAAACCTCATTTGGATTATTCCAAAAGTACCATATTTATCCAAGGATCCCATCGTCGTAGACGGTTCGTCAAACAGACATCTAGTTCAAAAGTTATGGCACTTTTAAGAGAAACTGGGTCCGGGTGGGTCTGGGTCGGGTCCAACCTGGTCGGCCCGACCCGACGATATTTGGGTCCTGGTATTCCCCGGCTGGGCAGGACCATGGCGGGTTCGGACCGCATGGTCATGCTCTGGATCGACCTATAGGAAAATACGTCCCTACCAGCAAGGGCGCGGCCCGCTGGGCTCGTGCAACCCGGCCAGTGGAGGTGCAACACGTCAGGCTGACGTGGCCCCGACTGTGGAGGAACGACCCATTGCGCTCGTGCGGCCCACCAGGCTCACAGTGGACTGCTGGGCTCACGCGTCCCGCTTGAGTGAGGTATGAACTTCCCGACATGAGGGGGGGGGGATTCCCCCAGTTTTCTTGAACTGCTGAGCGGCCATTCAGTTTCTTCTACAATGGTGGTGCCGCATTGCGCCAACTCATTAATCACGGGACCCACAGGGAGTGGTTCCAACAACCACAACTGCTCCGGCATTGCGTCATTGCATGCCGTTGCCTCCTCCTATGGTCGTCTGATGTCAGCCTGTTATTGCATCCACCGCGGCTATAAAGTTGCGACCACCTTCTCTAGTAGTGCGTGTGGGAACGCCGCCCTCCATTCTACGGCTCGCTGGAATCAGCCACTGCTAGCCGCCATGACTAAAGAGCTACAACCTGCTTCTTGGGCAGCACTTGATGGCGCGCTGCCACCAATGCGGACAGTCGGTGACTGCTGCAACCTTAGCCTACCGGTGGTCCTCTATGGGTCACCGGGTGAGCTCTAGTGACCCATTTTTTCATATGGTCATGTCTACAGGCTCCTCCGGACACCCTCTTCGCCATATGACCCTTAGTTCTAGATTCTATTCAACCCAAAAAAATTTCCCTAAATAACTAATAGATTAAACAAAGTAGTAGAGGGTCTGGTCCATGTTCGTTTATCCATAGGCCTCCATGTTAGCTTGATGATAAGGGGGAATCATGCAAACATTCCTAAAATCTTTGAAACAAATCAAGATAAAACCCTACCTCATAAATTAGTTGGATATCATTCATGATTGAAGGTGGGTCGATGTTCATTGTTCCCACAACAAGATTCCAATGCGGTCGCTTGAACGATGAACCTACGACCTTGCTTGGTGGATCCATTCTTCCCAGAAGGATTCCTCCAATGTTCTCCTCCATAGATCTCCTCCATCGCCAATGATTTCAAAAATTCAACGAAGTGGAAATAGAAGCTTAGAACTATTAAAGGAGGTGATTCATTAATTTTAAATTAATGAACCTAATTAATTTAAGGTATTGGTGGTTACACATCTTGTGTAACTGTGCAATTAATTCCCAACATTAAATACCCGACCACCCTCTTGTGGTCCCCGCCACAAAAAAAAAATTAAAGGGATAGGTTGGCAGATATTTTTAAAATAAAATATATCTATTATATTTAATCCTAAAAAAAAAATGAAAAACCCAACTTCTCATCTTGACCAACTGCGTTCGAGTTTAAACCTCTCTTAAGTGAATCCTGGCGTTGCAAGTTCAACGTTGCCCTCAGATTTCAATTCTGAGCACCGGTTAAAAATTTAGGATTTCCCAACCGCATGTTTACTGAACGTACCTTAATGAAAGTTTAAAATTACATTTCGGGCACACCGGACATCGGAATCAAACGATGTAAGATTTCGTAGCCTTGGAATTGTTTCATACAATAAAAAACATTACATGGATATCTGGGTGTTTACATAAAAATGCCAAATATAAGCCCCATGGGATTTCTGGGTTATCTATTAATCTTCCAATATGGTTTGGACAAGTGTTATAGTAATTTTATATTATTATAATATTATTTTCACCCTAATTACCCTATTTACCTTTAACTGTGGTAAATAAAATTCAAATTTTACTATTCATACGAAAATATTTTGATCCGATTAGAACAAATTTTTCATCTTTATTTTAACCATGTATGTCAAATTTTTGAAATTTAATTCACAGATGCTGTGAAATTACATTTAATGATAATCTTCTAATGTGGCTAGAAGACAGGTAAAATGATGGTAAAAATGTTCAATTAAATTTTATATCTAATTATATAATAAAAATTACTTCAAAGACATAAATTGGACTAGTATATGTATTAATTATATATGTTTACTTTAATGTAAATTTTAATTATAATAATTATTTAAATGAAAAAGTGGATTTTTATCCAGAATTGAGTGTTTTTTACTATTCATCAAAAATTAAACATTTTCAGAAAAATACCAAAAAATTGCCCATGCTGTTTTGGACATTGAAAATTCCAAAATGATGCCTCTTTTGAAAAATCTTTTTTTTAAACTTTCAATATGTGGTTAATACAATTCAGAACAGCTTTTTTAATGGCTAGTTTGGTAGGTCATGGTGTGCTCGAACTCGGTGTTGCAAACCATGCATGCTATGGAATTTTTTAAAAGTAAGTGTATCATGGATGATTGGGGTGTTACATAAGTTGTCATTTAATGTACATCATTTCCCAAATATACTACAACTCTCAATATTTCGAGTCATATTATGTTTAATTTCATTGAATAAATCTTTTTTAAATGCCAAATAAAGAGTCGGGTTTTTATATGCCTCTTATATGATCTGCCTTGTATTATATCAATTAGATTCATGAAATTGGTTCCTATTTATTATGTATTAAAAATTTAATTTATAATTATATTTCCTAATTTTTTTCCCAATACCAAATTTATGGATATGATGACATATATTTCTCAAACAAAAATAATTAAAGGGTTTCTAGAGGTTTTTTTGTTTCCAAATATTATCCCATTGATTTAATAATTTAATATTTTCATGTGATTTCCCTATAGAAGTTATTTTTTAATGTTCTGGTAGGTTCTGATTGTAAATGTTATAATATAGAAATTGATAATTAACCTCAAAATGAAGCACACATATTGAATATTAATTTACAACAAGTAATTATATCCTCTCTAACTATATTTTTAATTAATAAACTTCCAAATACATTTTATAATCTTTTCATGTTTATAAATAATAAATTTAAAATATAGATACATTTTAATTTTTCTCATTAATTAAAATTTTTACATCCATTTATTATATATGTTAGTTTTAGAAGTTTTTCAATATCTGTGTTAAAGAGGATAATTTTACCATTAAATAATTTTTAACACCTTCTTACCAAAATATTAAGGTCATTTTTTCCATCTATATTTACCTGACATAAAGTTAATTCATTGATTCTAACAAAAAATGTATTTACATATAACATGATTTAACATATTATCCTACATTTACTTCTAGATCAAGGTGGTTATGGATTTCATAATCGTAATGTGTTTTCATAACATGGAAAAGTAATTTTTTTATAGTAGATTATTGGAATGTAATATATCATTTTATGTCATAAAATAATTTTTTAAGACTATTCAAATAAATAAACTCAACAATCATATGAAACACAAAGTCACGCATAACGTGATACATTCACATGAATTCACCAAAAATGTTATTAATTAAGAATGGATGGTACTCTCAATGAATAATAGAATTATGAATAATATTTCAATAGATGATTAGAATCCTCTTTGATATGTCATATTAATATTTGTATGTATGTATCAGAATGCGATTTAAAAATCATTATTACTTTGAATAATTCCTTGAACATTGAATCTAGAAAAAAATGTACATAGTTTTGAAATATTATTAGCTACCAAATGTAAAATATGTTAATCATACTTTTTTTAATTTTTTTAACTTATAATTAAAATCAAAATCATCCCAAATGGTTTAAAAAAAAACCAAAAATTGAAAAACAGAAAAAACAATTGATGTCAAAAAAAATGATTTATATAATATATAAAAGAATAATGCTGTTTCCTTAGTGAATTAAATTATATAATATATATTTATTAGATTTATAATATTAAAATAATCAATAATTTCATGTTTTTTCTCAACCAAATGGTTTCATTTGTATAACTTTTATAGAAGTGTGACATACACAACTGGTTTTTCAAATAGATATTTTGAATATTTCTTTATCGTGTATTCATTTATTAATGGAGGGTTCTTTTATCCTTTATAAATTATATATGTAAATCCTAAGGGTTAGAAATTGATATCAGAAATTTTTATTTTCCTACCAGAATGAGGTTCATTTTAAATGAGATTCATTATATAAATTCAAAGACACACTTATTATCATTGAGGAATGTCTTTTTATTAAATAAGTTTTCTATGTTCCAATCTAGTTCTATACTATTAAATTCTTGACTTATATAATGTTTCTATTATGATTTTAGTGTTATTCATGACCATGAATTTAATTTTAATTCATTCCTTTTAAAAATCAATGATCATATCCTTTTCATCCTTATAAGTTTAGTGTTCTATATCTATAGGCTGATTATAACTTTTTCCAAAGAAAAATTGGAATGTGACCATTCCAATATGAGTTTTGTAAAATTTATAACAAAAAATGTATTCTATTAATTTAGCACAATAAAATATGTTTATCTTTCCTTTTATATCCATAATTTCACAAAGTACTTACATTTGAAACTATATACATGCAATTTTTATATATATGATATAATATTGTTGTTTTATGGTTTATTCAAAACATACACATTATATATTAATGATCATACTGAAAAATAGTGATACATAATCAATTATGATAACTAAAGGGATTTTAAATTATTGAAATACAATATTCCTAATAAATTATTAAAAAAATAATTATTAGTTTTATGTTTCTTGAATTCATCCTATTTTTAAGCGTTATTTATAGCCAATAAGATATTAATATATTCAAATTTCAATGTAAATGGATGGAAAAAATCAATTCACCATAAATATATTATTTTATAGAAAATAATTTTTATACATTTCTCTTCCTTCTGAAATATTTCATGTTAACATAAATTACCAAAAATTTTGACAAAAAATTCATTGGATTCATTAAACATTGTTGCCTATAATATTATAGTCTGTAATACATTTTTGGTTATTTGATGTCCAAAATGTCCTCTATATGATATTGTTTGTAAAAATTTTAGAATAGATGGTATATAAAATTTATGTAATAATCATACAATTATTTATCCATTTCATATTTTTTAATAATATGTATCATAAAAAATGAAAACCAAAAATACATTATATATCATGTAATTTTAATTGGTTAAATATGAGGGAACCATATAGGTAACACAAAAACATATCATATTTTCAAATCTTGATATATATCCTTCAAAAATATTAATTCAATTTCATTTAAGGAATTTATTAAGATATTATTTGTATCTAATTTCTACTACTTCCACATGAACTAAAATTATCCAATGACCAACCAATTGATTTTTAGTTTTCTTATTGTCTTTATATGAGAAAAATCATATAAAAAACTTCCTAATCACTATCCATGAAAGTATATAAAACTAATTAGTGTCTAAGAGTACTTGGGTATGTATTATGATATCTAGAAAATATAACTAATGAATATTTACTGGAATATTTTTTCAATTCTTTATGAATGGAGTAATAATACTACACAGTTTGGGTATTCACTTAGTTGTTCATATTTAATCTCCTAGTTAAGTAGTTATGATGGATGGTATGGTAATTAGACACATCAATTCATAAAATTCAATCCACCTTTATTTTATAATCTACCGTAAATACCCTATACGAAAAGGTTCAATAATGACATGTGAATGTTTTATAAACTTGGTCCTCATGTTAAATGGTTTAAATTAAATATCCCCAATATCCATCTAAAATATAGTAATGTGGTTTCCCTAAAAGTATTTCGGTCATTGTGTAAATAAAATTTATAAAAAATGATATTTTATTATGGAATGATATAGTTTTCTATAGTCAAAATATTATTTATATTTATTTTTTATTATAAAAGTGATTAATTCGTTGTTTTTATTTCTTTCTAAGGACTTGCTATTTTTTTGGGTACTATATGAATATGATGACCCACTAAGATTAAAAAACATCCATAAATGATTTAATCCTCAAACAATTGTTCAATTTCATTTCAAGATAATGAATTTAAATCATTTTCAAGTGAAATTTTTTATAGTTTACAAGGTTCATTTTTGAATTCTTCTTTTCTTTTTATAATGAGTCTGATTTTATATTTACATATTGTTGAAGTGTAATTTTTTTCATATTGTTTTCAAAATATATCCCAGAAAGAGAACGTAGGATCCCTCATCAACATCCAATATCTTTTCTTAAAAGTTTAATAATATTTTAATATTGATAAGTGGGTATGTCTAAAAATAATTTCCAGAATCATTCTATATTCCATAATAAATTAATAAATACTCCTTGATTTTTTTTAATTATATAATTTGTGGTTGTATTAATTATTGTAATATTTTTTTTACTTAATTCATTAGTGTATATTTCCTTAATGATATATTAATTATAAATATCATTATTGTATAATAAATAAATTTAAATTATTAGTGAAATCATAAGTAAACTATGAAATATAAATTATCATTGAATTTTCATGTTTATCCTATTTATTGTTAATGAAATTATCTAATATAATTTTTTACTTGAATGTAACATGGATTCAATGAAACTATTTTATCAATAAGTATTATATTTAAAAAAGTTTTACTCTATAAAAATCACAATAATTCCTATGAATTTTTTCTGGAATAAAATAAATTACTATGAACTAAGTTACATTTTAATGTACATTAATTGAATTTTCTATTTTATGGAATTTCCCCCCACCATGAGGGGTGACTCATCTAGTTCTATATATTCTTCCATGATGAGCACGTAAAAGTAATATGTGATGATCTAATTGTTCACCATAAAAATATAACAGAACTCTAGTTGAGAAAAAATAGATCTATTTTATCATTATACAACCATTATTGGTTTTTTATGCTATTCAATATGATAAATTTAAAGGATTAAAGAAGAATATAATTATTAGAGTCTCCTAAATCAAAATATATATTTTTGGAAAAATTACAACTAATTTAGGAATAAATAATGTTTTTCCAATATACATGAATTTGGAAGGGACTTATTTCTAGATTAATACGGAAATATATATCCCTAAAATCATTATTTACTTAAATTTATGTTTCCTTTTAATAATATATTGTTTCTTGGGTAATATAGATTCTTTGGGAATCATTTTAGGGGATTGAATAAGACCAAGTAAGATTAGAATGTATCTACCTAGAACCCAGTAATCCAGAGTTAGTGTCTAAACTATTACATTGGAATAAGATATATTTCATTCTACAAAAACGGACCAAATAGACTAGTATTCTTTGTAATATATATATATGATTTCCATATTATATATCAACTAAATATAATGAAAATATTTTTTTATATAATAAAAAATTTCCAACTAAAATATCCTTATTTATCAATCATAGTACATTTGATGGATTCATGGGAAAGTGAAACAAATTTCGTTGAGCTCAAATATTGTTTAAGCATTATGTACAGTGGAATATATAATGAATAAATAAGAATAATAAACCTATAATGTAAAATAAAAGAACAATCCTTCCAATTAAATTAAATTAAATTTATAATCAATATTGTATATTAAATTAATGAAAATACATACCATTTAATCAATATCATGAAAATTATAAAAGTACAATGAATTATTAATATAGAAATGTAAATATTTAAAAAATATTCCATTTAATCAGTAAACTAAGAATTAAATGAGTCCTAATATAATACAAATATGAAAATATCACGAATAATAATATCTGAATTCTTTATGAAGGAAATTCTTCATTATAAGATTTATTATTCTGTAGATCATATTACCTATACCATAAAGACACTTCTAAAGATGGTTTAATACCTCATGAAGAAACCATTATAATTATTTCTTTATTATTATCCAAACGAATATACTAATGTAGTGAAATGATATATTTTACACCAAATAATCAATATTTAAATGTCTAAAGCATTCCTTATATATCCAATAATTAATTTATTTCCTTATCAATATGATTTATCATTGAATATACAGATTGAGTTAATAATTCATATTTGTAACCATTTCTCTAGATAAATTAATAAATCATAATGTGAAATACCATATTTAAAAAATGATATACTTTTTTATGAAATAAACATATAAATGATATATAATATGGATATTCAGGGGAAATTTGAAGTCCAATGATCACATAATAGTGAATATTTCAAGGGAATGTTAATAAAAATAGAAATAAATAAGGAAAGCGAATTCCAATACATAACTTGGTCAAAATTATACAAAACCCCTCATAGAAAGAATATTGATGATATTAATACATTATACCCCTATGATACCATAAGTTTTATAAGGGTTGTTTTCTTTGATAAATAGAAATTACATTAAATGATTCTATAAAACATTCCTTAGAGAAATAACCATTACACATTAAAAATAACCTCTAAAATTAATATTTTGGAAACAAATTTGTAATAATTTTTCTTTAAAAATATCAACTGAACCTCATACAATAATCATAAAAAATAATGGAGTGGTTATTATGAATTTAAATTCCATTAATCTCATACATCATAAAATAATGATTCTATTCACTTTATTGGTCAAGGGAAAATATTTATTGTTTTGAAAACTACATGATGATTCATTTTATTTTTAAAAAAATTTAAAATTGAGTAAACAATATATTTAATAAATAATTTTTAAAATCATATTTTTTTAAATCATTTTTAGAAAACATGGTATTAGAAATAAATGGTTTTCTGATCAAAGAGGGAAATAATATTAGATTTTCTAAAAACAATTCCATTTATAATAAGTAAAAAAATAGTGGAAAATGGTACTATAAATTTAAAATTCCTTGATGATTAAAATATAATAATATTGAATGAGTTCATTATATAACGTTCAAATTATTTACTTCATCTGAAATTCATGAATAAATAATCTCGATTAGAATGAGATTGTGAAATAAACCATTACAATATTCATTACATTAATGTAAAAAATAATCCATGAATAGATTAGGGGTATAGACTATTATTCCACAAAATTCAAGTGTAAATATAAAATATTATGATTAATAGTTAATAATCACATAATCTTAGAATTTAAAACATTAATAATAAGTAATGTAACCCAACCAATATAAATTGATTTATGAAATTCATTAACTGCTAAAACATTTTATATCAAATCCACTTGGTTAAAATAATTAAAATTTCCAATTATATAACAAGATATATTATGGAGTGAATATATTACATTTTAAATTTCAATTATATAAACCAAATAAAATTCATTAGGAGCATAACATTACAATATTCCTCAGAGAAGGGAAGTTGATAGGAAGTCCCTTACAATGAGTATGACTCATCATGGACATTCCTTATCTTCTTAAATAATAACCATAAAGTAATTTTTTAATATATTTAGAATATTTAACAAATTTTTATTGATTTTATTTCATTTATTACCATTTTATATACTTTTATATAGTCAATGACATTTATGCCTGGTATTTTGATGATATTTGACCTATGTGTTAAAAATGACATCGGTAGGTTGAATATTTGTCCAAGAGGACATTATTAAAAAATATACAGAATAATAATATTTAAATATTTATCATATTTATTCATCAATTATACTTATAAGTCCAATCATGAATTTTTTTATAAATAAAGTACTTTACAGTCATGGATATTATAGGTCATATGTACATGCGAGTAATGTTTCAATTTTTTAATTATCATTATAAAAATGATGTAAGTAAAAAATTATAATAATATAGTTGTAATAATATAATAAATATTAAATTTTTTAATATTATTATATATATCACCCATGTGGTTTGTTAATGAAAATAGAGTCACATCATTTCATGAAGGTGGTAGTCCACATGTACAGAAATGATTTTATCATCTTTTAGTTACTGAAAAGTTATGGAATAAAATGATATAGTGTTTTTATGAATAATGAATATTTCATTAATATAATAATTATGTGATTTATTCCAGTTATATTGGTTAAATGTATCTTTCTTACCACCTATTTAATTAGTTAAAAAATGGATCACATAGCTTTGCGAGATGATAGTCCTCCACACACACGAGCAATGTTATCATATACTCTATGAAATGAAAATTTAAAAAAAAAACTTTAATATGATTTAATGACTCAAAATATATAATTATGTAATAAATATTATATGTGTTTATATACCTTAGATCCATTATCATACCCACCTGTGAGAGAGGTTGATGAAAGACGTGTCACATCAGTTTGTGAGGCGAAAACCCGCCATAGAATTGAGTTATGTTATAATTCTAATTTTAGGCATAATTATTAGGATATAAGTAATTAAAATAAAACAATATAATCAAATTATATGGGAGGAATTTTATTATATAACCAAAAACATAATAATTTATTAATGTGGTGGAAGAAAAAATAAGAGTTTAAAAAGTTATGAATTTTACCTCCTCTCTCATCACCTCTTTAAGATTATACCAAAAGTATTTATAAAATTTATTTTAAAAAAATATTCAAAGATGAGATTATGTAATTTATGAATTTATTTTTTATGTTATTGGATTAACAAAATGTTTTCTAATTTTTGAATAAGATAAGAGACTGAGTTTCCTTTTAAAAGTGGGGTGAGTGTCGTACTTGTAATTTGTGAATAGGAAACTGTATACCAATATTTTTCACCTTATAAATAAGTGAAAACAATTTATTATGGTCCTTAAGACGTGATAAGTTTTATATATTCCCATAAATTATATTTCAGAAAATAAATTAAGTCATTTTATGATTTATCATTTTAGTTTAACCCCTTAATTAACACATTTTTTTACCATAAATGTGCTAATTAATCATTAATATTTTCACTATTTATTTTTTTCAAATATTAATATGGAATTATTATTAAAAAAAATTATTATTAAAAATATGGAATCCATATTTATAAATTAAATTCAATGATGTGTAAAAATTTAATGTAAAACCAAACTCACACAGGTGACAAATAAACAGTTTTTCATGAAGAAAACTCCCTTAAGATTAGAATATTTTAATATTAAATTTATACCAATGACCAAATTTTTATTTATTATAATACAAAGTAAATAATTAAACATTAAAACCAATTTACATAGTATTTAAAAATGTCAATAATTTAAATGAAAATTTGATTTTCAAATAAAAATCAGTATTTTTACTATTCATCGAAAAATGATGTTTTTTACAATAATAGATAAATGTATCCCTTTTATAATTATGATATATGAATTAAAAAATTATTTTCATACCATAAGATTTTATTTCTAAATGTTTTGGAAATTAATTTTATCATAATAGTTCAAGAAGAAACAATACTATTTTCTTTAATAAAATAGTTATTCTGTAAACATTTAGTTTCGATTTTAAACGATTTCGATTATATTTATAATAATTATAAACCTAGTTAATTTATTATAAAATTTTATATTATATATAATTGTATCAATTTTCTTGTTAGTATTCATGCTCTATAATTTAATGTCTAGGTTATAAAGTAATACTATATTACTATCCATTTAGACACTCGAGTTCATGTTCATCAAGCTATCAACGAAATGAAACATAAATAAATATATTTCTAGGGTTTTTTAATATTGGTATTTAATGTCATAGGTTATATCATAAATATTAATATTTTATAATTTCTTAGTGTTACATTTTCCCAACCTTGAAATTATTTTCTCCTCACAATTTGATTTTTTTATCTGAAATCTAGGGTTTGGAATTTTAAATTTCAACTATCTCAAAACAGAAATTGTAAAAGGGATTAATAAAATATCTGCATAATAATATTTAAATTCAATTATAATGTCATTAAGTAGTAAAAAATAACAATATTTATATGTATGATAAATTAGAGGCCTTTGAAGATATAATGAATCAAGAAACACATAATTAATTATATAGAGTGATATCACTCATTGACAAAAAAAAGTGAATAATTATTGGATACTCAAGGACATAAAAACTAGTACTTTTTAATGTTTTCTTACACTATTTCATTCATCCGATGAAACCTTATTAGGAAAAAATTTTGGTTTCCATATCATTTTTCAAATGATGAGAAATTCTTTTACTGTCATAGAGTACAAGGAAATATACTTGATAAATTTCTCAATCAATATCACAATTTCATAATTTTTTTTGTTATTCTATCAATTTCCGATTCAATCATTACACAATGAAATGAATATAAAAAAATGAATTTTTGTTCTTAAATCATTAAAATTATCTTTTATTGGATCATAAGTTACATAAAATATTGAAAATCCAATCCATTTGACATTAATTTTTATAAAAAACTGATATGGTTAGAAAAAGATATGCAATATAATATATAAATCATTAAACCTCAAAAAATAGTTATATTCATCATTAATATATTTTAATCTATTTTCTATGTAATAATAATGACCTATTAACAATAATATCACGTAGGCTAGTAGTAGTTTTTAAACCCTTACCATCTTTTAGTTATGGGTTCAAGCCCCATAGCCTTTTCGGATGCAACATGTTGTCCATATTCCCAAATTATATTAATATACTTCCTTAGAAATTCATAAGTTTCCATAGTTTCTAATTACCTAAAACCCAAATATATTATAAACCTTAATGTATGTTATTACCATTAAGAGTGTTCCCAAAAAATTCAAGGAAATTATTCTATAAAATGTTTTTCCCTGAAACGTATACTAATCCAACGGGTTATATTCCCAAAATTAATTTCCCTAAATAAATGTAATTATGTACTATTGTAATCATAAAAAATTTCATGTAGGGGTTTTTAAGAATATTAAGATATGATCGAACTTAAACTCAAAAAAAGATGATGGTATCCATAACTCTTATGTTAATGAAGACATACATGATTATACAATTTAACAGAATCATCAAATGATTCAAGATTTTTATTAACAAAATTCCTTGGGTAAAAATAATTCATTAATATAATTCTAATGAACCATTAAATACATCAACTATTTTATTTCATCATAGTACATTCGTTGGATATGTAGTTAACCATTATAAGAGTTAATTGACTCATATAATTCTCAAGTACCCAATATTGAAGATAAAAAACTATAAATGGATCTCTATGATGAGATTTGTTTCCTTATCTAATATTCTTCAATTTTCCTTGAAAATTCATTTCATTATTCCCTTCTATTCTTCAAATAAATCATTATCATATTCCCTTGAGACACATTCATAGGTCTCTATTTCAATATTTATCAAATAATGGAAATTGATACATATTTTATCTATGGTATCCACCACTCAATATCTTATAAATATCCATCAATATTTTCATTAGGAGACTGAGAGTTGGTTAAGGTAGAGGTTGTTAATCATATTTCAGGATAACTAGTTAGTAATAATCACAACATCATTGACTCATTTCAATATTTAATTTGGTTTCTCCTATTTACCACATTTTATTTCATATTCAATGTTAACATAATTAAACCAGGTTATAAAAATTGAATATACCAAAAAAAAATTCATAGTTTGTGAAAAAAACATAGTATAAGAAAATCCATATAGTCATTTATAGGATTTTAATATCATGTCACCTATGTTTGGTCATTTGTCATTAATATTTATCTTATATTCAATTATGATATATATTATTATAATAAAATGTGAATTATAATAAATAAATCACGAATGATTGTCAAACCTAGTGCACAATAAGATCCATTATCGTGGACTAGGTGACGATCAAGATAATCCCAATACACACTTTTTAGATTTATTACACCTAAGTATAACTATTCCAGTACCGTATCCAGTTTTAGTGTCTATAAATGAATTTATTTCTAATAAAAATTACATAATCTCTCCCTGACCAAATCATTCATATTTCATCATATACAAATAATCAAATTCTATCATAGGGTTATGATACATATTATATGTTTCTAAAATATAGTTCTCATGGTTTCTACTAATTTTCATTTCATTCATAATATAACAACCTAACCCTATTAATATGATTTGGTAGTCTACTTTATTACATTGGCATTAGATATAAGGAATCACATATTTAATGACTGATTAGTTTACTTGTCTTGGTAAACTTGATTCCATAATGATTTCAATATTACATTTGAAAATACATATTATGACATATATTTTTTACCAATAAAACTCTTCCCTATAGAATATATTTTAATATAAATTATCATACATATCATATATTCTTGTGAAAGGAAATAAAATTTGGGAAGGATAAAATTATTATTAAAGATGAAATACATTAAAATCTATCATAAATCAATAAGTATATTCAATATTGAAATGTAAATTATAGAAAAAACATTTTATTTAAATAACTTCCCTCTCAAAATAAATATAAAAATGTTAATAACTAAAAAAACATTCTATTTAATTAATGTCTTTAATATCATAACTAGGTCGGAAAAAATTAATATGGAAAGTTAAATAGTTGAAGAAAAACATACCGATTAGTCAATAAAATGGGATTGAAATGCATCCAGAAATAATATCATGACAAAAAAATAGATTCTAATAATTGAATTATAGATGATGTAAATGATTAACTATTGGACATTATTTTATCAAGTACATTATACCTTTACTATTAATACCTTTC
Organism: Viscum album; assembly: GCA_963277665.1. NCBI lineage: Eukaryota > Viridiplantae > Streptophyta > Magnoliopsida > Santalales > Viscaceae > Viscum > Viscum album. The sequence goes on along the minus strand of OY728119.1, from coordinate 483,374,684 downwards.
AGAAGATGCTGAAAAACAAATCATAGAAAACTGTTAAATGATATTGTTGGTGCCAAAAATATTTGTGGAGGAAATGGACATAGAGAGAATGACAAATCCATAGGGTCTACCTTGTGAAGAACCATCAGGGATGCCATTAACACCATGACCAGTGTAAAGAGGACCCCTTCTCAGCTATTGCGAAGCAACGAGGCGAGATGCTCTGTGATCCTCCTGACATTTGTGATGCCGCTGTGAAGCAATGAGGCGAGAGGCTCCGGGATCTACCTGATGTTAGAAAATTCGTCTAAAATAAAAGAGGCGAGAGGCTCCACAATCTGCCTGATGTTTGAAAATCCACCATGAGGCAAAGAGGCTTGAGGCTCCATGATTCACCTAATGTTTTTTAAGGCTCCTCAGAGCGAGGAGGAGAGTGGCTTCACGGTTACGAAAAAGTGCCATGTAGCACTGCACTGAGCGATCCATGCCTCATGGGGCCTGTTACCTATAAATACCGATATCCCCTTGAGCCTAGAAGACAGATCTAACAACCTTTCTCCTTCTCCTCCCTCAAATTGGGATTCAATTTCTTCTCTACAAAAAAGGAGGACATCAAGGTACTTGATCATGGTGATGTGTCTTTCCATTGGCTTAAATTCAACCCCACTTCAAGGAAGGATTCCCTTCGTAGATCCTGTGGGCCTTCGAAAAGGAAGGGGATCCCCAAGGGGACACAGTTATTCATAGATCACTCATGATTTGAGAAGTACCATCTATTCACATGTACACCCTATGCTAAGTTAGGGTCATTGTGCTTCACGAAGTACATTGCTGCGTAGTGCTACGCTTCACAGTGCACCCATGCTTCATGAAGCCCAACTTCATGAATGACTCTCCACTTTGAGAAGAACTATCCATTTTCACATGTTCCATATTCCTAGGCTAGGCCACCACACTTCGCAGATAATACCCCTTCACGAAGCCCCTCCACAACATGGATCTCCAGAGCTTCGCGATGCCTCTTCATGGGAACCCCTTTGCTCTACAAACCCTTTTCTCGTACAACCCACCAGGTTCATACGAAGTGATTTAAAGGTCTCTTGGGTGGTGCTTCATGTTTCATTTTGTAACATCATGATTCTTCGCAGAAGAATGGTAATAACTATTGCTTCTTCACATATCCATGCTAACGTGGGCCCCTTAATGGATCACTCCACACCACCCCCTCACCATGGAATTATTGTTGCCTTCCCTTCCCCAAGGGTGGATAGGTATCTTTTATATAAGTCCTAGTGGTGTAGAGTGATCCCGTATCATATGAGCTGCAGGATGTTAAAATTCCAAGAACCATCATCCTCAGCACATGACATTAAATGGTGACCTTACCCTATAAACTTTACGCAGGGTGACCCATCTCGAACATTATCTGTGCTCACTCGTCTCCACGAGAGTGAGATCTTCCTCACATAGAATGAGTTCTTCTTTTTTGGAGAAGAACCTATCCATCGGGAAGGGAAACCACCTTGGTGTAATCCCCTAGACTATCATGCAGATGGTAGCACCCCTTCTTGACCTCTCTTCTTCAGTGCCAAAGACCAAAGGAGACATGGGCACGAAGACCATCGTTATGTCGTCCCTCTTCCATTGGGGTTTGTCGCTACCCGGGCCTCCATCCTGAAGTACTTCCAAATCTTCATCTCCCTAGGCTTCTAACCATACATAATCCCCTATTTCTTCTTTGGGTTACTAAGTACATATAATCCCCACCCCACTTCCCACAGATGCACCTTTTACGATGTTATCATTAGGTCTTTTCATCCTCTTGTTTCTCACACCTAAAATGACTCATGTGTTCTTAGAGTAAGCATCAACCATGAAATCCTCCCTGGGCCACCATAGCTTGTAATCCTCAAAAAACATCTTGAATTATGTTGAATTTTTTCCTTTGCAAGGCAAGGTACGCAGGAAACCTCCCAAAGGTTCAAGCCCAACACCTATTGGTCCGGACCCCCTCTACGTCAGTTCACCAACACCTCTCCTAAACCATGTGGACTTTGATTCTTACAAATGAAAGGTACGTATGAAGCCTCCCTAAGCTTCATGCCCAACAACCATCAGTCCCGACCACTACACATTGGTCCACCCTTGTCCTCCATGATGTTAAATTGTACGACAATTTTTTTCCCACAAGTTGTTAAACTGTACCCATTATAACTACTTGGGTTTCGATCCTTATCTCCTAGACAAGGTACGCATGAAGCCTCTCGAATTTCTAACCCAAAATGGTGGTAATCCATTTTATTCCCCAATCGTTGGTAAGTCATCTTGTTTCCCAACTGACGGTATGTTTTTGTGTACCACACTCGAAGGTAAGCCGTTGTCAACCCCATCCAGCGGTATTCCATTGCGTTTCCCACTCGATGATAATCTATTGTAGTTTCCTGTTTTGGGACCCATATTTCTTGTATGTCCCTTGAGCGTCAGACAAACCTCAGGCTGCTAACCACGTGTAAGCCCAAGCAAGTCATCGGGTTATTTTCTTATGTGTACATAGTTATTATTTTCCTCCATCTAAAACTACATATAAATTGATTCCCTACCACAAAGATACATAGGAAGACTCCCCGCGGTTCAGTACCATCACTCATGTCCCATCCTGGCCATTCCCTCTAGCTTTTTTGTTTCAGGAAGGTCATTCCCTAGAAGGTTCCTCTTCCTTGGGGTCCCATCCATACAGTTTGCCTCTTTAGGTGTCCCATCGCCTCACTAAATTATACAGACTTTGATTCCCTACAATGGGGATACGTAGTATGTATTTTCAAGGCTCATGCCCAACACCACTATCATCCTCACATCATTCCCATATAATTATCCCCCCCACTTCATTCAACTCTTCATCATCCATCTTGGTTCATACCCAAGCCACCACATCCTGATGACATCATGTTACCAACTTTCTCTTTTCTCTTAGTAGCAATAGGGTAACTTACCACTCATTAGTCCCAGCATCGGTGTTCCCTATATGGGGTTGTGCCCACCTGATCTACTCCCACTGGTGTTATGATCAGTCTGATCCATCTTCGCTAAACATTAAAATCATGGCATTGCTTGTGTTAAACATGGGGTGATGAGGAAAACCTCAGAGACATTCCTAAGGTATGTAATTCCTCACATTCGACAAGACATTCCTCGCGCTTCCATTCCCTCGAAAATCCCTATCATAAGGTGATGAAACCTAGTTGAGCTAGAGTTCTAGTGTCCAGACACACCAGTGATATCCAATGTGACTACTCCCCTATCTGAAGGTTGCTGCCCTAACCAAAACCCTTAGAATGTCTTAATTGAACAAGTTTAATTAACCCATGTCCATGAATACATGGAACTAGGAAGAGTTCCATAAACAACATATAAAGACTATAAGGGAGACCCAGATTATGTAACGAGTTCCGAAAATAAATCTATAGAAGGAGGAACTGAGATCCCATTATCCCATTTTGATCAAGTAGAAAACTTCACTGAATATGTGATGAATGTCACCCGCTTATGGAAATCAGGAATTCAGGGAAATAGTAATGTTTCCTCCCATAGATTTATGTGGGCCCAGAAGAAAGCATCAGAAACATAAAGGGTGAAACAAAAATGAATTTCATATCCTCAATATAGAAATTAGTACCGTTAGAGACATCAATGGACTTGTGTGTCACTAGATCCAATTATCTAGTGTCAGGTCCCCCAATAAAATAGTGGGCCTTGCGTGAAACTCACCAAAATATGGGGTAGTTGAATGTTGGATATCTCAGTCTATGATGTTGTCAGCGTGGATCCTTATTACCTACCATGGAAGATGGAATGGTGATGGGGAACTGGACGATGATTTCATTCTTGTAACACTAATAGTTTAATCTCTCTTCCATCCAGGACCTAGGTTTCCATATAAAGAAATAGATCACCATCCTCATATCGATGTATGGCCAGGGGAAACAACATCACTGAAATCCCATGTGGACACATTTCACCCATGGTACCCTCCACATCCATAGCTGTTGGGTGCCTATGCCGCATCTCCCCTTCTAAGTTCATTTAGGGAAGGGTGATAAATGAACTCGTCTGATGATATAAGGAGGAGGGGATCATCCCAACTAGAGACATGGACTAACAGGATCTAGAGGCATCTGCACCTTCTCTCCACCACCACCCTAAGGGCTATGCAGGGAGTCTCTACTCCCCACTCCGACTCACAACTACTTTGGGAGCCTCTCCTCGAAACGCTTCAATAACTCCCTCCCATACGCTGATGAGGTAAGAGATGTCTGAGACAACCCATCCGAGATCTCGTTCTAGGGGATCCCAAGAGGTTCCTACACCTGGATACACCAGCACCGCCACTCGGCCCCATGAGCTAAGGAACAAGTAAGCTATGCGCCTACACCACCATCCCCAGTCTGGTTGACCCGACCCAAGTGTCGGGCACAGGCTGGGGGGTGGAACATGATGAGGGGCATCAACGTCAATGAATACCATTTCCCATGCCACCACTGATGTATACCATCAGTCCCATGTCAATGTCGGGCAGGGGAATATAGACCCCCATCACAAATCGAGGCCCCAACTACCACATGGGTTTCTTGGGTCGACTCTCTTGGTCGTCGATATAGGTGATGCCTTTTGCGGGCCTACTTGTGGAAATGATACCTGATACATAGGTCCTCTCCATACCATAACTAAAGAGATCACGGGTTAATTACACTCCCATGTTGGGCGTAGAGGTCCTCTCCATGACACTATTAATTAAAATGAGGGTCTTCCCTAGTATAGTGACGCTCCAAACAGAAGCCTCCTTTTCACCCAAGACCTCGGGTGTGGATCCATTCCTCTTGTCATAGGTATCCCATGTTCTGATGTTACATGTTAGGTCAACCTTTAGTGTGGGGGTATTACCCATGGCCTTATAGCCGATGATGAAAGTCCTCCTCATCCCAGAAACTAGAGAAGAAGAGGATTGTCTCCCTTCATAGAAACCTAGCTTATAGGTCCTACCCATTCCCCCACCAGCTTCAGCGGAGGTCCTACCTGCTCCAACATGTCCCACGTGGATTCCCTCCATGCATCAATCAGTGGATACAAAAGCCCTCCCGATATTCCATTTTAAATCTATTAGGGTGCTCCTCGCACCCTGGTTCACTCAGGAGGAAGCCTTCTCCACCCCAGCACCAGTTCGGCTGAAGGACCTTCCCGATCCATAAATCTACCTATCCCGAAGGGCCTTACTGGGGATGGAGGATGGTTCATTTCCACCATAAAAATAATTCTAGTAAGATTCAAACCATGATTTAACTCATCTTCTTCTCATATTCCGAATAATAATATGATTCAGCAATGTTACCCTCTCCACGATCCCATGTGACAAGGGATGGGGTAGGGATACGGGATATCATCCTTATACTTACGGAATGTGTGGTCCACCAGATCCCTAACTCCCTCCACAGATACATCCAAGAGGAATAATATTTGGCATCTACCTAGGTTCTGCCCACGCAATCACCACCATCATCACCAGAAGCACTTTCCACCTCAACCAGAGATTGCAGAGAGTTGTTTTGTGGATCAATGGTGAATGAGAAATAGCTTGGTCTACTGCCAGGAGCCATAGTCCCTAAACTAGGAACTATTGTAACTGGACCATCTTATCTCGATGTGGTGACTATGTCACTGCATTCATAGAAGGGTATCCCAAGATGCGGCGGCTTGTCAACCCGCTCTCCATATTCTCCCATGGCCATCCTACCATCTCAATAGTCTGCTTCAGTACCACTAATAGTTCTTCAGCTGCCTCTTGTTGATGAGTGCAGTAACCAAGGGACAAACCTTGAGTCTGGGATGATGGTCTTGTGGGGCATTCTTGCAGAAGACCATTTCCTAGAGAAGTTTGGGCCAGTTTCCGCACCGAATTTTATTGTGTTAGAACCACTCACCTAGGAGGAGGTTCAATGATTTCGACAGACTCTATGGGAGACTGACATTCATATTCATCGTTGACAAGTGGCCTACCCCAAGATTCTGGTGCACATTGAGTACATTAGTCTGTAATTCAATTTGGTTGTTTTGGCAACACTCCACATGGCCCAACGCCCTGATTTCCCAGTTCACTATAACACCCTCCAACAACAATGCATCCATAGCATTAAACTACTCTATAGGATAGTCAAGGAGGCTTCCCCCCATGTTTAGATCTATGGTTGGTGGTAGTATGTGGCCCTCCATTTTAATTCTATCTGGTTCCAACCCGACATGCCAGGAGATATTGAGGATATTCCTATAGGTATCGTCATGGTTAACAGGGCTGATTTATCAGAGGAAGAGACAAAAACAAAACTCTTAGAAAAAAACACACCCCTTGGGGGAGTGACACAACTTTTTGACCCATCAGGAAGTGATACCCTCCAGCAAAGAAATCTACTAAGTCTTCTCGTGCCCACTGAGGCATTAGTCCTCATCTGAAATCCCAATAAGGGTAATGATTACCTCAAAGCGATCAAACCCTACGACCCATGTATCATAGTATAAAAGAAGGAGGATGATCCCAAAAAATCCATGTCGTGTCCATAGATCACATAGAATAAGAAGATGGTTGATGAACTCTTTGCTGATCATGTAGTGAAGAGACGGAAAAACTACAGTGATCCTTGGAAGGGGCTGCAGGGGAAGTCACAATTTCCCCACGGTGAATTTCCACCTGATGACTCTGACCATTCTACCCACACTGATAGGGTAGAGGATGGAACATAAGGAAATAAAGAGTGGTATGTGTCACCAAATCCTCCTGAGTGATGTGACAATCCCCATGACCTAGCTCAGGTTCCCCCAAAAGCTCCACAGGCCATCCCACCAGTCGCTCCATGAGTCGATGGGCCATCTTATCACATTGATGAACCCACAAACACACTACTGATCAGGGATCCCCGTCAAGACAGGAACCCCATCTCTGATGATCCCATGGCGGCACTCATTGTTCACCTCGGGGAATTAGAAACATGAAAGGTGGAAATCCCGCCTGATGGGAATCCATATCAGGTGTGGGTGGATGATATGCTATCAACACTAGGTTTCAGAAATTCCATATTATCCCTCTTTAATGGGACAGGTGATGTGCTGTTGCATTTGGACCACTTCATTTATAGGATCAAACCCTTGTTTATAACTCCAGCACAGTAGGAGGCTGCCAAACTCTGATGCTTCATACAGACATTTGAACGACCTACATTTGTCTGATATAACCAGCTACCCATTAGAACAATAGTCGGCTGGGAAGATATTCATAGGAAATTTATTTACCGGTTTAATTACACCACTCAGAAGATGAGTATTGAAAACCTTTTGAAGTGTATACAGATGCCTCATGAGCGTGTTGCGGCTTTGTCGCCTGTTGGAAAGGTCTTAACTACTCCTTGGACATGCTGCTAACTCATGAACAGCTGCTGAAAATGTGTTTGTGGAATTTCAAGACCAAATTGGTCCCTTCTATCATTACATAGAATTACCCCGGTGGATTGTGAGATATTTCTGATAAGGCCCAGCACCTTGAAGAATATTTGATGCCGGCCAAGCTGGAATGTTTATGGCCTCCTACAATTCCCGCAAGAATTCCCGCAAGAAGGGATTTCAAGGATGAACCCGCCGCGGTGGCCCAAATAGAGGCCCTTAGGAAACTAGAGTTATTACAATTGGAGCCACCTCCATAGCCTCACAAAGGCCCTCCACCTTAGGTGAAACATCCGGACAAGTAGCAACCGCCTTATAATCGGAAGGTTCCCCCGCATAAAGCACCACCTCCACCTAGAAGAGATAACCAGGTTTCTCCCCCTTAATAGGCTTATCTGGCCCCTCATCATGATTAGGCTCTCAAATCCCCCTTACCGGATAAGATAAATTGGAACTACTCATCTAATGAGTCTCTAGTTCCTGGATATTTCTGAATTTTTGTGGAACAGGGGATTGTATGTTTTCTTGAATGCAGGAGGCCAGAAGAGGTGGATCTCACTAATCACCCCAATTACTGCTCCTATCACCGAATCATGGGGGACACTCTCAAAAAGTGATATGTGTTTAATGGAAAGATTCAAGACCAGGTCGACACCAATGTTGTCAGGTTTGGACCAACTCTGGCACAAGTGGCATGCGTATTTGTGAAGCCCGATGACGGTAGTGACAACAAAGGTGAGTGGCACTAGGTTTCCAACCGTAGGTCCCAGAAGTATGAAGACTAGATGGATCATAAAGAGGTATCCCATTCCCATGGTATTATCTGTGTAGTCCTGAATTGACATAATAATGTAGAAGCCGCAAATACTACTTCTGTATCATCGTCTCGGTCGTTATTTTCTTAGAAGAGAAATCATCGACAACACATGGGAAAACCATGTCCTCCGCCAATGTCATCGTCATCCCATACTCTCAGCGAAGTCCTTCCCCCGGAGATGGAGATCCCCCTAGAATCCATCCAGTGGTGGATGATTCTTCAAGTGAAAGTCAATGGTACACCTCGATTAACATCGTTGAGCTGGTTAACCCGTACATGATTTCTAACGGCGAGGAGCGCCAGCCAGATCCTCCAAAAGTTCCCAGCCATCACCAACATTGATAGAGCCACGAAAATATAGGTCATTAGAGTTCCTTGATCCGTACTTCTAGCCAGGAATTTCATGCCACTGAAACTAGATATCTATCCCAGCATAGAGCTTAACACATGCAGCCTCCTCATCTGATGTCATCAGGTCTGCTTTTGCCTCCATTTTAGCTACTAAATTAGGAATAACATTCCCGACCATGCCATGTTCGGCCATGCTCTGGTAATGAACAGTCTCAGTCCTCTGGCCGTCATCCCATAGGCAGCCCACGGGTTTTGACCAGTGAGCAGTGGGTCATTCCCAACACCAACCAGTCGTTGGTCCATCCAGTGGGGCCTGTCATACCTCCTGTCATAGAACGACCTCGTATAAGAGGAATCTCCATCCTGGCACAAATGTATGATGTCCTCAAGCATGTTTCCAAGATTCTATAAAGTATATCTATCCATGATGATCTTTTCCTATCATTGGACATGCATGAATCCCTTGTCATGTCTTTAAGAAGACCCATCTAGTTTGAGAGGGAGGTAGCAGCTACAGAAGCCTTCCATACTGAGGCAGTCAAGCATGATGAATTCCAAGACATTATCTCATTCTCTAGAGAAGATAAAGGCTCTCCCATATAGGGGATCATCCGCCCACTATACACCACTGTCAATTTTAATGGTGTCAAGTATTGTCATTGTCTTTTTGACATAGGCTCTGGGATCAACCTAATCTTGACTCCGACACCGCGAAAATTGGGGTTGTCCAAGGATGATCTGAGACCCTCTGACCCAAAAATTTAAGATTATGATATGGAGGAACAGACACCGATCAGAAAATATCCTCTTGAATACCCAGTTCGGTGGCCTAGTTTCCAGCACCGATTTCATAGTTGTATCCCAAGACACTATCTACAATGTGTTGACGGGTCGACCATGGCTCCACCTGCATGTGGCAGTCCCTTCATCATATCACCAGTGCCTCAAGTGCTCCCTTAATGGTCAAGTGGGTGTACATCAAGGTGAGACATCTCCCTTTAACTCTTGTGAATCCCACTACCTAGATGAAGAATATTATAAGTGCAAAGAAAAGAAAATTCAGGCGAACAAGGTCGAACACAAGACGACTGCGACCGACCCATGGATAGATCTGGATGATGCCAACATTTTCCCAATCCATCGATTAGAGGCTATGATCCTAGATATGGGGAAATGCTTTGTTGTCACTGGAATAAGTGGGAACCAAATTCCCATGTCTATGAGATGTAGTAATATCACCTCATATTACTACACAAATCAGGCTCAAGAGATCCCATAGCACCTAACACCTTAATGTATCGGGATGTCCATCCTATGGAGATGCTTATGCATCATACTTCCTTGTTCCGTAGGGCTGGGTTAAATCGGCTCAATCCAACACATCACTATTGATACAATATCATCAAGTGTGTACCTTGATCTGAATACCATATGGGATCGCATTGAAAACATTCATCGCTATGGTTACAGCAACACAGGATTACCCCGATGCAGTGAATACCACCTCTAAGGCTAGTTTCATCCTCCCATTGGGATCTCTTGATTCATAGGAAGCTCCAACCACTAGGGATCCCACCCCCATGAGTAAATAAGTGGATTTATAAGATGTTATTCTTGCATTCAAAGAGCGTGTATCCACCATGATCGATGAATTGATATAGGTGGACCTCGGTAACGAGACAGATCCGAAACCCACACTAATCAGTGCTGATATGCCTATCGAAGAGCTACAGTAGTATGTGGACATCCTAAAATAGCATCATGATTTAATTTCCTGGAGTTACGATAAGATTTCAGGTCTATATCAATAGGAGGCCATCCACCACCTCGGTCTCCTAGAAAATAACCTTGAATTTAAGAAGTCTCTCAAAAAGATGCACCCTTCTCACAGTGCCATGGTCAAGGCTGAAGTTGATCAGCTCATCAAATCCAATATTGATAAGTATATCTAGTAACCTAAATGGATAGACATCATTTTTCTATTTAGGAAGAAGATCAGATAGATCCATGCCTGGATTAACTTCTGAGATCTAAACCATCAATGTCAGAAGGATGATTTTCCCTATCCTTTGACGGAATTGTTGATCAATGCTACAACTAGGATCCATGACCTCTCATTTGGGGATGGTTACTCTGGGTATATCCAAATACAAATTGATCCTAAGGATGAGTATTCAATGGGTTTTAGGGTACCACGAGGTACATTATGTTACCAAGTCAAGCCCTTCGGTCTAAAGAATGAAGGTTCCATCTATCAACGGGATATGCATCGTATATTTAAGCAGATCCTTGAGAAAATGATTGAATGCTATGTGGAAAATCTAGAGGTAAAATATTTCCAATGTTAGGACCATCTCAAATACCTCAAGAAAGTGTTCGGCTTCCCCAGTTCTCTCCGCCAGAAGATGAACCCATTGAAGTGTGCCATCGGGGTCACCACCACAAAGTTTTTCGGTTTCATTGTCAGATATAGGGGCATCGAAAATGATAAAGAGAAGATCATGTCCATTAGCCAGATGTCTCCCCCAAGAAACAACTGGGAGATCTGAGGCTTCCAAGGCTAAGTAGACTACATACACCCATTAATTGTGGATTAAATTGGTAAGTGTAATAACTTTTCTCCTCTCATAAAGAAAGGAAATGTTTATCATTGGAATGAAGAATATCAAACTGTGTTCAAGGAAATAAAGCAGTATCTACTCCAGCCACCGATCTTAATGCCACCAGTTTTCAAAAAGCTATAGGTCCATTATGTGACTACTCTAGAATGATCTCTTAGTGCCCTTCTTGTCAAGAAGAACAATGAGGTAACAAATAATAGTATCTATTATCTCATCTACAAGCTCCACGATACAGAGACCAGATAATCCCCTATCGAGATGAGCTTCTTTGCCATGGTATTCACAGTACAGAAATTGCAACATTACTTGTAGCACCATGAGGTAAAACTTGTGTCACGAGTGGATCCACTGAAGTAAATCTTAAAAATCCCGATGTTGACTATCTATCTAGCTCCATGGGTAGTGATCCTTTAGCAATTCGACATCATTTTCATCCCTCATAAGGCTATTAAGGGGAAACCATTTGCAGATTTCCTCACTACCCATCCACCCCCTGCGGAAAAGTTTCTAGACAATGAAATTCCTGATGAGGCAATCCTCTCAATAGATCGATCCATTCCATGTAGGGAAATTCACATTGATAGTTCATCCCATATCCCTACCAACAAAAGCCTCAAGGACCCCAGGCTCAACAGTGTAGGCCTGAGTATTGTATTCATTACCCCAGTGCAAGCCATTCTGCCGTATTCATTCCTGCTGTTAGAAGGCTGCACCAACAATGAGGTGGAGTACTAGGATCTCATTACTGGACTCATAGTGGACATCGATATTGACATTCCCCACATGCTTATGAACAGAAACTCTAAACTAGTCATCACGATAATCAACGGTGACTATGTCATCAGAAATATAGAACTTTTTCCATTGTTGGAACACACCACCCAATTGATGGCCCATTTCCCATCTTGGCTAGAAGTTACTCATGTATCTCAATCCCATAATGGTCGGGCTAACACCTTATCCAGCCTAGGAGCATCACTTGTAGAGCCTGAATAGGATGATTTGATTATCCAAATAGAACAACAAAGAGTCATTTCTCTAGTCACTAAAGATAAAAATGGTAGCCTAGAAATGAGCCACCTTATTGTCGGCGCCTCCACATCATGACCTCCAAGTCCCCTGGATGCAGTGATTGAGGTGAATCCAAAATTGAGAACCTCCTTTGTCAAGTTCCTCTAAAATGGTAATCTATCGATGGATCGGGTCGAGAGAAAGTGAATCTGACATCGCACGTTACCATTTTCCCTCCAGGGAAGTCCTGGTCTTGATCATATCCTCTAAAAGTGCATGATTAATGGGTTTCTCCTCCATTGTATTCAAGGAGATGAGATTTCTCAAGTCATGTAGGAGGTTCATGTTGGTTCTTACAGTGCTCATTAGACTGGGCCAAAGTTATCTCACCATATCTGGAGACTGGGGTATTTTTTCCCTCCATTATCAGTGACTGCATCATGTTTTCCTTGAGGTGCCAATAATTTCCAATTCACGCCATCTTTGTGCATAGACTGTCGAAGCCTCTCTACACTAACAAGTTCTATTGGTCATTTGCAGTCCGGGGACATGATGTCGTGGGACCATATCCACCGGCGATAGCTCACCAATGCAGGTTCGTTCTGACTGCTACAGATTTTTTTTTTAAATTGGGGAGATGAAGTCCCTATCAAGGTGCTATAGTCTTGTTCTATCATTGAATTTGTGATCTCTAATATCATCTTCTAGTTCAGAGTCCCTCATGCCATTCTCACCGATAATAGAACCAACTTTTAGGTAGCCAAGTTGAAGAAATTGTAATCCAGGTACAACATTTGTTCTAACCATACATCCCACTATCGAGCGTAAGAAAATGGGAATATTGAGTAATTCAACAATACGCTCTCTTACATTATGCAAAAAAATTGTTGGTTAGAATAAGAATTGTTGGTTGGAAAAGCTCCTCAACACCCTCTAGGATTATCAGATGAAAACTTGTAATTCCACATATGTGATTCCATACTCCCTAGTGTATGAAACAGAGGCTATCCTACCCATTGAGATTCATTTTCCTTCATTACGCACAACTATCTATGATCAAAAAGCACTAGATAATGTAGATAAATTAATCTAGCTTAAATGGAAGCACTCGACGAGTACATGATTTGTGCCCTGCACAACCTGAAGAGGCATCAGAACATGATATCTAGAGGTTTAAACAAGAATGTTCACCTCCTCTATTTCTTTCAAGGTATCATGGTGTTGGACTAGAGAACACTAATGATATCAGGATGGAAGCCACCAAAATTGGATACCAAAAGGGAAGGAACTTACATTATTCACAAGGTTTACCCTAATGGTGCATACTCCCTAGTTACCATGGATTGTGAGCATATAACTCTTCCCATCAATGCCATGTTTCTCAAGCAGTACATTTATTGAGAAACTGTGTCCTACCTGACCTTAAACTGTTATGTCCTGCATGACATTAAATTTTATGTCATCCCGCAGGATGTTAAACTGTATCCAGTCCTACATGACCTTAAACTATTATGTCCCATAGGACATTAAACCATTAATCATCTAAAAAGACATTAAACTGAATTTCAAGAACTACATATGGATTGATTCTCATGCTTTTGGGATATGTAGGAACGCTCAGACAAATCATCATGAGCACAACTCCTAGATTCCTTTTTGACTACCCCTAGGTATATTTCTCATGGAGGATACTGCATGGTGTCGTTTTGGACCCTTTTTCCCCACTCTTGTCAGGATTAAGATGATCACACCATGTGCCCCATCCTTGTTTGTTTATTCTTCCACGTTCGAACTGCATGACGCTGAAATGCATGGCCTTCAAGTACTATTTGTGGCTTGATTCCCATCCATATGGGATACGTATGAATGCCCAAAAATTTCATCTGTAGGCCTATACCATCTTCATAATCTCCCTTAGAGTCAAAAAACATGTTATGTTGAAGGCTTTCCCCCTCCGTCATGTTGAGTTCATGATGATTGCACCATGCATTCCCATCTATAGATATCTCTTCCACTTATGTCATCCTCCATGATGCCTGACTACATATTCATATTTATGCTTCACGCATCAAATCATTTGGGTTTAAATCATCTTTAAAATCCAAAAGGACCTCCGAATGGCATGGATGCTCATCCCATTGTCTCCCCTACCATTTCGGGCCAACGTCCTCAAGGATTTCGAGTGAAAAATTGATACAAGTACCGCATTAAAAACATGGCATGCGGTCTACACTCATTTTTCATTCTCATTTCAGGTCACACGATATGGAAGTTGTGTTTTGAACATGGTTAGAAACCCTTGTTTATTGTTATCACGTTACCAATAAGTCTCAAATGTTTGGTGTAGTGAACCGTTTTATCCCGATACCTCTTCAAACATCCACCTGCTTGGGGCGGGAGTGTTGATCTGGTCGAGACAGACCCTACTTGTTCTTCTTCCATCGCTGACATCCCCTCATGTATTGGGAATAGCTAGATCCTATTATTTGCTTCCCATAACATGCATGGCTCATGTGGGATTAAGAGCTTTGATAAGGAAATACCCGCATGAGGGGTAATGTGTCTGTGGCTGGCCGGGATTCCTAGCCTCAGGTCCCTTGACACATTCAGCCCCCAGACCCATGTTCTCATCTAAGATTTACAGTGTGGTATAGACTTACTTCCTCATTCACATCGGGATATTTATTCAACACAAAACATATCCCCATAAGACATCCCTCATTTATCATCCTTTCCACAAGCATAGGCCCCGCCATACTTTGTGATACCCATCATTTGGGTTTCCATCATCTTTCACATCTGAAAGGACCCCCAAATGGGATGGATATTTAGCCCAAGGGCTCTCGTACCATTTTTGGACAATGTCCTTGATTATTTCGATCTACTAGTTGATACACATCCCGTGTTGTGAATTCAGTCAAAGGTCGATGCCCAACTGTTTTACCCCAAACTCTAGTTACACAAATACAGATACTGTGTTGCGAAAATGGTAAAATTTTATCCTATATCATTGTCTTTGTTTTGTGTTTTTCTATAGGCATTATGATTCACCCTCTCCAATCACCTGTCCCATTCATCTGACATTAAACTAGGCATCTACGATATGATTCCTATAACCATAAACTATGAGCACCATTATCCTCACCGAAAGACATTAAACTACGAACTAGTTGGGAGTTCGTGTTTCTGGTCCCTCAACCTTTTTAGTCCCTTATCCCAAGTTCCCATTTAGTATTGTATGATGTGGTGTGAGATTATTTCCACATTCACCTTAGGATACTCTTCATTCCACAGAAATCCCTCATTGTGAAACCTTTCCCCTATGTGCGTCCTTCCCGCATGACGTAAAACTGCACAACATCCTTCTTCAAAACTATGTGTGGATTGATTCTGATCCTTATAGGATATGTTGGACCAACCAAACATGGGTCCAGCCCCATCTTTTAGAAACCTTTTTATCATCTTGTCCCTTTATCCCGAGTCCTTGTAAGGGAGGGGTATACAGTGTGGAATGATCTTATGTCCCCATTCACGTCAGGTTTGTAACAACCATGCCACATACCTCTTTCTCTCCTAAGTTCCCTTTGCTCCCCTATCCTACACATATCTTTTCGAGTTAGCTGTTATTAATTTGGTCCCCCCTGGCCCCCATTGGAGGTTCTACAATGTTCCCAGGAGTTCTTTGGTTTAGGACCTAGAGTGTCCAATTCTACCTAGACATGCTCTAGACCATTTTCAGGCTTTTTGTTCCCCTTAATTTGGGATTACATCATCATACACATCCAAAAGGACCCATGAATAGAATAAATTCTCAGACCAAGGGCACCCATAACATTTCAGTATAATGTCCTCGAGGACCTCGAACAAATAATTGATACAAGCTACACTTTGTGAATGTGGTTAGCGGTCAACCATCATTTGTTGATTCTCATATTAGGTCACATGATATGGATGTTGTGTTTCAAACGTGGTCAATTGTTATCCTCCATTCTCACACCACCCCCAACATGCCTTAAATATTCTTTGCATGATTCCGATAATTTTCCATTCCATAGTGTCCAATCATAATTTCAACACTCTAAGCACTGTCCCTCAGCACACATTTGCACGTTAGGAAGAAAAATCTGCAGTAAGGCTTCATTTGGGGCTCCGCATTGATTTCCCATTTACGTGTATTTTATGTTTTGCAAAGACCACTTCTTCCCTTGTTTCCCACATCGAGTTTTAGTCACATGCGCTTGGGGACCGAATCATGGTTTGTAATCGCGTGGAAGAGTTTCACTTCTCCATAGTTTGAGCTCTAATACCTTAAACCAAGATCTCATTATACACCCTCTCTTTAAGGCATATGAACCATAACCCTTATAACTATGTATGTCTTGATTCCCATCCTCATGGGATATGTATAAACACCATGATTTATTTTTTCAGGTCCATCTCTTGTTCCACTAATTATCTCTTCTATTCATCCTTTTAGGCTCTAACTCTTATAAGATTGCATGGTGGGGAATGTATGGGCTTATGTCCCCATTTGCATCGGTTTTGAAAAATCCTCACCATGTACTCCCCTTCTTAGAGTTAGTCCCTCCAACCTCTTGTCCCACATGACGTTAAACTGCACTCTCAGAACTACGTATGACTTGATTTCCATCCTCAATGGGATATGTAGGAAAACATATTCATTTCATCTATAGGTCCTGCTGCATATTTTCTGAACTTTTATGTCCCCTCTCCCCATGTTTTCATCCCTATAATTTCATGTGGTGTAATGTGGACCTTGTCCTCATTCATGTCAAGTATGATTTATCACACCATGCACATTCTCCTCTAAAAACTCATTTTTGTTGTATGTGTCTAAGACATATTATGATAAACTATGTTGCCTTGTCTCACATTACTTTATACTATTTTGTCTTTATTGACTGATGTTAAAATGCTTGGATGGTCCAATCATATGAACCTAAACTTTGATATTATCATCCTGGCCACACGACAAAAAAACGAAACTACATTGTTATGTCCTCACTCTTGGGGGACATCTTGTTGGGTATTGGTCATCCACCATACCTTTTTTCAATGCCAACATGTGGCTTGATTCCTGTATCGACACTAGGATTCTTTCTCCTTGGTCTATAGCTTAAAAAAACACCATCCTAAAGAACAAACAAGATCTGCCAAATGTTGCTCATTTTGGTGCGTGGACCAAACCCACATGACCTTATCACCCCTGCAATGGTACCCTTCCCTGGCATATTCATAAATACGTATTTCTTGATTACATTTCTCATGGTGTATGTAGGATTCCCACACGCTTTGCCTCCGGCCAAGCCTCACATTCATTTTCAATCCCTCAACCTAAGACCTCCCCAAGAAACACATGGTGATATGGACCCTGGGTCCTCATTCAAGTTGGGATTTATAATTACTTCACCATGTGTTTCTCTCATTCCTTACCATCTCTAGTTTCAACTCTAAGGCCATAATCTAAGAACTCTATTCTGAGCCGTAAGACCTTAAACTAATATCTCTAGTCCAAGATCTAAGACATTAAACTAAGATCATTCCACATATTTCTTATAAGGCTTAAATACGGAATTCCCAAAACTACTTATGGCTTGATTCCCATTCTCATTGGATATGTAGAGATGCCTGGACATTCCATATTCATGTCTAGCCCCAGGAATCATAAATCCTTCCCACTTTTTTCCTCTCTTCTCCTCTTTCAGCCCCTTCTTCTGATCATTTGGGAAACATGTGGTGGGGTGAGTACCTCTTGGGTTCTCATTCACGTCATGTTTTTAAATAGCCACACCATTTGCCTCCCTTTTCATTTCCCAACCTGTTGTGAGGTCTATGACCCTAAAATATAATCTCCCTATGGCTACTACACGTCGGGTTTAGAAACATCTCTGTCCTACGCACAACCCATCAAACCCAACCCCCCCCTAATGGTTCAATCTACAACCATAAGCTATGAGCATACGACCCTTGGGCCCTTTTCCTCATAATTTGAATTGAATTCATCTATCTAACACATCTCATTGGTGTACTGAAAGGTGTCATGGAAAAGAGCCCTAGGTGAAGAATTATCACATAAAAATTCCCTTGTTGTATGTCCACACTTTTTGAGCCATTTATTTGGATCCCATTCCTCTTCCAAATTTGAATGGCCCCCCTTTACAGCCTTGTCTCATGCCACATTGGATCACCTACTATCTTGGGCCAATGCCCCTAAAGACCTAAGACAACATTTGCGACATGTCCCACGTTTCAAACATGGTCACCAGCCAACCCTTTTTTTTATATCCCCATTCCCAGATTACATGACGCAGATATTTTGTTTCAAAAATAGTCATCAGTTATCCTCTATCACCATTACACTATCATTTTTATCCAGATCTCGAGTTCCATGATTCACATCTTTACACCCTATTTTGTTCAAGTGGAATTCTAGCATACTAGGTTCTACACCTCCACACGTCTATGCACATTATGTAGGCGAATCAATAATTTTGGGATGTCACTCACCTAACATTCCATTGTCCCTAATGTGTGCCTTCTTGTACCATGAAAATATCACCACTACTCCTTGTTTCCCACATTAAGCATGAGTCACGTGGGCTTAGTAGTTTTGGTAGGTCATGTACTTGTGAAGCTATGCCACATAGGCCCTTCATCCTCTAAGAACTATGTGCAGCTAGATTCTCAACCTGATGGGATACGTAAGAACACTTGAGGGCCCATCATAACTTTCACTTTCGGTCCCTTGACATAAAAAACTTCTTCCAGGGAAACATGGTGTGGTATAGAATCCTTATGTCCTTATTCACGTCAATTTTATAGCTACCGCATCACATACTCCCTTCTTATGATATCCCCTTTTACTCCTCATCCTATTGTTTGACGTTAAACTGCATGAGTTTATATGTCATTGATGCATGATACTAAACCACATCTCTATCATGAAAAAGTTCAGGCTGACCCATAATAACTATGGGATGCATCGTGTCCCTCACTAGAGACAATTTCTTTTATCAACATTGATCTCTGACAATTCCATGTTCAAGAACTATGTCTATCTTTATTCCCATATTCATGGGATAAGTAGTGATGTCCAAGTGCATATCTTTGGGTCTAGCCCCAGGTTCATTAACCTTTATGGCCCCTTGGCCCTGATTGTGGTCCAGGTAGTATGACCTTAAAACTATGAGCATCTTCTTCACCATACGATGTTTAAAACTACATGTCTATAATCCTTATTTATATTGTGTAAAACTATAGGTAAATTCAGGTCATTACCAGAGAGTTACTGTTTGGAAGCAGGTATGATACCTGATCAGACTGATTCACCCACCAAAGGTGTTTCCACCACAGTGGTGTAGTTTCAATGGTGTTGGACTCTATTCAAACTACCCATCACTCCACCCTCCATGATCTCCATGCCCTTAATTTGGACCCTCCTCCTCTTTCACTTTTAAAGGAACACCCTAACAGTATGGGTGCTTAGCCAATGGCTCACCAACTATCTTGGGATAACATTTCATGAGACCAATTTATAACATTTTGAGTCAGGTGATGTGTTTTTAACATGATTAGCAGTCTGACCTCATTTTTTGTCCCCATGATGGACTAACACAATAGGGATGATGTGTTTTGAACATGGTCAATAGTTATCCATCCTTTTCATAGTATCTTCAAAACATTCCAAATTTACGGTGTTGTGATTCACACCCAACACTCCCTTATGTTCAGATTAATTTTAACACCCCTGGTGTTTCCCCGATCATGAATTCGAGCACATTTGGGAAATGAAAATTTGACTGTACCGAGACATTTTCCCTCCAGTCAGGCCTCCCTCTTTCCCCTGAAAATATAGAACGGTCGTTTGAACCTTGGATGCCTGAAGCATGGTCAGCACTCCCACATTCGGGTGGAATAACCTGGTGTTCATCCATTGTTTCTCACATCGGGCCTGACCCACGTGAGCATAGAGATTGATCGCTGGATGTTTCACGAATAAGAAAAACTTATAGTGGGATAAGACAAATAATAGAACAAATGAATGAATCAATCATAAACAATTAAAGAATGAAATTACATTCAATGTTTTACAAGCATTACAACACCCGAGGATCGACCCCTCCCATTGACGGGTTGACCCTTTCAAAAGAACATTGTAGCTTCGCCACTCTTTGGCTTGTGTCATCCATGATTCGTTGTCTCATGTTTAGTTATCACTCCTCCTCGGTAGAAATTGGGTGTAGTTCATCATCTGAAATCCAGGCTGACTCCTCAAGTATCTAGATGACCACCATCTCCTCAAAATATTTCTTCCACAGTTCTTTAGTCTCTCCCAACATGGCCTTCAACCACGATATAAGATCTAATTGCACATTGGGGAAAGAGTAATGCTCATCTTCATAGACCTACAACCATTGAATCTCATTTTTATCCTCTTGGTGCCTCTTTATGTTCACCTCATTTCTCCACTGCCAACCCACACTATGGCCACATATATATTCTTGAATCATCTTAGCCATGAAATCTCAGATGAGAATGTGAGGACACTGGGTATCTACTCCCCCAACACATAGTTCACGCAGATGGGATGGATGCCTCCCCATCCTATCTATCCATTGTGCTTGGGGGTCTCATTGATGATACACATGATTAGATTCCATGACTGGTGGTAGAAAATTTTGTGGTCCTCCTCATTAGAGGCAGTATCATCCTGATCTGCGGGGTCGACCAGTTCATATACCGGGAATGCCCCCAAGAACTCATCAACAGGGTCTACATCTGGTGTCTGATCGAGTATGTTAGGACCCATGTTTTCTGATTGATCATCATCATTAGATCCCGCCTTAAAGATCTCTAGCTCTACCTGCCTAATGTCCCCACTAGTGATTGAGAGTGCCATTGATTGGTATGTTTGGGTATTTTCATCCACGACCATCACAATTCCCTTGGGAAAGTCTCCACGAAGAGTTAGAGTCATACATTCCAAGGCACACCATGCCATTACAGGAATTGTTTATACAAAAAGTGCACATCTATTAGTTAACCTGATCAACGGGTGGCTGTCAGGAATTATGTAATGGAGACATATTTAGATCAAACAGTCAGTCATGATCCAGGTTTGTTACCATCGAAACCCAGAAGAATGGCCCTCCATATATTTTTGGTAAGTCCTAAGGTTCTAGGATGACCACCCTGGGTGTCATGGAACCTCTAGAAATGATGATCATCATATCCACAGGCATAGATCCTAAAGATCCAATAGTTTAATATACAACTGAGCGAGAGTGGGTTTGGCATATGAGGCCATCCTGCACAGTTCAAATGATAGATGAAAAGTCATAATCAAAACGGGTGATGATTCTGGGGAACTGGATAGGGTTTTATCTCAAGGTCCTCTACGAATTATTCCATACCGAGATCTGAATCAATGATCTCACCTTCCTTTGAAGGGATCGCTTCAATGGCTTCCTCACCCCCTGGAGGACTCATCTGATTCTTTCGATAGAGGGAAGTATTCTCTTAGTTCAGAGTCCGACAACTGCAGTGGGGAAATTCGATCAAGAAACACCATAACTCAATCCATAATTGGACGTGGAGAACCCCGGGAGTGCACAAAGTCCTCCATCTCGGACATATATTGCTCCCCCTCCTCTTGGGATACTGCAAAGTCTGTCCTGACAGGGCAGATCCCCAACAAATCCATCCTGATATGGTTCAGGTCTTTCCACATCATAGATGAGATGAGTAATTTCCTATTGAAATCCCAAATTTCCCATGCCTTCGGGAATACAGAATTCTCTGGCATGTCTATATGGCCCACTCGCTTCCCCAGAGCCCGGGTAGATATCCTACAGAACCCCCTGGGTGGCCTTCCCTCTGGATAATTCTTTCCCTCTAGGACAACTGGATCAACTACTGCTACCCCCCTTTCGACTGGTGCGGGCCTTTCCGCCACTACAACCATACCACAATGAGATTTCCTATGGAATCCCTCCTTTTTAATACATAACTTTTCATTACATTTTACAAATAGAGGATCTTTAAGGTATAATGTCATGGAAATTAGGAACAGAATACCTAAAAACAACATAAATCATTCTTCTAAACCACTTTTAAGGATTTATCAGAGGTTCATCCTATGTATATTTACTTCATCTCTTATCCTGGAGACAGACATCAAAGAAAAGGGTGACCCGAAGGCCCAGTAAGGGTAGACAATGGAGTCAATGTACTTGTGATATCAATAAGAACTTGAATAAAAAAATGAAGACATGAGAAATGGAAGAATATGAATATCATAAAGAAAAGAACTTGGAAAATAACATTAATATGTGGCTACAAAATTTCATTTATACATTCATGAACATATCACCAAGGTCCATCCCCAAGGTGTCATAAAAATTACCAAGGTTATTCACCAACGTATTGTAAAACTTGTCATCTCTAGAGATTAATTCTTTACCCAATGCATTGGAGCACTATCAGGGTAAAACATTAATATGTCTTTAATTTCATGTGATCCACATAGATCATAATCAAATATTTTATAAATAACCCAAGGAGAATAAAAGAAATGGGTTTCATTTCAAGATCGTGATGTTTTAAAAGTTACTAAAAAAATTATGATCATTATGTCATTTATAACCCATGGAAATGGAGTGAGGGTTATATGTATGTCAAATCTAGAATAAAATATATCATCTTTATATATTTATGAACACCAATAGAAACGAAATATGTCTGGGTATTCATATAAATGAACAATAGAATTTCTTGAGATAAAGAGATTGAAAATTTGAGACGAAATTTCTGCAGCATAATGAATAGATAACATGGTTTTAGAAAATATTGAAAAGAGGGAAGAAAAGTGTCACAAACTCATAAATAATTCATAATACAGTATGGGTACTGAATAAGATCATCATATGGGTATTTTAATGACATACCACTTGAAATGGAAACACGAAAGAAAAGAGAAGATGCTATTTCTTTTATGAGAAATTCGACAGCCTAACGACATCACTTAAAAATTTAGAAAACAATTTGATGAGAGTGAAAAAGGTCTCTCCATAATTAGACATGAAATTACCAGAAATGAGAACATATAAGAACATACCCTCAACATAAAGAGATGGAAATTATAAGACACAACATAAAGGAAGTCATGACTTAAAAGAGGAGGGTGAAAGGATCCCTTAC
The DNA here is from genome assembly GCA_963277665.1 of Viscum album. NCBI lineage: Eukaryota > Viridiplantae > Streptophyta > Magnoliopsida > Santalales > Viscaceae > Viscum > Viscum album. The sequence continues at coordinate 483,351,206 of OY728119.1, read as the reverse complement.
CTTGAAGAGTAACTTTGAAATCATGAAGGTTGGGACCTTGGGAGCCTTGAGGGAACCTTGGGAGGACTCCTTGGGAGGTAAAGAGACCATAAATTCTTCGGGAAGGATTTGGAAATGAAATTAATGAGGGAAACACTTGGTATTTATAGGAGAAGTGAGGGGACAAAGCATTACTTGCCAAGGGACACCTCGTCAGTGGTATAGGAAAAACCATGAGCTCTGCCATGGTATTTTCCCATGGTATTGGATTCTTGGGACTCCTCATACGTTATCTTACTATTCTTAAGTCACCCAGAATTATTTCATAATTATTACATCCTTAATGTTGTCATTAAACACCTGAAACTGAAAAACTGTATTTTCACTATTCAACGAAAATTCAACTTTCTCAGAAAAATCCCTAAATTTCACCTTAACCAAATATCTATGCTCTGATTTCAAAAATGAACTCCATTTTCTGAAAATAATTTTCTAAATATTTTAAATTTTATTTTAAATAAAAACACTATTCACTGAAAATTCAACTGTTTTAGAAAAATCCAAAAAATTCACCTTAACCAAATATTGATGCTCCAATTTCAAAACTGAACTCTATTTTATGAAAATAATTTGCTAAATATTTATAATTTAATTTTAAAATAAAAAATACTATTCACACAAAAAAAACTAATACTTATCCAATAATTTTTGAAACCGTTATTTACCTATTATATTGAATCACATTTCTTAATCATGGTGATTAAATTATATTAATAAATTCTTAATTGAATTTACTTAATCCATTTGGTCACATTACTAATCATAAGCTTAAAGTCACTATTCATAAGTTACAATTCACCAAAAATTATGTTGATCTTATTAGACTCTAAATTTTATACTGAACATAGTTGTAGAATACCATTTTTTGAAAAACATTACACATTATTAATTATTTAAGGTTTACATAAATATTTTAAAATATCTTTTTTCAAATTCATAAATAATATGAATACTATATTTATCTGGACATTTGAAAATTCAAAAACATGAACATAAAAAGACATCATAATTTTTATTTAAATAAAATTATTACACAAGGTAGTTATAGTATCGTTACATAACCCCTTATAACACCAGCATAGGACCTAAGAGTAAGGTGTGATAGGGTGATAGAATCATAGGGCAGCTCGGCCAACATTGCCCAAGTAGTGATTTCTATCAGTTTGAACTTCTCACAAAGGAGATTCCATTATCGCTTCACACGATGATGTTCAGCTTGGGTTTTGTCCAGAGCAAAGCCAAAAGGTGCTACCACCTTCCCGAGTTCCGTCAGATGGGCTTCGATCGTCCCGAGACTACTCGATGGGGCCATCAAATCTTTTTTCTCTCATTAATTAATCAAGATCACATGTATTTATAGACAATAGTCATAACATTTAGTTTCCAATGGTCATATTGACCAACGATCATATAACAGTCAAATCCCAATGGTATTATTTTAATTATTCTCATTTTATTAAATGAAATAGGTTTTTTGAGTATAAAATAAAATAAGACACAAAGCTATGAAACAAAATTTATTCAAAATTTCGGATTGTAACATGTACTCTCCGCCTTCAGGCCCCGACCTCGAGGTTGTGGAGACACCCCAACACTAACGTGGATGGTTTGCTACTTCAGTATCTCCCCCAGGTAATCCACCTCCCAGCTCTTGGAGTAATACTTCAACAGCCTGAAGATGGATGTCGGCGGAGGCAGCTCGTTCCACATCTTCCCATCTTCTCTTGTGAACATGTGCCACATCTGCCTCATCACACACAGGTCCTCCTCGTAGAGCACCCCCAGGTAGAACCACGAGGTCAGCTACTGCATACACCAGAATTGTCTCACGAAATGGTGTGGGTTGTACAGTTCGTAAAGAGACTCGTAGTCAACCCACGCCACCAGAACTCCACCCCAAATGTCCTAGAGGTAGGAAAACTTATCTTCTTCTCCCTATCTGTCATCAGTGAGAACACCTATTGGCAATGGGAATGGGTTGAAGTTGAACTCATCCACCCTACAGACCTGATTCAATACAAATGGTGAGGTGAACATAGTCGTAATTCTCCCCTCCACATTCATAATGGTTGGGAAAATGTTCGATCCTAGAGGGGAGATGGGTTTTTAATATTCATAGATACCCCTAATATGCGATTATATCCACCCATAAAACTAGTGAAATATCCTGCATATCCTCTACGGACTCTTCCCCTCATTGATATGCCACAACATCTTATACAACATGGAGATCATTGGGATCCTGAGGATGACCCATACCCTTATCGCCAACATGGATTCCATGATAAACGTGCTCGGTCACACCCCCATGTTTTTGTCCCTCACCGGTAGGATCCAAATGCAGATGAACACTGCATTGAATGCATCCAACCTAACCACCAGTTTCTGCTTTGTACTAACACTGAACCCCCAGGGTTTCCACTAGGTTTCCTCTAGGAGTCTACAATATGAATGCACTTTTCCTCATTAAACCCCCTTCGTGTAGGTTAGAGGCTTAACAAGGAACTTCATATCTTTTGGGATATTTAGAAACTGCCTGAACCACCATTTTAAAGGGGCGTCCCTCACCAACTATTTTTCCTCCCCAGACACCAGGTCATTCAATGCCCTTGACAATGGCAGAATTTCCTATTGGTCCTAGAATTCCCTAACGATTTTGAGGAACTCATCATATATAACCCCCAGTATCGGGACCCCCAAGATCTGATATAGGTCCCATAGGCTGATGTCGACCTCTCTATGGTGAAAATGGAATGTCTTGGTCCTTGAAGACCATCTACTTGGATAATATAGCAATAACTATTTCGGCAGATACATATTGAATTGAGAGGCCTAAGCAACCTCATACCAATCCACTCACCTTAGCTCTTCCCCGAACTCCCCGTACGAGGCTCCTACTTAGTAGGCACATGCCCAATCATCTGTAATGTTTTAGATGTGGCACATATCCTACTCGTTGGTCAACCCCTTATTTTGGTTCCCAAGGGATGCCTTCAAAATATTGTGGTATAGTGGGGGAGTTTTCCCTAACTTCAATACCTTCCCGCCAATGTTATTCATGTGGTTGTACAGGTAGTCAGCATTGAATGGTGTGAAATCCTCCAAAGTATGGCCATAAGCTTTCATAAACCACTGGCGCTGGCATGGCATGATCTTGAACTAGTAAGTTGGATCGTCCCTACTTTTTTCTAGGATGAAGATGTCATCCCTATGTCCAAAACCATATAGAGGGAGCCTCCTAAATAGTGTGTAGTTCTTCTGGCTCTCTAAGAGCTGCTCAACCAGAAAATCATGATCTGAATGGAATCGAATAAATTCCTCGACGCCCAAGCTATTCCCCATATCCTCTATCTAGGAAGCATCTGCAAGAACCCCCCCCCAGCAGATTCCGAGTGAGCCATTCAGTTTTCAATAATTGGACACTTAATGTTCTGGATCATGAAGCATGTTCACAGAGCTCGTTCAAGGAGATCAATCACAAAGATCAGTCCCAACCAGAAATCATGGTGCCCTACGTCCAACCTAAAATACAAAAGACATGAAGAACACCCTTGCAGAGTCAAAGGACACTTTGTGGATAGTGAAGAAGAAAGGCTTGATCCACAAAGAGCAATCACAGAGCGCGCAGATCTTTGCGAATTGAGAGCACTGTCACCAAAACGCATAGGTTATTCGAAAGGAAAAAAGAGTGTTCACCCTCTAATATTTATAGAAGACAACCACTTGTTCTTCATAGTGCATCCATCCATGGTGAGCTTCACGGTTCTCTCAAACCACGTGTCGCCTCTCAACATTGTGACCCTCGTTTGAGATCATTCTTTGCGATTGACCACGATTTTTTGCGATTCACCCTCAGAATTAGACCCTCGTTTTCTTCTCAGCTCCATGTCTGAGGGGGTGCATTTTGTGGTTCCAAAAACATGGGTGAAGAAAAAGGACGCAGATTGAAACCCAAATCCAAAGGGGCTGCCCCTCGAAGACCAATCGTGGAACCCCGCAACACCAAGGCCGATTCAAAGAGGCTCCCCCCCTTGGCAACCACCAAAAATCAATGATGCGGGAGGCTCTGGGAGCCACCTGAAATTTTCGAAGCCACTGGGAAGCAAAGAGGGAGGAGGCTTCATGATCATCATGATGTTTTCAAAGCCTCCACAAAGCAAAGAGGTAGGATGCTCCGTGATTTTCCAGACATTTGAGATGCTGCTGCAAAGAAAATAGGTGGGGGGCTCTACAATCTGCCTGACATTTGCAAAGCTGCCACAAATAAAATATGTGGGAGGCCCCACAATATTCCTAACATTTGATAAGTCACCGAAAAGCAAAGAGGCCGGAGGCTCTTCCATTCATCTGACGTTTGGGAAGGAGCCGCAGAGCGAGGAGGAGGGAGGCTCCACAGTTACGATAATGTGTCACGCAACGTAGTGCTGAGTAATACCTGCTTTTCCGCACCTCTTTCTATAAATACAGGGCTCCCATCAATCCCAAATTATGGATCCTCCAAGCTTTCACCTTCTCCACTCTCAAACTCCGATGCAATTTTTTCTCTTTTAAAAATAAGCTCTTCAAGGTACTTTAGCATTGCAAAGTGCCTTTCCCTTGGCTTAAATTCAACCCCTCTTCATGGAGGGATTCCTTTCATGGAGCCCATGGGCCTCCGGGAAGGAATGGTAAGGGGACTCAGGTCTTTTCGGAGCACTCATACTTCTCAATGTAGCCTCTATGAACAAGTACACCCTATTCTATGAAATGGTCATCGTGCTTCGTGAAACACATTTCTTCCCTATGCTACGCTTTGCAGGGAACCCTGGCTTCATGATGCCCTATTGTGTGAAATCCATTCCACTTTGTAAAGTAGCATCCATATGCATCTGTTCCCTATGCATAGGCTAGGCCACCTCACATCACAAAGCATACCTCTTCACGAAGCCCCTCCACTACGTGGAGCACTAGAGCATCGTGAGGCCTCTTCCTGTGAATCCATTTTCTATGAAAATCCTTTTATTGTACGACCCTCCATGTTCATACAATGTGATTTAAAGGTCCCCTGGTTGGTGCTTAATGTTGCATTGCTTAGCCTCATTCTTATTCAGATGGCCACGCTAACATATATTGTTTTTTCACATAGCCACACTAATGTGGACCCCTGAATGGATCACTCCATGACACCCAATCACCACGACATTGCTGATGCCTTCCCTTCCCCAAGGGTGGATAAGTATCAGTTGTGTATGTCCTAGTGGTTTGGAGGGAACCCGACTCTTCCAAGCTGCATGACGTTAAACTTCCAATCACCATCGTCTTTATCACATGGCGTTAAACTGTAACCTCACCCGGGGAACATTATGCATGGTGACCCATCTCGGAAATTCTTTGTGCCCTATCATCTCCATGGGAGTGAAATATTCCACACATGGATGGAGATCCTACTTGTTGGAATAGTTCCTATCTACAAGGAAGGGTAATCACCTTGTTGTAATCCCCTAGAATTTATTATAAGTGGTAGAATCCCTGGTCCTTCTCTCTTCTTCAGTGCCAAAGACCAAAGTAGAGATGGGCATTGAGACATTAGTTATCTCGTACCTCTATAGTTGGGATTTGTCACCACCCATGCCTCTATCCTGGAGTAAGTCTCAATCTCCATCTCCATGGGCTGAAAAAAACACATAAGCCCTTATTTACACTTTGGGACACTAACCACATGTATTCCCCACTCCACTTCCCATGGACGCACCTTTCGCGACATAATCGTCAGGTCTTTGCTAACTCTTGTTTCTCAAACCAAGCATAACTCATGCTGGCTTATAGTAAGAATCACCCAAGACATCCCCCCATATCCACCTTAGCGTGTAAGCCCCAAAATCCTCCTGAACTATGTGTAATTTGATCCTTGCTAATACTAGGTACGTAGGAAACCTCACTAAGGTTCGATCTCCAACACCTATTTTCCCAACACCCTTCATGTCGATTCACTAACACCTCCCTTGAACTAGGTGGAATTTGATTCTTTCCAAGGAAAGGCACGTCAGAAGCCTCCCTGGTGATCACACCGAACACCCATTAGTCCCAACCACTTCACGTTGGTCCAACCTCATCCAACATGATGTTAAACTATACACCCCTATTTTACCCACAAGACATTAAACTGTACCCATTAAAACTATGTGGGTTTTTATCCTTGTCTCTTAGATAAGGTATATAGGAAGCCTCCTTGAGGACTTACCCCAATCAATGGTAAGCCATTGTGTTCCCATATTGATGGTAAGCTGTTGTGTTTCCCAACTGATGGTAAGATTTTGTGTACCCCGATCGACGGTAAGTCTTTGTCAACCAAAACCAGTAGTAAGCCATTGTTTTTCCCACACGAAGGTAATCCATTGTAGTCCCATTTGTTGGGCCCCATATCTCTCGTCCAACACTCAAGATTAAGACCAAACTTGGGCTACTAACCCTGTGTGATCCCTATCATGTCAACGAGTTGTTGTCGTATGTGTACACCCTGATTCCATACCCCCATATTGAACTACATAGACATTGATTCCTTGTCACATGGATATGTAGGAATCCTCTATGAGGTTCAAGGTCATCACTCAGGTCACACCCTTGCCTTTACCTCAATCTTATGTGCTTTGGGAAGGTCATTCCCTAACCTGAAGGTTCCACTTCCTCCGGGTCCCATCTGTACGGGATATCTCCTTCGGTGTCCCATCACCTCACCGAACTACGTGGGATTTGATTCCCTACCACGAGGATATGTAGGAAGTATCTTACTGAATCAAGTCTAATATCACTATCATCCTCGTGTCAGTAACATATCATTTCCCCCTCCACCTAATTGAACTCTACATCATCCATCCTGATTCTTACCCAAGACACCACATCCTGGTGAAATCATGTTTCCCACTTTCTTGCTGATCCAAGAAGCAACTGGGTAACTAACCACACTTTAGTCCCAACATTAGTGTTACCTCCAGGGGATGCACCCACCTGATCCACTCCTGTTAGTGTTCTGATCAGTTTGATTTATCTCTTATAGATGCTAAACTCAAGGCATACCCAGTGATAAACATGGGAAGATGAGGAAAACCATAGAGTCATGCCTATGAAATGTAATTCCCTACATTCAACGTGGGATGCATTGGGATTATGCCCCCTTGAAAAGCCCTATCATAAGGGGAAGGAACCCAGATGTGCCAGTGTTCCAGCATCTAGACATGCTAGTGATGTCCAACGTGACTACATCCCCAACTAAAGGTTGTTTCCGTGATCAGACGACATGGAATGTCCTGATAGAAGTAGTGTAATTAACTGTCATCCATGAAGACATGGAACTGGGAAAAGATTAATGAACAATTACTAAAGTTAATATGGGATATGCGGGCTAGGTAACGAGTTCCAAGGAAGAATCCATAGAAAGAGGAACTGACATCTCATCATCCCATTTAGATCAAGTAGAAAACGTCCCTGAATGCCTTTGGAAATGGGGAATGTGAGGCATTAGTTACACATCCTCCCATAGATAGATGTGTGGCCCAACGAAAGTGTTGGAAACATATATCTTACTAATTCACCTTATGAGACTATCAATGTATTGATGGGATTTATATAACATGGTTCCACCAGTATCTGTAGAACCTAAGGTTTTTTATTAATTATTATTTTTATAATTAATTAATTGTCAATAAATCAAGAACTATATGCAACACCAAGTGAATCATTCACTTTACTTAACTTTGGGTTATCGTATATTGAACGTGATTACAAGTTCTAAGGAAATCATAATATATTAACAATATTAATTAAAGAGTCCCATTATAAAATCATCATTATATCTAGAGGTTTGAAAAGTGATAACTAATTTTTAAATATTAACAAAAATGGCATTATATACATGAAACATATTGATAAAATTTACTTATTTTTTTGTTAATGTCATTATATGTTTCAAAAATACTATTTTCTTAGGAAAATATATTTAATTATTTTTTAAATCAAAAATAAAATTATTTCTGAAAAAATTATAAAATTATTTAAATAAAATAAAATTCAATATTTGAAATCAATATTTCAAAATATGACTTAGGTGATTTGTTGGGATTTTTTTAAATGTTTCATTTTTTTCTTAATAGTTAAAAAAACATAATTTAAAATGTAAGCTACATTTTCTTTTAATTTATATATAAAGATAAAATATATTTCAAATTATTTTAATGTAAATAATGTTCAATTATACATCCATTAATACAATATTGGTCATTCGAACCAATCTCAACTTAAATTTCAATATAATAACATTTTAACGGTTTTCCAATTTTGTCATTCAAAACATGGTTTCTCATCAAATCCATATGATTAATTTTAAATAATCATTTTTAAGTTAATGGAAAGAAATTTGAAAAAATGGATTCCATTTATTTAATTAAAAAATATAATTCTTTATAAGGTTAAATTTATTTTTGACCAAATTTAACAGTGAATGCACTAAAATTTAATTACCATGATTTAGTTAAAAAATTGTTTATCTGGGATTAAATTAGAAAGATAAGGGTAAAAATGACATATAAAAATTTTTAATAACTATTTTTTGGAAATATGTGGGTCATTAAACAAATAATATTTAATAATTTACCATTTATGCCCCGTTTTACATTTGAAAAACTTGTGGCCAATCAATTATTTTCAAAAATTTCAAGTGTGTCCTCTACCCCACATAAAAAAAGCCACCGCTTATCCTCTCTTCCTCACACCATCAGAATAATTTGGTTTGGACAATACCTACCCAAATATATTCCCAAATTCCCTCTTATCATCATATAATCCTTTTTAAGGGAATAAATCACACCTATGAATCCATATGGTTCAAAACCTAAGAAGAATACTTAAATAAAAGTAACATTGATCAATGGGACTTTTTTATTAATTCATCATCCACCTCCATCAATTATTAATAGTGGATTTTGATATAATATCCCAAATATATTACATTTATTTATATGTTTTATTTTTTGTTAATTCCATAAAAATAGCCCTAATTTCATCAAATGGGATATGAAATTATTTTCTCTGTGTATGGTGGACTAGCACCTCTTGAAGCGATGTTATTTGTTTTCCATTACCACCACACACAGTTGAAAATAATTTTGTATTTATTGTATATAAGTTATATTTTTGATATAATAATTCTTATTTATGTATTATATCACACATACAATCATTCCATAATTTTTTTGGAAATATGATAATGTAATTTGTGTGTATAGAAAACAATTGTCTTGTGAAACAATGTGATTCATTCATGATTTTGAGGGAGTCAATTAATGGAGGTTTATAGGAAAAATTTTATATTTATAACATAAAAATGATTCTAGATTGATAATATATCATTTACCAATATTTCAATCATTCTAAAGAAATTGATACATCGTTCATGCAAACGTATGACCTACTGTCTCCAGGAATGATGCATTTGAATTATATAACAATGTTTTAAGAATTAATATAAATAAAAAATACATTAAATATATATGAAATAATTATCAACATTATCTTTATGGATGTTATTAAATAATGATCTATGTAATCGGTAAAAAATTAAAAATGTATATGAAAAACAAAGTGGTTATTACCTGAAACATATGATTAACAAGGAATTGTTAAAAAATAGGAAAAAAGGTCATAAGGGAATCATATATGGAATGATATATTTTATTTTTTTAATATATTTATAATTAAATTAAATTTTTTATATAGGGGTTTCAAATGATTATGCATAATGTTGAGACATACTGTAAGGAATTTCCCTCTCACTTTTTTACTTATGTGAGGCACATTTCATATTCACTACATATTTCATTTATGTCGTTTATATTCTAAAAATGTGTTTATTTTATAATTTTTCATCAAAATATTATTGGGTTTTCAATATGAAATTAAGGATCTCACTTTTAGGGGGTTTATAGTTCAAAATTTAACAAATCGATAATGGATTCTTGTTATAATTTTCTTTCTTTTGGGAACAAGTTATATTATGTACCTTTCAAATCTATGTAGTGTGTATAATAACCCTTTTAAATAATATATAATTAATATACATATTTACATAATTTTTTAGTTTTTATGTATTGTTATTATTTCATGGTATTAATTATTCAATGACGCTAAATTTGTAAGAGTTTTATGTTACAATCTCTTGGTTTTTCAAGACTGTTTATGATTATAGTTCTATTGATGCAATATTATGAAATATATCTAAGTAAAGTGATGTATTTTATTATCCATTAGATATGTCAGTAAAATCCATGTTTTCTCTTAATTTTACTCTCTTTATTTACTCATGGTTATTAAAGAAATAATAATCTTCTTTTTAGTTAAAAAATATTTCTCTTCAAAAACAATGATTTAAAAAATATTTTTATTTTATTTCTAAAAGTGGAAAGTAATTTATCACCAAAAGATGTTTTACATAATTATAAAATATTATTTTATATTATTTCAATTTTTATTTTCAAATAAAACAATTTCCCAAATGTTTTATGTTTTAAAAAGTGATTTTTATGGAAATGTTATTTTTGCTTGAAAATATTATATGTGACCTTTCATAATCAATTCACATATATGATGACCTATGATGTTACTTATGCCTCACTGAGGTCATGATACAAGGATAATATTCATATTCATTGTTGAATGTATTGTGTTTATAATTAAATGATGTTTATAGTAACAGTTTCTCCATAATAAGTTATACAATGATAAAAATCTTATGAAACCCACTTCTTTTTCAACCGAAAATACTATGATAAAATGATGAGATTCTTTTTGAACCATCATATTTTCCATAGTTAATGAAATGAATAAATTTTTATTAAAACATCTTGTCATGGGTTATTATATGTTGAATTGTTATGATATTGTGTTACATGTGTGTAATATTTTCATTGAGTGATTGTTGACACTACTTGATAAAGTAAAAAAATGATACACAAACTTTGGATATTTCAAATCCTGAAGCAAGATTCAAAGATTAAAAAGGAAAATTAATAATACTCCCAAAGTGCTTTGTGGTGATGTAGCTTCACCGAGCTACGCGGCTGCCCTACGCAGTCGAGCTATGCGGTAGAGCTACGCGGTCGAGCTACGCAGCTGCCCTACCGGGCTGAGCGATGCGAACACCCTACACAGCTGACCTTCGCGCCCGAAGATGTTTTATATCCCTACACGGAGCACCTGCACGGCAGAGCTGCGTGAAGTACCTGCGCCGGAAACATCTCTTTGACCAAGCCCATCTGTGCCTATAAATAGAGCCCTTGGGCTCCCCATTTCCGGACTGAAAAAAGTGAATGATTCTATGAAACTCCCATTGTGTAGGTCTTTCACCTAGATCTCTCAAATTGTATCAGGTATCTCTTTTTTTGAAGAAGGTGACATGAATTGGTTTCCCAATTCATTCCAAAGAAATTTATTAAATCAAAGTTTTATAATGAAACCTCGAGGTGTAATGCATTTACACCATCAGAAAGAAAAAGCAGTGATACAAATGAAACATTAAAGTGAGATCAAAATGTAAAGCATCCAAACTGGGTTGCCTGCTCCAACGAGTGCCCAACACCAACTACATTAGTGCGACTTTCTTCCCAGATAAACCAGAACCAGAATACAAGCGCAAAATCAGGATAATAATGTTTTAAAGTTCATCACATTCTTAAATCATCATTAATATCTACAAGATATATCTGTGTGCCTTACCTGTGTGGTATACCTGCGCGCCGTACCTATGTGGTATACCTGCGTGGTTCGCTTGCATGCCAGACCTGAGTGATACAACAACATGGGGTACCTACGTGGCATACTTGCCTGAGGTACCTACGCAACAAGCTCAAGTACCCTTCTCAGAATCCATTCATGGAAGAGTATACACATCCTTGGTTCCCTTGTATAAAAGGGGATAAGTTGAAGCCTCCACCAAAACCTCCAAACTTCTCAAAACATTGGGTAAGTCACATCAGTGTGTCTCTTATTTGGGTTTTTATTTCCACAGTCAGAGGTTTCCCCCATTTGATTCACAGTGGGGTTAGGATTCATAAGATGTTTTTGGGTTTTTATATCTACAGTCACATGGGATTTTCTCCCTAAAATAGTGTTGGAAATTTCCCTATTTGAAGGATGGTTGATTATCGGCCTCTCCCTTCTCAAAGAGGAGACCCGAAACCTTAGGTCTCTGGTACATAGAGTACACTTCACACTTGTGGTTCCACGCAAGCATAAGAGAAGTCTCCTTCTCCTACCAGAAACTATTTCAAGAAGCCATCCCCATATAAGTCCCTCACCATAACCCCTTCTTCCTTACATTGGACCATTGTCTTATGTAAATAAAACAGATGGAAGGCTCGTCGCCTCACCCTCCTCCACAATTGATGCACCCTCTTCCATCAGCGGAGGAGGAAAAGTGTGAAGTGTCATTGTGGAATATTTCACAACCTCTTATTTCTCACACCGAGCATGACTCATATGGGCTTAGAGATAAGTGATGGTGACAACATGTGCACAAAAACTCAATCATGTAACTACAAGAACTCTGATTTCTATTTATATCAGGATACGTAGGAAGCACTTTTAGAGCCTGAGCACATTGGATATCCTCCTCAAGAATCCAACCCTAATTCTCCCAATTTGGGCATCATACTTAGAAAATAAGCTCCAAATTCAATCCTCTTATCATTGAGGCATCCTTTTAGGAAGTAAGACCAAACTTCATCGAACTAAATGATCTTTGATTACCATCCACAAGGGATATGTATGAAGCTTCCTTGAGGTTCAAACACAACATTTAAAATCATCCCTATTCTCTTTGGGATATATTCCAAAACGGGTCTGATCTTACATGGAAACCCATATCTCTTCCAAGTACCTTGGTCTACATCAGCATAAGTCCCACAGTAAGTTTCAACTAAGCACCTTATGCTTAGAGGTCATTATGACATGACCTTAAAAAGTATGATGTGTCCTACTAAGCAGCATCAAACTATGAGTGTTATAATTCCTTTCACAAGGATATCTATGTAGCTCATTTTAGAGCATGATCCCAAGATTAAAACAAACATTTGTTTCCCTAGATGAAAATAAATTTTAGTGTGCTCCACTAAGTGGCTTAAAAACCAGTATCATCAGAATGATGATTAAAAGAATCTCTCATCGTTATAATAGAGGATACCATCGAAGGAAAACCTTGAATATATATAGAAGTTTCCATAGATTAAGAACCTTGAATGTAGGCGAATGATTCTAAAATTTTATACGTGTTAATAGCTGATTTCAATTTCCAAGGGATACTTATGATATACTTGGTGAATTAATAAGGATTCATGAAAATATTTTAATTTTAAAAAGAGAGCCCCATAGTAGACAATAATTTCCCCCAAAACGGTTGTGATGAGTCCGACCTCCCATCCTCTCGACCAATGCACGTTCTTAAGTATTGTAATGTTCAAAACATAACAAATTCCTGCCTTTGGAAAGCAGGTATTCTTTTGGATAAAGAACTATTGGATGTTTCTAGTTCCATGAATAAATCCGATGAAAACTCCCAGGAAACATTGATTCAGAAATCTAGAACACAGGTTTCAAGGAACTACAAAACAAAAATAGTGAACCTAATGTGAATTCATAACCAAGTTAATAATGTTACCCACATGTTAGGCCCCAATCAATTGATAATGGAAGGCCAGAAAAATGAATTAATCACACATGTATCCATCTGAAAAGATATTTCTTTAATAAAGTTTTTCATTGTTCTCAGTTTTCCACATTACTCTCTTCAAACCAATGAATGACTTTCTCCAAGACAACATCTTTCAACATCCCAACTACTGCTCAAGCTAGATCTCTATCCACAGGAAGGAAATTATCACCAACTCACCATCTTCAACGGTGGGTATCTAATGTGTTGGTGAAGGAATATCGCAAGCACGGTACAATCCCGACTTTGGAGGCTGGTTGATAGGACCTCCTGGTCAACAACAATCCTCGATCATCTGGCCAACAACGACGAATGATCAAGAAGAAAATGGTGCCAGCCACTATCTCCAACTATTTCAGGTCTTTATCCCCGGAACGCAACAGTCAATCTCTCAAGTACTATAGGGAGGTGGAAGAAGAGGTCACTCAAGGCCTCAATTCAAGAATGCAGGAGTCCTTCCTAAGGGCTCCCACCAGCAATCACTACCAGAATCATGCAGTAATGTATCCCCCACATGATGGGGGTGTTTCCTCTTGATGTTTGGACTAGGTCTCTCAGACCCAGGCATGCAAGATGAACTACCAGGGATAGCGTCCGGTCAATAGGGAGAATGTTATCACCCCTTCCTCTTCCTAAGAAGTCCGTCGACCAAAGATAATGACAAACAACAAGAGGGAACATAAACCCACCAGTTCTAATTTTTCTTCTCAGCAGGCTCGTCAGACAGAAACCCACAAATCCCACCAGATAAACCCGGTGGAGCATCGTGAATAGGAACATACACCTACTCAAAATTTATCAGCCAGTCAGGAGGCTCGTCTGAAAACATTTAAAGAGTCCCACCAATCTAATATGGTGGCAACTAGTAAATAGGAACATCACCTATTTACAATAACCAATTCTGTCAAAAGTCTCATATACCAGTATTGAATGATGCCTGTCAACCATACTTGACAAAAAACAGCCAGAAAGCACATACACCTACCAATGCTCATTAATCCTACCAATAGTATCATTTGGTATCACCCGGAGAAGTCAGTCGGAAAGCTCCGATGAAAATTTGGGGAAGACACAACTCGCTGCCCCCATGCGTGAGTACTATCAATATCTATTGATAGGAAAAGGCGGACATGCTCTAGTACATAAACCTACTCTAGATAGGGAATGGACTTATATTCCTGTTCCAGATGCTGAAGATATCAAAAACATCTTATCAATGGTGAAAGGGCAAACACATATCCCCGCCCATATTCTAGAAGCATGCAAGGATATTTTAATTACTTCAGAAGTATCAGGGGAACATACATATAAATATATCCCCACACATGGGATGACACATCAATATGTCATCCCGGAACAGCTATATACCTATGTTCTAGTCCTGGAGGGTCATGGGGAATTTTCCCCTATATCATACGAACAACAGGATTGAGAAAATACACCCTTTCCAATTGGAGATAATCGGTCCGTTCTAGTAACTATTTCAAGGTAGGCACACACACCTGCCCATTATAACCACTTCTCCAAATAGGTGGCCCCAACTATGTATAAGAGAACATCTAAAAAGAAATCCCACCAAATAATATTGGAAAATAAATAGTCTTGTTGTGATTTAGAAACTCTAAATGCTTGAGTTCTTGAAGCCCTCAGACATTTATCTGTTGCTTCTCAAGATACTACCCTCTCATTACAAATTTTTGGGAGTGGTAGTTGTAATTATCAAGTTTCTCACCGGACACTTCATCCTGAAAGATTTATTCATAAACATTCAGTCAATCCAGAGTGTCTATCTTTGTATGAGAGCCATGACAACCCTCTGTGTGGACAAAAGGCCAAGGAGCATGAAGATTTATCCCTTGCTATAATTCATCATGGTGATCCTCCCCATTATCTCATTCGCTGTTGAATTCCTCTCTGCAATAGTATTTCACATTGTGAAAACAATTCCATAATTGACAATGTAGCTACAAGAAATCCATCCTATCTCGAGTCACTTGCAAACACAAGGCTAGTCATGTCTAATGCCATGTCATTGACGGTTGAAACACATTCTCAGTCATAAGACATCTTAAGGGAACGTTCATTCTCTGAACCTCCCATGAGTTATTTATCTTCTAATGTAGAGCATCCACTTTGGTTAGACCAAGTGGAGAAACCTCTAGCGATAGATGATGAAGACATGTCAAGCATGAGGAAACAATTAGCTAAAAGAGAAATACCAGTCATGTTTTGGCCTTGAGAAAATTCTCAGTTTGATATTCCAGAATTGATGACAGAATATTGAATTCATGACATTCATCTAAACTTATGGAAAACTTTACGTCCTTTGAAAACTAAAGTATTACCACATGATAAATATAAAAATCATATAAATGTAATAGAAGGGTTACAGTGCCAAATTGACTTGACATCTATTTCAATTGCCCAACATCCTAGGGTTGAAAAACAACATGTAACCATTCAACGTGCATGTCTTAATGCTCTGAAGAGGCTAAACCAATTAATTTCTGATTCCCCATCTAATGTTAGCATCATAGAATGGGGTGCATATAAAGCATTGAATTTCCATGCACTCCAAAATCAACAAAGTCCACAAAAGGTGGTATCATGAAATATTATTTCCCATGACCGGACACAGTCAATAGGTTTTGTATGTGATCAAATGTACACTCAAGAACAAGTCTCAACTAGTTCTCATTAGAACCAGGCCTAAAGAAAAGAAGATGTTGAACTACTTCTTTATCAGGCCTCTGAGAATCTTGAGCAAGCATCCCATTTAGAGGATTTCAGGTGACAAAGGATTGAAATGTATGAAATATCACAATAATATTCTGAAATAGGTGAATTATATAATTGTCGGATGATGCACCCAGCTAATGTCCATACCAAAATCTGGAAAATCAAAAGATCAGTTGCATTAATTTCGGCTGCAGTAGTTCAAGAATCACCCAAGCATTCCAGGTTGGGGGATCATTTAATGAAACCTTCAAATTAATTAAAAATGTTCAAATATTTGAAGAAGAAAAATAGGATCAACCCCAGCCTACATGTCTGGGGGTTTTTCACATCTACAATCCCCTCCTCTAAAGAAGTCAGTTTTCTCCCGATTTGGGAAGAGGACACAAGGAATGAATACAACTAAACTATCCAATGATTCCATTAATGTTACTATCCTCCAAACAATAACAAGTAATTATTCATATAGGAGAACATAGTTTCGTGAAAGAAAAAACGGGAGATGATCTACCAGAAACATTGACAGAATGCCATCAATGTATTATGAGTCAGTGAATTTTATCAATTCTATTGAAGAAGATCCTCAAAAATATAAGTCTAGTTCAAGGGAAACAGAAGATGAAGTTCTTTTCCACATTATGGTACACATTGAGGAAAATGAAGAAGGTGTGTGTACCTGAAATCAGATGCATACACAGAATCTTGGTATGCCTTCAAATAACCAACTCCCCCTCACCGAAAGGCATCTAAAAAGAGGAAAGGAACACATCATATTTAACCTCACTTTTCCAATGGAGAGGGTCACTATCTATCACATGAAGAGATATTTTCACAGAATGAAGAGGAAATGGATGAGTTAAAAAGACTCAATGCAGATTTTCTTCGAAACAATATTTTTTCTAGACATACTCTCCAGAAAAATCCTGAACATGCAAATCCAGTAGGAGCTCCTAAACATAGGGGATTTATAGAAACTACATATGAGGATAATGAATTCCCTTAGTTGGGTATACAATCAAGATAGGACCATATACATCCCAATAGACCTATTTTCATGGTTTCTTCAAGACAGACATCAGCACCACCATTAGTGGCCTTACCGGTCATTGCACAAGATCATGTTCCATTTGTAATACCTGCACAAAATCCATACCATCCGGATATTACCCAAATACTTATGAATACAATTTAGGCATTAAAGACTCGGTTGGAAGATATGGTGGAATGGAGTACACTAATTTATCTAGAAAAGAGAGCTTACCTTGAATAGATGGATGCAATTCCTCCCCCACCAAATTTTGTGAATACCACATTCCCAATTTTTTAGGGTTCGGGAGATCCAGAACAATACTTAACACATTTTGTTTCTCATTGTGATAGTATGATGGGAACTTCTCAACCACAAGAGGATATTAATATTAGGTGTATTGTGCAGTCATTACAAGGACCAACTTTTGTCTGGTATACGAGTTTGCAATCTTGATCAATTACTAGGTGGGAAGATCTCTGTCAGAAATTTATTCTTCAATTTTTCTCAAAATTACCAAAGATGATAG
This sequence comes from Viscum album, assembly GCA_963277665.1. Lineage (NCBI taxonomy): Eukaryota > Viridiplantae > Streptophyta > Magnoliopsida > Santalales > Viscaceae > Viscum > Viscum album. The sequence goes on along the minus strand of OY728119.1, from coordinate 483,333,143 downwards.
TTTTTGATCTTACCAATTGTAAACAAAGGTAAAATAAAAGAGTTCCAGATTTCATTGCTCACAAGAAGGGATTAACATATTCTTTAAGTTTAGCACTCTCTCAAGAAGAGTTACTAGCAATCTGTGTGGAAAATCTGCATGATGAATTACGCACACCATTGATACCTGTGAAATACACAGGACAGTTTTAGAACCTTACATCAATCACTCATTAGATAGAAGACTCTATTATAGAAAAAAAGGATAAAACTCATGTAATTCCATTAGTTCCAGGAATGGGAATAGGAATGGAAGAAGCTGCTACAGTTACACTCAAACATGCACCTATACTAGCTTCTACTTTAAGACCTTCATCATATCGAAGGGCTCCCCTTCCTGAGAATAAACAACAATTACCACCTTATCAAGATGATCAAAGAGATCAAAGGTGGAAGCAATTTGAGGAATTAAATAATAAAATCTATTCTTTTAGGAATGATAATGTTCCTGGATACTTCATATCAGCCTCAGAAAACAATTTGGTTTAGTTTCCAAGGCCGAAGAATCCAAATAAAGATTGAGATTAAGACCATTCAAATTATTTTCCCTTTCATTAGGTGTTGGGACTCCCCATTTAGGAGTTCTTTGTTTTCAATGACCTTCTGCAAAAATGGTAGACTCTGGAAAAGTGAAATTCAAAAGTTCATCAGCTCATGTAGCATGTGTTACTTCCACCAATCCATAGGGAGAGGGAGAATGGAAAGAGGTTAAAATTAAAAATGTGCCAAAATATGATGATTGGATGATCAGGAAAAAAATAAACTGTGCTCATGATATTTTATGAACATAGTTGAAAAAACCAATTGTTCCTTATACCACTCCTACAACATAAAAACCTTCTTCCTTAAAAGTTTGTTCTTCAATGAAAAAAAGTGGTCATATGGATAAAGAGAAGTCAAAAAAAGATGAGCTCACATCAAGGAAAAAGTTGTCCTTAACCCTGGAAGATTTTATGAAATCTATTTCAAAATTACAAGCACCGCCCTGCCAAGCAGTAACACCAGAAGAAACCTGTTAGGCATAATCCTCATCAGACAAGGAATTGATCTTTGGTTTTGTTAATGTTATCCATTTAACAGATCCTTATGCCAATGGTGATTCTAATTATATTGAGCCAGAACTCCTTGTGCATAATTGGGGATCTAGAAGAAGAGGCCAAGATCGAGGATACAGGGGAATATGTGGGAATTATAGAAACCATCATTTTAACTCTACCCCTTCTCAAACCATATATGTGGCAGAAACTCGTGGAAGATCCCTTTTACGAGCTCAAAAAGAACAAGGTGTTTCTTCCATGAAAAACAAGTCTAGTTCAGGCATAATTATTCTAGAGGACCGATTAGAAGCTACACCATCTTCTTCTCGATGGATGAATAGACTTAGTCAGTAAAATTTACCAAAGTCCCTGGTATTTCCCCCTTTTGTTTCAACATAGAATACATCTACAAAAGAAGCATCTACTTGCAAAGCACTTGAAAAAACACATCTCCATGCTGGGAAATGCAGAACGTTGGACTAAAAGTATGATTTCTTGAAAACATTTCCCCATGTACCATCCATGTTATCAATTTTGGATGCTTTGAATATTTCAAAAGATCTTTTAGAAGCACTCATTGAGGCCATGTTAAGTCCTCAAGAATTTGAACCGATGTTTCTACAGCTAAGGATTACTATATAGAGAATGATTGTGCAAAATGTCATGAAATCATATCTTTTATAGATGAAGATGAAGACCGTGTGGTACATGGATACAACAGGCCTTTGTATCTATCTAGAATGGTCAATGAAATGGATATATGACGAGTCTTAATTGATAATGGCTCTGAGGTCAACCTCATTCTTGTTCATACACTTCAACGACTTGACCTGAATGAATCAGACATATCTCCTTCAACATTAATGTTTCAAGGATATGACAAGATGAATAAGAAACTTTGGGGAAAATTACACTCAGAACACTGTTTGGAGATCTTGTGTCTAATTCGGATTTCATGGTAGTTTTTCAGGACACAGCCTTCAATATTCTTCTTAGAAGGCCTTGGTTGCATCAACATGTATCCATAATTTCATCATACAACCAATGTCTGAAATACTATTTCAATGGTCTAATCTGAACATGGTATGGTGACAAGGCTCTGTTAATAACATGTTAATATCAATACATTGAGGCAAAGTTTTATCACACAAAAGGAAACAAAGTCCATGACCAAAGAGATAACTAGAGTTAATGCTCTAAATGGTCTAGAAAAGATTCTTGAAAATCCATTCTTGAATTTGAGTACAGATTATGTGTTACCCATTAATCAAGTCGAAAGGGTAAAACCAAATACATTCACTCATCCAATAATTCCCATAAAGTCAATTGGGTAAATTGAGCCTAATGACATGGGAGAAATTATTGATACACTAAGAAATGATGGAAGCTTGAATGGAGATGTTTTTATTTCATATGTTGAACTACAACTATCCTATTTTTTATCAATCAGAATAGAAGAAATTTTAGAAATATTATAGGGAGAGAATGATATTGATTCTCAATCCATCAATCCCACTTTACCACAAGAAGAACATTCATCATCAGTAGAATATGGTGGCTTCTTCTTCGATATGTTAAAATATTGACTCCTCTCCTTTGGGAGTTTTTCCTTTCCATCTACCATGAAAATAAAAATAGAATAGGTAACACATAATGAAGATGAAGAATAAGATCCCGGGAATTCTCCTCCAGTATTTGAATAAGGTGTTTCTACGACCGTGGATGAAATCAGAGAAATAAATCTGGGTATATGAAAAGATCCAGACTACAACTTAATTAGTGCGACCATGACCTCTGAGGGGAAATATGGGTATACTTCCTTTTAAAAAAAAATTGAGATATATTTCTTTGGAATTATATAGAAATGCCAGGTCTTAATCTTGATGTAGCCAACCATCATTTGGGTTTTCCAGAAGAACATCATGGGTTCAAGCAAGGAGCAAGGAGAACACACCCAACTCATGCCTCTAAAATTGATGTTGAGGTTTATATGCTTATAAAGGAAAACTTTTTTAAAGATGTCCAGTATCCAAAATGGATGGCCAATATTGTCCCATTGAAAAATAAGAATGGTCAAATAAGAGTCAGCATTGATTTCATAGATCTTAATCAACATTGTCCTAAAGATGATTTTCTAGCCCCGATTACAGAACTTCTAATTAACGCAACGACTGGCTATGAAGATCTTGCGTTCATGGATGGATATTTTGGGTATAATAAAATTCAAATGGCCCTGGAGGATGAAGAATCTACAGCCTTTAGAGCTTCCCAAGGTGTGTTTTTCAATCAGGTAATGCCCATTGGTATAAATAATGTAGGTGCAACATACCAATATGTCATGCACTATATCTTCAAATCCTTCTTAAAGAATTTTTTTGAATGTTATGTGGATGATATGGTAGTTAAATCCAAACAATGTTCCAATCACATGGCTGATTTAGAAACCATATTTCACAAACTTCGGCTACATAATTTGTATATAAACCCCTTAAAATGTGCCTTTGGAGTAACCTCATGAAAATTCATTGGCTTTGTTGTAATCCATCATGGTATTGAAGTTGATCCTGAGAAAGAAAAATCAATCCTTGGTATGTCACCTCCTCTAAATTTTAAAGAATTGAGAGGAATTCAAGGACTCTTGGCCTATATTTGGCACTTTATCGCCAATTTGGTAGGCAAATGTTTACCTTTCACCATATTAATGAAGAAAGGAGTCACTTATCAATGGACTAAGGATTTCCAAGAAGTGTTTTATATACTCAAGAAATATCTATTGAGTCCACCAATATTGATTCCACCTATTGAAGGAAGACCACTCATTCTCTACGTGATAGCTTTAGAGCAATGACCAGGTTCCTTCCTCGCCCAAAATAATGATTCTGGAAATGAAAACAACATTTATTATCTTAGTCTCATGATGTTTGAAGCAAAAACTTGGTATTAAAGTATTGTGAAGTGATACCTAGCATTAATATTTTCTTTTCAGAAATTGAGAGATTACCTAACACATCATGAGGTCCAATTGGTATCTCATAATAACCTTCTCAAATTTATCCTCAGTCGTCATATGCTTACAGAACGTCTAGCACAGTGGGCGGTTATTTTTCAACAGTTTGACATCCAGTTTGTTCCTCAAAAGGCAATAAATGGCCAATCTCTGGCTGATTTCCTTGCTGAGCACCCATCTGTGGATGACAAATTGTTTTATACTGAACTTCCTAAGGAATATGTATTCTCTATTCAAGATAATTACCAAACCTGGGAAATGTATTTTGATGGTGCTTCTAGAAGTCCAACAGGGAAGTGACTGGAAAATCCTAAACACAATAAGGTTGGATTAGGAATAGTCCTTTTTTCCCGAGAAAAAGATGTATTTATTTATTCCTTTCTATTATCAAAAGGTGGAACCATCAATGAAGGAAATTATCAAGCTCTCATCACAGGTTTTGAATTGTCCCTTCAGGTGAAAATGGATCATTTAAATAGAAAAGGTGATTCAGAAATGGTAATCAAAACAATCAATGAAGAATATTCTATCAGGAAAGAAGAGTTAATACCTTTGTGTGATTACGTCAGAGAATTAATGGATGAATTTCCCTCAGAGCTGGCATTTTCCTATGTCCCATGATCACAAAATGCCCAAGAAGATGCACTGAGTAATTAATCTATAGCATTGGAAGATCCCAATAGATATGATATAGTTATCAATATAACCCATCGCCGTGTGGTCTTTCCATTTGTTCAAAATAGAATGGAGGTAATTAATGAAATTTTCCCTATTTCTAAACCATACGGTCATACCACGGGATGTTGAATATCTATCAATGAATATCTTCAAAATGGGGTAATTCCACCAAATAGGGCTGAGAAGGACCAGATCTGGTGACAAGCGGCTAATTTTACTCTTTATGATAGTCCATACCACCTAACGATCCTTTACAAGGGAGGATTTGATTGAATTATATTTAGATGTATTTATGGAGAAGAGACCACAACTGTCATGAAAGAAGTTCATTCAGAAGATTTTAGGGCCCACCAATATGGGCACAGACTCTTCGATCAGATCTGAAGGCTTGGATACTTTTGGCCTTCAATAACACAGGATTGTACAAACTTCACTAAAAATTTCTTCCCAGTCAAATGCATGCCAACTTCATTCATCAACTCCCATAATTTATACATATAGATAAATACTCCTAGCCATCTGCCACATGGGGAATGGATATAGTAGGGCCTTATCCTCTAGCCACGACTAAGCAGTTCAACTATATTCTCACTACTACTGATTTCTTCTCTAAGTGGGATGAGACAATACCTCTCAAGGAAGTCAGAGCCAAAATCAGCATTAGTTTTGTCAAAACTAATATCATCACTATATTTGGCGCCCCTTATACTATTTTGATAGGTAATGGCACCAATTTTTGTTCTACTGAAGAAAAAATGTTATAATAGGAATATAATATCAAATCCGCCCATTCATTTCGCTATCATGCGGCGGCCAGTGGATAGATAGAGGATTTAAACAAAATCCTATAAAATATACTCTAGAAAATGGTGGATAAAGATAAGAAATCTTGGATGGTTAAACATTTGAATGCTTTATCAGCCTATTGGACAACTACCTACACTACAACCCATGCAACTCCTTATTAATTGGTATTTAAAACTGAAGAGGTTTTTCCAATGGAAATAAAATTGCATTCACTTAGAGTTGCAATCTGTGATCAGTTGTCTACAGATGAAATTTCTCAGAAATGGTTTAATGAGTTGGAATTATTACATGAGAAATGATTGTATACTTTGCATCATCTAGATGTATATTAGAATATAATAACACGATCTTTAAATAAGAAATTTCTCCTTCGTTCATTCCTCCTAGGAGAATTGATATTGGTCCTTAGGACTCCAATGATACAAGGGAAGAAACCTCCAAAACATGAACTAAAATTGGAAGGGACATATTCCATACATAAGGTATATTCAAATGGAGCCTATGATTTAATCTCAATGGACAAAGATCACATTACATCTCCCAACAATGTGATATTTTTGAAGATTTAGTTTTTGTAATTATACCCACTAGTCTTCACTTTAAAACATTAAACTGCATAGTACAATTTCTTTGCTGCAAGACATAAATCTACACAACATCCAATGTCCTAGTTGTAAGACATTAAACTGCATAACAATCATAAGCATCCATGCTGCATGACATTAAAGTGGATAATATCTTCGTCCTCGTTTCATGACATTAAACTGCATGACATCATATGTACAACTATTGTTTTCTCTATTTAACGTTAGAATTTTTCATAAGAAAACATCATTGATGTCATCACTACTTCTTAGTAGTACATGAGTCCCTCTCTTCCTTAGGTTGAATTCAGATCTTCATAGAGTCCAAGTTTCAAGAACTACATATTTCTTGATTCTCATTTTCAACGAGATACGTAGAGATGCCTGAATCTCCTATTCTGGGCCCAGCCACAATCAAAAAATTTTCTTATTTTCTTTTCTCATCCATTAAATGAATCAGATCTATTAAGAGTGTTTTCTTATGATATAAGATTTGGTTCTTCTACCATTTCATGTTTTAAGATTTATCGTTCTCTCAAAACGTATCAAAATCCATCATTCCTCATGTCAAACTTTGCATGAGGAATGATTGTTTCAAGAACTATGTACGGCTTGATTCTCCTATATTTTGAGATAAATAGAGATGCCTATATCTCCAATCTTGGGCCCAACAACAATAAATAAAACCTCCCATTATTTCTTGTATAAAAATCAAAACTGCATTGGGAATGTTTCAAAGAAAACTTTGTATGACTTGATTCTTTCCCGAACAAGACATAGAGTGGCACTTATGTTTTATCCCTTAATTTAGTTTCAGTATGTCTTTCCTTTCATATTATTTCATTGTCGTCCTTATCACATGACATTACACTGAATGAAAATCCAATACCCCTATTCTTCATTTTCATCACCTTTGCATTATAAAAGAAACCCTTACCGCTCCTTGTTTCTCACACCTAGCATAGCTCACGTGGGCTTTGGAATTGAGTAAATGGATTCTTTATATAAAGTTTTTTAATTTCATATGGGGTTAACAATGTCCTTACTTAATGACTTAAAAATGCATAGTATAATGACCTTACTTCATGACTTAAACTGCATAGTATAATGTCCTTACTGCATGACTTAAAACTACATAGAATAATGTCTTTACTGCATGACTTAATACTGCATAGTATAATGTCCTTACTGTATGACTTAAAACTTTATAGTATAATGTCTTTTATGGATGACTTAAAACTACATAGTATAATGTCCTCACTATATAACTTAAAACTGCACATCACCATCTTCATTCAATGAAAACAAATAAAGTCTCCATGTTTCCATATGAGTTAGATCTATGTAAAGGACACAAAACTCATAAAAAATGTTGATTAAAACTTCTATCATCTGCATTAAACAAATACCTCCTTCCACATTTCACACTCTTAATCATGGATATTTCCATATTCTCATAATCTTCCTTATGGATTCTGGTGACAAAGTTGCTAATATTTAAAGAGCACTTTTTCTTGACTATGCAGCACATGCCCCTAGGCGGCCTTGTACATGTTGCCTACATAATATGCCTATCACCAAAAAGAATCCATTATTTGTATATTCATCATGTGCACTAGTTGTCCCTGAATAATATAGCCCCCATAACGGGTTTTTCAAATAATGGTAATTTTGTTCTTGGTTATAATATCTTTTACCCCTTCAAACTTTGATGACAATATATAAGAATTTGTATTTTAAAACAGTCATTGAAGTACACATGTCCCATTATCTTTCTCACAATCTGAAAATATTCAAGACCATGGTTTACACATTTCTTTTATTATCTGTTTGATTCACTGGGGAATAACCTTGAAATCCCTTGGATACATATCTATATCATCCCGCCTTTTTATCACATAAACTTTCATTACATTTTACAAAACCTAGGACCTTTAAGGTTTAGTGTCTTGGAAACCAGGAACTTAAAACATGAAAACATAAAACATTCTTCTTAAACACTTGAAAGGATTCTCCTCATTTTCATCCTAGGTTCATTTCTGCATCTCATAACTTGGGGAAATACATCAAAAGAAAGGGTGAGCAGAAGGCCCTGTAAGGGAAACAATAGAAACATTTTACATGTGAACTTGAGATACTCCAATAAGGTCATGAAAAGAACTTTAAAGCATGAGAAAGAAATCATGAGATATATCATAATAAAAATAACATTTTTCATAACTTGAATATGTGGCTACAACATTTAATATTGACAATCATTTCATTTCACCAAGGTCCATTCCCAAGGTGTCATAAAAAATTACCAATGTTATTCACCAAGGTATCAGTCTAAAAGGTCATCTCTAGAGATTAAGTCTTTACCCAATGCATTGGAGCGCTATCTGGGCGCACCCTTGACATGTATTTATTATCATGTGACCCACATATATCATCATAAATCATTTAATAAACAACCCATATAGCATAAAAGAAATGGGTTTCATTTCATAATCATAACATTTTAAAAACTGCTTTAAAGACCTGATCTTTATGTCACTTTAAACCCACGGAAAGGGAAAGCGGGTTTCATGTATGTAAATACCAGAATTTAAAATAGAACATTTTGGTATATATTTGGATACCCATATAGAAGATAAATATTTGAGTATTCACTTAAAAAAATAAAAGAACTTTAGAAAAATAGAGAGACAATTTGAGACGAAAATTCTGCAGCACAACGGCTACATTACAGGGTTATAGAAAACGTTGAAAAGAGAGGGGACATGGGTCAAACATTCATAAATGACCCATAAAACAGTAGAGGGATAGAATATACGGGATTTAAGAACATGGTAATGAAATTTGAAAATATACCATATGAAATGAAGAACATGAAAGGAAGAAAAAAATAATATTTCTCTTATGAAAATTCGGCAGCCTAACGGCGTCACATAAACTTCAACCAAAAATGAATTGGTGAGATCAAATAGGGTATCTCATCATATTAACATAAAATATCATTATGATACATATAGAGATCATACCCCAACATAATAAAAAGGGACTTTCAATACTTGACATGGAATTAGAACTTTGAAAAAGGAGAAAGGTTAAAGAACCACTTAAAAATTCGGCAGCCTAACGACGCCACTTAAAACGTCAAAATACTGAATTGAAGAGATCAAATGGGTTCTCTCATCATATTATCATAAAAGATCAGTATTATAGATATATAGATAATACCACAACATAATAAAAAGGAAGTTGAAAGTCTTTACATGAAAGTACCACTTGAAAACGAGAAGGGTGAAAGAACCACTTAAAAATTCGGCAGCCTAACGGCGCCACTTAAAACATCAAAATACTGAATCGAAGAGATAAAATGGGGTCTCTCATCATATGATAATAAAAGATCAGTATGATAAATATAGAGATCATACCCCAACATAATAAAAAGTAACTTGAAAGACTTTACATGAAAATAAATCTTGAAAATGAGAAGGGTGAAAAAAACCCTTAAAAATTCGGCAGCCTAATGGCGCCACTTTAATATTTTGAAAATAAAATGATTATAGCAAGAGGGGGTATGTAATAATATGAACATGAAAAGGTCATTAAGATGAATATAAAATAACATCCTCCAACATATGAACATGGAGCATAAAATAAATGACAGGAAGAGATTACTTGAAAGGAAAGAGAGAGGTCAGATCCCTTACCTTAAAACGTAACTCTTAAAAGTCAAAGGTATGGACTTTGAGGGCTTGGGGGAACTTTGGGAGGACTCATTGAGAGGTAAGGAGACCAGAAATTCTTTGATAATGAATTTGGAGTCCAAAGGAAGAGATAATGGCTTGATATTTATAGGGAAAGTGAGGGGACAAGGCATTAATGGCCAAGGGACACCACATAAGTGGGTTTCTCAAAACCATGTGCTCTCCCAAGATATTTCCCATGAAGCTAGGCCACATGGGGCCCCCAATACAAAATCTCATCACCTTTGGTCGGCCAAACCATAAAATATCTCATGAAATCATCATGACATAGTTATGATGTCATTAAACATACCGAAACCCTCAAACTGTATTTTTACTATTCACTGAAAATTCAACTTTCTCAGAAAAATCCCAAAATTTCACCTTAACCAAAAATCATTGCTCTGATTTCAAAAATGAACTCCATTTTATAAAAATAATTTTCTAAATAATTTTAATTTATTTTTTAAATAAATACTCTATTCACTGAAAATTCATTTTTTCAGAAAAATCCCCAAAAATTACCTTAACATAATATCGATGCTCTGAGTTCAAAAATGAAATCCATTTTATAAAAATATTTTTATAAATATTTTTAATTTAATTTTTAATTAAAAACACTATTCACCCGAAAAAAATTATACTTGAATAATAATTTATGAAACCGTTATTTAACCATTTTATTGAATCACATTACTTAATCAAGGTGCCTAGATTATATTAATACTTTCTTTAAGTGAGATTAATAATCCATTTGGTAACATTACTAATCCTAAGAATAAAATCACTATTCATAATTTACTATTCATTAAAAATTAAGTTGATGTTATTAGACTCTAAATTTCGTACTGAACATAATTGTAGAAGACAATTTTTTGAAAATCATTACACATTTTTAATTATTTAATGTTTACATAAATATTTTTTTTAAAAAAATATCCTTTCTCTAAAATTCATCAAAAATATGCATACTATATTTATCCGGACATTTGAAAAGTCATAAACATCATTATAAGAAGAAATCCCAATTTTTATTTAAAACAAAGGATTACACAAGGCAATTACGGTCTCTTTACATAGCCCCTTATCACACCGGCATAAGACTTAATTGTAAGGTGTGCTAAGGTGAGAGAATCCGAGGGAGGCTCGGCCAACATCACACGAGTAGTAATTTCTATTAGTTTGAACTTCTCGTGATGGCGATCCTGTTCTATCTTCCCATGAGGAGGTTCAGCTTGGGTTTGGTCCAGAGCAAAGCCCAGTGGTGCTACCTCATTTCCAAGTTTTGTTAGATGGGCTTCGATCAGTCCAAGACTGCTGGGTGAGGCCATCGAATCTTCTTTCTATATTAATTAACCAAGATTACTTGTATTTGGAGACAATAATCAAAACTTTTAGTTTATAGCGGTCATATTGACCAATGGTCATATAATAGTCAAAACCCAACAGTCTCATTTTAATTATACTCATGTTATCAAATGAAAAAAGAAATTGAGTATAAAAATAAAATAAAATAACACAAAAAATTAGGAAACAAGATTTATTCAAAATTTCGGGTCGTTACAATCTTCCCCCTTAAGAAATTGCGTCCTCGTAATTTTTAAAATACGGTTTTGAAAATTCATTGAAAGTCCCACATCAGAAAAGGAGTCAGTGAAACTATTACTTTAAAAGAAAGAAAGGGAAGTACAAAGGTCAATCGAGTTAACCCACACTAGGATTCCATGTATGAAAACATGAACATGGAGGAGAAAACAAAGGGTCAAGTTCTGAGGGAGAGTGATAGAAAACATGATTAGGAGAAAGTTGACCACAAGAAAATCCCAAACTTATGATGTGTGTAAACAGTCTTTGATTACCTAGTAGGAAACATAAACCAACAACATTTTTGTTTTACGTTTCTTTTCATAATTTTGAGGAATTCAGTTACTACATAGAACAAAAACATAATGAAATATACCAACCTTCATGTAGAGTTTCATCCTTTAATAAGTTTCTAACAAAACTAATCTTTTCTACAAATGACGAGCATTCAAAACTACTTGGTCTCATCAAAACACAAGAATCATCTACTTGAGAGTCACTTAATCCACAAAATATTAACTATAAATTTCTTCTATCTTTAAAGATTATCTCAAAAATAGAAAGGTTAAGGTAAAACAACTTTTCAAAAAGAAAGAATCCCATAGGAAAGGAAACTACTTTTAAGTCTTCAAGGTTCCATGGTACTACCCAAAGTTCATCATAGACCATTCCATAAATAACAGTCCTTAAAATTATTTGAAATAAACCAAACTAAGATTGAAACCCAAGTACAAGAAGGATTTGATAACATAGTCTTCCAAAATAAACTTCATCATTCATCTCCAAACAACATAAACCACTCCAAACATCTTATAACAAAAGTAACTAACCTAAACATATTTTCACCAAGATAGGTTAATCATTTCCATAAGCAACCTATATTACCATAAGTTCACCTTAAATTCATCGATTCATCAAAATATAAGTCAACCTTTACTCCTCAAATAAAATACCGTAGAAATCTATTTACCTTGGTCAAATAGGGTCCCCAAAATAGTGAACGTCTTCCAAAATAATAATCATCTTTTAATCCCCTAATCATCTTTGTCATATTAATACGACAATCGTCACCTTTACTATCACATTGGTTGTTGGGACATGTTCTTCCTTTTCCCACAATTAACTACGAAGATAAAGTATAATTAGGAGCTTAAATACTTGGCCAATAATCATTAAAAGGAACTTAAAGCATGTAAGGATAACTTATAGAAGAAAAGTGTACCCTAACTTTTGATCCACTAAGTTCTCATCTAGGTTATCCATGATCATATATTCTTATGTGAATCTTTATTTTATTTTATCTTTGTTCCTTTAAAAATGGTTCATACTAAGCTTATGAATTTACCAAAGCATATCCCCCAGGAGTGTCGTAACCAAGAGTGCAGCAAGGTCTGTTGTCGTGTACCAGTTCTCATTTGAGTCAAGCTCAAAGCGGTGTTTTTGGGTTTTACCCCAATCTACATATGTGCCAGAGCCACCTCTACCTGCTCGTATCCAGACAGGTATGTATTTGCTTGGAAACCCATTACTCAATACTCACCAAAATAACAGGAAGATTCCCTATATATAAACTTTAATATAGGCTTCTTCCTAAAGTTTTCATATCCTAATTTCCACAAATTACTAAACCATCCTCTGATACCAACTATAACATCCCGCCTTTTTATCACATAAACTTTCAGGACATTTTACAAAACCGAGGATCTATAAGGTTTATTGTCTTAGAAACCAGGAACTGAAAACATGAAAACATAAAACATTCTTCTTAAACACTTGAAAGGATTCTCCTCATGTTCATATTAGGTTCATTACTGCATCTCATAACATGGGGACATACATCAAAAGAAAGGGTGAGTAGAAGGCCCAGTAATGGAAACAAGAGAAACATTTTACATGTGAACTTGAGATACTTCAATAAGGTCATGAAAAGAACTTTAAGGCATGAGAAATAAATCATGAGATATATCATAATAAAAATAACATTTTTCATAACTTGAAGATGTGGCTACAAAATTTAATATTGAAAATCATTTCTTTTCACCAAGGTCCATCCCCAAGGTGTCATTAAAAATTACCAAGGTTATTCACCAAGGTATCAGTCTAAAAGGTCATCTCTAGAGATTAAGTCTTTACCGAATGCATTAGAGTACTATCTGGTTGCACCCTTGACATGTATTTATTATCAGGTGAGCCACATATATCATCATCAATAATTTCATAAACAACCCATATAGCATAAAATAAATGGGTTTCATTTCATAATCATAACGTTTTAAAAACCACTTTAAAGACATGATCTTTATGTCACTTTAAACCAACGGAAAGGGAAAGCGGGTTTCATGTATGTAAATACCAGAATTTAAAATAGAAATTTTTTGTATATATTTGAATACCCATATAGAAGATAAATATTTGAGTATTAAATTAATAAAATAAAAGAACTTTAGAAAAATAGAGAGACATTTTCAGACGAAAATTCTGCAGCACAACGGTTACGTTACAGGGTTTTAGAAAACGTTGAAAAGAGAGGGGACATGGGTCAAACATTCATAAATGACCCATAAAATAGTATAGGGACGGAATATAAGGGATTTAAGAATATGATAATGAATTTTGAAAATATACCATATGAAATGAAGAACATGAAAGGAAGACAAAAATAAGATTTCTCTTATGAAAATTCGGCAGCCTAACGGCGTCACATAAACTTCAACAAAAAATTAATTGATGAGATCAAATAGGGTATCTCATCATATGAAAATAAAATATCATTACGACAGATATATAGATCATACCACAACATAATAAAAAGGGACTTGCAAGACTTGACATGGAATTAGAACTTTGAAAAAGGAGAAAGGTGAAAGAACCACTTAAAAATTTGGCAGCCTAACGACGCCACTTAAAACATCAAAATACTGAATTGAAGAGATAAAATGGGGTCTCTCATAATATTATCATAAAAGATCAGTATGATAGATATAGAGATCATACCCCAACATAATAAAAAGGAACTTGAAAGACTTGACATGAAAGTAGAACTTGAAAACGAGAAGGGTGAAAGAACCACTTAAACATTCGGCAGCCTAACGACGCCACTTAAAACATCAAAATACTGAATAGAAGAGATCCAATGGGGACTCTCATCATATGATAATAAAATATCATTATTATATATATATATATAGATCATACCCAAACATAATAAAAAGGAACTTGAAATACTTTACATGAAAATAGATCTTGAAAACGAGAAGGGTGAAAGAATCCCTTAAAAATTCGGCAGCCTAACGGCGCCACTTTAACATTCTTAAAATAAAATGATGAGAGAAAGAGGGATTCTATAATCATATGAACATTAAAATGGAATTAAGAGGAATATAAAATAACATCCTAAAACATAAGAACATGTAGCATAAAAGAAATGACATGAAAGAGATTACTTGAAAAGAAAGAGAGAGGTCGGATCCCTTACCCTAAAACGTAACTCTTAAACCTCAAAGGTTTGGACCTTGAGGGCTTGGGGGAACCTTGGGAGGACTCCTTGAGAGGTAAGGAGACCAGAAATTCTTTGAGAATGATTTTGGAGTCCAAAGGATGAGATAATGTCTTGATATTTATAGGGAAAGTGAGGGGACAATGCATTAATGGCCAAGGGACACCTCATAAATGGGTTTCTCAAAACCATGTGCTCTACCAAGATATTTCCTATGAATTTAGGCCACATGGGGCCCCAATACAAAAATTCATCACCTTTGGCCGGTCAACCCATAAAATATCTCATGACATCATCATGACACAGTTATGATATCATTAAACATACAGAAACCCTAAAACTGTACTTTTACTATTCACTGAAAATTCAACTTTCTCAGAAAAATCCCAAAATTTAACCTTAACCAAATATAAATTCTATGATTTCATAAATGAACTCCATTTTATAAAAATAATTTTCTAAATATTTTTAATTTTTTTTTAAATAAATACACTATTCACCAAAAATTCATTTTTTTCAGAAAAATCCCCAAAAATTACCTTCACACAATATCGATGCTCTGAGTTCAAAAATGAAATCCATTTTATATAAATAATTTTCTAAAAATTTTTAATTTAATTTTTAATTAAAAAACATTATTCACCTGAAAAAACTAATACTTGAATAATAATTTATGAAACTGTTATTTGACCATTTTTTTGAATCACATTACTTAATCAAGGTGCCTGGATTATATTAATACTTTCTTTAAGTGAGATTACTAATCCATTTGGTCACATTACTAATCCTAAGCATAAAATCACTATTGATAATTTACTATTCATCAAAAATTATGTTGATCTTATTAGACTCTAAATTTCGTACTGAACATAATTGTAGAAGACCATTTTTTGAAAATCATTACACATTTTTAATTATTTAAGGTTTACATAATTTTTTTTTTTTAAAATATCCTTTCTCTAAAATTCACCAAAAATATGCATACTATATTTATCCGGACATTTGAAAAGTCATAAACATCATTATAAGAAGAAATCCCAATTTTTATTTAAAACAAAGGATTACACAAGGCAATTACGGTCTCTTTACATAGCCCCTTATCACACCGGCATAAGACTTAATTGTAAGGTGTGCTAAGGTGAGAGAATCCGAGTGAGGCACGACCAACATCACACGAGTAGTAATTTCTATCAGTTTGAACTTCTCGTGAAGGCGATCCCATTCTAGCTTCACACGATGAAGTTCAGCTTGGGTTTGGTCCAGAGCAAAGCCTAGTGGTGCTACCTCCTTCCCAAGTTCTGTTAGATGGGCTTCAATCGGTCCAAGACTACTGGGTGAGGCCATCAAATCTTCTTTCTATATTAATTAACCAAGATTACTTGTATTTAGAGACAATAATCAAAACGTTTAGTTTATAGCAGTCATATTGACCAATGGTCATATAATAGTCAAAACCCAACGGTCTCATTTTAATTATACTCATGTTATCAAATGAAACATTTTTGTTGAGTATAAAAATAAAATAAAATAACACACAAAACTTAGGAAACAAGATTTATTCAAAATTTTTGGTCGTTACAATATCATATATGGTTTCCATTTCTGGTCCTAGTTGTATGACCTAAAACTACGGACACCCTATCTATTATATTTGGGTCATATCTTCTTAAAATTCTTATTCTTCCAATTATTTAGACACTATTGGTTGGAAATACCCTTTCCATATTCAGGTACCTTTCTCCATAATCCAATCTCAATTCATGGGAAAATATGAATCTCCATAAACATTAATCGACTTTTAGCAATAGAACGTCAAACATCTGATAGCTCTTTTGCCTGACTATGTAGCACATGCCCATAGGCGGCCTTGCATAAGTTGCCTACATAATAGGTATGTCAGTCAAAATATGCCACTATTTTTCTATGCATAATATTCCCTAGTTGGCCCGACATAATGCAACCCCCATAACGGGTATGTCAGGTAATGGTAACTTTGTTCCTAGAAGAGACTTCCTCTAATTCTTCTATCCATTTTCCCATACCATTCCCCAGTTTTAGAAACTACCAAATCACAGTTTACAATTTTACCTTTTAGAACTAAATATGATAGTATATTTCCAAACAAATTATCAAGAAATGGGGAGAGTGTCATACTTTTAGTCAGAGATAAAGACCTTAAATTAAAGTCACACAATTTCTTCACTGCATGACTTAAACTGCACAGTACCAATGTCCTCACTGCATGACTTAAAAGTACACAGTACCAATTTCCTCACTACATGAATTAAAACTGCACAGGATGATATCAAAAATTTCCTTTTCTGATAAATTTTTAACCATTACTCATACACTAAATTTGTATAAAAAATTGTTTTCATATTAATGAATTATGTTTGTCTAAAATAAAACCTTTTCATTCTTAAGATTAATTTCCTTGGAAAAACCACCTACTGTGGTATTAAGTCACCCAAATCTTAATTTCCTCAATCTACAGAAAATTTTAAATTCCTAATGAACTCTTTTTCTTGACTATGTATCACGTGCCCTTAGGCGGCCTTGCATAAGTTGCCTATATAACAGGCCTGTCAGTCAAAAGATACCACTATTTGTTTATGCAGCATATTCACATGTTAACCCTTCACAACAAAGACTGTAGAGACCCGTAGCCTGACGTACATAGACATTACATTACATTTGCGGAATACTTAGTACATAACAAAAACACACACTAAAGGATCGTAATAGTTTAGTGTCTTTGGAAACTCGGAACGTAATCTTCTAATCGTGGTGAAAGTTCTTCAATATCTCCCATAAAGGTCATCCCTTTTTTTTACCTAAAACCTTTCTTTATATCCTGGGGAAAAGAAAACATAAAAGGGTGAGCTCAAATGCTCAGTAAGGGTAAACAAAAGAAATATCAATCACATAATTTTCATAAGAACATAACTTTTTTGGAAATCTTAACCTGCAAAAGAGAGCATAATTTCATAACATGGGATAAATCATAGTAGTGAAATGAAATCATAACTTAAAACATTACTCATTGTGGCATACACACATAATCATAGAGAATCATTTCTTGTTAGTCAAGACTCATTGCCAAGACTATCTTAGTGGACAAAGTCCCTTTCTGAATCGAGTAATCCTCGTTTCAGTCCTGTTTCACTGAACCGGTATAACCTACCATTCCAGCCATGTCTATCTCATGAGATATAAAATCTTTACCCAATGCATTGGAGGGAGATATAGGTCCCACCCATCTCATAATGAAACCATTCTTATGTGTGCCACAAAATCATAAATCATACATCATTGCATAACCCATGTAATAAAAATGGGATTCTTAAACAACATGACATCATAAAACCATTCATATAAGATAAAGGAATTCATAAACATAATTCCATCACAACATAGTCAAATCAATGTAAAAATATGGATAGAAACAGAACCCTTTATTATCTTAGATGGAAAATAATTTTGATAAAACACTTGAAATGAATTCTTGAGGAAAATATCCTTTCTTCTTCAAAATCAATTTCTTTTCACAAAACATCATACAATTTTAAAAGAAAGAGATTTTATTAAAAATAGTCATGAAATATTTTGGAGGAAGGTTCATGAAAATAAGGCTTTATAAAACCGTAAAAATCCGTTGGTGCCGTATAAGTTAAAAAAACATTCTTCTCGTACTTTTGTCGGAAAAGTCAAAAAGTACCTCGTATAAAAAAAACGACAAAAGATTCCTTTCATATCTTTTACTAAAAACTCACCGAAGGGTAAAATTAGATTTAAACACTTGTAGGTGGGTGGAAATAATATTACATATTTAAGAAACTTGGATTTGGATGATAAAATACACCCCAGTAAATACCAAAGTATAAACAATCTCGGATAAAAATGAGATTGTGATATTTCCCTTACCTTAGGTCCGATTTGCTTCGTATGTGTCCGAACCTCCTGTATAATGATTTAAATAATGTCATTGACTTATTACAGAATCATATTCATTGTTATGATATCATATATGGTTCACTTATGACATTATATTACCCGTTCTTTTGTAAATTCCATGTTAAAGAAGCGTTTTGGGTAAAATCATTTCATTTATCGTAGGTGTTTTGACTTGTTGTTCTTGACATCATTATTACTTATATCATGATTTACTTACTTCCAGAATATAAAATATGATTTATATATCATATATATTCAGTATATATATATATATATAATAGGTAGATAAATAAAATGAAAAACACCGTTCATGGAGACGGTAGTCCGTACGTACGCATGAACGTTGTTTTCCTTTCCTTATTGTCTTGAAATGGAAGTAAGTAGATGACATACATATGTATATATATAAATAAATCCAGTAGCTTTATAATTTCATATATTTCATTATTATTTCTTATATATACTTTATAATCATTCTTAAATGGTTAATATGGAGAATGAATCTCATCGCGTCGTGGAGACGGTATTCCGTACGTACGCACGAGCGATGATATCATTTCTATAAATATTGAATTGAATTGGAGTGGATTATACAATATATCAGAATCAATATGATGTTGTAATAACTATGTATAGTTATTCTTTACACCATTATACCCATCCATGTAAGGTGGTGGTGGAAAATAGATTACACCACGGCGTGGAGACGGTATTCCGTACGTACGCACGCGCGGTGATTTCTTTTTCCGTAGGATGGATAGATGGTGAAATAGGGTTGTTTCATACTTATAATAACATATCAGTATATGAGTGATACTGATGTTATTACTTCATAATGAAACAACCTAAGAAGAAGAAGTGGAAGAAGAAATAAAGATGAAAGAATTGGTAACGGTAATTACCTCTTCTTTGAAGTGCCTCTTTGAGACCTCCTCTTAGGGCACTAAAATTGGTCTTTGAGGAAGACCAGAACCTCTAGGATGTTGCTAGGGAAGTGGAGAGGAGAAATTGGCAGGGGTTGGCCGAGCTTGAGTGCTCAAATTGGTGTGAGGAGGAGGGGGAGGAGGTGTCCTTTTATAGGGGAGGAGAGGGGCACCTTAGGAATACCTCAAAATATTAGTTTATATTAAAGTCAAAATCGGTTTATAATGGTTCCAAAGGGTCTTATTTCGAAGCTAAAGTGGGGATGGGTCGAAATCCTATCAACCAATAGGATTTAGACAAGTTTAGGGTATTATTTGAACCTTATCAATTAGATTTAACTCTAAGTTAAATAATTTAACTTTTACCGTGTCTTTTTGTTTTCTTTCACTATATGGTTAATAAACTTACTATAACATGCCAAAAGAACCCCAAATTGTATATTATTAATACATATATCCTTATCTAAGTCATTTGGCCGATCCTTAGATTTTTAGGAATAAAATAACAATTAATAATATAATATTTGATTTAAAAACTATTTTGTGTCAATTTTGACACTATTTGATATATGATTTTTGTGAAAGTCATAACAGAATTATATGTTCGAACCAAGTTGATTAAATCAACACTCATATATCATAGTAACCTAGAAAATTAGTGGAATTCATAAAAAGTCTTAAATTACATTTATTTTGGTATTTATATTATCAATTATGTCAATATTTCATTAATAAGATAATTACTGCATCATTTTTGTGTCATAAATAAATTATATTATTTGATGTCTAAAAATTAAAAATAAAATACCATCATGTAGGAAATCCTTTTAGCTTTCTAATGAATATTTATAGTCGAATTTATCTTATGTATAACCCCATATTAAAAATGCTTTACTTATTAAACTTTGATTTTAACTATTTTAACCCTTCTTTAAATAAATTAATAATAAATGTCCTAATCTAATCCAAGTGGGCCTAAATGGTCATATTTTATTCCTAAGTTTGTTTTTGGTCGAATTACACTTGTCCAATAGAATTAGGACATGTGTTAGGGTAATATTAATATCATATTTACCCTTAGTTACCCTATTTACTATTAACCGCGGTAAAAAAGGTAAAAAGTTACTATTCACCAAAAAATTATTTTCATCTCATTGAACCACATTTTAGTCCTTGATATTAACCGTGTCTCTCGGATTTTTGAAATTCCATTCACAGAAGCGGTAAAATTAAGTTTTATGCAAAATTCAGTTTTTAACCTACCACTTAGTAGTTTCACTGTTCATCAAAAATTGATGTTTTTCAGATCAATGCCAAAATTTCATCCTAAGCTATATTTCATATTCCGAATTCAAAAATGAAGTCTATTTTACCGAATTCATAACATAGAAGTTGCATTAATTAATTTTATAATTAAATCCCGCTGTTAAAACAAATAGCGTGTTTTTAAGAGATAATAAATATCAAAAGATTGAAACTTGTTTATAAGTGGTTTAAATGTGAAATTACATCCAATGACCATTATTGTATTAAATTGTAAAAATATATTCTAAATATACTTTAAAATCACTCAAATTAATAATTTATCATTATTAATTATTTTGATTAAAAAAGTTGTTTTTAATTAAAATTTAGTCATTTTCACTATTCATCAAAATATGAAAGTTATCCGAAAAGTACCAAAATTTCACCTTAGGCTAAATTCGATACTCCGAATCCAAAAATAAAGTTCATTTTGAAAAATAAGATTTACTGGATTTCAAAAAGTGGTTATTACTATTCATAACGGCTAGTTTTAATAATATTCTTATAGCATATCGTTGTTTAGTGAAACTCGGTATTGCGTACTACACACGCTATCGAGGAAGGTCGCGATTGCGTGTAATGCAAGTCAAGTCAAGGATGTGTGTTGTGCAAGCTCCTTTTGGTGTAGCGTACAACACAAGACATTAATAAAATTAAAAAGAATATATTTTTTTATAAAATCTTGGGCTGTTACATTCTACCCCCCTTAAAATGAATTTCGCCCTCGAAATTCGTCGGGGTTATAAATGGTTTACTATTTGAAAGTTTCTTTAATAGAAACCCACATCGTAAAAGGGAATACCAAAACATGGCTTTAAAAACTAAAGTATGAAATGTAACGATTACCCAAATAAACTAATCACTGGGTTTCCACATAGGTGAAAATATGGATATGGAAGAGAAATCTAACCATCATGTTCTGATGGAGAGTGGTAGAGAACATGGCTATGGAAAAGCCAATAATCACAAATCCATAAATTTGTGACGATCTAAGGTACCATCTGATTCATCAGGTATAAGAGAACTAGGACAACATTTTTGGTTTTCAAGATCATTTCCCTAAAGTTAAAGAATTTGAATTAGAATAAATACTTACTTTATTTTGGTACAATCTCGCTGTTGTCCGTGCCTTTAACAATTTCCACTTCATCTCTTAAATAAATGAAGTTGAATTTGTTATTCGTGAAGTGTTAGCAGATCATGTGATAGAATGACGGGTCATTCCATCTGTCTCAAACAAAAGGTTAGCAAAAATTATATACATAAGTCGATCTATAGTGAGATTAATCACATATGGTTCCTAAAATGGACTTATACTTCATATATCATACTGCTTAATATAATAAAACTAGTTTCTACTAAACAGGGACTTCCTGTAGGTCAGTGGTAGGCGATAAAGGCCAGTTGCACTTCGGTTGTGGGTTCGATTCCTACAGCCTTGTCTGAAGCGATGGGCTGTCGCCCGTCCTGCAGGTTGTCCTTTTTCTAAAACTACGTCACTATAACATCCCATCAATAATATCGAAAATCTTCTATCCTTAAACAATACTAACTTATGTCCAACATAATCCAGTCTAATCTTTAGGCTTATACATAATACTGCAGTCCACTCTCATAATATAGTGACAACGATTACCAGAGATTTAATACTGTCGTTGATCCCCACATAAGATATGTCTTGTTGGTCACATTCCAAACATTCAAAGTCCTTAATCGTGTATTCTCTTGAATACCTTAGTGAAAACATGAGTGCATTTAAAAGTTAACACTTTCCACATACCAAAATCCTCAAAATTCTATATACTCAAACCATGATATCACTTAGTCCTTATATCAATCATGAGCTCATGAATACTATTAAACATTTCATTTTCTCGTCTTCATTATGCGCATATCATCTTATTTCCAAAAAATATCTCAATCACTTTGAATACCACATCAATAAATATTCCAATACTCAATGATACATTATTTTGGAATCCCATTACATAAACACTTAATCATTCCACCACATCGTTGTCATATTCAACATTGCCAATAGTGATCGCATGTGATTTCCCTTTGTCCTTTGCCTTCAGTGGTTGCTCATGTTGATCATCACTAACCCTTGGATTAGGGCAATTATTAGCATAATGCCCCATTTCCTTGCACTTGAAGCATTGAAGTGTTGGCGGTGCGTTCTCTGCAGTGTTTGCTTTATTCACATCATTAGAAACCCTTTTTCCATTACTTCGACACTCAGCTGCTCGATGACCTTCTTTTCCACACTTAAAACATTTTCTAGTCCCTTTTAGACAATCTCCACCATGCTTCTTTCCACACTTTGTGCATAAGGAAACATTCATCTTCTTTTCACCATTATTCTGAGATTTCTCCTTGAACTCCATCTTTCGTTTCTTGTCAAAACCATGAGATGGATATGTAACACCAACTTCCATTTCTACCTTGATAGCACAACGCACAATTTCTTCATAACTATTGAAGTCCCTTATGGCTAATGCCCTTCGAAGACTTGGTTTTAAGCCACTGAAAAATCGATCAACTTTACTTTCAGGTTGAATGATAATTCCAGAAGCATACCTTGCAAGTCTTGTAAAATTTGCTTCATAGGTACCAACAGATTCATCGTCCCTTTGCTTCAGTTCAAGAAACTCTTTCTCCATCTTTGTTCGAAGAATACGAGGGAAGTACTTACTGAAAAACAGGTTCTTGAACTCGTCCCATTCCATGGACTCAATTTCATCTCTTGGCCTCGTATTCTTGATAAGATTCCACCATTGATCAGCTTCACCTTCCAAACGATATACTGCTAAGATGACTTTATCATGTTCAGAACATTGAAGAACCGAAAATATCTTTTCAGTAGTACTAATCCATTGTTCAGCAACTAATGGATCAGTAGACCCACTGAAAGAAGGTGGACGTTGCCTCATGAAGGACTCAATAGAATATTGTTCCCTTCTCTGCTCATTTGGAAGTCCAGAATGATTCATAGCTTGTGTAAGCATAGCAATAAGATTTTGCACTCCATCTCCCATAACATTTGTTTGTTCAGGAGGGCAATCATTGCATTGTCCATTGCATTGATCAACACGGTTCCTTCGGGTTCCAGCCATCGTCTAAAACCCAAAAAGAATAGTGTGAGAGGCAAAAATCATGCTAGGGAAAAGAACATAATAAAGGGGGAGTACCTTCAATATCCAACATCTTAGGTTTAATTCTATGATCGTTAGCGTAATTCTATTACTATAACCTATACGTATACTTATCCCTAGGGACATCCCTAGACATACCTTAGAAATATCTCTAGGGATCTCACTAACGTTTTCGCATCCTAGTTTCCAAAGGTTGACTAAACCTTTCCTCTGATACCAACTGTAGAGACCCGTAGCCTGACGTACATGGACATTACATTACATTTGCGGAATACTTAGTACATAACAAAAACACACACTAAAGGATCGTAATAGTTTAGTGTCTTTGGAAACTCGGAACGTAATCTTCTAATCGTGGTGAAAGTTCTTCAATATCTCCCATAAAGGTCATCCCTTTTTTTTACCTAAAACCTTTCTTTATATCCTGGGGAAAAGAAAACATAAAAGGGTGAGCTCAAATGCTCAGTAAGGGTAAACAAAAGAAATATCAATCACATAATTTTCATAAGAACATAACTTTTTTGGAAATCTTAACCTGCAAAAGAGAGCATAATTTCATAACATGGGATAAATCATAGTAGTGAAATGAAATCATAACTTAAAACATTACTCATTGTGGCATACACACATAATCATAGAGAATCATTTCTTGTTAGTCAAGACTCATTGCCAAGACTATCTTAGTGGACAAAGTCCCTTTCTGAATCGAGTAATCCTCGTTTCAGTCCTGTTTCACTGAACCGGTATAACCTACCATTCCAGCCATGTCTATCTCATGAGATATAAAATCTTTACCCAATGAATTGGAGGGAGATATAGGTCCCACCCATCTCATAATGAAACCATTCTTATGTGTGCCACAAAATCATAAATCATACATCATTGCATAACCCATGTAATAAAAATGGGATTCTTAAACAACATGACATCATAAAACCATTCATATAAGATAAAGGAATTCATAAACATAATTCCATCACAACATAGTCAAATCAATGTAAAAATATGGATAGAAACAGAACCCTTTATTATCTTAGATGGAAAATAATTTTGATAAAACACTTGAAATGAATTCTTGAGGAAAATATCCTTTCTTCTTCAAAATCAATTTCTTTTCACAAAACATCATACAATTTTAAAAGAAAGAGATTTTATTAAAAATAGTCATGAAATATTTTGGAGGAAGGTTCATTAAAATAAGGCTTTATAAAACCGTAAAAATCCGTTCGTGCCGTATAAGTTAAAAAAACATTCTTCTCGTACTTTTGTCGGAAAAGTCAAAAAGTACCTCGTATAAAAAAAACGACAAAAGATTCCTTTCATATCTTTTACTAAAAACTCACCGAAGGGTAAAATTGGATTTAAACACTTGTAGGTTTGTGGAAATAATATTACATATTTAAGAAACTTGGATTTGGGTGATAAAATACACCCCAGTAAATACCAAAGTATAAACAATCTCGGATAAAAATGAGATTGTGATATTTCCCTTACCTTAGGTCCGATTTGCTTCGTATGTGTCCGAACCTCCTGTATAATGATTTAAATAATGTCATTGACTTATTACAGAATCATATTCATTGTTATGATATCATATATGGTTCACTTATGACATTATATTACCCGTTCTTTTGTAAATTCCATGTTAAAGAAGCGTTTTGGGTAAAATCATTTCATTTATCGTAGGTGTTTTGACTTGTTGTTCTTGACATCATTATTACTTATATCATGATTTACTTACTTCCAGAATATAAAATATGATTTATATATCATATATATTCAGTATATATATATATATATAATAGGTAGATAAATAAAATGAAAAACACCGTTCATGGAGACGGTAGTCCGTACGTACGCATGAACGTTGTTTTCCTTTCCTTATTGTCTTGAAATGGAAGTAAGTAGATGACATACATATGTATATATATAAATAAATCCAGTAGCTTTATAATTTCATATATTTCATTATTATTTCTTATATATACTTTATAATCATTCTTAAATGGTTAATATGGAGAATGAATCTCATCGCGTCGTGGAGACGGTATTCCGTACGTACGCACGAGCGATGATATCATTTCTATAAATATTGAATTGAATTGGAGTGGATTATACAATATATCAGAATCAATATGATGTTGTAATAACTATGTATAGTTATTCTTTACACCATTATACCCATCCATGTAAGGTGGTGGTGGAAAATAGATTACACCACGGCGTGGAGACGGTATTCCGTACGTACGCATGCGCGGTGATTTCTTTTTCCGTAGGATGGATAGATGGTGAAATAGGGTTGTTTCATACTTATAATAACATATCAGTATATGAGTGATACTGATGTTATTACTTCATAATGAAACAACCTAAGAAGAAGAAGTGGAAGAAGAAATAAAGATGAAAGAATTGGTAACGGTAATTACCTCTTCTTTGAAGTGCCTCTTTGAGACCTCCTCTTAGGGCACTAAAATTGGTCTTTGAGGAAGACCAGAACCTCTAGGATGTTGCTAGGGAAGTGGAGAGGAGAAATTGGCAGGGGTTGGCCGAGCTTGAGTGCTCAAATTGGTGTGAGGAGGAGGGGGAGGAGGTGTCCTTTTATAGGGGAGGAGAGGGGCACCTTAGGAATACCTCAAAATATTAGTTTATATTAAAGTCAAAATCGGTTTATAATGGTTCCAAAGGGTCTTATTTCGAAGCTAAAGTGGGGATGGGTCTAAATCCTATCAACCAATAGGATTTAGACAAGTTTAGGGTATTATTTTAACCTTATCAATTAGATTTAACTCTAAGTTAAATAATTTAACTTTTACCGTGTCTTTTTGTTTTCTTTCACTATATGGTTAATAAACTTACTATAACATGCCAAACGAACCCCAAATTGTATATTATTAATACATATATCCTTATCTAAGTCATTTGGCCGAACCTTAGATTTTTAGAAATAAAATAACAATTAATAATATAATATTTGATTTAAAAACTATTTTGTGTCAATTTTGACACTATTTGATATATGATTTTTGTGAAAGTCATAACAGAATTATATGTTCGAAAAACGTTGATTAAATCAACAATCATATATCATAGTAACATAGAAAATTATTGGAATTCATAAAAAGTCTTAAATTACATTTATTTTGGTATTTATATTATCAATTATGTCAATATTTCATTAATAAGATAATTACTACATCATTTTTGTGTCATAAATAAATTATATTATTTGATGTCTAAAAATTACAAATAAAATACCATCATGTAGGAAATCTTTTTAGCTTTCTAATGAATATTTATAGTCGAATTTATCTTATGTATAACCCCATATTAAAAATGATTTACTTATTAAACTTTGATTTTAACTATTTTAACCCTTCTTTAAATAAATTAATAATAAATGTCCTAATCTAATCCAAGTGGGCCTAAATGGTCATATTTTATTCCTAAGTTTGTTTTTGGTCGAATTACACTTGTCCAATAGAATTAGGACATGTGTTAGGGTAATATTAATATCATATTTACCCTTAGTTACCCTATTTACTATTAACCGCGGTAAAAAAGGTAAAAAGTTACTATTCACCAAAAAATTATTTTCATCTCATTGAACCACATTTTAGTCCTTGATATTAACCGTGTCTCTCGGATTTTTGAAATTCCATTCACAGAAGCGGTAAAATTTAGTTTTATGCAAAATTCAGTTTTTAACCTACCACTTAGTAGTTTCACTATTCATCAAAAATTGATGTTTTTCAGATCAATGCCAAAATTTCATCCTAAGCTATATTTCATATTCCGAATTCAAAAATGAAGTCTATTTTACCAAATTCATAACATAGAAGTTGCATTAATTAATTTTATAATTAAATCCCGCTGTTAAAACAAATAGCGTGTTTTTAAGAGATAATAAATATCAAAAGATTGAAACTTGTTTATAAGTGGTTTAAATGAGAAATTACATCCAATGACCATTATTGTATTAAATTGTAAAAATATATTCTAAATATACTTTAAAATCACTCAAATTAATAATTTATCATTATTAATTATTTTGATTAAAAAAGTTGTTTTTAATTAAAATTTAGTCATTTTCACTATTCATCAAAATATGAAAGTTATCCGAAAAGTACCAAAATTTCACCTTAGGCTAAATTCGATACTCCGAATCCAAAAATAAAGTTCATTTTGAAAAATAAGATTTACTGGATTTCAAAAAGTGGTTATTACTATTCATAACGGCTAGTTTTAATAATATTTTTATAGCATATCGTTGTTTAGTGAAACTCGGTATTGCGTACTACACACGCTATCGAGGAAGGTCGCGATTGCGTGTAATGCAAGTCAAGTCAAGGATGTGTGTTGTGCAAGCTCCTTTTGGTGTAGCGTAAAACACAAGACATTAATAAAATTAAAAAGAATATATTTTTTTATAAAATCTTGGGCTGTTACAAAGACCCCATAACGGATTTGTAAATAATGGTAACATCGTTTCTAGGAATTACACCCCTTATGATGATATAGGTTTTAGATTTGGTGATAATAAAAAAAAATAATGTCTCAAGATTCCCCTTAGAAATGTTAAAAAAATATTAAATAAATTCTTAGCCACAGATTTTTGTTTGGGGATCTAATTTCAAAATTTATTGTCAAAGATATTTTTGACCCTAAATATTAGCCCTGTATAGTCAGACATGCATGACTCTAAACTCCCAATAACAAAAGACTCGTTACTCATTAGATTGAGAACCTGCAAATGGAACTCTAAAGAAACGTTTTGTCATAGCTCACTAAATATACATTTTATGTATGATTTAGGTAGTATTGTGAAATTAAAAAAAAGGAAAGAGGTAAAAAGATACAAAATTTGTGGGGTTATCCATATAACCCTAGAAATAGTCAAATTATGCTTATTAGGTCCCTTGTCTTAATTGGAAAATTTTTGAGCACTTCATTATTATTATAATAATGATTGTTTAACGTAAAATAATCATTACCATTATTTACATTTCATATTGCAATCATGAATAGAATGGAATGATGATTTTTAATATTTAAAACAAAACATCTTTCATTCATATGAAAATAGAGGGCCATCCACAAAATGGAGCCTCTCTATCATGTTTCAGAATAAACTCTCAACATGACTTTACATTTGTTGGACCGCTTCATAAGCTTTATCAGCTGCCTATTGAAGTTTTGATAGTTGAGCCACCCCAACCTCCTCTTCCTAACGATGTGCTTCCTTATCAGTTTAAATGGCAGTTATCCCCTCTAATTGGGTTTCTCCTAATGTCTGATTCAATTGCTCATGCTTTTTATGAACAACATCCATTTGATGTTGAAGAGATAACAAATTCTTTGTGGATTCATTGACTTGATGGATAATCATGAGTGGTTTCTTGTTATGATTTTCCTCTTCCATAATTACTGAATCTTGAAAGATCTCAATATTGATGCTTCATTTAGCCTCTTCAAAATCCTATCGCAGATTATGCTCCTACTCTTGTTGGTGAATAGTCACCTTCATGGCATCATAGATTGTCCGATAATTAAATCCGCCAAAACCCAATACGCAGAATAATGTGGGGAGTTTTGAAAAATTGGATGACATTTCATCTAAAGGCTTTACAGTAATCATGCTCCAGATATGGATCCATTTCTTCTAGTGTGCCTTTCCAAGAGAATATTTCATCTCTAAGTCTGAATCTGAGTCACTACCAGGAGGTAAAATGTACTCTAGAAATAGGTCTCTTAAAGTGCTACCTTGTTTTACTTCTCTTGGGACAGTAGAAGCTTCATCTTCTGATCTTGGAGCTGATAACCCTAAATGATAAATTAAGATCATTATTACATTCAAATAGAGGAAACAAATATGATTCAGACAACTGATTATATTTACCCAATAACAAGTCAGCTACATGACTGGATTCATCCCCTGTATTTTCATCTCTATTATTTTGACCAGAAGTTTCTTGAGAAGGGGAATTTCCTTGAATTTTCTCAATTATGACATTTGAAGGATCTGGAACATCTATTGATTATGGATCCTCTGTAGGTATTTCTCCATATTTAGAAGAAGGATAAATTGAAACACCATGTTCCTGAAGATCCTTTGCGACATTTTCTACAGATAAAGCTACATAAGGTGAATTGTGATGTAAATAATCAAGTTGAAGATCAAATTATGTATGGAAAATGAAATAATATGGACTTAAATCCTTGAAATTCATCATGAAAATCCACAAACTCATCGATGGAACCTGGAATATCAATATTCGGATTAAGGGTGTCCATCATTTTAGTGTATACAACCTGAAATGCTACAGCATCCTCACCATTTAAGGTATCAAAAAAATGTTGGTTGATTCCCAAATTGGATCTGCTGACATTTTGTTCCATTGACTCTTCAATTGATATAACAACATCTAATATTTCTTGGTTTGGGTTAACATCAACATTGGTTTTAAATTGCCCTCGATCTTCATTCCTTTCCTTTGAAGCAATAGGAATATTAGTATTGATTATTTTCAGGATCCTTTGATAATAGTAACTGGGGAATGTATTTAATCTTACCATGGCTTTCCTCTCTCTCAATTGAGCCAAGAGAAGTTATAGCCGAATCTTTTGACGATTTATCTACTAAAATTGTAGATTCATCAGTATGAACTTGGGTTTCCCCCTAGGGCTTCTTTATCTGGTCTTGAAGTATCAGCTCTTAATGCCTTGAGAGAGGAGAGAGACATAGATCCTACACGAGAATAAAACATGGTTACGAGAATATATTTAGAAAGTTGTATGCCCTAAGGATCATATAAACACTTACTCTTTAGGTGAACTATCTGAATCAATCTCATTGCTCTCTTGCGTTTTTGTTCAGAATCATGGAGAGAGATTGAAACACTTGTCTTAACAGGGAAAATTGAGGTAATGGTTGGGGATTATATGTCTCCAATACCCCAGTCATGATTCTTGCACCCAGAGAATGTTCTCGTGACCTAGGAGGATCATTTGTTTCATTGATAGGAGAGCCTACAGGACCGTACTTGGGTGATTTGAGAATTGGTCTGGATCGTCATTCTCTACATTCAAGCAGCATAAATATATTTTCATAAAGATTAATGATGATAAATGATAAAGAAGAGTTGAGGAAAAAGAAAAAAGAAAATAGATTCTCAGCATTAACATAAATATCCTACTCCTCCTTAGAGTCGTAATTACCCCTTCGTGGACTCCTAAGTCCAGTATATGTGATACTCATTAAGAGGCTATGATTTTTTCATCGGTTTCATGTATAAAAACCTCAATCTCCACAATATTCTTTTGTACATCATCCAAGTTATTTTCCAGATTGTAATCAGAAGGTTCTCTGAGGTCACCAATATCTGTTATTCGAATGCCAAGATTGAGGAATGCCCATGCATCCCTAAGATCACGAGTTATACTTTCCCAATGACGAATGGATGAAGGTCGCACGTAATTTAGTCTTGGTATGGTAGACTTTGGAAGGGAAGCTTCACCTTCTGATTGGGAAATTTATTCAGACCTTCTTTCTTTAAAAGTTTAATAGATGGATTAGGGATCGCTGTTTGATGGTAGTGACTGCATCGCCTTGGTGTTGGTGGTATTGCTTCTCTAGCATTTGTCTTCCTGGTGTACTCCCTATGAAGACATTTTCAGGGATCTGAAACCTCTGACACTTATGTATCATCTCTGGCCATGGATATCATGGAACTATTTCCACGTGCAACAGTCGTTGTAACTGCCACTCGATATATTCCTTTTGTCGGAGCCCCTTGGGGATATGAAGAAACCCAAGCTTTGGCATACCCAGCTTCCAATCCGATATATGAATCTAGTGGAGGTAATGTAATTGAAAATTTGGATACCTCTAGAGCTGTTAGAATCCATAATTGTCACGCTACCATTGTGTTCTTCTCATGTCTTACATATGAGTGTGAAAAAGTTCTTGATTGTTGAAGACATCTGATCATACGAGGAAACATATATGGGACATAATCCTCACATATAATTTAACCACCAATCCTAGTTAATAATACGTTATCACTGAATTCCATCATATAAGCTCTCATATCATATTTCTTTTCTTTAACATCATCAATAAATGTTCTAGTGCATGGGTCACCAAAAGGAAAGAAACTGAATTCCCCTAAAACATTCAATGCCTTCAGCACCACATCAAGTCTTAATCCCAGGGGCTGAATACCAAAAACATTCTGTAAAAATGTTATGAATCGACCATTGGGAATACTAACTGAATTCAACACAAAGTATGAATAAAAGTGTGTTTCAATCCAGCCACACAACACTTGGAATGGCCCCACGATCCTAAATTGAGCCTTCGTATTGTATAAATGCAGTAGGAGATGGAATCATTGTGCTAATACAGGGGTTTCTAGCCCAATATACTTCCCCTCTACCAATTTAGCTACAATAACAAAAGTCCCTAATCATACACCACCTCCAGATTCACAGACTAGATGCAAATAAACACTTATCCACATAGAAAGAAAGGTAGTTAAGTGTACTTTTCCATATATATTGGGATTGACTTTATCTCTCTAGTTCTTTGAACCACCTCTTTCTTGTGTAGGCCAATATGTTCCTGAACTGCCTCAGTTATCTCAGAAGGACAATCAGTAGGACATCCACAGGTTATACCTTTCTCTATTGTTGGTTCAAAAAAGGCTTCCATCCACACTTTAGCATGAATTTCTTTCTCATCCTATGGTAAATTCTTCACTATGTTGAGTAATTCATGGGATACCAGTGGTGTTCTAGTAACATCACCCCATGTTGTAGCAGGTGGGGTGAATTCATCATACATTTCCCCAAGAATTGGAATTCTAGATATTTGGTAAATTTCTCAGAGACTAATACCAACTTCACCATGTTTCAAATGAAAGGAATTCATTTGTGGACTCCATCGGCTCAGTAATTCAGGAATGAATTAATTTTTGTAAACATATGTTTGCCCCATCTAGACAGCTTCATAAATATGAACGTCTGATAACTCTTTTTTCATTTTCGTACAAGTCCGACCTACCCAGAATGCCCACATCCCCTCGGGTTTTACACCCCATCCGGAATGACACTCCCAATCTCCTTTCTAACCCTTAGATTGATCAATTTGTGAATCCTAAAAAGTGGAATCATAAAAATGTGGTATTGGATCTACAACACGACCATTCATATTGAGAGTGTAGCTATAGTGATGTAGGATGTAACATATAGGGACTTTGCCTTCTTGTATCTGAACCCACCTAGAACTAATATTCATGCAGTTATAGTTGGAATACTGAAGAAAACTATAATTTGGAAATTACTTATTAATATATGGAACATGGGCATCTTGCAAAAGCCCATGCCTATACATGGGTATGTAAGGACATTGTGGATTGTCATGCTGGTATAGAATTAGACCCTTCCATATCCCAGGAAGAGTACTCTCAACAATGTCATAATTTTCTTTCCAGAAAATATTCATCATTTCATTTTGGTGAGCCTTAGCTTCTTTGGTATGGGTCATCAAATGAGCCATTCATTCAAGAAAAAAGAATTACCCAACTTCCAGGACAGATTTTAATGATGAAAGTGAAAGGTTTGGAAAAGGACTCTATTCGCGTAGGTCTTTCGACAAGGTCCTTTGATGAGGTCAGTCACGTAGGACCTTCGACAAGGATCCTAGCACAACTCCTTCATTGAAGTCATTTTTGTGTAGCTCCATCATGTAATGAATTTTACCTAGAATAAATTTCAAGAGAATTGCACCAGAGCACAACGTGATGTAGCTAGGCAAACGAGCTACGCAACGAGAACTCTAAATTTTGGAGAAAGCACAGGTGAAGAAATAATTGTGAAAGGTTGAGACCAATTTATAGGAAATATAAGTCTTATGATTCTTTATTGCGCGCCATACCTATGCAAAATACCTACACAAAGTACTTGCATGACACAATTGTGCTATTCAGTAATCTATCCTTATCTTTTTCCCAGACATTCACCTCAGGATTTGACCCTCTTTGTATATTTCATATCCAATCCTGAGAGGGGTCTTCTGTTTAAACTACTTGAGAAAGTAACCAGAAAGATAGACAACATGTTGATATTTTCAAATCCCAAACCAAGATTGAAAGAGTACAACAGAAAATCAATAATACTCCCAATGCTATTCGAGACGATGTAGTTTCACCGAGCTACATGGCCGGGCTATGTAGCTTCCCTACGTAGCCGAGCTATGCGGTAGAGCTACACAACTGAGCTACGCAGCTTCCCTACATGGCTGAGATACACGACCGCCTTACGTGACTGATCTCCACGCCTGTAGATGTTTTATGTTCCTACATAGAGAACATGTGCGGTGGAGCTTTATGAAGTACTTATTTGGGAAGCATCTCTTCAAAAAGTCCCTGCTATGCTTATAAATAGAGCCCTTAGGATACCCATTTCTGGACTGAAAGAAAGTGAAAGATTCTCTGAAGCTCCCATTGCATAGATCTTTCACCTAGATCTCTCGAACATTCTCAGGTAACTCTCTAAACCATGAGAGTAGTTATAATTGAATGGGATAGGAATTTTTTTATGTTCTTCACATTCTTCAGTCATCATTCATATCTGCATGGTATATCTGCATGCCTTACCTACGCGGTATACCTGCTCACCCTTCCAACGTGGTATACTTGCGTGGTTCGCTTGTGACAGAGTAACGCGGGGTACCTACATGGAATACGTGCACGAGGAATCTACGCAACCAGCTCAGGTACCTTTCTTAAAATCCATTGACGGAAGGATATCTCCTTCCTTGGTTCCCTTATCTGAAAGGGGGTATGTTGAAGACTCCCCCAAAACCTCTGGACTTCTCAAAACTTTGGTTAAGGCAGATCAGTGTGTCTCCTATTTGGGTTTGTATTTCCACAGTAATAGGATTCTCACATTTTTTTCACAGTGTGGTTAGGATTCATGTGATGTTTGTGGGTTTTTATATCCACAGTCACAAAGAATTTTCTCCCAGAAACAGTGTTGGGAAGTTCCCAGTTTTGAGTATGGTTGATTACCAGCCTCGCCCTTCTCAAAGAGGCGACCCAAAACCTCAGGTCACTACTAGAGAAGGTACACTTTTTAGTTGTCATTCCGCACAAGCATAAGAGAAGTCTCCCTCCCCTACCAGACCCAATTCCAGGGTATCCATCCTGGTGTAAGCCGCTCACCTTCCCCCTTCTTCCTTATATTGGTCCCTTGTCCAATGTAAATAGAATAGAGGGAAGGCTCGTCACCTCGACCTCTTCCACAGTCGACGTTCCCTCTTCCATCAGTGGAGGATGAAAAGAGTGATGTGTAATTGTTGAATATTTCACATCCTTTTGTTTCTCATGCCGAGAAAGACTCATGTGTACTTAGAGATACGTGATAGTTACAACATGTGCACAAACAATCAATCTTGGAACTATGAGAACTATGATTCCTTTTCAAATCAGGATACGTAGGAAGCTATTTTAGAGCCCGAGCTCATTGGATATCCTCCTCAGGAATCCCACACTAATTCCCCCAATTTTGGAATCCTCCTTAGGAAAAAAAGTCCCAAATTCAATCCTCATATCATTGAGGCATCCTTTTAGGAAGTAAGACCAAACATCATCGAACTACATGGGCTTTGATTCTCATCCATATAAGATACATAGGAATCCACCTCGATGTTCAAACAAAACATTTCAAATCAAACCTATTCTCTTGGGACCATATTCCCAACAGGGTCTGATCGTATTTAGAAACCCATATCCCTTCCATGTTCCTTGGGCTACTTCATCATAAGTCCCGGAATAAGTTTCAACTAAGAACCTTATTCTTAGAGGTCCTTATCACATGACCTTAAAAGGTATGATGTGTCCTACTAATCGGCACCAAACTACGAGGGTTCTTATTCCTTTCACAAGAATACATAGGTATCTTATTTTAGGAGCAGGACCCCATGATTAAAACAATATTTCGTCTCCCTAGATGACAATAAATTCCAATGTGCCCCACTGAGCTGCTTAAAAACAAGTATCATCATAATGACGATTAAAAGAATCTATAATCGGTATATTAGAGGATACCATCAATGGAAAACCTAGAATATATACAAATGTTTCCATTGATGAAGAACCTTGAATACAAACCGATGAGTCTAAAATTTTACACATGTTAATATGTGATTGCAAATTCCAAGGGATATTTCAGATATACTAGGTAAATTAATAAGGATTCATGAAAATATTTTAATTTTACAAAGAGAGTCCTAGAGTAGATAATAATTCCCCCAAAAAAGAGTGTGTTGAGTCTGACCTCCCATCCTCTCAACCAATGCACGTTCTTAAGTTTCATAAAGTTCCAAACATAACGAACAACTTCCTTTGGAAAGCAAGTCTTATTTTGGATAAAGAACTGTTGGATGTTTCTGGTTCCATGAATAAATCCAATGGAAACTGCCTGGAAACAGGGATTATTAAATCTAGAACATAGGTTTCATGGAACTACAAAACCGTGACGAGTGGTAGATATATCCCCTCAAATGAATTGAGTAACAATAAATGTTATAAGTTATAAAAGGACACATTTGTGGTAATAATAATCATAACAAATAGAGTATAAGGGTGGTTATCCAAATCATGAAGTTGAGGATACATTGGTGGTTATCCTATACCCAAAAGAGAGAACATGGGAGGTCATCCCAATATCAAAGCACATATGTGGGTGTTTAACCCAAGACTAACATGTTATGAATATCTTTGTGGATATCATTGAAATAATATTTTCTATAAATTTGTATATTCTGAAAAAAAATATTATAATGTTACCATACCATGGCTCATTATCCTTTATTCCCTTGTTATTCATGTCTTATGAAATGGAAATGTTTATTCCATTAATCATATTTATAATTAATTAATAGTTGGTTATGAACATGGTATGTTGTTTTCCTTATCATCTACCCTTGTTCATATCTTATTATTTCATATGAGCATATATTTATATCAACTTTGTTTACCCTTAATGAGTGTATAAGGTCCAACATTAATTAGTTTCCCTTATCCATGTTTAGAAGAATGGTTTTATTCATGGAATTTCCGTGGAGCGTATTAAATGGGATGATCTCTATAGTAAAAGTTTAATACCTTTCACCACATTAGAGGATTATGTTCAATTGTTTTCAAGGGAACTACATATTTTTTTCCTCATATTTATTTATTGTAATAAATATTCATCTAAAAAGATATTAAATCCTTGTATGATAATCCTAAGTTTTTATAGTTGTTATCAAAGGAAATGATTAGTTAACCAAAGGTAACTTAGATGAAAAAATAGTGACATACAATGGGATATTTATATGGACCTGTATAAGTATTTCTATATGAATAAGTCTAATTATTAGTAAATGATTAATAAAATGTCCTATAATTTTGGTAAATGATATATCAAGTGGTTCTCATGAAATTACATCCCTACCTGAACAAAAAAATGGATGTGTTTGTAGTATAAGTGTAGGTATTGGTAAAAAACCTCAAAAAATTATATTGATATAGACTAAATCAAGAACTAATAAATGGAAATGTGGATTACTTCACATGTGGTTTGACACTCTTGGTGGATATTATTTAGAAATTCACAAAATCATTATGATCCATCATTAACGATTTAAATAGATGATGACTAGAATTGACCTTGGATAAACCTAAGGTTTAAAATATAAAATAATGTTTTATAAATAAGACATAAAATATTATTGGTTTCATGATTTTTCATTTATCCAATAATATTAGTTATTTTCATAATAGGATTTAAGTTTTAGTTGATATTTGAGACATGGTGGAATTGTGACAATACTGAGTGCGATAGATAGTACAATGATTGTCCTCATGAGAATCCAAAAATTATTATAGATATAATATGATATCTCATTTCTATGATGAATGATTTTTCTAAATCTATGAATCATTCTAGACTTACAAATGAAAAAAATGAAGGAATGAAATCTATTTATTCTTTAATGTGTTAATTCTTATCTTCTTTTATTAGGTCTTCAGATCCACTAGTTGTTGTGAAGTAGACTATCGCCCATGAAAATATATTTTCATTCCTAAAATTTAAAAATAATGATAAATACATTTTGGATATGTCCATTTTCAAATTAAAATAATATAAATAGTGGAATCTTGAAATTTATATGAGAAAATATTAAGAAATTAACTCCATGTAATTGGATGAGTTTAAGAACTTATTTGTTAGAATGTAATTTCATCTTATTTTACATAAAAATATGGAGAAGGAGTTTAGTAAGGAAATAAAAAACTGATAAATTCATTTTTACGTATGAGGAAAATATTAAAGGTCCATCATGGTAGAATTATGGAATTTTCATCCAACAAGAATATGTGGTTAGTAATTTATTCAATGTGATAAATCCATGTCTCTAAACTGTGTTATCCATTAGAGTATATAGTATCTATGATTAGATTTTTGTATGTGATATCATGTTAGAAATTATGAATGGAGTTATGTATAAATATAATTCTTTTCATAAGAATATAGAATGAAATTTAAAGTAATATCTATGAACCACTGAGATAAAAAGATGATATTTCCATTCTTCTCAATGTGTGGGAAGAATCATGGATGGAATAGTTGTAATGGGACTATTAAATGTTTTTATTGTTAAAAGGATTGTCATATAGTGGATTAATTTGAATGTGATGGGAATATAGTTATCCAATGTAGTGAATAATGAGAAATCATTAAGTATTAAACCTATCATACATTAGTGTATCAATTTAAAGTAGTTTAGGAATTATGATCATAAGTGACCAAATATATAGGTTAATAGCTATGATTAACTCTAAAAACCAATGAAGAACAATGATATTGGAAAATAATATAAAATCGAGATGGTTGGTGTTAATAATGATAATTATGGAACACTAATCCTCCCATAAATTTTTGTGAATTTTATGTTTTATTTTGAATGAACGATCCAAATGAAAATATCATTGTTCATAATTTATTGAATATTCATGTGTTTATAGTCATATAAATAAATTTTAGATAAATTGAATCATATTTTTAATTGAATTGGTAATATACAGAACTGAAGCATCCAACTGAATTTTTAGGAAGATAAGTGGTCATTTAAGGAATAAACAGTTAGTTTTATTCTATATGTATATTAGTCTCCAGGTAAAAATAAATTAAGATTAATGTATACAATAATGACATTATGAGATTAAGGATGATCAATATATAAAATATATTGACACCCTAATTTATATTTTATTTTATGTGAGTTAATCATATTTAAGGGTATTTTAATAGATTATTATGGAAATTAAATGATTTCATTTTTTGTATATATTTAAGGGGAAATATCTTTATAATTTTGTTATATATTATTAAATGAAATGGTGACAATTAGTGTTTATCATATCATAGAAGTTGAGAAAATTATTGGTTATTGTCAACAACTATGGAAATTAAGTACACATTAATATTATCATAGATTATAAATCTTTGGATCTTCTTTCCATAATATAAATTATGGAAGTGATGAGGTTTTATGGAGTACCAAATTCAATGTTATTTTTCAAAATAATAAAATTAACCTACTGGTTTTGTGAAGTATTCGGGATGCTATTGAAAAACAACATTATTTCACATCACATATACTAAATTAATTTTAAATTAAAATATTATAATTATTTGAATGGAATTTGTAAAATTGGATTCCATGTTTCGAATTATAATAATTATTATATCAAATAATTACAATATATTTTTTTACCAAAATGAAATGTGAATTCAGTAAATATTAATTTCTATGATTATGGTAGAAATGGGATTACTAAGGTGTTAAAATAAAAATATAAGTCTAAAAAATACCAATAAACATTTATAAAACTATTTTATGTACATATTCAGTACCTTAAAAAATTTTTGTTCAAATATGGGCTAATTTTTACCTTTTTATCATTTAAAAACTGTGGGAGCACTCAATTATTTTCAAAAATACCTTGTGTTCCCTCTCTCTCACTTATTAAAGGAAACCCACTCTCCAGTATTCCTAACATAATGAAAACATATTATCTAGCATAAACATATCCTAATAAATTCCTAAATTATATCATATACTTTTAGAACCCTTATTTTGGGAATAAAACCCACCATGGATTCATTTTGATTTATTCCTAATAAGGATACATCAAAAAGTTGTACTGTACATCAATGTCGGTTTTTATTTTATATATTTCTCCACCTCATTAATTGATTATAATATAATTATGATATAATAAAATTATTATATTAAATATGTTTAGATGTTTTTATGTTCATGAATTGAACTAATACCATCTTCAGTTCAGTCAAATGTGTTGTGAAACCATCATTCGTGTGTATGGTGGACTATCGCCTCATAAAATAGTGTAATTTTTTTCAATTACCACATAAAAAAGTTGTACATAATGACAGATTTATATTATATATATATACATATATGAAATTCATGATATTATTACACCTTTTTAATTATTATATTCCACATACCATCATGATTTAATATTTTTTCGAATACAATAACATAACTCATTTGTACGGAAAAATACCACCTCGAGATGTGTTTTGATTCATTCACACAGTACATGGAAGGTGTTACACATATTTTTAAAAAAAATATGTGATATATAAAACCTAAAATCAATATTTATTAATAATAAATCATTTGACTTTCTTTCATTGAATCAATAATTAAAATGGAGTCAATATTCATGTGTATGTACAACCTAGAATATCTATGAACATTGTATTTCATTTCTATCACAGTGTTTTATGGAAGAATATAATTAAATATATAAATAATATATATGATATTTATATCATGGTTATAATTTTTTATATTATTAAATCATGATAAATTTACGACGATGGATAAAAAATAAATTATAACATAAATAAAAAACCAAGAGGTTATTACCTGAAATGTAACATTAACAAAGAATTGTTAAAAAATGATAATAAAATGTCAAATGAAAAGAACATATGATGTGATATATAAAACTACATTTCATTGGTATATTTATAACAAACATATATTTTTTATAAATTAGCTTCAGATGAGTACAAATAATGTTGATACTTATGATAAGGTATTTCCATCTCACTTTTTACATCTATGAGACAAAACCCATATTAACCACCTATTTATTTTATTTGATGTATCTAGTTCTTCAAAATGTAAATTTTGAATCTCAGAATTAAATATATGGGGATCTAATTATATATTTTATGATCTCACTTTCAGTGTTTATAAGGTTCAAATGATATCCAATTAATAATGATTTTTTGCCATAATTTTTCTTCATGGGTACCGAAGTTATGTTATTCACCTATTATATAATTTGAGGTGTATATAAATCAATTTGATATTTTATTTCATTAATATAATTTTATTCATTTTATTTTATGTTTCATTTAATTTGATTCATTAATGTTTAATTTTATTCAATGTTTCCATTGTGGAAATATTTTTATATTAAAAAATCATTGTTTACCAGTATTTTTTATACTTATGCTTAAAATGATGAAATATTATGATCTATATATAAACAAAATCATGAATTTTATTCTAGAATAGTTATTTAATTATTGTTTCCGATGATTTCTCCGGGGCACGAGCATCCGTCTCTGGAGGACAGGTAGCTGTCACCCCGCATTCCTGCTTTCCAAAGGCAGGCGACATCCGTCACTTTTTTAGGGACGTTTGATCCTTGATCAAAACGAGATTATGGTATGTCAGTTCTTGCTTCCATGGATTCCTCCTCGAAACTTGTCACCTAGACTGGGTCTCCCTTATAGATTTAAGATGCTCTTCGTTAAAATCTTCTTAGCGCCATATCTTCATGGACACCAGTTAATTACATTGCTTCTCTAGGGACATTCCAAGGGGTCCGGTCATGGCAGCAACCTTCAGTCAAATGAGTAGTCATGTTGGGAATCACTGGCATGTCTGAGAACTGGGAAAATGGTGTGTCTCTCTTCTGTCCCTTATTATAGGTCTTTTTTAGGGCGTGGAAGCCCGAGGCATCCCACATCGAACATGGGGAACCATATTCCATGGGCACGTATCTGAGGTTTTTCTCATCTTTCCATGTTTAACACAGGGAATGCCATAAGTTTTATGTCTAGAGGAGATGGATCAGACTAATCAAAACACTGACTATCATTGATCAGATTGGTGCATCCCCTGGAGGGAACACCGATATTGGTACCAATGTGTGGTTGGATTCCAGACTGCTGTTAAATGGAATGGTGAATGGGGCGGCATGATCCCACCAAGATGTGGCAGCCCGGATAATAATTAGGATGGATGATGGAGCGGTTGTATGAAGTGGATGGTGAATGGGATCAAACCTACATGAGGATGATGATGGGTTTGGGTTTGAGCCTCGAAGGGGATTCCTACATATCCTCGTGCTAGGGAATAGATGTCCACATAGTTCATCTAACGACGAATTACCACCAATTGGGGTTTTCAATGGCTTACTGGTGGATGGGGTCACAATGGCTTAACGTTGGATAATAATGTCAACGGCTTTGTGCTGAATAGGATCACAATGGATTACCGATGATTTGGGTCCCATCGGCTTATTGCTGATTAGGGTCCACAGTTTAACATCATGCAGGACATGGGTGAATCAATGTGAAGGCGGTCAGAACGACCGAGTGCTGGGCTTGAACCTCATGGAGGCTTCCGATGTACCCTGCCCTAGAAAGGATCAATGACCACGTTTTTCGAAAGGGGTCATTTGGGGATTATGCTCTGAGGCAGACCAAAGTGTTGGTGAACGAACATGAAGATGGTATAAATGACTGATGTGGTGGGCTTGAACCCCATGGAAGCTACCTATGTACCTTTCATTAGAAAGGATCAAAGACCTCGTAGTTCCGGTGGGTGTGGAGGTTACAGTCTAGGCTTTCCAGGGTGGATTTCATGGCCGGTGCTTTCTCTAAGCCCATGTGAGTCATGCTCGATGTTGGAAACAAGAGGCCGTAGAGACCTGATGATCACGTTGCGAAAGATGCGTCTATGAGAGGTGAAGTGGGGCTTAAACATGATCACAACCCAAAGAAGAAAAACTGGTATTAAGAGGCGTTAGCAGCCCAAAGAGGTTGGGACTTACTTCAGGATAGTGTCCCTGTGGCGAAAAATCCCAGCAAGAGAGGAATTTTGAATGAAAGAGAGGAGTATCGTTCCCAATAACACCCTTTGGTGGCCTTGGGCATTGAAAAATAAAGGAGGAGAAGCGGGGATACCTCCTGCAAGAAAGGATAGGGTCTTACACCAAGGTGGTATCCCTTTCCCCATGTAGGATTCATGGGGGGAAGTCACAGTTTAACGTCATATGCGGAGGACAATTTTTCTTTGAAGTTTAACGTCCTACTGCTCGGACGAGGTGAGTTCACTTCGTACCCCTAGGACATACATAACTGGTACCCTCTCTACCTTGGTGAAGATAAGGGACATGCAACACCATGGATAGGGTGTGTCATTAAGTGAACCATTAATGGGTCCATGTTAGTGTGGATATTCGAAGAAGCAATAGCTGTTAGCATTCCTATGTGAAGAAGCATGAGGCAAAGCAACACAACAATTAGTGTCATACAAGGGACTTTGAAAT
Organism: Viscum album; assembly: GCA_963277665.1. Classification (NCBI taxonomy): domain Eukaryota; kingdom Viridiplantae; phylum Streptophyta; class Magnoliopsida; order Santalales; family Viscaceae; genus Viscum; species Viscum album. Next base: position 483,289,129 of record OY728119.1, on the reverse strand, counting down.
TGCTTCAGGTGAACCTAGGAGGTTGCACGAGAGAGGGATTTGCAGAGGAAAGGGATTTATGAGTAGAGTCCTCGTAGAGCTCCGGTGCTCCATACAAGGGAAGGGCGTTGTGAAGGTGTGGGATTCACAAAGTGAAGTGGCCTAGCCTAGACATAGGTCATAGGTGTATAAAATAGGTTCTTTGTGAAGTGGAAGAGCTTTTGTGAAGAAAAGCCCTATAAAGAATGGGTGACTCACGTATCAAGGTCCTATGAAGTAATATGCCTCATGAGGCACAATGAATCGGCCTTAGAATTTGAGTCACATGTGCATGGGGGTGCTTCACGAAGAATAAACGCTCCATAATGACCTGAGTCCCTGTGAGGATATCCTTCCTTCGTGAAGGACTATGGGCTTTGATAAAGGCATCCCTCTCAAAAGAGGGGGTGAAAACAAGTCAAAGGGGAGTCCCTTCGTGGATAAAAAGTAACTTGAGTAGCTTATGGTTCGCAGAGCAGAAAGTGCTTTTCGATTTGAGAGCTGAGAAGAGGAAAGGTCGGATGATCCGTGATTTGGGCCTCAGGGGAGGCTAGTATTTATATGAATGAGGCGCTGCAGAGTAGCGCCCGCTCGGTGCGCACATGGATTCCGCTCTGTGGTGGTCTCACGAACAACAAAGGGGTTCATAGAGAATCCCCCCTCCTCACTTTGCGGTGGTCTCGCGAACTTCATTGGGGCTCGTGGAGAAACTCACCTCCTCGCTTCGTGGTGGGCTCGTGAATGTCAAAGGGGCTCATGGAGCATCTGACCTCCTAGATTCACGGTGGGATCACAAACGTTAAAGGGGATTGCGGAGCATCCCACCTCCTGGCTTCATGGCGGGCTGGCGAATGTCTAGAGGGCTCGTGGAGAATCCCGCCTCCTTGCTTCGCGGCGGGTTCGCGAACTTCAAATCGTCTCATAGAGAATCCTACCCCCGGGCTTTGCAGTGGGCTCATGGGGTAATGTCGCTGCACGGAAGGTCTTCGCGAGGCAGATTCAGAGCATTTCTTATTATCCTTCTCCCTTCCAATTTTTAGCGCCAACAAATTCCCCCCCCCCCTCAGACTTGGAGCTGAGGAGAAATCAAGTGACAATGTCTTAGGGTTAATTTCACAAATTCCTCGGTTGTTTTGCGAAGCTGGCTTGAGAAGGAGGATCACCGAACTGCAAAGAGAGAAGTTTTTTGGGCACAACGTGAAGCTTACCGCGGTCGAGACGCGCCCCAATGCGGAGAGGGTCGTCGCCTATAACTAGAGGGGCATAATTATCTTTTTTCTTTTCTCTCCTTCGCAGTTTTGGATTTTAGTGCTCTTGATTCGTGAAGCTCTGTGTACTCCACGAATTACTCTCCATGAATTAAACCTTCAGTTTCACGGTGAAAAGCAATTCTTTGACTTCCCTTCTGTTCGCTTTGCGACTCAGTGTTCAGAGGCCAAGGCAGGGCTCCAAAAACAGACTCTGAGAACGCTCTCCGCAAATGTGCTCTGGGAACAAGCTTTGCGACCAAACCAAAACAATTTCCCCAACCTAAAAAACTGCATGGCTCATCAAGAAGCTTCCTAGGGGGTCCATGCAGATGCTTCCCAATGGGATGATATGGCAAACTTCTTGGGTTTAGGAGAGCTAGTTAGGAGACAATATGAACATGGTTCTTTGGTGGAGCGGCTATTGGAGAGCCATAAGAACTACCCATTATGCAAGAAGTTGCCTTTTTATGGCTTCGGGCTGAGGGATGACATATTCACCCTTTAAGGGAGTTGGGACGAACCAGCTTACTGGTTCAGGAGAATGTTGTGCCAGTGCCGATGGTTCAGGGCGGCTAACGACCATTCCCGGGAGGACTTCACACCCGTCATTGCTGACTGATTATACAACCACCTGAATAACATTGATAGGAAGGAGTCACACCTGGATAAGTCTCCACACATCCATCGTATGATATTGAATACGAATCTAGGGAACTCGGAGAAGGGGTAGTCTGAGGAGTGGGACCTGCACCAGGGCGACAACTTCAAAAACGATTGGGCCTAGGCCTACTGGGTAGGTTCCTCGTGTGAGGATTATGGGGTGGAGCTGAGAAGAGTGGGCCTGTATGAGGCAGCTTGGGCCTCCCAGTTTCACATCTACCATCCAAATTAGCTGATGCCATAGTTTTTGAGAAGGTGGTCATCGAGGACCAACACGTTCCATTTTCACCATGGGGAAGTTGGCATCAACTTGTGGGATGTCCACCAGATCTCGGGGGTCCTAATACTGGGGGCTATGTATGATGAATTCCTCCTCGTCATGAGTGTCTGGGAGGACCTGGAGAAAATTTTGCCACTTGTGATGGAATTGAGAGAGATTGTGTTGTGAGAGGACAAGGAGGTGCTGAGGGACGTCCATTTCAAGCGGTGGTTCAAACCGTTCCTAAACTTATCGAATAATAGATAGTTTATGGTGAGGCCTTGAACATTAACAAAAGGGTCCAGGAGTAAGGATAACACGTACTAGAGACTTTTGGAGGATAGCCAGTGGAAGAAGTGTGGATTTAGCATCATCACCGAACAAAAACCGATAGTCAGGCTGTCAGTATTAATCACGACTCTCTTCTGTGGTTGGATCCTGCCAGCGAGGGATACCAACATGGGAGTGTGACCAAGCTCATTTATTATGGCATTCATGTTGGTGTAGGATGGTGGGTTAACCTCAAGATCCCGATGCACACCAAGCTGTATAAGATGTTGTGGCATATCTGAGAGGGAAAGAAGCAACAAAGAATATACAGGACATTCCACCTCATGTATGGGTGGATATAGGCACATGTTGGGGGGGGGGGGTTATGAATACTTGAAACCCATTTCCCCTCTAGGATAAAACTTCTTCCCATCCATCCTGAACGCTATCGGGAGCTTTCCAGCCAAGCTGACCGCACCGTAGGTTTATAACCAAGTGTGGAAAGTGGAGGAGTTTAATTTCCACCCATTTCCGTTGTCGACGGGGGTATTCACCGATGATGGATGGGGAAAGAAGGAGCACTGTGCCTATCTTCTGGCCTTTCGAGGAGTAGTTTTTGTGGCAAGGGTGGATCGTGAGCCTCTCTACAAGCCGTACACCCTGCACAAATTTTCTCAACAATTCTGATGCATGAAGAGACATACCCCACATGTCTATCTAGGGGTGTGCTGGGAAGAACATTTTTGTGTGACGATGAAGATGTGTCTTATGTTCACATGGGAAGAAAGAATGATGCGGAACCAGCTACCCCCACCGACCGCTGTCATTGGGATAGTGAAGGAATATTCCTAAATTTGCGAGGTATCCTACCATGGGGAAATTATGAAGAAACCAACCATTCGAGTTGATGATGGCATTCCTCCCAAATCTCAGGGTCATGGTCGGAAGGCGGAAAGGTAATCTCACAGTGGTGGGGCTGTAGTAGTGGTAGGGATTACACCATTTGTGGGAGAGGCAGTAGTGGAAATGGACCTGGTGGTCCTAGAAGAGCATAGCCATCCTGAGGGGAGGCCACCTAGAGGGTTCCGTAGAATATACACTCAGGCACCAGGGAAGTGGTTGCGCCACATTGATATGCCAGAGAATGCTGTCTTCTCAGAGGCCGGGGACATTTGTGAAGTTAACTGGAAATTCCACAACCCTTCAAGGATGTGGAAACATCTGAGCCATTTCAGGATGAATTTTCCAGGAATAAGCCCTATCAAGGTCGGCTATGCGGTATCCTTGGCAGAGGCGGAGCAATACCTGACATAGCTGGAGGACATTTTGCACTCCTAGGTTACCCCGCGACTGATGATGGATCGAGTCAAGGTGTTTCTTGATCGAACTACTCCCTTGTAGTTATCGGCTACTGACTTAAGGGAACGGTTCCCTCTGTCAGAAGAATCAGACAAATCCTTCTTGAGAGATGAGGCCATGAGAGGTAGCCCGTTGGAGGAGGGTGAAGTTGGGGATCAAGACATGGATCTTAAACAGCTCACTGAGGCCCTTGTGGTAAATATTACAAACCCCTTCTTTAGGGCCCACTTTTAGGCTATTCTGGACTCCTTTCATACATCTAAACCATGCAGGAGGGCCTTCTACACATAGCATGTTCTTTCTATTCAAGAGATACAGAAACGAGATGTTCAGGGTCCATTCCTGCTTCCGGGGAGATCAGCATGTATGGTGGGACCGGAATACCCAAAGCGGCTCCCGAATCTATAGAACTACCAACAATATATTGAGGTCCATGCTTCAAGGTGCTGGAAGCATCAAACCAAGAACAAGAACAAGATTTTGATCTTGGTATGTCTCATCTACCAATTTAATGTTTGTCATCCATCGACCATTTTAACTGACGTGCATACCCTTTTTTGGTATGAACAATCCTCTAAATGGAAAGGGTTGCCTTTGTGAGGTCGTTCAGTACCCTTGGGAGCGCCTTTCCTTGGGAAGTGCTGGTGACTATAGAGGTGCAGGTCCAGATTGATCAAACAGTGCTGCTCCCAGTCACTAGTGGGACCGTTAGGAAGGCTGAGCCGGAGATCATCAAGGTGGGGTCCAACGATAAGGATCGGTCGGATAGCTCACATCCCACCATGCCTGATAAAACACTGGATGTGGATCCGACTGATGAGTTTCGGTGGGAATTCCCTAAATATGAGCATGTCAACCGTGCTAATTGGGACGAGAGAACCTTTGATGAATAGGACAACAGAATTGTCTGTTACCGATCATGGAAGAAGATCAATCACTTCATTGATGACACCCCCAAGCACTTTGGCTAGATGAGATGGATAAAATTCTCTCACGACTGTATGAACTATTTGATGAGGGGGTGGATTCCCAACGTCCTCTCATTCTCATCAAATATCATATGGTGGAGAAGATTCGGAAGCATGAAAATTTCCTCGATGTGGGTTGGTAAAGGAGGAAAGAAGTGGAAATAAAGAGGCTCCAGGAGGATGAAGATGAGGTCTAGTGGTTGCAGAATCGGGTAGACGAGCACTCAGCCTCCGTCAATGTGCAATCTGAGCTAATATTGCGATAGAAGGCCTAGCTGGAAGAGGCTGAATAGGGCATGAAGCGAGCCTCTGCTAAAATGATTGATATCCGGACCAGCGTGGAGCAGGCCCAGATTGCGGATGATGAATTACGCCCCCTCGAGGCCAAGGAAGAGCAGGAACTGAACAGACAGAAGCAAATCCTGGATGCCACTAGCCAGAGCTGCTACGCTCTTATGACGTGGTCTACCTGCCCATGGGAGGGGTCGATCCTAGGGTGTTGTGATGCCTATAACTTTTTAACTCAATTTCATGCTTTCATTGTTTTATTCGAATTGCACGCATGAGTTTTTTTTTTATTTGTGTCGGTTAATTTCATTCATGTGACATTCATGGAGTGTCTATTGGTCAATCCCTAAGCTCACGTGGGTCGGGCCCGATGTGAGAAACAAGGGAAGACCACCTTATTTTCCTCTTAAAATGTAGGAGTTCAAACCAGGATTTGGGAATCTAGGGCTCTGAACAACCAATATGGATTCTTGGGAAGATAAGGGAGATACCTGACTGGATAATGAATCTCTCAGAATAGCGGAATTACCATTTTCCCAGCCTTCTCTTTTTCACAAGTGGGGTAACTCCAGGGTCATTGGAATAAATCCAAACATAAGGGAATGGAATGTGTGAATTATAATACCCCGATATTGTAACAATGTGGGGATGGTGTTACAATAAAAGATAACTATTGATCACTTTCAAAACACCACATCTACATTGTGTTAGCCTGAAATGTGGATTTCAACGATGGCCGACCACTGAGCATGTTCAAGACATGGGGCCTAACTTACAATGTCATCGATTAGCCTTCTAGAATATTGGCCCAAGACTATAGGCAAGCCATAGGCTGAGCATCCATACTATTAGGGGGTTTCTTTAGAACTGAGGGAGGATAAGGGTCTGAATAAATGGTACGAAAAGTGTTAACATTAGAGTGATGGGTTGTTCAACTAGAGTCCAACACTCTTGAAATTATGACCTCGTGGTGGAATATTATTAGGTGGATACACTGGCCTGATCAGGGATCAAACATACATCTTAATAAGACCTCTATGACGAGGAAACTGTTACCTCCCAATGTTTATCATGGGGAATCCAGAACTTGATCAGGGAACAGCTGCAATTTTGTGGATCCCAAAAGAGCTCAGATCAAGAGACCAGAAAAGGAGGGGGAAATGAGAATTGTGGTTCCCAAGAATGGACCCAGAGGCAGGATGTCAGGGGTTCCTACGTATCCCATGGGAATGGGAATCAATACAAATGTAGTTTTGAGAGCACAGTTTAACATCATGCGGGATGAGGAAAGGAATGTGTGGCAATGGATACGCCAGTACATGTTCTACCAGAACTACTAAGCCCACGCGAGTCGTGCTCGATGTGGGAAACAAGATGTAGTGATTGGAATTTCCCAGTACATGGAGGCACACATTAGGGAAGATGAGGAATTGGATGAATAATGTCCCACTGATGTTGACCAGCCTATAAAATGCACCTAGATGCGCTGAAGAGTAAAGCTGAGTTTGTTGGAATTCCACTTGAAAATAAGGGAGTAGAAAAATTTGAATCATGATGCTCGAAATCTAGACCAAAATGATGCTGGAATGATGATAGGGGATAGAAATTGACTGTGTTCGAGACACATCATCCATATCATGTTATCTTGGAATGGGAACAGACAAATGAGAGTCGGCTGTTGACCGTGTTCGAAACACAGGACCTGTCGTAAATGTCGTCCGGGATCTTTTGGGACGTTTTCCCGAAACTGTAGGTGAGTCGACGTGGCACAAGACCAGGCCGTGAAAGGTTTCCCTTCATATGTGGAAGAGGATGAGGATCCAAATAACGGTCTTAGGAAGCATGCACCTGGAACAAGCAGAATTTCATCGTGAAATTTCCACACTACTGGCTCTTTACTTAAACACATCCGAACAAAACACTAAGATGTATCAGAAAGAGGGAGTCGAGTCCCCTCCCAAGGACAAGGGTCTTGGGGCTGCACACTTCTAGAATAAGGTCATAAGGTGGATCGTTAAGGGGGATTGATCGAATGGGCTGTGTGCAGGGTGGAAAAATAGACAAACGTGACACACAGTTACCATTGTGAGATCTTAGTTTAAGGTCATAGAGCTAGGACCACGCTGGGAAGAAGATGCAGGAGGCACCTGGTGAGGCCATTTCAAAAACCTGATGTGAATGAGGACCCATGTGGTACTTTCTACACCACATGTTCCTCAGAGAGTTTGAGTCGAGGGGCCGAAATAGAGGGGACATGATTTTTGATTCATGGGGCTGGACCCAGAGACAAGATGCTTGGGTGTTCTTGACATACATAGTTCTGAGATGTGGAACGGTAAGGTACCATTTCCGGTGATAAATGGGTTTGCGGGTCTAGCCGTCGAACTAAAAGGAGTGGAATTTGATAAGTCTTGTCTGTCCTTTAGGGTGAATGGAGGTGTTTTTATGAGGTGATTTGCCTAGAATAGAAAATCCAGGCATCACAACAAGAATCAATCCAAATGAAGGCATTGATGAATGGTATGGTGTTGGACTGATACCAAACATGTCGTCCCTTGAGCAAGGGCACCAAAATGCTGTGATGTTTTTCATTGTGCGACCAGGATGATACTGTCATAGTTTAGGGTCATGCGATGGGACCAACCATACACTTTAAAGTCGTGCATCACAGACGTAGTAGAGACGAGGCTAAATGGTGATTGTGAACAGTGTAATAAAGCATACCCAACGTGAATGGGGACATAATACCAAACCAAACCATGCACGATTCCAAGAAAGAAAACTTGGGCCAAGGAGCCAAAAATAGGTCATATGGTAGAAAGTAGGAGAGACAAACTCCCAAATAAGCTGGACCCATAGACGAGGTGTCCGGGTGTTCCTACGTATCCCATGGATTGGTAATCAAGTGGTTCATAGTTATAAAAATTGTAAATACAAAAATATCTTAGTTTAAGGTCTTAGAACATAGACCATGTAGAAGCGGGACTATTCTAATTAAGTGCGGACCTTAATCTGATCCCTAAGCCTACATGAGTCGAACTCGGTGTAAGAAACAAGGGAAGATAAGGTATTTTTAATGCATGAAATACATGCAAAGGGGAAATCGGTGGAGCATCGAAAGATTGCCTTATCGTGGATTTTTCCTCCTAACGTGCGGATGGAAAATGAGGAATTGTGCCAAGAGTCTCAGAATTCTACTTGGACATGATGTGGTGGAGAAGGATGGGAGCTATGTAACCGACATTTTGGGCTAAATGGGGTTGGTGTGATGATGGTGGATAATTGTTGACTGTGTTCGAAACATGGCATCCATATCATTTTATCCTGGAATAGGAACAACAAATAAGAACCGACCGCTAAACAAACTCGCATTGCAGTACTTGTATCAATTTATTGCTCGGAACCCATGAGGACGTTGGCCCATAATAGTAGAAGGGCCCTTGGGTTGAGCATCCATTCCATTCGGGGGTCCCTTTCGACGTGAAAGGTGATGGAAGCCCTATTAAAGGGGAACACGAAGCCTGAAAAAATGGGTGAAAGCATGTCTGAGTAGAATCCGAAATTCCAGGTGCTAAACCAGAGTACCCTTAGGCACATTGGTGAATCACCGAAGAGGACCGAAGGGTCCATATTGAGAGAGGACAATTGGAAAAGACACAAATAGCACAAGGGGATGGAAAATTCTTAAGAGTAGGAGGTAAATGGCATGGTTGTTACAACACCCGACATGAGTGACAACATAATCCCATACCACACCATATATTCCTCTCTCTGGGGGAATGCATGATAGGGGGGCAATATGAGAGGGATATTTCTCATAGATGGGGATGGATCTGAAGTCTAGACATTTGGGCGGTCCTATGTATCCCATGAGGATGGGAATCTACCCACACATAGTTCTTGAAGGGAGTAATGTGCAGTTTATCATCATGATGTAGGGTCAAAAATGGGTAAGATACCCCACATATAGGAGGTGTATGGCACAAAGAGTAACCTAACATTAATGTGAACATAATACCATATGACACCATACAATTTTAAGTGAGAACCTGGGCCAGAGGCTCAAAAAGGCTAAGGGGCCTGAGTTAGGGCCTCAGACGGAAAGGCCCGACCAGTTTTTAGTTTAATGTCTTGCAGTGAGGACGATGAATTGGGTAAAATACCCCCAAAAAAGGAGGTGTAAGGTGCGGTGGGTAACCCTTCGTGAATGGGGAAAAAATCCCATACCACACCGTACAATCCTAAGGGATAACCTGGGCCGGCGGCCCGAAAAGACCGAGGGGCCTTAGGCTGGTCCTCAGACGGAAAGGCCCGACCAGTTTTCAGTTTAATGCCTTGTAGTGGGGACGATGAATGAGTTATGATACCCACAAAAAAAGGAGGTGTACAGCATGGTGAGTAACCCTTCATGAATGGGGACATAATCCCATACCACACCGTACAATCCTGTAAGAGTAGAGACTTGGGCTGGGGGCCCGAGATTGGGCACGTGAAGCGTGGCAGGGCATGTGCTTGCTGTATCGACAATAAATGATGGGAGGGATGTCTCAAGGGGATATGTGTGGAATGGAAAAATATCCCAATGTGAATGAGCGAATAACTCTGCTCTACACCAGACAACCCTAAATATGAACTTGGCCCAGGGGCCGGAAAGGGCCAAAGGGCCGGAAAAGGCCAACGGGGCTGGGAGTCCCGGCCAATGGGATCCATATGAAATCTTGTGTGGTTATCGTCTCATCATATCTTCTAAGACCACCTAAGTAGTGCTCGATGTGGGAAACCGGGAGCTAGACTCAACACTCCTTGTCATATAGGGGTCTAATAGCTGGCATCACCCGAAGGGAGTTCATCGCACGAAGATACAACGGGGTAGAATGAACCACTACACTCAATGTTTGGCACATCTTGGGGTGGCTCTAACGACCCATGATAGCTGTTGACTATGTTCGAAACACAGTGTCCCTAAAGTGACCAGGATTGGGAACAAAAAATGAGCATCGATCACTGACCATATTCACAACACGAGACAATATCAATTTGTTGCTCAATATCCTCAAGGGGATTGGGCCGAAGTGGTAGGAGAGCCCTAAGGCCTATCATCCCTTCCATTGGGGGGCCCTTCGGGATGGGAGAGATGATGGAGTCCCAATCAAATGAGTGGGTGAAGCATAGCTGTGCCCATCAATGAAAGAGGGGGACACCTCCGGGTAGTGGGACGTATGGAGGGATCGAGATGAGCTCGATGTGAATTGGGGAAAATCCTGCACCACACCATACGTCCTGACCCGAGGGGAGATTCTAGTGTTTGGGCTGGGCCAATAGATGAAATGTCTGGGAATTCTTATGTATCCCATAATGATAGAAATCAGGTCGTACATAGTTCTTGAAGGCCATGCAGTTTAGCGTCGTACGATGAGGACATGGGAGGATAGAAGACCGAGGAGTGGGAACATGGTGTGATCTTCATAATCCTGACATGAGTGGGGATAAAGAAGCCTATACCATATCATTCAATGAACCTTCGAGAGAACTATACCCATGGGGATAGTTAAAGAGTTGAGTTTGGGGATAGGCTCGTGATGAAATGTTTGAGCGTTCCTATGTATCCCATGCAGATGGGAATCAAGCCACACATAGCTCTATGGGTGCAGTATAACATCTTGGAGGATGAAATACAGTTCATCATCATGTGTAATATAGCATTTTAGGGTAATGTGGGACCATCATGCAGTTTAGGGTCATGCGGAACCGAACAGTTTTAGGTCGTGATGGACCAGTAGGCTTAGGCAAAGTATTGCTTGATGAACTTGGCATTGGTGGGTGGAGTTGTACGCTTACCATCCATGGTTACCAGGGAGTATTCACCATTGGGGAAAACCCTATGAATTATGTAAGGTCCTTCCCATTTTGGATCCAACTTGGGTGTTTTCCTCCTTGGGAACATTGGTGTCTGGAGGCCAATACCAAGTAGCCTTGCAGGAAAGAACAGAGGTGAACCTTCTTGTTGAAGGATCTAGACATATTATTCTGATTTATTTCTATATTGTATAGGGTACAAAGCCTATTATCATCACGTTCTTCCAATTCAGACAGATGAATTTCGGCTACCTTATCTGGCGCCTTCTGGTCACAGACCGTTATGTGTAATGAAGGCATCTGGATCTCTATGGGTAGGATGACCTTATCTCCGTACACTAGGGAATATGGGGTAACCTGGGTGGAATTATGAGTCATCGTCTAATAAGCCCAGAGGGTGTTGGGGAGATTCTTCAGAAAACACTTCTTGTTCTAACCAACCATTTTCGCAAACTGTTAGAGAGGGTTTTGTTGAATTTCATGATCTATCCATTTTCTTGCACGTCATAACAGTAGGTATGGTTCAAAAAGATGTTGTACTTGGCGTACAAATTCTTCAACTCAGCTGCTCGGAAGTTGGTTCCGTTATCGATGGGGACGGCGTGAGGGACTCCAAACTGGTAGATGATGTTGGAGCTCACAAATTCAACGATATAATGGGCATTGAACACCTTGAGAAGAACTGATTCTGCCCACTTGGAAAAGAAATTCATGGCGGTTAGGATGAACCAGAACTGGTGAGATATCGCCGATGGATATTATCCCATGACATCGATCCACCAAACTGTAAATGTCCATGATTACATGGTGTAGTGGAGAGGTTCTGGTGGCCAATTCATAAAGTTAGATTGAATTTGGCACGTGTGACATCTCTTGGCTACCTCGATGCAATCATGGATCAAGGAAGGCCAAAAGTACCCCAGTATCTAGCTCTGATGGGATAACTTCAGCTCAGTTTGGTGAGCGCCGCAGGAACCGACATGAAACTCCTGAATGACCTGAGAATTATCAACTCCTTGGATACAACATAGTATATCACCACCAAACTTGCTCTTGTATAGGGTCTGCTCAGGACTGGGACCACTCTGGAGGGTAAAATGAAGCGCGCGACGTCGGATTCGCTCGCACTCGGCCCGATCAGCCAGGAGGTAACCATTTTGGAGATACTCTGCAAAGGGTGCTCACCAGTCGAGGGTCACTTCAACCACTACATCTGAGGAACCTAGGGGTCCTAAAGTGGAGGCTCCATAGGTATGATGGCTTACTCGCAGGCCGTCATCATCATCTTTGGTGATGGGAGCAAGGACTCTACGATTTGCCACATGTATAATCAGATCATCCGACTCAGGTTTTGGATGTGATGCATCTAGGATGGACAGGTCATTGGCATGACCGTTCTATGATCGAAGGACATGAGTAGCTTCCGGCCTAGATGAGAACTGGTCCATTAGCTGGAGGGTGTGTTCCAACAATGGTATGAGCTCTAACTTCATTCCGACATAGTCACCATTGATTTTCTTGATGACTTGTTCAGAATGTCCTTTCAAATGAAAATGGGGAACATCGATCATGAGACCCAGCTCGAGGCCAGTGACAATATCCCGATACTATGCCTCGTTTTTGGTGTAACCTTTTAATAATTGGAATGAGTATGGCAGAATGGCTTTCCCTGGGGTAATAAATACAATACACATGCCTACTTTGTTGAGTCTAGGATCATTGAGTCTCCTACCGGTGGGGCTCTGGGAGGCACCATCGAAGTGTATTTTCCAACACGGTATGAAATGATCTACTGAGAGGATTGCCTCATTAAGAAAATCCAGGTCTAGGGACCAGTCTGCGTGGGTTGAATGGGCATCAAGAAAATATTCCAGTGCTTGTCCCTTGATAGCCTTTTGAGGCATGAACCTGCTGTCAAACTATTGGAGGATTACTTCCCACCATACTAGACAACCAGTCAACATGGGACAGTTCAGAATGTATTCTGTGGGACTACCTGAGACACCAGTTGTATCTCATGGTTCTATAAGTAGTATATCAATTTCTGTACTGCAAATACCAGAGCAATGTGACTTTTTTTGATTGGAGTGTATCTGGTATCCATATCGATAAGAATCAGACTGAGGTAGTAGAAGTTGTTCTCTTTCCCCTCATTGTTCTTCTTGTTGAGGAGGGTACCGAGAGATCATTCCAGGGAATTAATGTACATGATCAACGGATTTCTGGAGATGGGTTCCATCATGATTGGAGGTCGGAGAAGATACTACTTGAATTCCTCAAACACGGTCTGGCACTATAACGACCCGGCCTTTTCTTACATTACTATTACCTCATTTCAAAGATAAAAAACATAATAGTATTACACCTAGAGGATCCAGAGGTTTAGTGTCTTGGTCAAACTAGGACCATACATAACTAATACAACATTAACCATAAACATTTATTTAATTTCATCTTCTCTAGCTTCTTATTGGCACTTGTCCTCTCCTTAGTAAATGTATCCCCCAGAGGATATACATAAAAAGGGGTGAGCTAGAAGCCCAGTAAGAGGATAGATAAGAACAATACATCATGGGATGAGCGTAATCATGACATAGGCAAAAGATCATGAACATGAGAGGAGCATAAACAATAAACTTGAAATGTGGCAATGCATAAAAATGAAACATCATGTCTTAGTGGTTAACTACCACACATGCTTGTGAAAAAATCTAGCATCATGTTCACACATCATTGCACATTTACACATGAGATTAATCACTCTACCCAATTCATTGGAGCACTATATAATTCCGGGCGCACCCGTCACATTTAAACATTTATATTGCGCTTTATAATTCCGGGCGCACCCGTCACATCATAACATTATCATTATCATGCTTGCCACATAGAACACATATCAAACATGTACATAAATAACCCATGGAATGGAATGGGTTTCATCTCATAATAACACATTCATATTCTTTGGGTTCCCAAAAGAAAGAGGGAACAACATACTTGATACAAGAACCATCAACCTTGAATGAGAGGTAAAAGGTGAGATCTTGAAAGAGGTGTTCTTTTGGAAAACATTTTGATGGACATAAAAACCAGTGAAAAACATATATATCCCATAAAAGTAAAGTAAAATATGAACAAATTATCTTTGAGGAGTAACCATATCAAAAATGGAGTGAATGAGGGAGAACCGGAAGGAAGAAAATTGGGTTCGAGATTTCCCCTTACCTTGTACCCGAAAGATTCCTTCTCTTTGATGTCATATATAATGAAATTATATTAATTAATTAGAAATCCAGAACCATGTATACATTAATAGGGTTCATTCTGGTTTCATTATGTTATATTATGTTCCTTTTGATGACTTATAGAGTTTAAAAACAATGATCGTGGATGTTCGTTTTCATGGTTTTCTTGAGTGGTTCACTTGTATTCTTAAATTGATGTTTGGGTAGATCATGGGTAAACATCCAGAACTGATATAACATGTTATTTATGATATTACAGAAGCTTTAATTATTTTATAATGAGTTATATTAGATCCATGTGGATGAATCATCAGATAAGAATTAAATGAAGATTATTTGGGTTAATTTGAGCGGTTTTTGGATCACAACGAACTCGTTTTAACTTTTCACTTAGTAATATGGCCATAGGTTATTTAAAGAACATAAAATAGAACATAATAAATATAAAATATTCTGGTTCAACCATAAAAATTGTTTCATGACCATATCTGAAGGTAGAAATGGATGAAGAGAACATGTCCTTTTTGAAGGTGATAAATTTAACACCTCATGAACAACGTTCTCTTTAATAAAATAAAAGGAAGTGGGAAAGGGTGTGGGGTGATATAATGTACCATTAGAATCATAATACTACAGTTATATATAATACTGTCTTTAAAAAACAATTTTGATGATGATATGTAGGGAGATATCAAGAAAGGAACTTGAACTTGAAAGGAAATTAAAGGAGAAGAGGGAGAGAAATTACCTTTAGAATCCTCCTCTTGAGAACCTCCTTAAGGGCCTAAGCTCGGTCTTTTGATGAGACCAGAAGCTCTTGGACGTGGGTAAGGGGATAGGGAAGGTGTTTGGGTAGAGTTTAGAGAAGGCTTGGAGCTTGAGAGGTGTGAGGAAAAGAGGGAGTGAAGGGTGGCTTTTATAGTGGCTGGGAGAGGGGTTTCCTTAATATAAAATTGATTAGATTATTAATTTCATATAAGACAAGGAATAGTGATTATTGGATGACTAAGAATAGTAATTTTATAATGTAATCCCGAACCAAGTGGGGTTACATCAGCAGAACATCATCAGCGACTCAATTAATACATTATTTAGCATTTATTGTGAATTATCGGATTCCACTATTCATCAAAAATTCAAGTATCTCAGAAAAATATCAAAAATTTACCCCAACAATTTTTCTACATGTAGAATCCAAAAATGAAGTCCATTTTTCAAAAATAATTTTATAAATATAATTAATTTAATAATTAATAAAAATCATAATTTACTTAAAAAAGAGTTTTTAAGATTAAAACTGAATTTATAGTTCTTTCAAAAATTATGTAGGGTCTTATAAAATTATCTAAAAACTATTATACAATGATTCATTAATTTATGAATACATTACAGAAAAATAAATATTCTTTTAAATTAATTAATTATAATTAATTATTTATGACTTATAAAATACCAAAAACATTTACTAAGGTCAAATTGTCACTTTCTAAGATGTCAAAATTTTATTTTATTATTCATAGGTAATGTTCCTCTTATTTACTATTCATAAGGGTCATGTTACTATTCATAAGGGTAGGTTACAATTCACTAAAAATTATTTTTGTTTCATTAGACTCCAAAAACCATCTTGAACACAACCGTGTATGTTGGATTTTCAAGATTCCAAACATAGGGGTGACAAAATTATGTTTAAAGGTCACTTATAACTTAGTAGTTCATTATATTGTGTTCTTATGAAATAAATATAAGAAGGGAATTTTCCATTGAAATACTTTGGGTTGTTACAGGCTCTCTTCGTCCCACTCGTAGGCGGAGCCTTTCTACATGAGCTAAGAAAAGGGATTACACTTGTCGTCCAGATTCTCAATGAATCTGCGTATGTAGGCTAAGTGGCCAAGGGTACCTCAATGCTCCCAAATATTGCTTGAGGGAGGCATCTGGATGATGGCCTTGATCTTATCTAGGTCGATCTCGATACCCTATTACCTGACAACAATTCCAAGGAACGTCCCAGAGGTAACCCCGAAGGCATATGTCAGCGAGTTCATCATCAGGTGGAGGGAACGGAGGAAGCGAAACCCTTTCTTGAGGTCCTTGAGATAGTCCTAGCATTGGTGGGATTTGAACACCAATTCATCCACATAGAATTCCACTAATTTCCCGAGGATTGGCTTGAATATGTGATGCGTGGCCCGCTGATAGGTGGCACATGCATTCTTTAAGCCGTAGGGCATGAACTGGTATCGAAACATACCTTGTGATGCCCTGAAAGCTGTGGAATCCTCATCCCTAGGGGTCATCCAGATTTGATTATATCTAGATTTCCCATCCATGAAAAAAGGTATTGGAACCCAGTTGTAGAATTGATCAACAATTCTGTCACTGGTAGGGGAAAATCATCCTTCGGGCACTGATGGTTGAGATCTAGGAAGTCGATGAAGACTATGATCTGTCTGTTCTTCTTCCTGACTGGCTCAATGGTGGCTATCCACTTAGGGTACTGGACCTCCTTGAAGAAGTTTACTCTGATAAGCTTGTCAACTTCGGCCTCAACCATAGTACCGTGAGAAGGGTGCATCCTTCTGGGAGGCTTCTTGAACCCATGATGATTTTCCGGTAGACCAAGGCGATGGATGAGTACATGAGGGTCTAGACTTTCTATCTCGGCATAGCTCCAGGTGAATACATCACAATGTTTTTTCAAGAATCCCACATAACACTGTTGCGCTTCAAGGGACATGGTGGCACTGATCAATGTGGGTCTCAGATCTGCCTTGCTACCAAGGATCGCCTATACCAGTTCATCGACCGTGGAAGAGACGCCCCCTTCAAAGGTGGGGAGAGCCTCCTCCAAATACTCTTCTTCATTTTTGGAGGAGGCATCCTTAGTAGAAGCAGCTTCCTCTAGGTCAACCGATTCTGACGAGAGGCTGGTACCAACTTGAGTAGGAGTGGTCACCGCATCAAAAGATTTTGGTACTGCCGAAACCATAGCGATGAAGGCAGTCGACTCGATCCCATCCTATCTTCGGCCAAAGGGGCCAATCTTGATTATATCAAAGCAGTAGTGGCGCATAGGCTTGATCCGGTTGATTCCATCCCATCTAAATAGACACGTATGATGTATTGTTGTTGCCATGGGGCGAACATCCAGATATCATAGGGGGTAGGAGTCTCCGGGATCACCTAAGCCTAATTTGTGTAGGAGTACGTGGTGATTTTCCACCATCACTTGGAATTAGAAATATGCTTCCACCTCATACAAGAGATAACAAAATATTTCCCCATGTTGGGGGTTGTGGACTCCAATCAATGGATCGGGAAGACGTAGGCATTATCCAGACCTGCCCAGTGGTCAACTGAAACCACGATGGGTTCGACCTCACTGGCATAAATCTTATTTCCCTTGATCTTATAATAGATGGAATCTGGGTAGTAGGATTAACAAGAGGTGAAAGGAAACATATCACCTTGGATTACACCTAATCGACCATTAAGGGAGTATTTGAGGCATTGGTCATATGATGATGGGACCACCGCGTGTAGGTGGAGCCATGGTCTACCCATCAATGCATTGTATGTGGTGTCTTGGGAGACAACCATAAAATCGGTGTTGGAAACTAGGCCAACGAACTAGGTCTTAAAAAGGATCTTAACAACTAAAGTATGCTATGTCCTATCATATCCCTAGATTCTTAAATTGGAGGGAGTCAGGTCATCTTCAGACAGCCCTAGCTTCCACAGTGTCCATGATGGGATAATGTTAATCCTGGAGTTGGTGTAAAAAACACATCGTCAAAGCTCCATGCCGTTAAATTGGATGGTGATGTATAGTGGGAGGATGTGCCCTTGAATGGGAGAGCCTTCATCTTCTCCAAAGAACAAAATGATGGATTGAGATTTAGAATTCTCGACCGCTTCAACATGAAAGCATTTTGCAGCTACTACCTCCGTATGATACAATATGGGGATTATTAAAGCCTCATCAAGGGACTCACGCATATCTGATGACATGAGAAGGGCTCAGAGAATGGAAAGCCTCACTGTGATGCTTGTAAGGTGCTCGAGAACATCATATTTTTACACCAGGCGTGAACTTCTGCTTGCAGGAGGCCGTTCTATGATAGGAGTCATGGCAGGCCCTACTGGTTGGGCCAGCAGCTGACTGGTAATGGGAATATCGTACTTCTCACTAGTCGAATCCTACAGAGTAGCTACCAGATGAGGGTCAGATGAATAAGAACAACCTATTATTAGGTGATGCTGGTCGCGTCATGCTCGAAGTGGCACTGCCGGATCCAGAAATTCAAATGGTTGTGGAGACGGGCCTAATGACACCAGATGAGGGGGCTTCACATGATGAACTCTGCGCTGGGCCTGCTGTCTAGTCTCAGAGGCATCCACATCTAAGCTAGAGGTTCCAACTGATGTTCCTAGACGACCCATACGGTCGTGGTTCCACCAATGTTGGTGTCAGCTGGGGACGTTGTGGAGGTTCGCCTGGCACTCCCCACCATTGGGAGTCATATAGGGATTTACCAACTCCATGGTATTAACCAAAACATACCCATGACTATCACTTGAAGATTAATCCATTACTGGGTGGATTCTGGGAGGAATCCCCATCTCCGGAGTCATGAAGTCGCCAAGTGTGCTGGACGATGATGAAATTGGTTGGGTGTGTTGATTTCCCTTGCGCCACCGATACTTGCTCTTCTAGGGAGAGGGATTCGGCATGAAAGAGAGGATGAGCATCGTTCCCCATCATGCCCTTCACTGGCCTTAGGCACTGGAAAATAAAGGGGGAGCAGCGGTGCTACCTCCCACAAGAAAGGCTAGGGGCTTACACCAAGGTGGTCACCCTTTCCCCACGAAGGATGCATGGGGGGAAGTCACAGTTTAACGTCACATGCTAAGGATGATGGTGCTTGGAAATTTAACATCTTGTAGCTCAGACGGGATTTGTTCACTCTATAGCCCTAGGACTTACATAATCAGAACCCTCTGCACCTTGGTGAAGAGAAGGGACAGGCAACACCGTGGCTAGGGGGTGTCATGGAGCGAACCATTGGGGGATCCACGTCAGCATGGCTTTGCGAAGAAGCAATAGATGTTAGCGTGCCTATGTGAAAAATCATTAGGCGAAGCAACTCAATGGGCCAAGGGACTTTGAAATTGTTTCGTTCGAACCTAGTATGTTGCATGAGAGAGGGAGTTGCAGAGAAAAGGGGTTTCAAGTAGAGGCCTCATAGAGTTCTGGTGCTCTATGCAAGGGAAGGGCTTTGTGAAGGTGAAGGCTTCGCAAAGTGAAGTGGTCATTCCTAGACATAGGGCACCTGTTCATAGAATAGGTTTTTGGCGAAGTGGAATGGAATTAGTGAAGGAAATTCCTACGAAGCATGGGTTCCTCGTGAAGCAAGGTCCTGTGAAGAAATGTGATTCGTGAGGCGCAGTGACTCGACATTAGCAATTGAGTCACGCGTGCATGGGGGTGCTTCATGAAGCATAAATGCTTCACGATGAACTGAGTCCCTATGAGTATCTCTTTCTATTGCAAAGGCCCGTGGGATTTACGGAAGTCATCCCTCTTGAATGAGGTTGTGAAAAAAGGAAAAGGGGAGGCACATCGTTGAGTAAAAGTACCTTGAGCAGCTCATGGTTCACAGAGAAGAAAGTGCTTCATGATTTAAGAGTCGAAAGAGGAAAGGTCAGATGATATGTGCTTTGGGCTTGGGGGAGCCTGGTATTTATAGGCAAGAGGCATTGTGGAGCAATGATCGCTCGGAACGCAGATGGATTGCACTCAGTGGCAGGCTCGCGAACATCAAAGGGGTTCGCGGAGCATCCCGCATCCTCGCTTCATGGGTGGCTCGCGAATGTCAAAGGGGCTCGCGGAGAATCCTTCCTCCTTGCTTCGCGGCGGGCTCATGAACATCAAAGGGGATTGTGGAGTATCCCGCCTCCCGGATTCGCATCAGGCTCACGAACGTGAAGGGGGCTCACAGAGCATCCTGCCTCCTGGCATCATGGAGGTATCACGAATGACAAGGGGGCTCGTGGAACATACCACATCCTCACTTTTCAATGGGGTCACAGTGCCATGGCGCTCCACAAAAGGTCTTTGTGAGGAAGCTTCAGAGCCTTTTTCATTATCCTTATCGCTTTTGATTTTTGGTGCCAACATTGATAATACATGTTTTCTTGAAATTTACCTCACATTACTTAATTAATAGTAAAAATAATGGAAACATGTCTTTTTGGTTGAAAACAGTCTCTCTTCCAAAAATATGGTTTATATAAATATTTTAATATTATTTTAAATTTTTTTGCAAAGGGATAAGGTTATTTTCATGAGGAAAATATTTATGTTGTTATAGTTTTTCTATTTTAAATGTTATTTTTTCATTTCGTAATAAAATTAAATCTAAAAATATTTATTTTTTAGAATAGTATTTTTGATGAAGGAAGAACACCCTGTTGAGTCCTTCTTTAGGAAACATACACATTCTTTCAGTGGTTCTCCTAATGCACTAGTTTTTGACCAATTGATTAACATCACAAAAAAGTAAATTTCTATCCTCAAATGTTTATAGAATGAAAAATTTATTATAGAGACTGAGTTTTTTCTTTGTATAACATTGACATATTTCTATACATATTTACAAATCTAGGTGTAGATATGGAGTCCGATTCCAAGGCTAGATGTGCAAGGATTAAATTTTATAAAAATATTCAATATATTTTATATTGAATGAAATTAGATTCGTAAGGAAAATGTTAAAACTCTTAAATGGATGCTCAGATCTAAAATTTGAGAACCTTATTGAGTCCGTAATATGGTGTTTACCCAAGGCGCAACATAAAATGGGTCACTGTGGGCTGTTCTTACACCTCACTCAATGTCGGTATGTTTAGAGAATTAATTAATTATTAAATTAATTATGTAATGAGTTTTGATGTAGTGAAATTATCTATACTATTATATCCATGATGAATTCTCTAGATATAGCCACCAAACCCCTGAGAGAATTCCAAAGCTCTTACTTCATTCATCATTTGCTAATCTCATCCAATAGTGACACAATACCATATTAGAGAAGAATAGGTTGAAAAAACATCAATGAACCATCTTCCTTATTTGGTGAATTAATTTTTCTTCAATTAACTATCATAAATATAGATAGGACACTTCAACTGATAATTTATTCTCTTTTATTAAATCATTTGAGAAGATCAATTCTTTTTATCATATTTTCATCAATTATTGTCCAATTGCATGCACCTAGTTACTGACACTTATTTATTTATATTTTTTTAATCCTGGAGGACATTTCATCATCGTTCACTATGGTATTTGTTTCAACGATGTCCAAACCGTTTTTGGTGATTTTCTCCCTATTTTCTTTTCTTTATTCACTTATAGGACCCCTCAGTCTTAGTTAGAAATTATCGAGCAGTATTCATCTGGATTGAACACCCAAAACCAAGACCAAATTATGTGAAAGGAATGAATTGATAATTCATGGCTACGTCTAAGATCATTATAGTGAAATGAATTTTGTTATGATGATTTGATATAAAATAATCAAATGGGGAAGGCATGTAATTCTAGAGAACAAATAGAGAAACCTCATAGATGATCAGAGGCTGATTTCCAGCAAACATTTCCCTGGAACTGTGATTTTCTTCAAGATCCAACATCTAAACCATAGATAAAATTTTATATAAATGGGAAGGAAAATATTCAATGTGATAGATGTGGATCTGATTATTTTTAGTTTATGGAGAAAACTCGAATACACGACATGTATAATTATAAACACATGGATTGTATACCGTTCTATGGAATCATATAAGGTTTCAGAAAACATAAGTATGAAACAACATGTACTCCTCAATCACTTAATGTACTTCTATCCTAATTGGAAAAATTTTGTGATGAATCATAGTTGGGGAACCCATGAGAAAGTACATAGCCAGGTATATGGTCATGTATCCATGTACACAGACACATCCATTAGGACATATCTTGGTAATGAATTTCAAGGACACACCAAGTATTCCACCTAATCACTGAGTACAACTATATGGTATAATGTTGTATGTGTATTGAGACATGTCCATTTAGTTCAGTGGGACCACACAACATGTGGGTCCACTACCACACCCTGTACCCCTTGATGTTTTTAGGAAACATCAATATCAAATAACTCATTTTACTTAACATAGTTTCTTTCCCATGAGTATCCTATCTTGAATGTTTCCCCACATAGAATGAGTTGATTCCCATGGTTTTGAATTTTTAGATATTATATGAATGTTTCTGGGTACGAATCCTGCTAAAGAAATTCTTGATTATGGAAGTGATTATATAGGATCACTAGGAACATTCAAAAAAAGTATGATCTAGTATGGCTGGAAAATGGAGTTCCATGGCAATATTATCTAGTTGAACCCTCCAAAAAGGTGGGACAATGGAGTTCCCTGATGAGCTCTCTGAGTTGTACCCCCTAGTTGGACTAGTAAGGGGATTTCCATAAAAATGTTTTTAAGATGTACAATTAATTAGGGCTGGTTAGTGGAGTTATATTATTTACTTATCGAGTGGTACCATCTACCAGAGAAGGGTATTGGATTTTCTCAAAAACATTCTATGTGGTACCCTCTAGCTGGGATAAGTAGTGGATCTCCTCGATGATTTTTTAGGTGGTACCCTCTTGTAGATATTGGAAGTTGGGTCCTTGATGATTACTGAGCTATCCCACCAATAGAGCCAGGAAGTGGAGTTCTTAGTGATAACTAGAGTGCGACCCCCATTGGTATGGATGCAAGTCCCTTAAAGATACAATATGAGTTGTACATTCTAGTAAAGTTGGGAAGTGGAAATACCTGATGAAAATCAGAGTGGGACCATCTAATTGTACTAGGGAAAGGGATGTTTACCAACTCTTTATGGCCCCTCTACTGTGTTGCATAGTTATGATGCATGTATATACAAGGATTTCTACTTCTTGTCAGAATTATGAGATTATGGTCATCATTCAATGACTATTGGTACTATTGGCTACTCTTCTTAGTGGCATGAGTTGTGAAATGGATATCCCCTTACTATTTTATCTGGGAATATTTTTAGTGTTCATATATATATATATATCCTTTTGTATCTATACATTGGATTTGGTTACCCTCATTTTAAGAGAGGCAACGATGCACAATGTATTACATGAGATTTCCTGGTTTGTCTTTTCATGGTAATATGAGTCTACGGTCAAACTATTATTATAAGAAACTCTATTTGTATTTAATCTACTCACTATGTTTATCCCCTTGTGTTTGGATGAGGATAATTTCAAACATAGTTTAGGTTGTGTTTTAATATTTCACTGTATCTTGAATCTATTATCATTAATTTATATTGTATCTTTTATTACCCCCCCTTAATCTTTCAGGATGTTCTTTTGAGTATGTATATACAAAACAATACATGGTATTTTCCTACATGTGTCATGTCTTATTCAAGAGATGGACATGTCAGTTGTGACTTTAATAGATCTTTGGGATATTGGGTGCTTGTACAGTGTATGGTCGTCGTAGATTGGGATTCCGGAGCTGGGCTCTATCAGTATTTTTATTTTTTATTTTTGAGACGTTGATAAATTTTTTGAGTTGGATTTCTGTTTTCCCACATTTACATTGAATTTACTCCACCATACATTTTTATTATCTAGTGTCCCATTCATGTTTGGTTTACTTTATAGTTGTGTTTAAACATTTACAATTTACCTCTTCACATTTTCATCAATATGGTTGTGTATGGGTCAATAAAGGTACTTATGCAAAGTAATCCCCAATATAGTCCTACCTTTAGAACTAGTCTCCTACCCTTGGACTATGAAGGAGGACATGGGGTAGTTTCATCTTGAGCCTCATCTTGGGTTGGATCATGATAGATTATTATTAATTGGAATCTGATACTTGGGACATCATTCAGATTAATCCTACTACAAGATTTTGGTATGTTTAGGGAAATAGTGTCAGTGTGTCTTGAGTGAATCTATCAGGTCATTGATTCTAGTGATGGTGTGGTTGGCCATAACATCTATTCACTGGGGCACTGAATACCTACAAATCGACTTGGCATGCTGAGATATTTATTGCAGGGTTCAATGGTACATGAATCATATAAGATTGAGACATTCATTTTACTTCTTGATCCAACTCCACAAATGGAAGGAATATGTGTGTGATTTGTTTTGTAGTTTATGTACCAATATTTTACACAACATAGTTTTGAATGACATGGTACATTTTACATGGGTAGTACCAGGGGTCAGGGACATGGTGTGTGACCATACTTCACACAATGTATTCTTTTCTACATGGCATTATTCTCTTTTATTCCATAGCATGGACAAGTTTGATTCTGGTTCATTCCACATTCGCTACACTAAAGGGAGGTATGAATCAATTACTAATCATTGGACAATGATCCCTTATAACGACCCGACCCTACCGGTCTCAAGCCGCAACTACCCAAGGCTCGTCTTCATAGGCCAGTGGATGGCGACAGGTGCCGAAGGCGTAACGATCTCGGTGAGGCCTTCACTTATGTACATGTACTAACACACAAATCCCACTCGATGTCGAAGTTTAGAGTAAAAAGAAAACCAAAGGACAAACAACTATAACCCAACCACAGTCATGAATCAACTTCTAAACAGAACAAGTATAGAGAATAATAAAAGGGAAAAACACACGCCCAACTAGAAATGTGCCACAACCCGGCAACAGGTAAATGAAAGTAAACAACTCGTGAGTCTCACACCAGGAAATCCTCCTATGACCACTGAACCCAGCCCAAGATCGGATGCCCTCTATGCTCCACCATAGTCTCGATCGACCTATCTGTCATCTGCAAGGGCACATCATGTGCGGGTAAAGACCAAGCAAGGGTGAGTGTAAAGATAATCAGTAGGATTCCCCGAAAGCTCGAGGGAGAAACAAAGAAGATACTAAAATGGTGAGAAGTAGACATATCAAGAACAATGTATGAGTACAATAGTAAGAGTTCATCTCAAAACAATAAAAGGAAGTAAGTAGACTCATCCAATCCAAGAGGAGCTAGACACAGAAAGCACGTGTCATACCCCGCGCGTCTTCGCCCCTCCTATAAGGAGAGTAACCGAACCCAAGGAGTGGGAATAAAAGTATGGTGTATATATATATGCTCAAAATGAAACCCAAATGAGTGTGTAAGGGGATCTATATCTCCATTCTTAGCCCAGTAATAGTTACCAGCAGTTCAATGAATATCCATCACTGATACCCAACAGCCCCGCACGCCAAAGTTGGCTCATCGCTGAAATATACAACCAAGGGTCCTGCTCTGGTAATCACTGATAAAAGTCACTAACTAGCCTCATAGAAAGGGCTTAGTCTGGAAGAAGTCATTGGGTAACCCACTACCCAGCCCACCTAGAGGGTAATCCCCTAAGAGGTCTCCGGTTAACCCACTTCCCAACCTCGGTAGAGGGTAAACCCTAAGGTCAACAGGTAACCAACTACCCATCCTAGTAAGAGGGAAAAACCTAAGGTCAACTGGTAACCCACTGCCCCGCCTCAATGGAGGGTAAACCCTAAGGGCCACGGGTAAACCACTGCCCAGCCTCACTTGAGGGTAAACCCTAAGGTCAACGGGTAACCCACTGCCCAGCCTCGTTGGAGGGTAAACACTATGGTCAACGAGTAACCCACTACCTAGTGTCGCTGGAGGGTAAACCCTAATACACCTTTGGGTAACCCACTACCCAGCCCCACTGGAGGGTAAACCCGAAACTAGTCTGATATCTCCGCCCCACCTGTAACATCACTGGGTGTCACTAACATCACTACCGCGCGTTGGTTCAGAGTGCATCAGAGGAACCTCCGACCGACACCCTTTCATGTTTCCACATTTAATGACATCTCGAAAGAGGCTACATAGGACCAAAAAGATTACACCGTTGCAATCCTCATGGAAAAACACTTTAGATAGACTATTTAATTGCGGGAAACGAACTCTCGACGAAAAATTTATTCAACAATGATTTATGATCATATGGAGTCTCATGGGGCCCACAAATCGGCCCCAAAAAAGGTCAGGGGAACTACGCCATCATGAATCTTTCAGAAAAAAACACCAAATCGACTATTCATATGCCCCAAACGGACATCTGATGAAAAAGGCGCAGTACGTTGCACACACCATAAAAGAAGGCTCATGGGGCCCATGCTTCGACTCTAGCATCAACACCTAGAACCACCCTGGTCAACTTTGCCTCGATGCTAGGGTTAAACGCCGCTGTTGGTGCCTAAAATGAACTTCGGGTGTAGAAACCGCAACTCCCCGCGTTATGCAAACGAGGGCCTGTGGGGCCCACACCTCGACCCCAAAGCACGTCATGCAGATCATGTCATTGCATTCCTTGCCGATAACCATGCAGTGTAGGCTATTAATTTGTCCTGAATGAACTTTTGAAGCATAGTTTGTAAAAGCGCAGCATATGTCCGAATGCCGCCTCTTGGGGCCCACGCCTCGGGCCTGAATTTAGGCGGGCGGATTATGTCGTCCCAATCTCCTCGGAATAACACTCAGAAATGAGTACTCAAACACCCCAAATGGATGTCAGTTGAAAAAGTGGCGTTTCACCATAAAACATGTGAACCAGACCATGTGGGGCCCGCACCTTGTCTCCAACCCAAACGCTTTGGAAAGCATCTCAAAAAAGTCCGCATGAGGACTAGGGTCTGGCTTCTACAGACAGCGCGTCAATCAGACATCCTAAGTAGGAGTTAGGTTCGATACAAAAATAATTAATTAATTATTCACATTAAGTGTTTTTTTCCACCGAGCAACAAAACCATACCACAAGGGTTCCGAACCAACTTTGGAAGGACTGTCTCAACTCGAGGGCCACAGTGCCTCTGATGGCGCGTCAAACGGACATCCGGCTCACGAATACGTCCGTTGTGGTCTTTTAAAAGAATAATTTAATATTATTAAGTTAAAGCGTTTCATGTCAACTGTTTTTAGGGTTAGAACCCAAAAACCACGAAAAAAAATTCAAAAAGGTTCGTCTCGCTGACACGAACCTACAACTGCTGACGACGAATCAAACAGACTCTCCGTTAGGAGATATGCCCCCTTGCACGAAGTGGGCCTGAAATTGGGTCAGTCTGAACCGGCAGGCCCGTTCCAGACAGCCGGTAAGCGGCCCATCCGCGGTTCTGGCCCTACTCGTCATGGCCTGCACTAGCAACATTGAACCTGTCTCGGGTCCGGTTTTTCGAATCAGACCGGCCAGTTGTTCGTCTTCTCTGCATCGCCTAGCAGGACCCACGTTTGGCGGGTCCTTGTCTCCTCCACACACCCAAACTCAGCGCCTCGGGTTCCCCCTGCCGAGCGAGATAGGCTGCCCATGCCGTGACCGCCTTCTCCCTACTCCACCGCCGGGTGCACGACCACGATGGGCTGCCAACGCTGCGGCCTCCTCGGTTCACCGCTTCGCCGGCCAAGAGAACTGCCCGGCACCAGCTGCTCATGACTTGGCTCCTCCTACTCGACCTTGCATGACGTTGCTGCTCCGGCCACCTCAGGCTTGACCTCGCATGACGCCGTTTCTCCGGCCACACCCAACACCGGCCCTCCAAGTTCTGCCTCAGCCTACCGCCCGCTGTGCTCCACCGCGCCTCCGGTTCAACCTCCGGCTGTCACCCCTTGTCGGATTCGGACCTTCCGCAGATCCCCCCGACCACTCTGGTGGTCAGAAAAATTATCCGAAGCCTGTTTTGGAATCCTCAGGACCGGATCGTCACAGCGCCACCCCTCGCTTGTCGAGTCGTTACGGTTTTGGCACATCAAAAAATTGGGACGATGAACGCCCAAGAACAAGAATTAAAAATGGGGCTCAGGCATTGGCCGTGTTCATTCGGCCATTGATCTAATTCCAAAATTATAAAATTTAAATGAATTTGTTTTGAAAAAACTCCATAAATTGACGATGGGGCAGAAAGACTACCAAAACCCTACCTCGATCTAGTCGTTCGTCATTTGTGATGCATCCGCTGCGTTCCCACTTCGATCTTCCAGAGTTCACTCCTCAATCCAGAAAGGAATAGCGAGGAACACTAAAGAACAATAGAGAGAGATAGAGATAGAGAGAGAGAAGGAAAATTAGGGGTTTCTCCTAATTCTACTTTCAAGAGAATTTATAAAATCTCTCTGAAACTCTACTGACGGGTGAGGATTCCGAAACCACCGCTCCCTCCTATTTTATATCATGCCTTGGAAAATAATCCCATTTTGAACTCAACATGAGTCTCATATTTCCAATCCTTGATGTCATTCTAATGTTACTTGAAAATAACATCAGTGATAAATATCACTAATTATTATTTTAAAATGATGATTTTTCCCCTGGGTGACATCTCTCGTAGGAGGCCCGCGACCACAACTTTTACACCCCACCAATGGTAAACAACACGTTCCAGATGCAATTGTTCCCTCGGATTTCCGATATGAGCTATCATTTAAGAGAAAACTCAACCCCAACACCTGATTAGTATAAAAACACATAATATTATTATAAAATTTATTTTGGGCACACAAGGCCTCGGAATCACATGTCGTCTCTGCTCCTAGCTCTGGAAATATATTTAGAAATATTCCAAATTCTTTCAGGGAAAAAACTGGGTCTCTACATCATTCCATCCTTCAAGATTATTGTCCCCAAAAATCAAAACTAGGAAAAACAACTCGGGATATAGAGCTCACACCTAGATCTCCCACTCCCAAGAAAACTTGCACAACACCATGCTGGCACAACATGCGAACCAAAGTGATGGTTCGTATTCATAAGGTCATCTACTTTTGATGAAATGCATAGGAACATGCACACACCTCATCAACTACGGCACGTGGAAGACGCCATGTGCCCACTCCTACTATTGGGAGGGTAGGGAAAGATGGTAGGCAACCTCGCTATCTCTTGCACGATTCCCAAACGGCCAAAAGAAAATCGGGGGACTTCCCCGGCTGAACCTCAACTTTCCACATCACGAACGAAATCACGATTTATTCCTAGAACATGGTCTTGTGATTCCCTCCTTCAGAATACCCATCCGGTGAAACACCCAAGGATATATGGTCACACAATTCTTCATAGTTGGTGCATCACAACCGAGAATCTCTTACACGCTCAAAAGTGGATGAGTCAACACCATCGACTTCAAAAAACTGTACCCTCTTGCTCCACCAAGTTTAGTTGTAGGGAAGCTAACTACTAAGAAAATTCCCATGTAACACCCCAAGCTTCCACGGTACGTTTCCCTTCGAATAATGTGATAGCGTGTGTTGTACGCAACCTCGAGTTCTAACACACACCACAACTAATTAAACTAGCCGTTGTGAATAGTAATACCTACTTTTTGAAATCATATATATTTTATATTTCAAAATGTACTTCATTTTTGGATTTGGAATATTGAAATTATCCTAGGCTGAAATTTTGGTACTTTTCGGATAACTTTTATATTTTGATGAATAGTGAAAATTACTAAATTTTAATTAAAAACAACTTTTTTAATCAAAATAATTAATAGTGATAAATTGTGAATTTGAGTGGTTTTAAAGTATATTTAGAATATATTTTTACCATTTAATATAATGTTGGTCATTGGACATAATTTTACAATTAAACCGAACATAAACAAGTGTCAATCTTTTGATAGTTATTACCTCTTAAAAACACGCTTTTTGTTTTGACAGCGGGAATTAATTTTAAATTAATTTCTGCCACTTCTGTATTTTGAATTTTGAAAAATGGATTCCATATTTGGAATCAGGATGTCCAAATTGTGTAAATAGGTAACTTTTATTTTTAGACATTTTGAATAATTACTGTGTTAAATATTTTATTTACCATGGTTAAGGGTAAATCCGGTAAATAAGGGTTAAAAAATAATATTATAATAATACAAAATTACCCTAAAACGTTTCCTAACCTTATTGGTGGACACATACCCGACCATGAGCATCCTTGGGTCAATTTGGGGACCCCTTGGAGCCACTTGTATGTGGTAGGGACACTTTATATTAATAAAGTTAAAATAAAAATAAAAATGGCATAAGCTTACATCTTTTAGAAGAACAATTTTTACATAGGGTTATACATGTTGGATTTTCGATTATAAATATTAATTAGAAAGCTAAAACGATTTCCTACATAATGATATTTTATTTATAATTTTTAGACATCAAATAATTTAAATTATTAATGACACAATAATGATGCAATGTTTACCTCATTAATAAATCATTTAAATAAATAAGATTATAATGATTAAAATATTATCTAAAACCTGTCCAATTCTTATTGTTTGATGTTATTTAGAATATGAGTCATCTTATATTCGACCTCAATGATTTTTGGACCATTATAAACCGAATATAATTATATTATAAAGTAATACTTTCACTCTTTCCTAAAGAGCCCCTCTTCTCCCTTATAAAAGGAGACCACTTCTACTCATTCCTCACACCTCTCAAGCCACTTGGCTCGTCCAAACTCTGCCCAACTAAGCTCCCCACATCCCTCTCCTCCTCCTTGAAGCTTCCCCTTAGGCAGAAATCATTTCAAGAAGTCCTTTGGTTCCAACCAAAGTGAGTTACCTAAATTAAAGGTAACGATTTCTCTTAAATTATTTTCATTTATTTTGCTTCTCCAACCCCCAAACTCTTTTTATTTCCTTTCTTTTGTAACAACAACAGTATCCACAATATACTAGGATGTTGTTATAAGAAGTATTCAAACTACACATACACACAACTCCATCTAATGGATGATGAACATAATGTTTCTGTGGATGGCAAACTAACGCCTCACGAAACGATGATTGTTCAAATACATCTTACCGCCTCTCATGGTGGCCATTATGATGGAACTATAATTAAATATGATATTAATGATATATAGTTTATATATAAGCTTCTGTAATTCCATTTTATTTCATATCCTTATTCGTTTCATGTTGTATATACATACGATAATTTCATTTGAGGAAGTGCGGACTACCGCCCCCTTAAAATGATATGACTCGTTCATACCACACATGGAACGTATAAAGGATGGTGTTAATGAACTTAAGTAACATATATAAAATATTATATTATACTGGAATAATAATATACCTATGTATCATTTGGATTCAATTCTTTTAAAATGAAAAATTAAATGGAAGTAGCGTTCGTGCGTACGTGCGGACTACCGTCTCCACGAACGCGATGAGATTCATTGTCCATCATATCCATTCAAGTATAATTATAATTTGATGATTTAAAAATAGTATCTAAGGACTTTATATCATTCTGGATATGAATAATATACATCCCATTAATAACGAATATGGCTCACATAACAAAGAATATAAAGTAAAATGAACCCGTTAACACCCGAAATGACGATAATTCTAAGATATTATTAACAAATCAATGTTAAAAGATCATATATGATATCATATTAAAGTAAATTATTCTTGTATTATTCAATAACAATTATTTCACCATTATACAGGAGGTAAACCTACCATCGACCAAGGAAAAATTACAAAGTAAGGGATTTTCTTATCTCACTTTCAATTCCGTGAGATTTCCATTTTTCGCCACTAAATTATTGAAAGTGGTGTATTGTGTACTGCCATTTGATATATATTCATGATTCTATTTATATTCATGTTATTCTGTAAATCATTTGGTGGTTAATAACTTTTGGCCATACGACTCAGTTGATTAACGTGGTAAGGGATTTTCTTATCTCACTTTCAATTCCGTGAGATTTCCATTTTTCGCCACTAAGTTATTGAAAGTGGTGTATTGTGTACTGCCATTTGATATATATTCATGATTATATTTATATTCATGTTATTCTGTAAATCATTTGGTGGTTATTAACTTTTGGCCATACGACTCAGTTGATTAACGTGGTAAGGGATTTTCTTATCTCACTTTCAATTCCGTGAGATTTCCATTTTTCGCAACTAAATTATTGAAAGTGGTGTATTGTGTACTGCCATTTGATATATATTCATGATTCTATTTATATTCATGTTATTCTGTAAATCATTTGGTGGTTATTAACTTTTGTCCATACGACTCAGTTGATTAACATGGTAAGGGATTTTCTTATCTCACTTTTAATTCTGTGAGAATTCCATTGATCACCACTTAATTATTGCATGTGGTGTATGTGTACTGCCCATGATTGTATTCATTGTGTTATATACTTTTATTTATGGGTATTTACATCATCATGGTATGATACTTCTTTCATGGGTGTATGTTTCTTAAGTTACCTAATCAATAAGGGAATTTGAGATTTCAATTTCCACTCATTTGGCTTTACGCATATTTCATTGATTATAGTACCCCAAGATTATGTGTGGAATCACTATTCATTTGATTATGTCATAATTTCCACTCCCCTTCCTGTGGATATAAGTTTGATACACATAATCACTCCATTTATAATTCTCAATTCATTGATATGAATTTGATAAGATTAATTTTAACTCATTCTCCATTTGTTGAGTTAAACATCCAATTCGTTGGTATTGTTTTTACAAGAATATGTGTGAATATCCTTTGATTGATTTACACTGAATATCCAATAATATTTAGTGTATTTATATTTTTCACACATAATTATGTCGTTGATTTATCCTTAACCTAAGGATACAACCTTTATGAGAGATTTCATCTCAATTTACATTCCATTGAGACTTCTTTGATGATATACACCAAATCACTTTTATGTTGTGTATATAATGTACTTTGACATAGTATATCATGAATTCCTTTATTCTCATGATATTACAATGTTTTGATTACCTCAATTATTTGTATTCAAGTGTCTCTCTTTTGGTTAGAAACTCTAACCAAAATACCATTTTAAAATGTTTTAAAGAATTATTCTTCTAAATCATGCTCATTAATGTCCATATTTTAAAAATGGTTTTAAGGATTTATTTTTATGGACATTAATGTTTTAAAATTAAAAATCCTTTTAAAAGTTTCAATGTGGTATGGGACACTTTGATTCAAAAATCTATTTTTGAATATCTTCTTGACAAATAGTGTGACTTTTAAAAGTTTTCAAGAAAAGGGGGATATTTCTCTCAAATAGTTATGATGATTATTTTCATCTATGTCAACATCCTACATTATTCATGATTGAGGTTAATGTGATACAATACAATCTTCCATATTGTATCAAATGAGTTATGTTTGACTGTGGATGTTCTATTTTTATACCATTCATGGTTTGTGGTTAAAGTATTGACATTTCGTATGCTAGTTTTAATACGAATGTTTATTTTATGCTTAAACCTATTCATATGAGGAATGCATTGGACTTAATAAGTGACGGGTGGAGCCCGCTATAGCTCCTCGATGCATCGGTAGGTCTCATGAGACAAACTAGTGTCTTGGCACAAGGCCTTGACAAAATCTTATTTGTAGTCTTGGCACGAGGCCTTGGCTAAGTGGTTATGATAGTCTGGCATTATGCATTCCAACATTATGAAAGTGGATATTGATATTGCATGTGATCATTCGACTAGTAGAATATCCATGTGAGTATGTAAATGGCATTATTTCATTTTACCTTTGCCATTTTATGCTGAAGTTCAAGTTTAAAAGGCTTTTGTTTTAGTTATAAATTGCCTTAAGTGTTTATGCTTATTTATGAAAGCTTATGCTATAATGTTATCCTTACTGAGCATCTGAGCTCACCCCTTTCAATGTTTTATTTTTCCCAGGATTATGAAGAAGTAATTTATGAATGACCTGCAGGGATAGTATGAGGGGATATGA
Organism: Viscum album; assembly: GCA_963277665.1. Taxonomy (NCBI): domain Eukaryota; kingdom Viridiplantae; phylum Streptophyta; class Magnoliopsida; order Santalales; family Viscaceae; genus Viscum; species Viscum album. The sequence goes on along the minus strand of OY728119.1, from coordinate 483,255,047 downwards.
AGACAATATGTTTTTTATGATGTAATGTAAAAAATTATGGATGTATCTAGTTATTCCAAGGCTACTAAACTAATCGATCTTTCGAGACTTGATCTTTCTCGTGATCATGCCAATGTAATGTAATAATGCGCAGACTCTAGGTAACTAGGGTCGGGGCGTTACAGTTGGTATCAGAGGAAGTTTAGTACAAACCTTGGAAGCTAGATTTAGATAAACTCTGATTAGAGCACGTAGACCTAAGATGAACTTTGAGGATTAGTATAAAAGAACTTCCTAGAATTTTGGTATTATAGAGATTTTGTGAGTTTTCCGAGCAATACATCCCTGTCTGGATACGAGCAGGTAGAGGCGGCTCTGGCACAGATGTACCTAGGGGTAAAACCCGAAAACACCGATTTGAGCTAGACTCGAACGGGAACTGGTGCACGACAACGGGTCTTGCTGCACTCTTGGTTACGACACTCCCGGGGGATATGCTTAGGATAATTTACATTTTCTTTACAAACCAAAGTAATATATACATAAGATGAGAGTAAATGACCTTGGTTAATCCTAATATGTTTCAAATTGAGAATATGGTGACATTTTAATCTCTAAATGATTTTACGACTACTATTACTCACACAATGCTTTCTGGTTTTAGTCAATGGCTGGATTCCAAGGAAGTCATAGTGACTTTGAGAATGATGTACAAGGTGGGAACGGTGGTGGCAATGAGCAACAAAATGGAATGTTGATAGGCGTAAAAGATATCATCTTTATGCCAAATCAGTTTTCCAAAAATATGATCAACAACATATATATTAACCAACTCCCAGACTCAACAAGGAAGAGAAAGGTGATAAATGATAAGAGCTCCAGCAATGGAGACCATGGAGAAAAGAACCCTCAATTTTCATCATGCAGGAAATGTGGAAAGAGACACCCAGGAAAGTGTCTCAATGGGACAACGAAATGTTTTACGTGCGGGAAGGAAGGACATAAAGTGAATAATTGCCGAAGAAAAATGAAGAGTACTATGGAAGAAGATAAAAATGGTCCCAAGAGTCCATTTACAGTCATTTTCCGTAAATGTAGGGGACCTGGCCATTACCCGAGTGAATGTCCTATTCTATAGGATATTTTCTTGGTCAAAGAAGAAGCTATGTGGAAATAAATGGTTGGAGAAAAATTAGCACTACTTTTTGATGGGTTTACTTTGGAATAATTTTCTCTTGTATTTGTAACCCCGCAGTTTGCCATGTGAGAATGATATTTGAGGAAGAATTGTCTCTTCTCTTGTGGATAGGTATAAATAACCATTTGGTTTTATATGATCATTGGGGTTTGAGAAAATGATAAGTTATTATAATTTGGGATGAAAATGAAAAGTATGATATAACATTTATGGTTAAATTATGTTATTTTGAGGAATTTCTCTCATTTTGGTAATATTATAAAATATAGTTTTTGAAAAAGGACAACACGTAGACCGTGTGACAACCCGTCGCATCGGACAAAGTTGTGGGAATCGAACCCACAACCAAAGTGCGATTGGGATTTATCGCCTACCACTGGACTACGTGAAGTCCCTGGTTAGTGTGACTATTTTTTTTGTTAAATGATTTTATTGATCAATAATAAGATGATTTGGGTTCTTATGTCTTATCAAATGAATACCCTTGGTATAGGAAAATGATTTGGTGATTAAGTGATAAATGTTATTTTGGAAGATGTTCGCTTTGTTGGGAACACTATATGCCCAAGGAAAATAGAATACAATGGGGTTTCATTTGTAGAGTAATGGTGGATTTTTATCTACGTTTTTATTGTTGATTTATAGTGATTTGGGTTATTTATGGAAATGATTAACCTATAACAGAGAATATGTGATAATGTTAATTACTTTTAAGTATGTGACTTTAAGAGTATTTGATGTCATTTGGAGATACAATGTAACATGGGAGACTACATAATCAAATTCTTCTATGTTTTGGGTTTCAATATTAGTTTGGATTATATTAAAGGATTTTAAGGACAATTGGTTATTGAATGGTATCTATTTAACTTTGGGGTATTGTTGGTTTAATTTTAGAAATTAAGATTAGTGCAATGAATATCCTTTTGGGGGATCATTAGATCATTCACTAACCATTTTGGTTTTGATTAATCTTCAAAGACAATGTAAATATATGGTTTATCCTGCATGGATCATGTGATTCTATAGAAGTTGATTCTAGCTCTTCCAGTGTGACCAAGTCTTCTTGAATACTCATCGTTTAAAAAAAAATTGAGTTAGTGGTGGAAATTTATTAAAAATGAAAATCTACTTAAAATGTAAGTATATCTCATAATGTTATTAGTCAATACCATAAATGAATTCCTCTTCCTTATGTAATGTAACTTAAAAAAAAATGTTGTCCGTTTACTTTCCTACTAGGAGACTAATGGTCATTTGTCCCAACACAAGTTTGTGGTTTTCTCATTGTTAACTTTCTCCTGATCATGATTTCTATCCCTCTCCATCAGAACTTGACACTTAGTTTATCATCCATATCCATGTTTTCTTACATGGAATCCTAGTATGGGTTATCTTGGATGACCCTTATACCTCTCTTTCTTTCTTTTAAAGTGATAGTTTTATTGACTCTTTTTCCGATGTGGGACTTTCCATTATATTCCCAAGCAAAATTTTAAAAATTGCGAGGACGCAATTTATTGAAGGAGGGGAGAATGTAACACCCCAAGCTTCCACGGTACGTTTCCCTTCGAATAATGCGATAGCGTGTGTTGTACGCAACCTCGAGTTCTAACACACACCACAACTAATTAAACTAGCCGTTGTGAATAGTAATACCTACTTTTTGAAATCATATATATTTTATATTTCAAAATGGACTTCATTTTTGGATTCGGAATATTGAAATTATCCTAGGCTGAAATTTTGGTACTTTTCGGATAACTTTTATATTTTGATGAATAGTGAAAATTACTAAATTTTAATTAAAAATAACTTTTTTAATCAAAATAATTAATAGTGATAAATTGTGAATTTGAGTGGTTTTAAAGTTTATTTAGAATATATTTTTACCATTTAATATAATGTTGGTCATTGGACATAATTTTACAATTAAACCGAACATAAACAAGTGTCAATCTTTTGATAGTTATTACCTCTTAAAAACACGCTTTTTGTTTTGACAACGGGAATTAATTTTAAATTAATTTCTGCCACTTCTGTGTTTTGAATTTAGAAAAATGGATTAAATATTTGGAATCAGGATGTCCAAATTGTGTAAATAGGTAACTTTTATTTTTAGACATTTTGAATAATTACTGTGGTAAATATTTTATTTACCATGGTTAAGGGTAAATCCGGTAAATAAGGGTTAAAAAATAATATTATAATAATACAAAATTACCCTAAAACGTGTCCTAACCTTATTGGTGGACACATACCCGACCATGAGCATCCTTGGGTCAATTTGGGGACCCCTTGGAGCCACTTGTATGTGGTAGGGACACTTTATATTAATAAAGTTAAAATAAAAATAAAAATGGCATAAGCTTACATCCTTTAGAAGAACAATTTTTACATAGGGTTATACATGTTGGATTTTCGATTATAAATATTAATTAGAAATCTAAAAAGATTTCCTACATAATGATATTTTATTTATAATTTTTAGACATCAAATAATTTAAATTATTAATGACACAATAATGATGCAATGTTTACCTCATTAATAAATGATTTAAATAAATAAGATTATAATGATTAAAATATTATCTAAAACCTGTCCAATTCTTATTGGTTGATGTTATTTAGAATATGAGTCATCTTATCTTCGACCTCAATGATTTTTGGACCATTATAAACCGAATATAATTATATTATAAAGTAATACTTTCACTCTTTCCTAAAGAGCCCCTCTTCTCCCTTATAAAAGGAGACCACTTCTACTCATTCCTCACACCTCTCAAGCCACTTGGCTCGTCCAAACTCTGCCCAACTAAGATCCCCACATCCCTCTCCTCCTCCTTGAAGCTTCCCCTTAGGAAGAAATCATTTCAAGAAGTCCTTTGGTTCCAACCAAAGTGAGTTACCTAAATTAAAGGTAACAATTTCTCTTAAATTATTTTCATTTATTTTGCTTCTCCAACCCCCAAACTCTTTTTATTTCCTTTCTTTTGTAACAACACCAGTATCCACAATATACTAGGATGTTGTTATAAGAAGTATTAAAACTACACATACACACAAATCCATCTAATGGATGATGAACATAATGTTTCTGTGGATGGAAAACTAACGCCTCACGAAACGATGATTGTTCAAATACATCTTACCACCTCTCATGGTGGCCATTATGATGGCACTGTAATTAAATATGATATTAATGATATATATTTTATATATAAGCTTCTGTAATTCCATTTTATTTCATATCCTTATTCGTTTCATGTTGTATATACATACGATAATTTCATTTGAGGAAGTGCGGACTACCGCCCCCTTAAAATGATATGACTCGTTCATACCACACATGGAACGTATAAAGGATGGTGTTAATGAACTTAAGTAACATATATAAAATATTATATTATACTGGAATAATAATATACCTATGTATCATTTGGATACAATTCTTTTAAAATGAAAAATTAAATGGAAGTAGCGTTCGTGCGTACGTGCGGACTACCGTCTCCACGAACGCGATGAGATTCATTGTCCATCATATCCATTCAAGTATAATTATAATTTGATGATTTAAAAATAGTATCTAAGGACTTTATATCATTCTGGATATGAATAATATACATCCCATTAATAACGAATATGGCTCACATAACAAAGAATATAAAGTAAAATGAACCCGTTAACACCCGAAATGACGATAATTCTAAGATATTATTAACAAATAAATGTTAAAAGATCATATATGATATCATATTAAAGTAAATTATTCTTGTATTATTCAATAACAATTATTTCACCATTATACAGGAGGTAAACCTACCATCGACCAAGGAAAAATTACAAAGTAAGGGATTTTCTTATCTCACTTTCAATTCCGTGAGATTTCCATTTTTCGCCACTAAATTATTGAAAGTGGTGTATTGTGTACTTCCATTTGATATATATTCATGATTCTATTTATATTCATGTTATTCTGTAAATCATTTGGTGGTTATTAACTTTTGGCCATACGACTCAGTTGATTAACGTGGTAAGGGATTTTCTTATCTCACTTTAAATTCCGTGAGATTTCCATTTTTCGCCACTAAATTATTGAAAGTGGTGTATTGTGTACTGCCATTTGATATATATTCATGATTCTATTTATATTCATGTTATTCTGTAAATCATTTGGTGGTTATTAACTTTTGGCCATACGACTCAGTTGATTAACGTGGTAAGGGATTTTCTTATCTCACTTTCAATTCCGTGAGATTTCCATTTTTCGCCACTAAATTATTGAAAGTGGTGTATTGTGTACTTCCATTTGATATATATTCATGATTATATTTATATTCATGTTATTCTGTAAATCATTTGGTGGTTATTAACTTTTGGCCATACGACTCAGTTGATTAACGTGGTAAGGGATTTTCTTATCTCACTTTTAATTCCGTGAGAATTCCATTGATCACCACTTAATTATTGCATGTGGTGTATGTGTACTGCCCATGATTGTATTCATTGTGTTATATACTTTTATTTATGGGTATTTACATCATCATGGTATGATACTTCTTTCATGGGTGTATGTTTCTTAAGTTACCTAATCAATAAGGGAATTTGAGATTTCAATTTCCACTCATTTGGCTTTACGCATATTTCATTGATTATATTACCCCAAGATTATGTGTGTAATCACTATTCATTTGATTATGTCATAATTTCCACTCCCCTTCCTGTGGATATAAGTTTGATACACATAATCACTCCATTGATAATTCTCAATTCATTGATATGAATTTGATAAGAGTAATTTTAACTCATTCTCCATTTGTTGAGTTAAACATCCAATTCGTTGGTATTGTTTTTACAAGAATATGTGTGACTATCCTTTGATTGATTTACACTGAATATCCAATAATATTTAGTGTATTTATATTTGTCACACATAATTATGTCGTTGATTTATCCTTAACCTAAGGATACAACCTTTATGAGAGATTTCATCTCAATTTACATTCCATTGAGACTTCTTTGATGATATACACCAAATCACTTTTATGTGGTGTATATAATGTACTTTGACATAGTATATCATGAATTCCTTTATTCTCATGATATTACAATGTTTTGATTACCTCAATTATTTGTATTCAAGTGTCTCTCTTTTGGTTAGAAACTCTAACCAAAATACCATTTTAAAATGTTTTAAAGAATTATTCTTCTAAATCATGCTCATTAATGTCCATATTTTAAAAATGGTTTTAAGGATTTATTTTTATGGAAATTAAAGTTTTAAAATTAAAAATCCTTTTAAAAGTTTCAAAGTGGTATGGGACACTTTGATTCAAAAATCTATTTTTGAATATCTTCTTGACAAATAGTGTGACTTTTAAAAGTTTTCATGAAAAGGGGGATATTTCTCTCAAATAGTTATGATGATTATTTTCATCTATGTCAACATCCTACATTCTTCATGATTGAGGTTAATGTGATACAATACAATCTTCCATATTGTATCAAATGAGTTATGTTTGACTGTGGATGTTCTATTTTTATACCATTCATGGTTTGTGGTTAAAGTATTGACATTTCGTATGCTAGTTTTAATAAGAATGTTTATTTTATGCTTAAACCTATTCATATGAGGAATGCATTGGACTTAATAAGTGACGGGTGGAGCCCGCTATAGCTCCTCGATGCATCGGTAGGTCTCATTAGACAAACTAGTGTCTTGGCACAAGGCCTTGACAAAATCTTATTTGTAGTCTTGGCACGAGGCCTTGGATAAGTGGTTATGATAGTCTGGCATTATGCATTCCAACATTATGAAAGTGGATATTGATATTGCATGTGATCATTCGACTAGTAGAATATCCATGTGAGTATGTAAATGGTATTATTTCATTTTACCTTTTCCATTTTATGCTGAAGTTCAAGTTTAAAAGGCTTTTGTTTTAGTTATAAATTGCCTTAAGTGTTTATGCTTATTTATGAAAGATTATTCTATAATTTTATCTTTACTGAGCATCTGAGCTCACCCCTTTCAATGTTTTATTTTTCCCAGGATTATGAAGAAGTAATTTATGAATGACCTGCAGGGATAGTATGAGGGGATATGAAGACAAGATGTTTTTTTTATGATGTAATGTAAAAAATTATGGATGTATCTAGTTATTCCAAGGCTACTAAACTAATCGATCTTTCGAGACTTGATCTTTCTCGTGATCATGCCAATGTAATGTAATAATGCACCGAATCTAGGTAACTAGGGTCGGGGCATTACATCCCACACCTGACGAGTCTGGGAAACTCTATTAAGGGAACCTTCTACAACACTACCATTTTCCAGCAACATAGTCTACCTCGAAGATATTGTCCTTTAGAAATTTCAACCAGCACCGTGGCCTCAGGTTTAAGTCTCTCTTGGTGAGGATGCACCTGAGAAACTGGTGGTCTGAGAAAACCACAATGTGCTCTCCTAGAATATAGAGTCTCCACATTCTATGGGAAAAGTCTAGCACTACCATCACCACATAGTAGAACACGTAGCTCTGCTTATAGGGTATCCATCACCATGACGTACACTTAATAGCAGTATCAAGATTGATGTTGAGCACACAAGGTACCAACGAACAGGGAAGGCGAGAAAACTCATCCAACCACCAAAGGCTGGACACAGAAAGCACGTGGCATACCCCATGTGTCTTTTCACCTTTTGGATGGAGATTATTCCCCAAAACATGAACTCTTCCAAACCCACTAGTGGCACCTCAAGCAAATGGGGGTCAAGTAGAAAAGACTGACTGGAAAACCCAAAACCTGCTCTGACACTCCACCGCACAACCCCACCATGAATGCACATGTCAGAGGGACTCATCCAAAACACCTCAATACTATCTGCTTTGGGTTGTACTGACTCTCCATTATAGTTTTGATTTCATCACAAAAACGTGTCTCATTAGGTAAAAAACCCCCTTTCCCATGCATTCAAATCCATATTGGACAACACCAACATAGGGTTACACCGACGCCCTGTGTCACCCTCGGTAACCCCTCAAACAAGGAGTTAGATGAAAAGAGTACCTCACGCAGTTTCTAACAAGTTCTACTGTGAAAAGTAGAAAAAGTCATAGAGTGTACCCCTTATCATCTCATGCGTTGAAGGATTGTAGACATCCATAACACACAGCCTCCCACGGCCCCGTCTGTCAGCTCCCTGATCCTGACATGGGCTTCCTAGTAGTGGTAGAAGGACCTCGAAACGTCGTCCGCCAACCATAGTTATTTCTGCATTTCTACCAAAACTACCTCCCTAGGTACCACCCTTTCCTCACCTGGGAGTTCTCTGATCACGAAACTGATTCTTCAATGGTGGTGCATCTACCAACTATCTTGAAGACTCAGCACATTTTTTCAGGTAGTCCAATGCCACGTGACCTCGCACATCAAAATCCTAGCACTAGTACTCCCTGGGCTGTCTCAGTGCTCTATGATGTCCATGACCATGTGACTAAGTCTCATCAAGGGGAGACCTCCGGCTCTGAGGCCCTGCCAATTTACGTCCCTCTGACAGAAATTTCATTGTCACGAGTTCCTGCTCTAGCACCCTGAGATGGGTGAGGATGCACAATGGCACAATTCTATCACAAATATCATAGACAGAGACCTCGATCAAACATCTGTGCTCGGAAGTTTCTATCATGGACCATGTCCAAAGAGTACCGAGTAAGGTCTGTGAACCTAGTCGCATACTTAGCCACTTCCATCACTCCCTGCTGAAGCTCCAGTAGCTCCTGAAATCGTATAAAGTGTTAGTAGGAGGGGTAGTACTCCTCAAAAAATAGCTGATAGAAGTCATCCCATGAGAGTACCAAATCATCATGCATCTATGTAAACCTAGCTCTACTACGCCTAACTACTTGGTGGAAAAAGACTTGCTGTCAAAGCCACCATCTTACCTATCAGTGTCCGAACAAGCCTGAAGAGGCGAACCACCAACTCCAGCCAACCCTTCACTGTATGATGGTATGGTTCACTGTGGAACCTCAGTAGTCTCTGACGCTGGAACTCATGTAGCACGCCCATCATGTGCTCGTCATCGGCCTTCAATTCCAGTACTATATGATACTCCTCAAGTGGATGTGATATTGCCTGTCCTCCTCAAGAAGGGGTAATCATATGATGGATCTTGAACTAAGGCCTCATCGCTCATGGAGTCATTGTCATGAATCGGAGCTAGTATCATGGCTAGCTATTATCGCAGATATGTCCTAAATCTGATTAAGGAGTACTGTGATCAAATGAGCATATATATACCAACAACGTTGGGGAGCTGACTCAAGAAGGATAGTCAAAGACTCAATCCTATATGATGCACGAACCAAATTCCCTACTATATGTGTCTCAGTGTGCCGAGTCAACAAGTGGGTTATGAGGGTCTTGGTGAATGGATATGTCGGCCACCGCACCATCACTGGAATCCCTGGACTGAGAACCGCTCTCGAGACAAGTTGACACTATTTACCCAAAACTCAACCAATTCCTTTTTAGGGATGTCTGAACAATTCCCCAAGGAACGAACCACATTTGATACCACTTTTTCACGATCATACCCTACCAGTCTCGAGCCCAACTACCCTAGGCCCGCCTCCATAGGCTAGGGGCTGGCGACAAGCATCAAAGGAGTAACGATCTCGGGGAGGCCTTCGCCTATGTTCCTATACTCACACACACAACCCACTCAATGCAGAAGTGCAGAGTAAAAATAAAACCGAAGGAAAAAAAACTATAACCCAACCACAGTCATGCATCAAATTATTAATTGAACAAGTATAGTGAATAGTAAAATGGAAAAACACTTGCCCAACTAGAAAGGTTCCAAAAACCCGGCAACTGTTAAACGAAAGTAAACAACTGGTGAGTCTCACACCCGGAAATCCTCATATGACCATCAAATGCAGCCCAAGATCTAGTGTCCTCTATGCTTCTCTGTAGTCTCAATCGACATTTCTATCATTTCTAAGGGCACAGCAAGAGCTGGAAAATTCCAAGAAGGGGTGAGTATAAAGATACTTAGATGGATTCCTCGAAATCTCGAGGGAGTAACAAAAGTGATACTAAAACGGTGAGCAGTAGACAAATCAAGAACAATGTAAGAGTACAATAGAGAGAGTAGAGCACAACCTAACAAATGGAAGGAAGTATACTTGTCCAATCCCAGAGGATCTAGACATGGAAATCACGTGGAATACCCCGTGCATCATCGCCCCTCTTAGAAGAGGAGTAACCAAACCCAAGGAGTGGGAACAAAAGTAGGGTGTATATATATATATATATATATATATTCTCAACAAGAAACTAGAACGAGTGTGTAAGGGGATCATTATCTCCAAGATCAGCCCATGAAAAGTCACCAACAGTTCAAAGGATATCCATTACTGATGCCCAACAGTCGTGCATGCCAAAGCTGCCTCATCGCTGAACCGTACAACCAATGGTCCTGCTCCAGTAATCACGAAGAAAAGTCACTGACTAGACTCATAGAAAGGGCAAAGTCTGAAAGAAGTCATCGGGTAACCCACTGCCCAACCCAACTAGAGGGTAATATCCAAAGAGGTCATCGGGTAACCCACTGCCTAGCCCCGCTGGAGGGTAAACCCTATGGTCAACGAGTAACCCACTACCCAGCCTCACTGGAGGTTAAACCCTAAGGTCAATGGGTATCCCACTATTCAGCCTCGCTAGAGGGAAACCCTAAGGTCAAGGGGTAACCCACTGCCCAGCCTCACTAGAGGGAAAACCCTAAGGTCAATGGGTAACCCACTACCCAACCTCCCTAGAGGGTGAACCCTATGGTCTACGGGTAACCTACTACCCAACCTCGCTGAAGGGTAAACCCTAATACACTGGTGGGTAACCCACTGCCCACCCCCGCTTTAGGGTAAACCCGGAACTGGTCCGATATCTCCGTACCGCTCATGCCATCACTGGGTGTCACTAACATCGCTACCACAAGTTGGTTCAAATTTCATCAAAGGAACCTCCGAACAATGCCCTTTCATGTTCCACATTTAATGAGATCTCGAAATATGCTCCACACACCCAAAAATATTACACCATTGTAGTCCTCATAGAAAAACACATGAGATAGACTACTCAATCACTGGAAACGGACTCCCAATGAAAATGTTATTCAACACCTCTTTATGCTAATATGGTGTCTTGGGGGGCCCACACCTCGGTCTCGAAAATGGTTGGGAAAACTGCTCCATCACGATGCTCTCAGAAAGACATGCCAAATAGATTATTCATAGGCCCCAAACAGACATCTAATGAACAAGTCAAATTATGCTGCAAAAAGCTTAAAAGATGACCCATGGGGACCACGCCTCAACTCCGGCTTCAATTCCTGGAACCACCCTAGTCAAAATCGCCTTGACTCCATGGTTACAACACCACTGTCGGTGACTAAAACAGACTTCGGGTGCAGAAGCAGCAACTCCCCGCGTTATGCAAACGGGGCCCTGTGGGGCCCACACCTCGACCCCGAAACATGTCACGAAGATCGTACCATTGCGTTCCTTGATGATAAACACGTGGTGTAGGATGTTAATTTTCCATGAATGAACATATGAATCATAGTTCATAAAAACACAACATACGTCTGAAAGCCGCCTTGTAGGGACCACGCCTCGGACCTGAATTTAAGCGTGCAGATCGCGCATTCGTAATCCCCTCAGAAGAAAAATTATAAATGAGTACTCAAACACCCCAAACGGTTTTCAGGTGAAAAATTGGCATTTCACCGTAAAACGTGTGACCATAACTTGTGAGGACTGCACCTTGTCTCCAACCCGAACTCTTCAGAAAGCATCTCAAAAATTCTGCATAAGGACTGGGATCACACTGCTGCTGACGGCACGTCAATCAGACATCCCAAGAAGGATTTAGGTTCGATGAAAGAATAATTATTTAATTAATTATTTATTGTAAGCGTTTAGTGCCACCGAGCAGCGAAATCAAACTACAAGGGTTCTAAACCAACTTTGGAAGGACTGTCTAAACTCTAGGGCCATAGCGGCTCTGACAGTGCATCAAACAGACATACGGCTCGAGAATACGTCCGTTGTGATCTTTAAAAAAATAATTTAATATTATTTAATTAAAGTCTTTCTGGCCACCCATATTTTGGCACAAATCCCAAAAACCACGAAACCCAATTCAAAAAGGTCTGTCTCACTGACACAAACTCGCAACCGCTGACGGTGCGTCAAATGGACGCACCGTTTAAGAGATATTCCCCCTTGCACGAAGGGTCCCCAAAATTGGGCTAGTCTAGACCGCTGGCCCGTGGTCCAGCCACAGGTCCAACCCGACTCACCGCGGCTTGTTGGCTGAGGCCTACCCCAGCAACAATAGACCACCCTCGGGTTTGGTTCATCGAATCAGACAGGCATGTTTCCCGATCTTCTCCACGTCGCCCAGCATGACTCGCGTTTAGTGGGTCCTTCTCTCCTCCGTACACCTGAGGTCAGCACCTCGGGTTCCCCCTACCGAGCATGAGAGGTTTCCCACGCCGTAGTCGCCTCCTCCCCGCTCCACCGCTGGGTGCACCATCGTGACAGGCCGCCCACGCCGCGACTGCCTGGGTCCGCCGCTCCACCGGCCGTGCTAACCGCCCGGCACCAGCCACTCGCAGTGTGGCTCCTCTGTCTCAACCTCACTTGACACCGCTGCTCCGACCACCTTCGGCTCGACCTCGACCGATGCCGCTGCTCCGGCCACACCCGACGTCAGCCCTCCGAGCTCCGCCTCGGCCTACCGCCCATCGCACTCCACCGCGCCACCGTTTCAACCTCTGGCTGTCACCCCTTGTCGGAGCCGGACCTTCCTCTGGTCCCCCGACCACTCCGGTGGTCAGAAAAATTATCCGAAGCCGGTTTCAGAATCATTGGGGCTAGATATTCACAATGATGTCCCTCGCTCTTCGATTCGTCACGGTTTTGGCACGTCCGAAAATTGGGACAAATAACGCCCAAGAACGAGAATAAAAAATGGGGCTCGGGCATTGACCGTGTTCGTTCAACCATCACCCCAATTCCCAAAGTAGAGAATTTAAACAATGAAATTTGAAAAAAGTCTAGAAATTGACTAAAGGGCAGAAAAAAACCGAAATCCTACCTCGATCAGGTCGTTCGTCATTGGCGACGCGTCTGCTGCGATCCCACTTCGATCCACTGGAGTTCTCTCCTCAATCCGGTGAAGAACAGTGATGAACACCGAAAAACAAGAGAGAGAGAGAGAGAGAGAGAGAGAAAAGTGAAATTAGGGTTTCCCCCTAATTCCACTTTCAAGTGAATTTATATACTCTCTCTGAAACTCTATTGACAGGTGAGGATTCTGAAACCATCGCGCCCGCATATTTTATATCATGCATAGGCAAAACACCTCATTTAGAACTCAATGGAAGTCTTAGATTTACATTTTGAGACTTTGATCGAATGTTATTTGAAAATAACTTCAGTGATAAAAATCACTAAGTCATTATTTCAAAATAACGATTTTTCCCCTGGGTGACATCTCTCACAGTAGGCTCGTGCCCACAACTTTTACACCCCGTCTAGGGTAAACTGCACGCTTTGGACGCAACTGTCCCCTCAGATTTCCAATCTGAGCTACCTTTTAGAAAAAAAAAACAACTTTTCCACATGCATAGTATAAAAACAGTTATTATTTTTATAAAATTTATTCCGGGAACACTGGGCCTCGGAATCACATGCCGTCTCATCTCTTAGTTGTGGAAATATATATAGAAATATTATAAAGTCTTTCAAAGAAAAAACCGGATCTCTATATCTCTTTAGTAGGAAATCTAGTATATAGTTAATGTAATCCCCTTAGAGTCCTGGAGTAGGATCTTCTATTAATTCATTATACCCTAAGAAGAGTCATCGGTATTGACATGGCCAACTTTAGGGGGAATTGATCCTCTACTAGTATTTTAATCCATATAAAGATATTGGTATCACCCCATGGCCCATCCCGTGATCCTCATCTATGGTGTCATGTTTCTATTCAGATCTATATGTACATCCCTCTCTCAATATAGTTACCAACAAATAATATATCTCAGATGAACATCATTAGTGTTACCAGAATCTAGAGTTTGTTCTCCAAGATAAGTATTTTTTGGAATCTTCAAGTTGAACTAGTAGTGTTGGTATGTGATAGTTGTGACTTACCTCTACACTTCATCTCTTGGTTTGATTATATCCAGATATTCTTGTAATATGTGTTATAGACATAAACTATGTATAGTTAACATTACGTTCCTTTGTGTATTTATTTGTCGTTTATTGGTGTCCTACTGATTATTGATATACTCACCCCTGCATGGGATTTCTTCACATTTATCATGTCCTATTCTAATTATAGAAATTTTGACGTTGTCTTAGGAAGGCCTAGATCAGATGGAGATATGAGAAATCAGGAAGGCTGAGGTTTGATCCTAGGGCTACAAACAATAGTCCTAGTACCTTTTCTTACATTCTAGTCTTGTGATTACATACATCTTTCATGGGGGCCTATATTTGGCATAGTTTCACTTTAGATACTTTCCTATCATAATCTGTTGGTTAGGGTATATTGGTATTCATGCATTTTGATGGTATTTTTTTTTACATTTCATCATTTTTGAGATAAGAGATGTGTGTGTGTGTGTGTGTATAGGTAAATATGAAATTCCTCTCAAATTAGTGATATTTCTACTTGGTGCTAGTCACCAGCCCCTGGCCTATTGGAGGAGAGCTTGGTGTGTCATGTAATGGGATCCACTAGGAAGGTTCATGATAGTGTGGTATCAGATATGGTCAGTTCAACTATATCACCAAGATTCTGTGAAATTGTTTTAGGGAAACAATTTTATGTGTTTCTAGTTTGCTATCATGCCCAAGACTCTAATGTTGGTGAGGGAAGCTGGAATATCCATACACTGGGACTCTGATAACCTGCTTTTGACTCCGTACATGAGAACATTAACTGGAGGGAAAATAATGGTACATGCATCATATAGGCATGGGTTGTGGTTCCATGTCCTTCATTAGTCAGCTCTACGAATATACTCTTGGACCATGGTATATCTTGTTTTATTACCAGATTTCCCTAAGAAGCATACCAGCTAGGATTTTGTAGATCGATCTCGAGGATGGCCACATTATTAATGAGAATTATTTATAGGGAACGGTTCCCCTGAAGTCAATTATAGGTGTCGAACCATCCATTCCACCACATGTGGAATAATTTGTGGTACCCACAATACTAGCAGATTAGGAGTGCAGGCTGGGCATTCTTCGTAATCATTACAGAAAAGACCCCTTGGGTTCTAAGGAGATCCCAATCCTTATGTGCGAAAAGACTATATTGACTCATTGACCTATGTTTTATTCCTAGTCTAGACACTAGTAGATCATATGGTGAACATAGAGATGAGAAATCTTCATAGCTTAGTAGGGTGATGCTGGAGTTTGGATATGAAGGTGCATAACAATGATAATCTTTTAGGGAAACAGTTCGAGTGTCTCTTTAGAGAGTTTTCCTCACCATTTATGAAGAGAGTTGTGCATATACAGTAGCATATTCATCTTTATAAGGGTAGCATGATAGTGGTCGATTATTCACTGAGGTTCATCAATCTTCCTAGGTACTCGATGGATATGGTTAAATGTTATTACTACCAGGATCGAACCTTCGAGTAAGGTCTGTAGAGAGATATCCAAGCAAACATTATCCCTATTTTCATTCCAACATATAATGGGGTACTTGAGGGAGATTTTGTAGATTGATGCTTCATAGATGAGTAGATAAAGAGAATAACAGTCAACACTGGATGAGTAGGAGAATATACCTTAGTATAATGGGACTGATATCAGTCCCTGGGTCCTGGACATGGGAGACGTTCTAGGAGGAGGTCCCAGGATAGAGGATCTACAATTCAGGTCTCATTGGGTGGGTCCCTTTAGAATAGGGATATGAAATTTTTTTCAAGTGATAGTACGGGACATCTTGTTGAGATTGCATAACCCATCGTGTTATTAACATGGAGATAGTGGACAGACCACTGAGGTAGAGACAATGAAAAGAGCATCCATATCTGTAGGGTGGCGGATGTGAAAGAGGAGTTGGGAGAGCAGCATGAGGTGTTTGATGATTCGACGTATTACCACCACCACCTAGGTGTGGTCCATGGTAGGCTCATCAAGCGAGAGGATAAAGGAAATGATAATAGATTTCGGTCAGGGAATATGACTTAGGAGATCTGGGTATTATTATTAGTACATTTTTTGTATTTTTTAATTTAGAAAAGGTACAGAAATACACAAGTTCTAGTCATTCCTTTCTCACCCCATATCTTGTTTGAGACCAAGAGATTATGGTTGAACCATTGACTCTTCCCTTTTTCTTAGAGACAATAACTGGTTAAGGATCAGTGATCACACATCAATGGAGACAATGTGATATGGACCTTGGTGGTGAGAGTGTAAGTTGAAACCTTCTGGTGGTTGCATTAAGGCCCTACTGTATCATTCATGGTATGGATTGGTTATCTAATTTCCATGCCCTGATTGAATTATTTAGGTGAAGGGTGAGGTGTGTCTACAATAATGTAACAAGGTTTTACTTTATCGGTGAAAATGAAACCTAGGAAGCATATGATGAGATCATGGATAGTAGTGTGCGACTGATTTCTCATAAATGGCTAGCCTAATCCTCGGTGAAAAAATGCTATGAGTTTATTGTTTCCTGCAGTGGTTGTGGAGTACGAGAATGCATTTCTTGAATATTTTATAGGATTACCTACCCATTGGAAGAAAGAGTTAAAAATGGATTTACACCCCGAGAAGGTACTGATAACTACACCAATGTATTAATTTCCTTCTCCAGAGCATCGTGAGTTGATGGGGGAGTTGGAGTACTTTTAGAGGAAGTTATTTTTGTGACACAATTTTTCAACCTTGATGGCCCAAGTTTTATTTATCAAAAAGGCATACATGAGAATGATGTTTTATGTTGAATACCACCACTTAAAATAAATTACCATGAAGAAAAAGATACTACTATCAAGAATCGACAAACTATTTGATCGGTTGATAGGGGTGTTCTAGTTTTCAATGATTTACCTTCAATCAGGCTATCACTGGCTTTGAGTACAATATCAAGATATACTGAAGTCAACTTTTATATGTCACAACAGTCACTCTGAGTAATTGGTGTTGCCCTTTGGCATGAAGAATTCCCCAGTAGTGTTCTTGGGACTCATGAACCAGATATTTTAGACGTAAATTGGAAAGTTCTTGGTAGTCTTCATTGATGATATCCTTGTGTACTTGACATCCGAATAAAAGTAGGTGAGACACATATGGTGGTTCTAAATGAACTTCGATAGATCCAACTTTATGGGAAAATCTCAATGTTCTAGTTCTAGATTAGGGGGGTCCACTTTCTGTGAAATTTTATCCTAGTGGATGGAGTGGCTATGGACCCAGCCAATGTTGAGGTAGTGTTATGATGGGAGATACCTCAAAGTGTGACGAAGGTACAGAGCTTCCACAGGCTAGTATGAAATTATCGAATATTCATACATATTTTATCCAAGGTATTAGCACCAATGATAGCTTTGACACAAAAGGGGATCCTTTATTGTGGACATAAAAGTGCCATTAGTCTTTTCATTAGTTGATGTACAGTTTGTAAAGCACTCCAATCACGCGATTTCCATAGGAGGTTGTTGATTATGGAGTGTTCTATGATGCATCCGGGAATGTGCTTGGTTTTATCTTGATGAAGAGACAAGTATGGATTTCTTATAGTTTGTTCTAGTTTAAACAACATGAAAATAACTATATGACACATGATCATGATTGTTTAGTAGTTGTCTTCTCATTGATGATATGGAAACACTACCATATTAAAAATCCATTATTCATCTACACTGATCACAAGAGTGTCATGTATATATTCTATCAGAAGGATCTGAACTCGAGACAGAGTCTATGGAAAATTTTCAAAAAAATAATGAAATTAATATTTTATATACTATTGGGAAAGGGAACATGATGGTATATTCTCTTAGTAGGATATCTAGTTTTTTGATGCAGAACAAGGCGTAAGAGAATTGGACTCCTTATTGTGGTCCTTTGTGGATGGAGATGAATAATCATACCTACTGTCAATTGTTTTTATAGAAATAATTAATTATTAAATTAATTATGTAATTAGTTTTGATGTAGTTAAATTATCTATAATATTAAATCCATGAGTAATTCTATAGTTATAGCCACTAAACCCTTGGGAGAATTCCGAAGCTCTTACTTCCTTCATCATTTGCTAATCTCATCTAATAATAGAACAATACCATATTAGAGAAGATTAGGTTGCAAAAACTTCCATGAACCCACTACCTCATTTGGTGAATTAATTTTTCTTCGATGAACAATCATAAATATAGAAATGACACTTCAACCGATGATTTATTCTATTATATTAAATCATTTGAGAAGATCAATCCTTTTTATCACATTTTCACCAATTATTGTCCGAATGCATGCACCTAGTTACTGAAACTTATTTAATTTCAATTTTTTCTAAACCTAGATTCCATTTCATCATCGTTCACTATGATATATTTTTAAATGATGTCCAAACCGTTTTTTGGGATTTTATCCCTATTTTCATTTCGTTATTCACTTATTGGACTCCTCAGTCTTAGTTAGAAATTATCGAGCAGTTTTCATCTTGACCGAACACCCGAAACCAAGACCAAATCATGTGAGAGGAAAGGATTGATAATATATGGGTATGTCTAGGATCATTATATGTAATTGAATTTTGTTTTAATGAATTGATATAAAATAATTAGATGGGGAACGCATGTAATTCTAGAGAATGAATAGAGAATCCTCATAGATGAGTAGAGGCTGATTTCCAATGAACGTTTCCTAGGAACTGTGATTTTCATCCAGATCCAACATTTAAACCTTAGATAAAATTTTATATAAATAGGAAGGATCATATTAAATGTGACAGATTTGGATCTGACAATTTTCAGTTTATGGAGAAAACCCAAATACATGACATGTATAATGATAAACAAATGGAATGTATCCCCTTTAATGGCAGTGAATAATGTTTCAGAAAACATAAGTATGAAACAACATGTACTCCTCCATCCCTCAATGTACTTATATCCCAATTAGATAAAGTTTTTGGTATATCATTGTTGAGGAACCCATGTGGAAGTACATAGCCAGGTACATGGTCATGTACCCATGTACACAGACACATCCATTAGGACACATCCTGGTACTAAATTTCAAGGACACACAATGTATTCCACCTAATCGACGAGTACAACTATATGGGATAATGTAATATGTGTATAAGGACATGTACATGAAGTTCAGTGGGACCCCACAACATATGGGTCCCCTCACACATCCTCTACCACTTGATTTTTTTAGGAGAAATCAATCTCACATATTTCATTTTCCTTAAGATATATTCTTTCCCATGCGTATCCCATCTTGAGTATTACCCCACATAAAACAAGTTTATTCCTATGGGTTTGAACTTTTAGATATTATCTGAATGTTTCTGGGCACAAGTATCTCTAAGGAAATTCTCGTTTATGGAAGTGATTGTATAGGATAACTAGGAACAAAAAACAATTATGCTCTAGTATGGCTGGCCAGTGGAGTTCCATTGGAATATTATCTAGTTGAACCCTCTGGAAAGGTGGTACAGTGGAGTTCCATGATGACATTTCTAAGATGTACCCACTAGTTGGACTAGAAAGGGGATTTACTTGAAAATGTTTTTGAGAGGTACACTCCATTATATTTGGTCAATGGAGTTATATTATTTACTTATCGAATGTTACCCTCTATAAAGGAGGGGTATTGGATTTTCCCGATGACTTTCTGAGTGGTACCCTCCAGCTGGGATAGGTAGCGGAGCTCCTAGATGATATTTCAGGTGGTACCCTCTTGTAGATATGGGATGTTAAGTCCTTGATGATTAATGAGCTATCCCACCAGTAGATCCAGGCAGTGGAGTTCTCAGTGTCAACTAGTGTGTGACCCCCATTGGTTTTGACGCATGTCCCCTAAAGATATAGTATGAGTGGTACATTCTAGTAGATTTGGGTAGTAGAAATCCCTGATAAAAATCAGATTGGGACCCTCTAATTGTACCAGGGAATGGGATGTTTACCAACTGGTTATGGCCCCTATACTGTGTTTCATAGTGATGATGCATGTCTATACATGGAGGTTTACTTCTTGTAAGAATTATGAGATTATGGGAATCATTCAATGACTATTGGAACTACTGGCTACTCTTCTTAGTGGTATGAGTTGTGAGAAGGATAACCACTTACTATTTTATTTGGGATTATTTTTAGTGATCATATATATATATATATCCTTTAGAATCTACACATTGGATTTGGTTAGCCTCGTTTTTAGAGAGGCAACGATGCATAATGTATTACATGAGCTTTCCTTATTTGTCTTGTCAGGGTAAGATGAGTCTATAATCAAACTATAATTATAGGAGAATCTATGTGTGTTTAATCTACTCACTCTGTTTAGCCACTTATGTTAGGTTGAGGATACATTTAGGCATAGTTTAGGTTGTTTTTTAATCTTTCATTGTATCTTGAATATGCTGTCATTCATTAATATTGTATCTTTTATTGCTCCCCCTTTAGCATTCGGGATGTTATATTGAGTATGTATATACAAACCCTTACATTGTCTTTTCCTACATGTTTTATGTCTTATCCAAGATATGGACATGTCATTTGTGTCTTTAGTGGATCTTAGGGATATTGGGTGCTTGTACATTGTATGGTTGTCGTAGATTGGGATTCCGGAGCTGGGCTCTATCGGTATTTTAATTTTTTATTTTTGAGATGATGGTACATTTTTTGGGTTGGATGTGTATTTCCCCCCATTTATATTGACTTTACTCCACCATACATTTTTATTATCTAGTGGTCCATTCATGTTTTGTTTACTTTATAGTTGGGTTTAAACTTTTACAATTTACCTCTTCACTTTTTCATCAATATGGTTGTGTATGGGTCAATAAAGGTACTTATGAAAAGGCCTCCCCATGATAGTCCTACCTTTTGAACTAGTCTCCTGCCCTTGGACTATGGAGTCAGACATTGGGTAGTTTTGGATCGAGCCTCGGCTTGGGTTGGATCATGATAGATTATTATTAATGGGCATTTGATTCTTGGGAAATCATTTAGACTAATCCTATTACAAGTATTTTTTAGGTTTAGGGAAATACTATTAGTGTGTCATGAGTGAATCTTTCAGGTCATTGATTCTAGTGATGGTGTGGTTGGCCAACATATCTATTCACTAAGGCCCTGACTACCTACTAATCGAATCGGCAGGCTGAGATATTTGTTACAGGGGTCAGTGGTATAATAATCATATAAGATTGAGAATTTAATTTTACTTCTTTATCCAACTCCACAAATGGAAGGAATTGGTGTGTGATTTCTTTTACACATTATGTACCAATATTTTACAAAACATAGTTTTGAATGTCATGGTCCATTTTACATTGGCAGTACTAGGGGTCGGGGAAATGGTGTGTGACCATTCTTAATACAGTGTATTAATTTCTATATGGATTTATTCTCTTATCTTCCATAGCATGGACATGTTTCATTCAGGTTAGTTCTCCATTAGCTAAACTAAATTGAGTTATGAATCAATTACTACTCATTTGACTATGATCGCTTTAGTAGGACATCTAGTATATAGTTTATTGAATCCCATGAGAGTCCCAGAGTAGGATCCTCTATTAACTCATTATTCCCTTAGAAGATTCTTCAGTATTGACATGGAAAAATTTAGGGGGAATTGATCCTCTACTAGTATGTTAATCCATATAAATATATTGGAATCACCCCATGGCCGGACCCATGATCTTCACATATGGTGTCATGTTTCTGTTTAGATCTATCTATATATTTCTCTCTCAATATAGTTCCCAAAAAACAATATATCTCAGATGAACATCATTAGTTTGATCAGACTCAAGAGTTTTTTCTCCCAGATAAGTGATTTTTTAGAATCTTTGAGCTGAACTAATAGTGTTGGTATGTGATAGTTGTGACTTACCTTTACAATGCATCTCTTGGTTTGAGTATATCTGGATTTTATTATAATATGTGTTATCAACATATACTATGTAGAGTTAAAATTTCATTCCTTCATGTATTTATTTATGGTTTATGGGTGTCCTACTGATTATGGATATGCTAACCCCTGCATGGGATTTTCTCACATGTGTCGTGTCCTATTCCAAAGAGAGAACTTTTGACATAGTCCTAGGAAGACCAATATCGGATGGAGCAATGAGAGATTAGGAAGGATGAGGTGTGATCCTTGGGCTACAAACAGTAGTACCCATACCTTTGCTTACATGTTAGTCTTATGGTTACATACATCTTCTATGTGGGATTGCATTTGGCATAGTTTCACTTTAGATTAATTTCCTATCATAATATGTTGGTTGGGGTATAGTGGTATTCATGCATTTTGTTGGTATTGTTTTTTACATTTCATCATTTTCGGGACTGGAGATGTGTGTGTGTGTGTGTAGGTAAATAGGAAATTCCTACCATATTTGTGATATGCCTACTCGGTGCCTATAACCTGCCACTGGCCTATTGGAGGAGAGCTTGGGGAGTCATGGAATGGGCACCACTGTGATGGGTCATGATAGTGTGGTATCAGATATGGTTTGTTCAACTATTTCACCAGGAGTCAGTGAAATTGTTTTAGGGAAACATTTTAATGTGTTTCTCATTTGGAAATTAGGTCCGAGACTCTAATATGGTGAGGGCGGCCGACTTATCCATACACTGGGACTCCGATAACCTACTTTTCACTCAGTACATGAGAACATTAACTAGAGGGAAAATAATGGAACATGAATCATATGGGAATGGGTTGTGGTTCCATGTCCTTCATTCGTCAGCTCTCCATATATACTCTTATACCATGGTATATCTTGTTTTCTTACTGGATTCCCCCAAGAAGCATACCAGCTAGGATTCAGTAGATCGGTCATGAGGATGACCCCCTTAGTAATGAGGATTCAATATAGGGAACAATTCCCCTGAGGTCATTTATAGGTTTTGAACCATCCATTCCACCATATGTGGAATAATTTTTGGAACCCACAATACTAGAAGATGAGGAGTGCAGGCTGGGAATGCATCATAAGCTTTAGAGACAAAGACCCCTTGGGTTCTAAGGTGATCAAATTTTTATGTTTTCAAGGACCGTCTTGACGCATTGACCTATGTTTTACTCCTAGTCTATACACCAGTATATCAGATACTGGACATAGAGGTGCACACTCTACATAGCTCTGTAGGGCGATGGTGGAGTTTGGATATCCAGGATCATAATGAGGAGAATATTTTAGGGAAGTAGTTTGAGTGTCTCTTTATAGGGTTTTTCTCACCAGTTATGAGGAGATATGCGCATATATAGTAGCATCTTCATCTTTAGAAGGGTAGCATGATAGTGGTTGATTATTCATTGAGGTTCATCAACCATACCAGGTACTCGAAGGATATGGTTAAATGTCATTAATTCCAGAATCGAACCTTGGAGTATGGTCTATAGAGAGATATCTAAGAAAACAACATCCCTCTTTTCATTCCAACATATGATGGGGTACTTGAGGGAGATTTTTTATATTAATGATTCATTGATGAGTAGATATATCCAATTATAGTCAACACTGGATGATCAGGAGAAGATACCTCCGTAGAATGGGGCTGATATCGGTACTTGGGACCTAGCCATGGGAGACGTTTCAGGAGGAGGTCCCAGGATAGAGGATCTACAATTTAGGTCTCATAGGGTTTTTCTATTCAGCATAGGGATAGGTGATTTTGTTTATGTGATGGTAGGGAACATCTTATGGAGATTTTCTAACATGTCGTGTTAATAACATGAAGATAGTGCAGGGACCACTAAGGTAGAGACAATGATAAGATAATCCAGATCTGTAGGGTGGTAGATGTGAAGGAGGAATTGGGAGAGCAGCATGAGGTGTTTGATGTTTCGACGTATTGCCACCAACACATAGGGGTGGTCCATGGTAGGGTCAACATGCTAGAGGATAAGGGTAAGGATAGTAGATTTCGGCCCGGGAACATGACTTAAGGGATCTGGGTATTATTCTAAGTACAATTTTTGTCTTTTTTAATTTGGAAATAGTACTGAAAGACACATGTTCTAGTCATTTCATTCTCATCCCATATCTTGTTTGAGACCAAGAGATTATAGTTGAACCGTAGACTCTTTCCTTAGGCTTAGAGAGACCAACTGGATAAGGATCAGTGATCACACATCTATGCCAACAATGTGACATGGACCGTGGTGGCAAGAGTGAGAGTTGGAACCTTCTGGTGGCTGCATTAATGCCCTACTGTATCATTCATGGTATGGATTGGTTATCTAATGTTCATGCCCGGATTGAATCTTTTAGGTGAAGGGTGAGGTGTGTTTGGAATGATGTAACAAAGTTTTACTTTATCCGTGAAAATGAATCCTAGGCAGCATATGATGGGATCATGGATAGTATTTTGCAACTGATTGCTCAAAAAATGGCTAGAATATTCCTTGGTGCACCAAATTTTATGAGTATATTGTTTTCTGTAGTGGTTGTGGAGTACAAGGATTCATTTCTTGAATATTTTAGAGGATTACCTACCCATTGGATGAAAAACTTCAACATGGATTTACACCCCAAGAAGGCACTGATATCTACACAAATGTATTAAATACATTCTCCAGAGCATCGTGAGCTAATGGGGGAGTTGGAGTACTTTTAGAGGAAGGGAATTTTGAGACACAATGATTCAACCTTGGTGGACCAAGTTTTATTTTTCAAAAAGGCATACATGATAATGATTTTGTATGTGGAATACCATCGCATGAAATAGGAAACCATGAAGAAAAAGTTACCAATATCAAGAATTGATGAACTATTTGATTGGTTGATAGAGGCGTGATGGTTTTTAATGGTTTACCTTCGATTAGTCTATCACTACCTTTGAGTACAGGATGAGGATATAATGAAGTCAAATTTCATATGTCATAATGGTCACTATGAGTACTTTGTGTAGCCCTTTGGCATGAAGAATGCCCCATCAGTCTTCTAGGGACTCATGAACCAAATATTTTAGACTTACATAGACAGGTTCTTGGTAGTATTCAGTGATGATATCCTTGTGTACTTGCCATTAGAGGAAAAGTAGGTGAGACACATATGGATGGTTCTAAATGAACTTCGGTAGAACCAATTTTATGGGAAACTCTCAATGTTCCAGCTCTAGATTAGGGGGGGTCCACTTTCTAAGAAATTTTATCCCAATGGATGGAGTGGCTATAGACCCAGCCAATGTTCTGGTAGTATTAGAATTGGAGAAACCACTGAGTGTGATAGAGGTATGGAGATTCCACAGGCTAGTATAATATTATCAGATATTCATACCCATTTTATCCAAGTTATTAGCACCGTTGATAGATTTGACAAGAAGGGGGCTGCTCTGTTGAGGAATTATAAGTGTCAGTAATATTTTCAGTAGTTGAGGTATAGTTTGTAAAGCACTGTAATCATGATATTTCCAGTGGAGGTTGTTGGCTAGCGAGTGTTCTACAATGCATTAGGGAATGTGCTTGGTTTTTTTCTTGATGATCAGACAAGTAGGGATTTCTTATAGTTTGTGCATGTTTAATCAACATGAGAAGAACTATATGACACATTTTCTTGATTTTTTAGCATTTATCTTCTCATTGATGATATGGAAACACTACCAGATGAAAAAGCCATTATTAATCTACACTAATCATAAGAGTGTCATGTATTATTCTCTCTGAAGGATCTGAACTTGAGATGTATTCTATGGAAAATTTTCATACAAGATAATGAATTTAAGATTTTATATACTCTTGAGAAAGGGAACATTATGGTAGATGCTCTTAGTGGGATATCTAGTTTTTTATTGCAGGACAAGGTGTCAGAGAATTGGCCTCGTTATTGTTGTCCTTTGTGGATGGATATGGAGAATCATACCTACCGTTAATTATTTTATGGGAATTAATTAATTATTAAATTAATTATGTAATTAGTTCTGATGTAGTAAATTTATATATAATATTACATCCATGATGAAATCTCTAGTTATAGCCACCAAAACCCTAGGATAATTTCAAATGTCTTACCTTATTCATCATTTTCAAATCTCATCCAATAATGATGCAATACCATATTAGAGAAGATTAGGTTGAAAAAACATCAATGACCCCTCTTCCTCATTTGGTGAATTAATTTTTTTTCAATGAACTTTCATAAATATAGACAGGACACTTCAACTGATGATTTATTCTCTTTTATTAAATCATTTTAAAATATCAATCATTTTTATCATATTTTCACCAATTATTGTCCTATTTCATGCACCTAGTTACTAAAACTTATTTTTTTTTTCTAAACCTTGAGGCCATTTCATCATCGTTCACTATGATATTTTTTTCAACGATTTCCAAACCGATTTTGGGAATTTTCTCCCTATTATCTTTTCATTATTCACCTATTGGACCCCTCACTCTTAGTTAGAAATTCTTGAGCAGTATTCATCCTGATCGAACAACCGAAAGGAAGACTAAATCATTTGAGAGTCATTGATTGATAATTTATGGGTATGTTTAGAATCATTATAGGGAATTGAAGTTTGTTTTGATGATCAGATATAAAATAATCAAATGGGGAAGGCATACAATTCTATAGAATGAATAGGGAAACCTCATAGATGAGCGGAGGTTGATTTCTAGAAAATGATTCCATGGAACTGTGATTTTCTTCCAGATCCCACATTTAACCATAGATAAAATTTTATATAAATGGGAAGGATCATATTCAATGTGACAGATGTGGATCTGATGAATTTTAGTTTATGGAGAAAACCCAAATACATGGCATGTAACCCCTTCTATGGAAGCGAATAAGGTTACAGAAAACATAAGTATGAAACAACATGTACTCCTCCTTCACTTAATGTAATTTTATCCCAATTGGATAAATATTGTGATGAATCATAGTTGAGGAACCCATGTGTAAGTACATGTCCAGGTATATGGTCATGTATCCATGTTCACAGACACATCCATTAGGGCACATCCCGACAATGAATTTCAAGGACACACCATGTATTCCACCTAATCACCGAGTACAACTATATGGGATAATGTTCTATGTGTACAGGGACATGTCCATGTAGTTCATTGGGACCGCATATCATGTGGGTCCCCTCACACACCCTGTAGCCCTTTATTTTTTTAGGAAACATTAATCTCACATATCTCATTTGTCTTAACATAGATTATTTCCCATGAGTATCCTATCTTGAGTGTTTTCGCACATAGAACAATTTTATTATCATGTTTTTGAATTTTTAGATATTATGTGAATGTTTCTGGTAATGAATCCCGCTAAGGAAATTATAAATTATGGAAGTGATTGTATAAGATCACTTGGAACATTCAAAAAATATGCTCTAGTATGGCTGGCCAACAGAGTTCCATGAAAATATAATCTAGATGAACCCTACAAAAAGGTGGGAAAGTGGAATTCCATGATGACCATTCTGAGTTGTACCCCGTAGTTGGACTACGAAAGGAATTTCCATGAAAATGTTTTTGAGAGGTACACTCCTTTAAGGGTTTTAGTGGAGTTTTATTATTTAATTATCCTGTGGTACCCTCTAGCATGGAGGGGTATTGGATTTTATTGATGACTTTTTCAATGGTACACTCTAATTGGGATAGGTACCGGAGCTCCTTGATGATTTTTAGTTGGTACCCTCTTGTAGATATGGGAATTTGTGTCCATGATTATTACTGAGCTATCCCACCAGTAGAGCCAGGTAGCAGAGTTCTCAGTGATAACTAGAGTATGATCCCCATTGGTATGGATTCAAGTCCCATGAAGATGTAGTATTAGTGGTACATTCTAGTAGAGTTGGGAAGTGGAAATCCCTGATGAAAATCAGAGTGGGACCCTCTAATTGTACTAGGTAATGGGATGTTTACCAACTTTTTGTGGCCCCTCAACTGTGTTGCATAGTGATGATGCATGTCTATACATAGAGGTTTACTTCATGTCAGAATTTTGAGATTATGGGAATTATTCAATGACTATTGGAACTATTGGATACTCTTCTTATTGGTATGAGTTGTGAGATGGATATCCCCTTACTATTTTATTTAGGATTCGTTTTAGTGATCATATATATATATATATCCTTCTGTATCTACACATTGGATTTAGTTACCCTCATTTTAAGAGAGGCAACGATGCACAATGTATTACATGAGCTTTCTTTTATTTTGTTGTCATGGTAAGATGAGTCTACACTCAAACTATAATTATAAGAGACTCTATGTGTATTTTTTCTACTAACTATGTTTATCCCCTTGTGTTTGGATGACGATACATTTAATCTTAGTTTTGGTTGTGTTTTAACCATTCACTGTATCTTGAATCTACTATCATTCATTCATATTGTATCTTTTTCTGCTCCCCTGTTAGCATTCGGGGTGTTCTACTGAGTAGGTATATACAAACCCTTACATGGTCATTTTCTACATGTGTCATGTCTTATTCAGGAGATGGATAGGTCAGTTGTGACTTTAAAGGATCTTAGGGATATTGGGTGCTTTTACAGTGTATGATTTCCATAGATTGGGATTCTAGATCTAGGCTTCATTAGCATTTGAATTTTTTATTTTTGAGACGTTGGTACATTTTTTGTGTTGGATGTGTATTTTCCCCCATTTACATTGAATTTACTCCACCATACATTTTTAATATCTAGTGGTCTATTAATGTTTTGTTTACTTTATTGTTGTATTTAAACTTTTAAAATTTACCTCTTCACATTTTCATCTATATAGTTGTGAATGGGTAAATAAATGTACTTATGAAAGGGCCTCTCCATGAATGTCTTACATTTAGAACTAGTCTCATGCCCTTGGACTATGGAGGCAGACATGGGGTAGTTTCGGATAGGGTCAGATCATGACAGATTATTATTCTTGGGCATTTGATACATGGGACATCATTTAGACTAATCCAAATAAAAGTATTTTTTTTAGGATTAGGGAAATAGTGTCAGTGTGTCTTGAGTGAATCTCTCAGGTCATTGATTTTAGAGATGGTGTGGTTGTCCAACATATCTATTCACTAGGGCCCTAACTACCTACTAATTGACTCGACATGCTGAGATTTTTGTTGCATGGGTCAATGGTACATGAATCATATAAGATTGAGACTTTTATTTTACTTCTTGATCCAACTCCACAAATGGAAGGAATAGGTTTGTGATTTATTTTACACTTTATGTACCACTATTTTACACAACATAGTTTTGAATGACATGGTCCATTTTACCTGGGTAGTACCAGGGGTCAGGGACATGGTGTGTGACAATACTTCACACTGAGTATTTCTTTCTATATGGATTTATTCTCTTATCATCCATAGCATAGACATGATTTATTCATGTTCTTTCCCCATTCGCTACACTAAAGGGAGGTATGAATCAATTACTAATCATTGGAATATAATCCCTTTAGTTGGACATCTAGTATATAGTTGATGGAATCCCTTGAGAGTCCCAGATTAGGATCCTATATTAATTCATTATTCCGTAAGAAGAGTCTTCGGTATTGACATGGCCTAATTTAAGGTGAATTTATCCTCTAATAGTATGTTAATCCATATAGAGATATTTGAATCAACCCATGACCCTACTCGTGATCCCCATCTATGGTGTCATGTTTTTCGTCAAATCTACCTATATATACCTCACTCGATATAGTTCCCAAAAAAAAATATCTCAGATGAACATCATTAGTGTGATCAGACTCAAGAGTTTGTTCTCCCAGATAAGTGCTTTTTGGAAACTTTGAGCTAAACAAATAGTATTGTTCTGTGATAATTGTGACTTACCTCTACACTACATCTGTTGGTTTGAGTATATCTGGATATTCTTGTAATATCTATTATAGACATATACTATGTAGAGTTAACTTTACTTACTTTTTTGTATTTATTTGTGGTTTATGGGTGTACTTATGATTATTGATATACTCACCTTTGCATGAGATTTTTTCAGATGTTTCATGTCTTATTTCAATGAGAGGCCTTCTGAAGTAGTCCTGGTAAGGCCTAGATCGGATGGAGCTATGAGAGATCGGGAAGGATGAGGTGTGATCCTAGGGCTACAAACAGCAGTCCCAATAACTTTTCTTACATGTTAGTCTTGTGTTACATACATCATTTGTGTGGGCTTGTATTTGGAAAAGTTTCAATTTAGATTACTTTACTATCATAATCTGTTGGTTGGGGTATATTTGTATTTATGAATTTTATTGGTTGTTTTTTTACATTTCATCATTTTCGGGCTTGGAGATGTGTGTGTGTGTGTGTGTGTGTGTGTGTATGTAAATAATAAATTCCTCCCACATTTGTGTTATGCCTACTCGGTGCTAGTCACCAGCCCTCGGCCTATTATAGGATAGCGTAGGGAGTTGTGGAATGGGATCCACCAGGATGGGTCATTATAGTGTGGTATCAGATATGGTCAGTTCAACTATATCACCAGTAGTCTGTGAAATTGTTTTAGGGAAACAATGTTATGTGTTTCTAGTTTGGCTATCTGGACCGAGATTCTAATGTTCTTGAGGGAAGTCGAAATATCAATACACTGGGAATCTAATAACCTACATTTGACTTAGTACACGAGAACATTAACCGAAGGGAAAATAATGGTACATGCATCATATAAGAATGGGGTGTGGTTCCATGTACTTCATTAGTTTTCTATCCATATATACACTTGGAACATGGTATATCTTGTCTTCTTACCGGATTCCCCCAAGAAGAAAACCAGCTAGGATACTGCAGATCGATACTGAGGATGACCCCCTCAGTATTGCGGATTCTATATAGGGAACAGTTAACCTGATTTCATTTATAGGTGTCGAACCATCCATTCCACCACATGTGAAATAATTTGTGGTACCCACAATACTAGTAGATGAGGAGTGCATGCCGTGAATGCTTTATAAGATTTAGAGACAAAGACCCCTTGGGTTTTAAGGTGTTCCCAATACTTTTGTGTGCAAATACAGGCTTGATGAATTGAACTAAGTTTTCCTCCTAGTCTAGACACTAGTAGATCAGAGGGTGGACATAGAGGTGACCAATCTTCATAGATCATTAGGGAGATGGTGGAGTTTGGATATCCAAGTGCATAACGAGGATAATCTATTTGGGAAATAGTTCGAGTGTCTCCTTAGAGGGGTTTTCTCACCAGTTATGATGAGTGCTATGCATATACAGTAGCATGTGTATCTTTATAAGGGTAGCATGATAGTGGAAGATTATATGTTGCAGTTCATCAAACTTCCCAGGTACTCGATGGATATGGTTAAATGTTATCAATTCCAGGATTGAACCTTTGATTAAGGTCTATAAGGAGATATCCAAGCAAACAACATCTCTATTTGCATTCCAACATATGATGAGGTACTTAAGAGAGATTTTTTAGATTAATCTTCGTAGATGATTAGATACATCCAGTGATAGTCAACACTAGATGAGTAGGAGAAGATACCTGAGTAGAATGGGGCCAATATCAGTCCTTGGGACCTAGACATGGGAGACGTTTCAGGAGGAGGCCCCAGGATAGAGGATCTGCAATTCTGGTCTCATAGGGTGGGTCCATTCATCATATGGATATGCAATTTTGTTCATGTGATGGTAGGGGACATCTTGTCAAGATTGTATAACCCGTCGTGTGAATAACATAGAGATATTGGACAGACCACTGAGGTAGAGACAATGACAAGAGCATCCAGATCTGTGGGGTTGTAGATGTGAAAGGGGAGTTGGGAGAGCCGCATGAGGTGATTGATGTTTCGACGTATTACCACCACCACCCAGGGGTGGTCCACGGTAGGATCAACAAGCTAGAGGATAAGGGAATCGATAATAGATTTCAGTGAGGGAATATGACTTGGGGGATCTGGGTATTATTCTTAGTACAATTTGTGTCTTTTTTAATTTAGCAATAGTACTGAAAGACACAAGTTCTAATCATTCATTTCTCACCCCATATCTTGTTCGAGATTAATAGATTATGGTTGAACCATTGACACTTCCCTTATGCATAGAGACACCAACTGGATATGGATCAGTGATCACTCATCTATGCCAACAATGTGACATGGACCTTGGTGGAGAGAGTGTCAGTTGGAACCTCCTAGTGGCTACATTAAGGCCCTACTGTATTATTCATGGTATGGATTGGTTATCTAATTTCCATGCCATGATTGACTGTTTTAGGTGAAGTGTGAGGTGTGTCTACAATGATGTAACAAGGTTTTAATTTATCGGTGAATGCGAATCCTATGTAGCATAGGATGGAATCATGGATAAAGTGTGAAACCGATTTCTCATAAAATGGCTAGCCTAATCCTCCATGCAAATAGTGTTATGAGTGTCTTATTTCCTATAGTGGTTGTGGAGTATGATGATGTCTTTCCTGATGATTTTATAAAATTACCCACCAATTGGAAGAAAGAATTCAACATGGATTTACACCTCGAGAAGGCACTCATATCTACACCAATGTATTAAATGCCTTCTTCAGAGCATCGTGAGTTGATGGGGGAGTTGGAGTACTTTTAGAGGAAGGGATTATTGAGACACAATGTTTCAAACTCGGTGTCCCAAGTTTTATTTTTCAAAAAGGCATACATGATCATGATGTTGTATGTGGAATACCATCACTTAAAATAGATGAACATGAAGAAAATGTTACAAATATCAAGATTCGATGAACTATTTGATCAGATGATAGGGGAGTGCTGGTTTTCAATGGTTTTCCTTCGATTAGGCTATCACTAGCTTTGCGAACAAGATGAGGATATACTGAAGTCAACATTCATATGTCACAATGGTCACTGTGAGTACTTGGTGTTGCCCTTTGGCAGGAATAATTCCCAAGTAGTATTCTTGGGACTCATGAACCATATATATTAGACTTACATAGACAGGTTCTTGGTATTCTTCATTGATGGTATCCTTGTGTACTTGGAATCCGAGGAAAAGTAGGTGAGACACATATGGATGGTTCTAAATTAACTTCTATAGAAAAAACTTTTTGGGAAACTCTCAATGTTCCAGTTCTAGATTAGGGGGTCCAATTTTAGATAAATTTTATCCCAGTGGATGTAGTGGCTATGAACCCAGCCAATGTTGAGGAAGTGATAGCATGGGAGAAACCACAGAGTGTGACAGAGGTACAGAGCTTCCAGGGGATAGTAGGATATTATCAGATCATCATACCTATTTTATACAAGGTATTAGCACCGATGATAGCTTTGACCCAAAAGGGGGATCCTTTATTGTGGACGTAAAAGTTCCAGTATTCTTTTCAGTAGTTGAGGTATAGTTTGTAAAGCACTGCAATCATGAGATTTCCAGAGGAGGTTGTAGATTATGGAGTGTTCTACGTTGCATCCGAGAATGTATTTGGTTTTTTCTTGATGAAGAGACTAGTATGGATTTCTTATAGTTTGTGCGAGTTTAAACAACATGAAAATAAATATATGACACATGATCCATATTTTTTAGCAGTTGTCTTCTCAATGATGATATGGAAACACTGCTAGATGAAAAAGCTGTTATTTATCTACCGTAAACACAATAGTGTCATGTATATATTCCCTCATAATGATTTGATCTTGAGACAGAGTCTATGGAAAATTTTATTACAAGATAACAACTTTAAGATATTATATACTCTTGGGAAAGAGAACATGATAGTAGATGCTCTTAGTGGGATATCTAGTTTTTTGTTGCAAAACAAAGTGTCAGAGTATTGGTCTCATTATTATTTTCCTTTGTTGTTTAAGATGGAGAATCATACCTACCGTCAACTCTTTTACCCCTTCACTCTTATAGGAATTTATGAAGGCACAAAATGGGATACCGACTACGAGACCCTATATGCTCAAATGTATATAGGGAATGATCCTGATGGATATTCAATAGGTGAAGATAACATGTTTTTTTAAGATAATGAATAAATAGAACCATATAAGGCTTTGTATGAGTGAACATGTAGGTTACCACTTTGCTAGACTGGCCCAGGAGTGTCAAAACTCATGGGTCTGGAAGTAGTGAGAACTATGATAGAGAAGGTTTTGGTCATCTAGGTGCGAATAAAGACAGCCCAAAACTATTAAAATTCTAATAACAATAGGTACATTAGGCCTTTAGAGTTCAAGGAAGGGGATCATGTATTCCTTTGGGTTTCTCCTCGGTAGGTATTACAGAGATTAGGTCATGGTGGAATGTTATCTCTAAGGATTATTGGTAATTTTCAAACACTTCATAGAGTTTGAAAGGCAGTGTAACTCTTAGATTCACCCCTATTCTTGGATTGGGTACATGAAATATTCCATATGTCGCAGCTGACGAGGTACATGCATGACCCATTACACTTCATCAACTGGGGCGAGATATACATCAATGATGGAGAAACAATTTCAATACTTCCAATGGAGATCAAGGATATCTAAGAGAGGAAATTTCATGGGAAACAAATTTTCTTATGTTGTATCTAATGGAATCACAGGAATCTCCATGAGATCACATGGGAGTGGGAGGCTGAAATTCATGCTCAGTACCCTCATCTTTTTTAATACCCTTTGTTTTGGATTTTTTGGGGACATAAATCCCCATGGTGGGGATAATGGAATATCATGGATTTTTATTGAATATTTTTAAATATTCTGTTGATTTATAATGAGATGAGGTGATGAGACGTTATCCAATTATGTTTCCTTATGTACTTGGAATATTTTTTTGAATAATATTAAAATATTAAATTTCATGTGCACACATGTTTCATAAAAAAGTCTAATTACTACTAAAAGGGTGCCCATATCAAAAATATATGGTCCCCATTGTGTTCATAGTATCATTTTTACCCTAGGTTAATCCTAACATCATCTTGTGTGGGTCACCTGTGAAACGTAGTTTTGGGAATTTTTAATGAATAAAATAAATTGAATATTTATTTTTTTACCACTTCGTTATTGCAATGATTCCTCTTCATCTATGTTAGCCATCATTTAGCTATCCATGGTTGGGATAATAAACTTGAAAATTACCCTGAGGCTCTAAAGATAACCCCTAGAGATTTCTCTCAGCGATCAACGACATAATATTAGATCAAAGATAGACGAGAACTGTTCTTGATGGATCTGGATTGCAAAAAATGATATTGAACAGAAAATTATTCAATTCCCAATTAGGATGTCTTATTTATTATTTCAATCGATGTTGTTAAATTCAATGAAGAACATGGACCAACCAATGAAAATTTTGATCCATAGTTCTAAAATTCTTTAGGGGTGGTTATTTTCATTGCTACAATATAAGGGTTTGATTATTTTGAG
Source organism: Viscum album (assembly GCA_963277665.1). Classification (NCBI taxonomy): domain Eukaryota; kingdom Viridiplantae; phylum Streptophyta; class Magnoliopsida; order Santalales; family Viscaceae; genus Viscum; species Viscum album. The sequence goes on along the minus strand of OY728119.1, from coordinate 483,219,242 downwards.
AATTGTTTTTATTTTCATATCATTTAGATGGGAATGGTTCGAGGTTAGATGAACAATGGTTATAGATTCTTCCTCAGATTTGTTACTTGTGTTTTCTCTCCCACATTTTATATATGTTCTCCATTATTCGATGGTTTTTTGAATGATCAGTCATTGAGCCATAGTTTCTTGGCCTAGTGACCTAAATTTGAAGATCTGACCTCAGGAAGACCCATATGAGGTGTGATAGGGACGACGAAGGATGAATCCGAGTGAATCAAAGAAACATTTCTTCATGAATCATTCATCCAGATGAAAATAATACATTTTTTGTGTTATTTAAATGCCCAAAACACATTGTTTCAGTGTTTTGTTGAGGAAATGACTTTAGATATAGTGTTTTGCAGTGAAAGGACCACAGAACCAGAAATCAGGAGATCAAATGAGGCATTTAGAGGATGAACCAGACATTCTAAAAAATACCGAAGACAACGACATTTAATGTTTGGTTAAATAGTGTCTGGCCCCGCCTGAGTGGATTCTAGGGTATTGGGAGATAGTTAAATGTCACATGGAATGTGACCCTATCACAAGGCGAGGAGGCCCTTCCCGAAGACTCGACGTGTATCTCAGGAGATACATGGACATGGGGTGGAGTACATGGGTTTCCTACATGGAATGTACCCCACCATACGAATTAGCCTTGATCAAGTACATTGACTACCTCATGTACTGGTGCACATGTAATGATACACGGGTTGACACCATGTACAAGAACATGGATCGAGTACATGGGGGGACCCCAGATGGAAGGACACTTCTTAAGACTTCTTCTACAATTCGTGGTCCCATCTTCCGCATGACATAGTTTGGAATGACATGATCTATTTTACATGGGTAGTACCAATGGTCAAGGGGCACATCTTGCAACCCTACTTTATGCTGTGTATACCATTCTACAAGGCTTGATTATCTTATCCTTAGTATCTCACACAATTTTAATAATGGGTTATTCCCCTATCTCTTCCGTGATGGTAGGTATGAATGATTACATACTCATAGTACTATGACCTCTTCAATCAGAATTCTTAGATAGAGTTTCACAAATCCCCTAAGAGTCCCCAAAAAGGATCCTCTGTTAATTAATCATTCTCGAGGTAGACATTTCTATATTAATGTGACTAACATTATAGGGCCTTAATACTCTACATAGATGGTTAATTCAGATGGAGTTGTTGGTATCACCCCATGGACCTGGATATAGTCCTTATCTATGGTATGATGTTTCTCTTCAGATCAATTTGTGTATATCTCCCTCTAGCTAGTTTTTAAATAACTGTACATCTCAGAATGATGTCATATGTTCTATCACACTCAGCGGTGTGTTCTCCTTGATGAGTGTTTCATATAATCTTTCAGATGGATTCCTAGTGAGGGTATGTGGTAGTTGTGACTTACCTCTAAATTGTGTGTCTTTGTTTCAGTATATCTATGATATACATATTATATGTGATGTAGAAATATATTGTGTAGAGATGAATATACATTAAATTTGGTATTACATTTTGATTTCAGGCTTTCCTAATTAGTATTATTATACTTACCCATGCACAAGATATTCTTTCACATGTTTTGACTTGTATATTCGAGTGAACTTTTGAAAAATAGTTCCTAGATAGACTAGGACCAGATGGATATTTGTGAGATCAAGAAGGACGAAGTGTGTTCCTACATCTACAGACACCAGTCCTAGCACATTTTCAAACTGGTTGAACTTGTTCTCGAAGAATTCATTTTGGTGGGCTTTTATTTTTCCCATATTCACTTTAATTTACTTTTTTTCTTACTCAGTTGGTTGTGATATAGTGGTATTTATGTATTGGGTTATTTTATTTAAATTTAAATGTTATGTGGGATTGGAGATTTATGTTTGTGTACTTGTATATAGGAAATTCCTCCCATGTTTGTGATATGACTACATAGTGCAAGTTACCAGCCCTTGTCCTATTTTAGGTTGGCGTGGGGAGTCACAACATGGTCCCCAATTGGATGGTTCATGACACTTTTAATCCCAATTATGTAATATTATTTTCATAAATTATTTATGTTATGTTCATGGATATGGAATGTTGTATTATGCATGATAAACATTTCCATTATTAAATACTAAAAACGACCCAAATTTTAATGATGGTATTGAGCATTTATTTTCCATTATAAATTCTATATTTTATACAAGAAAATGTGACCTATGGCCTAAGGATGTACTCAGGATAATCAAATTCTTTCTTAGAGCCTGAAGCTCTATGTTTAGAAGAAAAAATGTGAGGATCCTCATTTGTCCAAACTAAGTACCTAAGATAGAATGGTTTGTCCAAACCATACGAGGTATCATAGATGGCTTTAGGGCACACTATTAGACCAAACCATGTGAAAAAAGATGTTTATTTATTAAAATACTCTTAGAGTAGTGATATATTTCATCTACATGGGGAACACATGGTATGGAAAACCATGTACATAGCCCACACCATTATACTAATGACCAAAACTATTATAAATAATGTACCCTCTATGAGTTAAATTAAATGTATCAATATATATTATTGTTATATAATACACATGAAATAATTTTGTTTTAGTTTATCCTATTGAATTTAAAATACTTATATGAATACATACTTTTGAAAAAATATTTTATGAACAATGGTCCCATGATTTGTATAAATATAGGATTTCAACACATCTAATTGGACAAAAACAATAGATGTGGTGACCTTAATAAGTCGGATCATACCACATGAAGTGTATTTATTATAGATTCCAAGGGAGATATATTCATTAGGATTTTCCCTTGACCAATATCATGTTGAGATCCAAGAACTTAATCATGATAGAAACTATTTACATGAGTTTTTTTTGCTCATCTAGATAATAGACCAAACAATTCACATTGAACCACCCCATGAAAGTGTCACTATTGAACTCTATACCCTTAGAGAGTTTTCTGTTGTATTAATGGGATATGTTTCAAGTAAATAGTAATGTTAATATTTATATTTTATTTTTAATAGAATAATTTGAAATTTTTCCTCTGATCATTACATTATAAATGATTTTGATTTTTATAAAATAAAACTGAAATTATATTTTTTGGTAATATTTAAATTCATTTATGGAATTTATTTTAATTAATTAATAGATATTATAATTAAGTAATATATTAATAAAATATTATAATGAAATAATTTTTGTAAAATATAAATTATCATATAATTTCAATGATGTATGATGTATTTTTTCCAGGGTTCCAAAAATGTTTTTGTAAAAAACCCATCATCTCCAAATAAATGACTATTATTGCTTTAAAATTTTATATGAAAATAAACCAGAAATTTAATTTTAAGGAATTATGTTATTTTTTGAATAAATATTTTTAAATTATACAATGGTAAATTTTCCCAAATTTTCTGAGACAAACGAATTTTCGAGTAAAAATAAAATACTATATAAATATATGGTGTGTATTATGACATAATAAGGACCCAAAAGTTACATAATAAATACTATAATGTGTATCCATGACCAAATATATTTTTTCTCTTAAGAATAATGGGACTTTATGTTTATTTTATTAATTTAAGAAAGACATTATGAATCCTACAAGACATATAATATATTTAAATCCATTAAAATCATTTCCTTACGAGTATGGCTCACTTTGACATCCACAAAGGTATTTTTTACTATTTTCTTCCCTTTTTCATATAAATTAATGAAAAACAATCCATATTATTATAAACCATTTGAAAACCCCTAGGGAATGTTTTTGGTTGTTGTTATTTTATTTTATTGATTCCGAAATATAATTTTGCGAAATAATAAATAATTCCAAACTCATTTCCTATATAAATGCTCCCAGGCACCGTGGATACCATTTCTCATCACTAAAAATTCATTTACCATGTATGTAATCTTCCCTACTCTTTCTAGGGTTCTCTAAAGTTTCCCCAATCTATCAAGGAGCTCCTTCCATCCATTTGGTGTCACACTCTCAAGGTAAGGGATCCTCACCTTATGTTCTTTATTCGTGTTTTAATATTATTTGATGCTTTGTATTTTCAATTCATATTGTTGGGATATGTATTTCCATATTCCTTTTACTAACCATTTTATGTCCAATTTATCATTTACCACATTCTATCTCATAAATAATTTTATTAAATTTTTATGTGATGTTGCCACACTAAAAAAATAAAATTTATTATTTTTCATGCCAAATTTTGCGGTGAATACCATACCAGTTTTCTATCATCGGTATTCTCTATCATAAACTTATAATTATTTGAATTTAGGTATATATCTATTAATTTCAAAATTTTTATTCATGGAATAAAATATAATGATTAATAAATATTTTTTTGATCTATGTGGATGACTTATGTATGAGGATGAAATTAATGTGATAAGTGTTCCTAGAATTATATAGCACTCTAATGAATTTGTTATTGTTTAGTCTCATGAATAGTTGTGTTGGGATAGAGATTAAACCTTATCTTTATGGTACTTTTTATCTTTCTAATTCTTTGGATGTCATCATTGACTAATGTTTATGATGTAGTGATTTAAGTTCTTTCCACAATTAGCATGTTTTATTTATGTTATCCTGATTTACCACGCCACATTGTACATGTTTATGATTATCACCCCTTTTATATGCCACTAATATTCCTATTGTCTACTATATGGTACTATGTTATTATTATTAAATGATTATTATCTTACTAGTATTTATAACTCACTTATTTCTTATGATTTCCCTAGGTTATCACATGCAGAATTATGTAATAGAATGTTAAGGACGTTTTCAACAAAGATGATGTATTACCTATTTTGAGTTATTGTGTAGAATACCTAATTCCCTGATACAATAGATCTCCGGATCTTCCAGATTGTATTTTTTTTAATTTTATGAAATATAATATGATTCAATGTGTCATAATGATAAGGTCAATCTTAGTTTGTATCGAATGGATCTTGTAGATATTTTGGAGAATATGATTAGAAAATAAAATCATAACCTTTTGGGATAAAACTAACAATATGAAAACATCCTTACATTTCATTAAGTATACATTACTTGTATTATCAAGAAAATATATCATTGTCTAAACAGTTCAAGTGGATGTGGCTCTGACACATATGTATATATGGGAAAATCCTGAGACACCACATTGAGATAGACTCGACTGAGATGTAGTTCCTGAAAATGGTACATATATATACACATGGTCTGAAACACCCAAGGGATATGATTTGGAAAACTCATAAACTAATTATGAATAATTAATAAAGGATTAAAAATTTATATAAAGTATATGTTAGAAAAAAAATATATAGAACATAGATTGAAAGCTAGAAATCCATAATTAATGGAATGAATATAATACATATTTATCTATTTATTTTAATTATATTTCTATTATGTGATTAATTGTTTCAAAATATGCATCCCATCTTTTTCCATTTTTCTAGAAAATCACTTTAAATAAGAGGAATCAGGTAAAAAATAAATGTGACTCGACATGTGGTGACTACCCTAATGAGATTCCCAAACTGATGGGAGATGGAATCACAAATTTGTTAAGATTCTCTCTTTGAGGACTCACATTCAAAATACAAACCTATATCATTAGTAGTTCAAAAATACCCCTATAAAGTACAAGCTATAATTGATTTCTTTATGTAACCAATTATACCAAATATAAATTTATCACATGATCCCTTAATCACAAAATAAAGGATAAAATCCATTTACAATATCTTTTCAATTCCTAAACATTTTTATAAATAGAAGGTTCTATTGGGATTTTATCTTATGGGGGAGAATATGATTAGTGGTTGACATTAAAAATGTTTATGAAGGATCAATAAAATATCAAACCATGGAGTTTATGGAATACTATGAAATGTTTTTTGATAAATATTTTCCTCACACAATCCGTCATAAAATGGAAATATATTAGCTTTCCCTCAAGAAAAAAGATGGTGAATCTGTCAGTGTGTATAAGGAAAACAACACAATATATTCAAGATTTTATACTGGATAAGATGTTAAACATTAATTTAATATTTAACACTTCTTCGATGGGATAAAACCCAATATATGTAATGACCTAGTTATTAAAGTGTTTTATAGTTGTGAGGAAACTGTCTGACTATCCATTAATGTCCAAATGGATATGAAAATATTGCAAGGGTATCACAGGGATTATATTCGGAATGTGGAGTTTAATTCTAAAATTATGATGGTGAAATCCAAAGGTTCCATGAAATTTAAAATTAAAATTTTTCAAATGTGTGGAAATAAGCACCCTGAAAATATCCTATGTGGGTGATGAAATTCTTTAGGTGCGGGATAGAAGGGCACCTAGGTAATGATTATCTATGGTAGATCACCCAATGTAAGGTGCATGAAAGTAATGATCCAGTCAAATATCAATGCATTGTTCATGGCTTCAACAATATAGAACTATGGATCTTTTCAAACCAATGCAGTAACAATTTTTTTGGAGAAAAACCAAAACATCCATTGCAGTTAAGGTGATATTTTTATATCAAAATAATATAGGCGGTTCCAAACAATAAAGTGGTGACATGTATTCTAGTTATTCATTAAAGACTAGGGATTGTAATTTTTGATTCTCCTTCTACGAACTTCATCATATATCTAATGATTATGAGAACTATTAAAACACCACCAAAAAGGAAGGAAGTAGGGGTGTCAGTGAATATAAAAAATGGGGAGTTATTTCATCCCATGTATATAACTCCTCCCTGGTAAAATTTTTGGACATGAACATGATAGAAAAACTTTCTATACTTCTTTTTGTGGTATTTTATTCAATTATGAGAATAGGGGGGAATTACCTTTATAGAGACAATATAATTTTTTGTTAGAAGGAAATTGTTACCAATATTGTGAATCGTCCCCCAATTATGTAAAATGTATAGAGAAGGATGAATCTTATTTAGCACCAACATCTCAAACATGGATATTATTTCCCTAAGAGAAATATTTATAGACTAAATGATCAATCCTATGGAATTTATCATCCATGATGATATGAACATTAGAAGGGAATATATTGAAGTGTTTCCAAAATAATTTATTTCTCTTACAACTAGTCAAGTGGTTAAATTTTAAACAGAGATTATACTTGGGGTATTACCATTATCCAAGACTCTACATTGAATTGTTGTTGTGGAACTTGAGGATATGAAGAAACAAATACAATATAATGTTGATAAATATTTCTTCTAAAAAATTCCTTCACCTATGGGTGCAATGGTCAACATTTTCATAGAGAACAACAGATCAAGGTTTCTTTGTATTAATTATCATGAGCTAAATAATATCATTATAAAAAATAATTGTCCTCTTAAATATATTGTTGACTTGAAAAATCATATATGGGAATAAAAATACATCTTCATTGTGGATATGTGTTCTGGATATTATCATGTGTGGGTGAAGGAGGATATCCCCAAGACAACATTTTATAGCATGTTTTGGCATCATGAGTTCATATTAATTCCATTAAGAATCACTAATGTTACAAAAATCATCATGGAATTTATGAATATATTATTTAGTGATTTTCAAAATAATTTTGTAGTAGTTTATAAAGATGATATTGTAATATTTTCAGAAACCATGAATGAATTTGAGAAACATCCTATCTTTGTGGTAAAAAAATGGAAGGATAATATTTATTCCATGTATAGAAAATGGGAATTCTAGTTGAATGAATTATCATTCTTGGAGAATATCCACATTAGAAAAAGTATATATATGGACCATACAATGAAATAAGCTGTTAAAAGATGGTTGAGGCCAATATTTCAAAAAGATAACGTCAGTTCCCTTGGATTAGAAACATATTATCATTGATTTTTGAGAATTTCACGTGATTGAATACTCCTATATGTAGGTTAACATAGAAGGGAGTAATTTATCTGGGAATAATGATTTTGATGGGGTTTTCAAGTATACAAAATTGATTTTTTTTACTACATATGTACTCACACAACCCACACGTTTAAAACATTTCATTGTATTTAGGGATGCCTCAAATAAGGGATTAGTGTTTGTTATAATGAAGAAAGGAATATTTATAGCCTATACTACCACAAATAAAAAAGGGACACATTCAAATGGATCTAAAAAAAATTGTCTTGATGAACCACGGGTATAGAGTTGATTGACCAAGCCTATACCAATTTGTTTTAAATAACTATTGGTATAGGTTGGTCTATACCAGTAGATTTTTAAAACCATTGGTATAAAATTCAGAATATTGGAAGCCCGCTCGGGCTCCTCCTCATGTAATCCTAACCTCTACCAATGTGTCCACACGTCTCCCCTCCCCTCAGGAAACTTCGGCTAGCATCCTTCCTCCCCTCCCACAATTTTGGATGTCCCACTGCCCTCCTCAGGTGAATTTTGTCACCCAAGGTCCCCCTCCCATCAAGAATCATCGAATGACACCCTCCCTCCCCTCCATATATTTCGGCCACCCCACTATTCTTATCAATAAACATCAGCCACCCCACTACTCCCCTCAGGTCATTTCGGCTGGCCGACTTCCCTCCTCATGATATTATGGAATACACACACATCTAGAGTGTTCTTTATCCACTGATTTTGGTTTCTATTTTCTGAGATGTTACATTTTCATCCCTATTATTATATCTTACATATTATTTTTTAATATTTTTAAAGTGTTTTATTGAATGTGACATGGTTTTGATTTTTTTTGGTCTTTATGTTTCATGTGATTTTATTCACTAGTTACAATTATACAAGTGTTTTCTAAATTCATATTTTCCTTTAATATTCATGGTATAAACTACATATTGGGTCAATTTTCTATTTGATTTGAATATTTATATTATTTCTCAAGGGGAAAATGGGTTGAATTTATTAATTAAAATAGTATCTTGATGGGAAATTAGATTATATAAACTCCAAATGTTTGATTAAATTATATGTTTTGTTTTCATAATAAAACACACATGTTTTTCAAATTATAAGAAAAATAAGGCTTCCAATGTGGGTGAATTTTTGGTTGTTAAAAGATGTATTTCATGTTTGGATTGTATTTTTGGATTCTAAATATGAAAAACGTTATCCCATGAATTGCCTTGTTATAATTAGTGAAAGATATATAATTTATTATAATTATGGTTGAATGAAATGTTCTAGTAAGAACAATTCCAATTCTATATGTTGAATTCATAATAGTGAATGCCCAGTAGGCACCTTTTTAATAGAAAATCATTGATGGTGATGTTTTTGGTCCCAATATATTTTATTGATGATTTTGTATCCATGTGGTGGATGATTGGTGACATAATGAATGTTTTTCTTGTGTTTTTGGTGTCACATAGATGGTAGTACATTAGGTGGGAAGTGGGTGATGTTGTTGTTATCCATAATAGCTTGTTATTGTCTGCTAATGATGTTATTGTACATGGTATACCTAATTTTTTTTCCATTGTGAGAAATATGTTGATACGTTGGTAGTAGTGGACCATTCCTAGGATAGTAAGGGTTGTGCATTGGTGAGACCCCCATAGTTTTATGGAAAACCACGTTTTTTTTGAATTTTCACTGAGGAGAATATGTAGAGTGTATCAGTGGAATGATGTGTGATTATACCATACCAAAAACTAGGTAAATTATTTCATGTCTTCTATTGTCATGTTAGTCATCATGATTTATCCTAATTATATATATTTATGTAATGGATAATTACTTTATTCATTTTCATTTTCATTGTTTATTTCATAGATTGTCTTTCTTGGTGAGTTGACCCTTTTGTGGATTATTATTGTTTTTAGTGTCATTCCATCCGTTTAACTACAATGTTTCTTCTTAATTATATACCCCTAACTCCTTATTATATATGTCCTTTTTACATCTTAATGTTTTGAAGTGGGATTTAATAATGTTTAAAAAGAAAGAAGAAGAAAATGTAAAATATAGTTCTTTAAAACTATTTTATAAATGACATTGATAGGATGTGTTCTTTAAAGTGTAAAATTTTGTTTTCAAAGTAGTTTTAGAATAAGTTTCATAGAAATTAATGTGTTGTTTTTAATTAAACTATCAGTGTGTGTTGGCTTTAAAAACTGTTTTAGGAAAAAGGTCCATGTTTTAACACATTTTTTGTGATTTAATTTCATTTCATAAAACCTTATGAAAAATGAACTTTTTTCATTTTAGTCTAATATTTGGATCCACTTTATATTCTTGGGGAGATTTCAGATAGTGACCATGATAGTGAATTATTAAATGACAGGGATACCCACATTGGTTTTTTATTAGTAGCCAACTCTTATAGCATATATTATTTCTCTTATTCATTGTTTTATTGCTACTAGTATGCTTTGATGAAGTTTATATAAAAATTAGTTGGAATGAATTTTTTTTAATTATGGTTTACATTGTTTATTGGAAGATAAATTATTTCCCTTGTTATATAATATATATATGATTTAGGTATCATACCGATCAGATTTCAACTGAGTTTCAACAGAATTGGGATTATTTATATTTTTCATTTAACAATGCTCCATATAGAGGTTTTATATAGTTTCTAATGTGTAATTGTGTTGGAAGACCCTAGTTATTCTAGGAATAAGTTTTCAACCATATAATTAATGTTTAATTTCATTAATCAATTCTATTTTGTATCACCATGGAGAGATGTGAAAATATTATATATTTGTTAAATGAAAACAATGAACTTGTTTGAAAATTTATTAATTTATCATTTTCAATTTTTACATCATCATCAGAGAGATAGTATATTCGTGAATGAAGAGGGTGATTTCTATACCCATGAGGAAAATATTGAAGATGATGATGTTGAGAGGGTAAAATTTAAAGGGATGATTCCATAACTCTATAATTTCAAGAATGAAGTAAGATGACCAACATGGAATTTTTAATGCAGTTATGTCATGGAAAAACTATTTATGGAATTTTTAATACATCCATTTATTATATTATTACCTTTCTAAAGGAAATATTTCGGATGGTGCAGATATTGCCTCAAATAATTAAAATGCATTGATGTTTATTAAGTAGCTTCGATTTTCTACTAATAATGTTCATGATTATTCGAAATAATGAAGTTTATTTTGGGAGGAAATAGTTGACTATAATAACTTTATAGAATGTGGTACATATGGATGGAAGTAAATGACAATGGGAAACCATATCATGTTCCATAAAAAGTTATGTGGAACTATCCTTTCATTCCCAAACTTCAATATCTATTCATGTCTGTAGAAATCTCAACCAATTTTTCATGGCATGATACTAAGAGAATTAGATGTAATGATTGGTTGGTTCATCCTATAGATGGATTAGAATGGAATTAATTTGATGCAAGACATCATGATTTTGCATTTGAGATGTGTAATGTTAGGTAGGGTCTATCCTGTGATGGTTTTAATATGTTTGGTCAGATTCTTTCTACTCACATCATGTGGACAGTTTTATATGACAACCCTGCTTTTTATTACAACATAAACATGATTTATTACATAAACTTCACTTGATACAACAAAGAAGATCGAGAGGTTTAGGGTCTTTGGTGATTAGGATCATTACATAAAAACTTAAAACATGAAATACAACATCTTTATTGAAAACTTCCTTTACATGACCACTACATTCCTTCGTACTTAGCATTGCATGGGATAACCCGAGGACATGCATAAGAAAAGGGTGAGCTATAAAGCCCAGTAAAGGAGTAGACATGGAATAACATGAGGAGTACAATACATGTTAGACAATAGGCATATCAAAATAGCATAAGAAAAACATGAACATAAAGGCATGATAAAGCATGATAACCATAACATAGAAATGTGGCAACAACACTTAACAAGGAATTATCATGAGGCAAGGCTCGTTGCACATAGAGCATGAGTAAATCCTCATTGCACATAAATCACGAGTAAACCCTAATTTCACTTGAATTAGCATGAGTCAACACTCATTTCACATGACGTATCATGATACTGTACTTTACCCAATGCATTGGAGCGCTATAAGGGTGAACCCATCTTAAACATTTCATTCCATGCATAAGTGTGCCACATGGATCATAAAACATGGATTAATAAAACATAATCATTTATTCCACAATAAAGGAATGTGTAATTCATACATGAAACATTATAATAAATACGTAAATCTGCATAAAGGTGAATACCCTTGAAGGAGAAATGGGCATGGTATTCACTACACAATGACATTGGCTTAGAAAATCGGTGCGATTTCGGCAGCGTAACGGTGTGACATAAGAATTCATGAAAATGGTTGATGAGAGAGAAAAGGGTTCTTCATCATATTTAAATGTAATGTAAAGTAAGGAGGTTATATAGATACATGTCCCAACAATTGTAATGGAATTTAGATTCATGATACAAAAGTATTGCTTGAATGTAAAAGAGGAGAGAGAAGTTCCTTTTGGAATTTCAGCATAGTAACAGATGTACATGGGAGGCACTTAATGAGAGAGAAATGGTCTCCCATCATTCAAAAATAAAGAGGGAAGTATGAGATAGGTGTGAAACCATACCAAAACATTCATAATTGAAATTAAAAGTGAAAAAAAAATTAAAGAAAATTGGACAAAAATGAGAAAGGAAGAAAAAACCCTTACTTGGAAGTGTGCTTCCAAAGGCGAGAGAGAGGCTTGTAAGAGGCTTCTTGGGAGATTGGTGCACCTTGGGAGGATTATAGAGAGAGCAGGGCAGATTTTGGACGAACTCCAAGGGCTTTGAGTGAGGAGGAAGTGGGATCTTGGGTGGGTTTATATAGGAGAGGTGAGGGAATTCTTTATTATTTTGGTTTGGGTCCCCTTACATTAAATTAATCCAAACCAAAAACCATAACATGGTTTTTGACCATGGTTTTTGACCATGGTTTTTGGAAAAGGGAATAAGAAAACAATATTTTATATGGCCAAGGTCCGAACGTTTTAAAATATTAGGGTTGCTTATGTGGAGGTCAGTCACACTCCCATAGAAATTAATTTAAAAAGACAAGGTGTTTAATAAGTCATGAGGGGTCCATTAATGCTTTGAAAAGTAAGAAAAACAAACCTAAAATCACATTATTTTAATGGTAAAACATATATTGGTCGAACATAAAGATTATAGTATTTTGTTACATCAATATTGGGTCATTATGATGTCATAAAACACATTATATATTTAAACAGTATTTAATTTTTACTCAAAAATTTGACTGTCTCAGAAAATTATGAAAAAATCACCATTGAATAATTTCGTTGTCTTGATTCCAAAAATAAAATGTATTTTATCTAAATAATTTATAAATATTTTAATTTTCACTTTTACAATAAAAACTGACATTTATAAAAAATTCATGGGTTTTGACAAAAATGGCTTTCAAACCTTAATAAAAATTATAATTGCATTCATACAATTACATGATCATATATATATAATAAAATTAATCATATAATAATAATAATAATATTTTATTAAAATATTATTTAATTCAAAAATCCATTAATTTAATAAAATTCCTTTCTTAATTAAATAATAACTAAAAACACCATTTGTACTTTAAAAACTATTTACAATGTATCAATAATGACAAGAAATTATATTCATTATTATATACAAAAATAATGTACATGAACATAGTACTATCGATTAGTTACATAACCCCTTAAAACAGCCGCATAAGACCTAAGGGTAAGGTGTGATGGTGACAGACTCTTTGGGTGGCTCAGATAACATCGCTCGAGTGGTAATTTCAATCATCTTTCACTTTTCCCATAGACGGTCACGTTCGAGCTTGACATGATGAAGCTCAGCTTGGGCTTGGTCAAGGGAGAAGCCCAAAGACGCCACCTCTTTTCTATGCTCCGACAAATTGGCTTCGTATGGGGAAATTCTACTGGATGAGGTCATCACTTCCTTTTTCTGAGTAAATTGGATTTGTTAAAGTCCTATATTTATACTAATCATGTGATCACTATTCAATAGCTATATTAGCAATGGTAAAAATTATTATCATAAAACCAAAGAAGTTGACATTTTATATAAACATAAAAAGACATTTAATTAAATCAAGAGGGATTTCCATTAATTAATCTTTGGGTCGTTACAATATTCCCCCCTTAAGAAATTTCTCCCTCGAAATTTTCCTTTTTCCACACTAAAACAAATGTGGGTAACTCAGCTTCATCATATCCTCCAATTCCAATGTTTCTTCTTCAAACTTGTGGTTTTTCCACAACACCTTGATGAGGGGAATTGTCTTATTTTGTATAACTTTTTATCTACAATCTAAGATCTTCACTGGTTTCTCCACATAAGAAAGATCATCTTCCAATTGTACCAACTCAGAAGAGAGTACATGTGAAGGGTCCGGTATGTACTTCCTTAAGAGGGATACATGAAAGACATCATGTACTTTGGCCATGGTAGGTGGAAGTGCTAGTCGATAGGCCACATCCCCGACATGATCAAGAATCTCGAAGGGGCCGATGTACTCTGGACTTAACTTCCCTTTCTTTCCAAACTCACGACCGTTCTTCCATGGAGATATGCGTAGAAACACCATGTCTCCAACTTTAAACTCAAGGTCTCATCGAAGATTATCTGTATAGCTCTTCTGTCAACTCTGGACTACCTTGATATGCTGCTGAATGATTTTCACCTTCTCCACCATTTATTCGACCATTTCGGGTCCAAAAAACTTATGTTCACCGACCTCATCCCAACATGTCGGTGTTCTACACCTTTTCCCATTAAGGGCTTCATATGGTGCCATTTGGATTCTCGAGTGGAAACTGTTATTAAAAGAGAACTCAACCAGAGGAAGATGTTGATCCCATCCTCCTTTAAAGTCCATCGATCATGCTCTCAACATGTCCTCATGTGTATGGATAGTCCGCTCGGATTGGCCATCAGTTTGAGGATGACAAGCCGTACTGAAGTTCAGTTCAGTATTCAGAGCATATTGAAGACTCTTCCAAAACATTGAGGTGAATCTTGGATCTCGATTAGACACAATAGATAGTGGTACTCCATGAAACCTTACCACTTCCCAGATATATATCCATTCCAGTTGATCCAATGTGAAATCCTCCCAAATAGCAATGAAGTGTGCAGTCTTTGTAAGACGATCCACAACAACCAAGATTGCATTGTTGCCTTTGGATGTCCTTGGAAGTCCAGTGACAAAGTCCATGGTGATGTTCTCCCATTTCCATTATGGTATGGCCAATGGTTGCATCATCCCCTTAGATATCTTCCTCTCTACCTTCACTTTCTGGAACACCAGGCACTTTGATGTGTACTCAGTGATCTCCTTCTTCATATTATCCCACCCAAAGTTTTCTCGGAGATCTCGATACATCTTTGTGTTCCCTGGGTGAATAGAAAAATTTAAACTATGTGAATCATCCAAAAGTTCCTTTTTCATCTCCAAACATGATGGAACACATAGTCTATTCCCAAACCACACAATTCCTTCTTCATTAACATTAAACTCTGAGGATTTCCCTTTTTTGATAGATTCCACTTTTTCCTAAATTCCCACATCATCCTTTTGAGCATCCTTTAACCTTTCCAAAAGAGACAGTTGAGAAATCGTTTGTGAAAGGATTGATGATGTTCCCTTCTCTATGATTCCCATGTCCATCTTCATCAAGTGTAAGAAGATTGGATCCTTCTCAATTCTCATCATTGATAAAATCGTTGGATCCTTTCTACTTAGGGCATCTGCCACCTTGTTCACTTTCCCAGGGTGGTAATGTATTGAACAGTCATAATCCTTGATGAGCATTATCCATCTTCTCTGGTGCATATTAAGATCTTTCTGTGTGAATATATATTTAAGACTCTTGTGGTCAGTATATATGTCACATTTCTCTCTATAGAGATAATGCTGCCATATTTTGAAGCCAAAGATCACCACCGCCAACTCCAAATCATGTGTTGGATAGTTTCAATCATGGATTTTCAACTGCATTGAAGCACATGATATCACTTTATCATTCTGCATCAGCACACAACCAAAGACCTTCTTTGAAGCATCACTGAAAACAACAAAAAGTTCCCCACTTGCGGGTAAAGTGAGAACGGGCGCATTGATAAGCCACCTTTTCAACTCCTTGAAGCTTTCTTCTCATTCATCACTCCAAGAAAACTTTACCCCCTTTCGAGTTATCTTGGTAAGAGGGTTGGACAATCGTGAGAAATTTCTCACAAATCATTGACAATATCCAGCTAACCCCAAGAAGCTACGGATATCCGTTACTAATGATGGCCACTTCCATCCCTCAATTGCATCTGTTTTGGAGGGGTCCATAGATATCCCATTGCTTGTGATGATATGGCCTAAGAATGAGACCTCCTTCAACCAGAACTCACAGTTGATGTACTTTTTATAGAGCATCTCCTTCCACAATGTCTCTAGTACAGTTTTTAAATACTCCTCATGATCCTCCTTGTTTTTGGAGTATATTTGAATATCATCTATAAAGACTACCAAAATATTATCAAGGTAATATCTAAAGACTCTACTCATCAAGTCCATGAATATTGAGGGAGCATTGGTGAGTTATAAAGGAATTACTATGAATTCATAGTGCCCGTATCTTGTACGAAAAGCAGTCTTGGGGACATCTTCCTTCTTCACCCTTACTTGATAATATCCAAACCGCAAATCCACCTTGGATAAGTATTATGCTCCACGCAGCTGATCAAACAAGTCATCAATTCTTGGGAGGGGATACTTGTTCTTTATTTTGATTTTTTAAGTTCACGATAATTGATGCAAAGCCGCATTGACCCATCCATGTTCTTGACGAAGAGAACTGATGCACCCCATGGTGAAGCACTTGGGTGTATAAACATTTTATCCAGATTCTCCTGTAGTTTTTTCTTAAACTCTTCAAGCTAAACAAGAGCCATTCTATATAGAGTCTTGGATATTGGTAGCGCCCTAGGTATAAGTTCAATTGATAACACAACATCTCTTCTAGGAGGAAGACCAGACAGTTCCTAAGGAAACAATTCAGCAAATTCCCTCATAATAGGCATTTCTTCAAGGATGGTTTCTTCCTTGGACTCAATCATCAGAGCCAGATATGCATGGTCATAAGGCAGTAATATCCATGATTAAGTCGATGGAGCTAAATGATATTCATCTTCCTCCTGACACTTGTAATGAATCGGGGGTCGATTCTCCATATGGAGTGTGATTTCCCTCTCTCGACAATTTATGTTGGCTCTATATAAGGAAAGACAATCGATGCCAAGAATTGCATCAAATTCCACCAGAGAGAGTATGACGATGTTCTCTGGGACATTAAATCCACAGATTATAACAGGGGAGCACTTATATTCATTGGATGCAATGATTGACCCATTTTCCGTACTCAAAGACATATTTACTTCCATGATTTGTGGTGGTGCTGTGATTGTTCTACTAAACTTTCGAGATATAAAACAATTAGTAGAACCTGAATCAAAAATCATGTTCGCTATTCTTTAATGAATACCTAGCGCACCTATCACCACTTCGTTGTCGGGGTTGACTTCGGCAGAAGTGATGGAAAAAGCTCTTCCTTTCTACCTTGGAGGTTGTTGGTTGTCTCTGAAAACCCTTGTATTAGGGAACTGATTTGCAAATTGACCTGGTTCTTTGCATTTGGAGCATTGAACAACAGGTTGAGGTTCGAACGGACCGTTCCTCGTCTTATCACCGTTGGATTTATCTATCGGCCCACCAGCATTGAAGTCCACTTTACTCTTCTTATCCCCATGATACTATTGTGATTCTCTGATCTCAATTTCGACCTTGAGGGCACATCAGACAATTTCTTCATAGCTATTGAAGTCACGGATCGCTAATGCTTTCCACAGGCTTGGTTTCATCCCACCAAAGAAGCGATCAACCTTGGATTCGGGGTAACGACAAATCCATAAGCATATCGTGCAAGCCTTGTGATGTTTTCCTCGTACGCTCCAATAGATTCTTCGTATTTTTGGTTGAGGGAAAGGAAGTCCCTTTCTATCTTAAGCCGGAGGGTGCGTGGAAAATATTTATCGAAAAACATCTTCCGGAAATCCTTCCATTCCAACGCCTCGATCTCCTCCTCAGGCTTCGTATTTTTGATCAATGTCCACCATTGATCAGCTTCACCCTCCATATGATATGCCGCAAGGAGGACCTTCTCTTTTTCAGAACATTGAAGGATGGAGAATATCATTTCAATGGAGTTGATCCATTGTTCAGCGATCGTGGGATCAGATGATCCACTAAAAGTAGGAGGCCTTTGTCTCATGTTGCTCTCAATAGCGACTTGTTCTTTTTTAGGGGGGGGGGGGGTTGAACGTTCCTCTTGACCCATGTTTCTATTAAAAACTTGATTTACCTGAGAGAGAAGCAAGACAAGGTTCGCAATTCCCGCTCCCATTGGATTGGCATCTCATTAGTACAGTCATCACACTGATCTCCACAACGGTTGTTAGCCCGAGTCCTTCTATTAAAGTCCATTGGATGGAATAAAAGGAAAGTTAGGGGTAACACATAAAGGTTAATCCAAAGTCAAAATCTGATGACTTATAATTAAACTTTTATTTCCTTAACTCATGAGTCTATAGGCTTCAATCTAGTCTTTTCCGGATCTACTTTCTAACATATATTCTTAGGGGATTTTTTTTAATTCCCTTAATAAGGGTTCATACTAAGCTTGTGAATTTATCAAAACGTATCCCCCAAGAGTGTCGTAACCAAGAGTGCAGCAAGGCCAGTTGTCGTGCACCAGTTCCCGTTCGAGTCTCTCTCAAAGTAGTGTTTTCGAGTTTTACCCCTAGGATACATCTATGCCAGAGCCGCCTCTACCTGCTCGTATCCAGATAGGGATGTATTTGTTTGATAAACCACTTACTTAGTACTTACCAAAACTTAGGGAAGTTTTTATTATACTTAGTCTTGTATCTAAGACTTTACTAGGGTTTCCTAATCCCATATATAACTAAACCTATCCTTTGATACCAACTTTGACAACCCTGCTTTCCATTACAACATAAACATGATTTATTACATAAAAATTCACTTGATACAACAAATAAGATTGATAGGTTTAGTGTCTTTGGGGCTTAGGATCGTTACATAAAAACTTAAAACATGAAATACAACATCTTTATTGAAAACATCCTTTACATGACCACTATATTCCTTCTTACTTAGCATTGCATGGGATAACCTGAGGACATGCATAAGAAAAGGGTGAGCTATTAAGCCCAGTAAGGGAGTACACATGGAATAACATGAGGAGTACAATACATGTTAGAAAATAGGCATATCAATAGAGCATAAGAAAAACATGAACATAAAGGCATGATAAAGCATGATAATCATAACATGGAAATGTGGCAACAACACATAACATGGAATTAGCATGAGGCAAGGCCCATTGCACATAGAGCATGAGTAAATCCTCATTGCACATAAAGAACGAGTAAACCCTCGTTCCAATTGAATTATCACAAGTCAACACTCATTTCACATGATGTATCACGATACTATACTTTACCCAATGCATTGGAGCGCTATAAGGGCGCACCCTTCTTAAACATTTCATTTCATGAATAAGTGTGCCACAAGGATAATTAAACATGGATTCATAAAACATAATCATTTATTACACAATAAAGGAATGTGGAATTCATTCATGAAAAATTATAATCAATAAGTAAATGTACATAAAGGTGAATACCCTTGAAGGAGAAATGGGCATGGTATTCACTATACAATGACACTGGCTTAGAAAATCGGTGCGATTTTGGCAGTGTAACGACGTGACATAAGAATTCATAAAAATGGTTGATGAGATAGAAAGGGGTTCCTTATCAAATTTACATGTAATGGACAGTAAGGGGGTCATATAGATACATGTCCCAAAAATTCTAATGGAATTTAGATTCATGATACAAAAGTATTTCTTGAATGTAAAAGAGGAGAGAGAAGTTACTTTCGGAATTTCGGCATAGTAACAGATGTACATGGGAGGCATTTAATTAGAGGTAAAGGGTATCTCATCATTAAAACATAAAGAGGGAAGTATGATGGAGGTGATAAACCATACCCTATCATTCATAATTGAAATTAAAAGGGGAAAACAACATAAAAAAAATTGGACAAAAATGAGAAAGGAAGAAAAAACCCTTACTTGGAAGTGTGCTTACAAAGGCTAGAGAGAGGCTTGTGAGAGGCTTCATGGGAGCTTGGGGCACCTTGGGAGGATTCTAGAGAGAGTAGGACAGATTTTGGACAAACTCCAATGGCTTTGAGTGAGGAGGAAGTGGGATCTTGGGTGGGTTTACATAGGAAAGGTGTGGGAATTCTTTATTATTTAGGTTTGGGTCCCCTTACATAAAATTAATCCAAACCAAAAAACATCCCATGGGATTTGCCCATGGTTTTCGTAAAATGTAAGAGGAAAACTATATTTTATATGGACAAGGTCCAAACTTCTTAAAATATTAGGGTTGCTTATGTGGAGGTGAGTCACACTCCAATGGAAATTAATTTAAAAAGAAAAGGTGTTTAATAAGTCTTGAGGGGTCCATTAATGCTTTGAAAAGTAAGACAAACAAACCCAAAATAAAATTATTTTAATGGTAAAACATATATTGGTCGAACATAAAGATTATAGTATTTTATTACATCACTATTGGGTCATTATGACGTCACAAATCACATTATATATTTAAATGGTATTTAATTTTTACTCAAAAATTTGACGCTCAAAATATTATGAAAAATTCACCGTTGGATAATTTCGACGTCCTGATTCCAAAAATAACATTTATTTTATCTAAATATTTTTATAAATATGATAATTTTCACTTTTAAAATAAAAACCGACATTTATAAAAAATTCACGGGTTTTGAAAAAAATGGCTTTCAAACCTTAATAAAAATTATAATTGCATTCATACAATTACATGATAATTTATATATAATAAAATTAATCTTATAATAATAATAATAATAATATTTTATTAAAATATTATTTAATTCAAAAATCCCTTAATTTAGTAAAATAGATTTCTTAATTAAATAAAAACAACAAACACCATTTGTACTTTAAAAAATATTTACAATGTATCAATAATAACAAGAAATTATATTCATTATTATATACAAAAATAATGTACATGAACATAGTACTATCGATTAGTTACATAACCCCTTAAAACAGCCACATAAGACCTAAGGGTAAGGTGTGTGATGGTGACACACTCTTGGGGTGGCTCAGATAACATCGCTCGAGTGGTAATTTCAATCAACTTCCACTTTTCCCGTAGACGGTCACGTTCGAGTTTGACATGATGAAGCTCAGCTTGGGATTGGTCAAGGGAGAAGCCCAAAGACTCCACCTCTTTTCCAAGCTCCGAAAATTGGGCTTCGTATGAGGCAATTATACTGGATGAGACAATCGCTTCCTTTGTCTGAGTAAATTGGATTTGTTAAAGTCCTATATTTATACTAATCATGTGATCACTGTTCAACAACTATATTAGCAACAGTCAAAATTTTTATCCTAATACCAAAGAAGTTGACTTTTTATATAAACATAAAGATACATTTAATTAGATCAAGAGGGATTTCCATTAATGAAACTTTGGGTCTTTACAGTTTCTATTCAAGTTTATAATGTTCCTCCATGAATTTGTAAAAAAACATTGATTTTCTAGAGTATACTGATATATAGTCCTTATAACCTCAATAATGATATATATGTCTACCTATAAACTATAATAAGAGAGTTAAAGTAGCTTTGGTATATGAGTTTTCATATATTCATTACTTCTTCAAAAAAATATTTCAGATTAATACTTCCCCTTCTATAGACTTTAAATGAATTTACTTATTTTTCAATGAAGTTTGGTTAGAGAAAAAGGGGATAACTATTATGTCATGTATGTATGAAGAATATGTGATCAAGAAGGATTAAATATCATTGTATTTTTAGTTTCATGTGGTATTGATGATTCTTTCCAGTGGATCACCAATACACGAAGAATCATTGGATGTTTTGTAATACTATTAAATCTGAAAAATCAACTTAGCGTATTTTAGGTAGTGATGTCCTTAATAAATTGAATTATTTCAAATTTCCATTATGGAAAGGTCAATAATAAATTATATATATGAAGAATAAAGACACTAAATCCCCTTAAAATTTGAAAAAGAGAAGTACCATTCTTGAGTTTCAATATTGTTCGACCAATTTTTTACATCATTGTATCTATGCAATGGACTTTGAGGAAAATAAGTGTGAATCATTGTTATAAATTATTTTTAATATCACGGGGAAGAGTACAGATGACTTATGATCTCTTCGAGACTTGTTAAATTGAGTTTTCAACCAAAAATTCATACTTTGTGTATTAGTGAAAAAAATGGAATGTTCCTTGTCCTTCATATGTGATGAAACTATTAGAGAAAGATCAATTTAAATAATTATTATAGAATATAATGGTTTTAGATGGATACTACAGCAACAAATCTAAATGAGTCACCATAAGGGATCTGTAACTAAAATCCCTAAAAACTCGTGATTATCACATCTGTCTTCAAGAATTGATTCCAATGGAAATTTGGCATTTTCTTTTCAATAATATAGGGTGATAGTGATTAATTTTTTTCCTTTTTTAGAGAACATTGTGACAAAATATTATCCAAGGAATTTTTTATAGAAACACAACATGATACACCATTAATTTTTTGTGATGTGGAAAGAAATTTTTTAGACCCTTTTTCACATGCATGATGTATTTATAAATCCATATTCCAACTAAAAAACTACTTCCAAGACCTACTTCTTTACATTGGATATATCCTTTTGAAAGAGTTATGTTCAAATTGAAATCATATTTCCAAAACAATAATTATCCCGAAGGATTTATTATCAGAGGTTATCTGGTTCAAGAATGTGTGTATTTTATTCAAAGTATTTGTATGATGTGAGAACCATAAATAACTCGACAATAAGAAATGAAGATGACCAATATTTTGAAACTGATCCCATATTTCAATCACTTACCAAAACTGAAGAGTTTTTTGTGTCTTATACATTGGCTACATTGAGGCTTGGAGTGGGCGATAGGTACATCACACAGTCTTGTTTAACAGTAGTTTTTTTATTTGTATATCAAATAAGAAATTTAAATATTTATATGGAATCTCATATTATTATATTTCACATATACCATAGACATTTATTATCATTTTATGTTGGGAACATAAACATATTATTATTAGAGTTCATCGAACATTTCCTTTGAGAAGGATAAAGGATTTTGATAACATAAAAATTTCATATTAGTTGAAACAAAAGGTATGAACATTAATTTAATAAGATTAAATTATAGATATCCATTTAATTTTATTATTCATAAATATTTTAGGTATTGATATTATTGTTTGACTTTGTTTCACAAGAATTATAGAGTGTTGGTTTTTGGACCCAATTATTTTGTTCGTGAATGAAAATCATTAACAATCAATGGATTTAAATTTGTTAAAACTATACGAGAAGAGTAAATGAAATCATTGCACGATGAGATTATTTTAAATACTTCAAAATATTTTTATTCTACTGCATCTAATATTTAGCCTTGATATGAATATGTGTATTATTATATAATTTTTGAGAAAAAATTGTTATTGTATTACTACTCTCATTTTTGTGTCATTGTGATGAAATATAAATGGTTTTATTCAATGATGAGAAATGGTTTATTTATTAATGTCTATAGATTCAGTGAGATTGACAAGAGTCGATTCCTGTATACCGATGATCCAAATTTTTTGGAATCAACAAGAAAATAAGTGTTTTATCTAAAAGATCATTAAAGACCTGATTACGGTGTTATTAATAATGCAATCGTAAGACATATTTTTCAGGATGATGGTGAGTAAATTTCCACCATGTAAACCTATATTGGTTTTGAGGAAAATATTTCATTTGATTATTCAATTTTTCCCATTGTGAGAGTTGATGTTGAACCTAAAGTAGTGGTCTCTAACATATAGAAGAATACATATATGTTCACTATTCATTTATTTAACCATCAAATTAGTTTCTCAAGATATTATTACTATAATTACATTAATTTAGTCTCAGTTTGGAATGATAATTATTTTATTATTTTCTTCTATCATTCCATTTAATAACAATATTTTTAATTTATATAACTACGTTTGAAACATGTTTTCAAAAAATATACAACATGGTTTTCAATTATTGTTACTAAAATTTGTCATGACATTTTAAATTCCATATTTGACTTCTATGTTGTGTGCATGAATTATGAAAATTGATTATAAAAAATGTACATTTCATTCTTTTGCAGATAATTCTAAATATGTCACATATTTGAAGGAAGCGACTATCTGATCTCGATCAACTGGAGCGTGAGCATTCATTGCCTCCATTTCATACCTCAGTGAGTATAATTATTATAATTTATTTTCTTCTACATTATATATAATGTCATGTTAATATTATTTATGAAATAATTTTAGGGACATTCATCTCTACCAGAGTTGACTCCTTATCCTTCTTGCATGGGTCCAAGTGGGGATGCTTCTAGACCTATACCGAACACCAGTTATGATTGTTCCCACATTGACCCACCATCGGATAGCCCATCTATCAAACCTTCCATCCTTATCTCGAGTCTCTAGATATGTTCTTATCCATAACTCTATCATCATCTCAGTTACCCTATTATTCACATACCAGGTCGATGTCTCTTCTAGGGATGGTCACATTGATTCTTCTGTCATATCATTTACCAACTTCTTCCCATCCCATGTCAACACCACCTCTACGAACATTCTCACCTTTACCAAATAAATATCTAATAGTGTATCCCTCGGCCTATTATCAATATTCTTCCTTGTATATTCTTCATCTAATTCCTTATTTTTGTTGTTACAAAGTTATCTTTGTAAGATGAATTTTATGATTTATTATAATAAACCTCTTTAATAAAAGACTGAAAATACCCCTTTAAAATGTCCATTTTCAATAGGCATATAGGACAATTTGTTTTGATGCCTATAGGGAAATTTGATAAGGCATATGGCATAATTCTACATTTTTCCATTAGGCCAATTGGCCATCAGTAATAATGGAATAATGGCCAATTGAACAATATGACTAATTTCGAATATCCCTATAGGTCTAATGGAATACCCTCTAGTTTTACAATAGGCATATTATCCAGTTGGACTTTAGGCCTAATGTCCAATTGGTCTCTATGACGAATGGACAGTTGGATTCTAGGAATAATGGCCAATTAGCCTCTAGGTGTAATGGAAAATTGGTCTCTATACCTAATAGTCCAATTTTCCATTAGGACTAATTGGAAAATTTCTTATTAATCATATATGCCAATTGGTTTATTAGGAATACATACCAACTGGCCAATAGGACATTAGGCCAATTTCTCATTAGGCTTAATGGAATAATATATATTTGGACTATAGGGTTAATGTCCAATTAGCCTATTGTACTAATGGGCAATTGGCCTATATTCCAAATAATCTTATTGACCATTATGTCTACAGTAAAATTGTCTATTAGGCCTATAGGTCAGTTAAAAACTATTCCATTTGGCCAATTTTACATTTTTCCACTAGGCTTAGAGGATAATTAGAAATTATCCTTAATAGAATAATGTCTATTTGGACTATAATACTAATGTACAATTGGCCTATAGGCCAAATGTCATAATGTAAAATTTGACTATAAGATTAAGGTCTAGTTGTCCTGTATGCTTAAATTCAATATGCCTAAAGACCAAATAGAAAATTTTCATATATTTATAATAGGCTAATTTTCCATTAGTCCTATATTCCTAATGAAACATTGTCTCTTATACCTAATGAAAATTTTTCTTAATTGTGCAATGTCCCATTGGCCTATAGGCCAATGACTATTTTCCCTATTAGTCATATAGGTCAATTGGTCGTTAAAAATACACTCCAATTATCCATTAGGCCTATAAGCCAATTGTTCATTATTTGAAATGGAATAATGTCCAATTGGACCACAGGATTACTATCTAATTGGCCTTTAGTCCTAATGGTTAATTTTCATATAAGACTATAGGCCAATTAGATGTTATTACATTAGTCCAATTGGTTATTAGAACTAAAGGAGAATTGGAAATTATACCTAAAGGACACATTTCCTATTGGACTAATGGCTACTAGGCATATAGTCCAAATGGACAAATGTCCTATAGTTATAATGGTCAATTAACTCATTGGCCTAATGGAAAATTGGCCAATATTTCTAATAGCCCAATTAGCAATTAGGCTTATAGGCCAATTGAATATTTTTCTATTAGGCCGAATGGCCAATTGGCCAATATGCCTATAGGCTCAATGGAAAATCCTCCTATATGAATAATGGGGAAATTGGCCATTTTTTGCATTGGTATATTGTCCAATTGGACAATTAAGTAGAATTTCCAATTTTCCTATAGGCCTATATTACATTAGGAATAATGGCCACTTGGCCTCTAGGCCTAATTTCCAATCACATTAAATATGAATTTTTTATTTATTTTAAGGTTATTCAATTTTAATATTATTATAGATTATAAAATTATTGCATTTTTAATATGTGTATACTAATCAATGTCATTTTCAACATGCTATATTTGGCATCGATGGTTCTGTACCACGATATAAATTATTTTCCTCAAGTAGGAAGAAAAAACATGTACGGTTAGTTAATGAAAAAACACAATATATGATTTTATTTTTTTTATTTATATTTAAAATATCAATATGAAATTTCTATTTTAAAATCTTTTTTATATTTTCAAAAAACTTATATAGAGGCCCTTGATGATAAAGAAGATGAAAACATTGGGCCCAATAATAATTTGAGTCAGGTTAATGGTGGCGAGCCCCAGGGCAGACTCTGATGTCAAATAGGGGAAAACAACATCCCCTCAGGGTATTGGTCCACATAAGGACCCTATAAAGGCTCTAAAACTATCAAGATGGATAGAATTCATGCAGAAGTATCTAAATAAAAAAATAACTTTAAAAAAGGGGGAAAGAAGTAAACAAGAGCAATAAATAAATAAGATGATCAAAGAACAATTCCATAAACTGATGCCTATTATCAATAAATCACTTTAATCAGTGTCTAATACTACTAGGGATTCATATATTTCATTGATGGGTTCTTTGAATGATGCCCCGATTGATTTTGATGGTGTTTATAGTAGATATTTAGCTGAAGATGGTAGAAATTATGTTGTTGATGATGTTGATGCTCCAGATTATGTAGTTTGCGAGGATGTTTTTGATGATTTTGCTGCTCTAGATGATGTTATTGGTGAGGATATTACTAAAAACAATGATGATGATGTTGTTGCTAATGGTGGGGATGAAAATATAAGTGATGGGGGGAGATATTGATCCCCTTAATTGTTTACATTGATGGAAGGAGACTTTTTTAATTTGGTAATGAATGTAATTGATTTGTTTTATCGATTTAAGGATATATTTTTTTATTTTATATGGTTTGATAATTACTGAAACCTATTGATTGGATGCTAAATGTAGAAAATATGTAATGAATTGAATGTATATTTTCTAGTTTATGTTATTTACCAGTTCATGAGTTTGGTGATAAAGGTGGTGGGGATGCTTCTAAAAGGAGGAAACAATCTACACCCACATTTTTTATAACCATTGGTATAGGTTCCATGATGGGGATATGTAGACCCACCGTTTGAAAGCCATTGTTGTACAACTATACCCACAATTTATTGAAATATTTTTTATATGCTTATAACAACACCCAAACTGGACGCAATTCCCAAATGCATGGGTATATCCTATACCCATAGTTTTGGGGTCTATACCCGTAGTTTAAAATAATGGGTATATGATCCTTTTACAGTAGTGGTCAAGGTCCTTGATAGTTCATGAATAGAACTAACCAAAACATTATCTAGTTTTTTCTGCAGTTATATTTTGTTTTGAAAATATAGTGGCATTATCTCATTGGGGGAGATGTTTGAAATATATATATGGATCCCAAAATCCTCATGTATATTATTGCATATTATGTGATGAATATGTGACAATGAAGATGCATAGATTTTATCATGAACTATAACTGATCAATCTACTACCATCCTAATAATGTGAATAAAGTGTCAAACGTTATATATAGAAATGATACATTAATTGTATCATTTATGAGAATTGAGAAGGATCTGATCAGTTTATATTTGAAAAGGATGGATATGAGAATTATAAAATATGAAACACCCTCAATCCTTTCACATACGATTAACCAATAATACCTTCGGAATAAGATAAATGATGCTCGAATAGATGATGTGGGAATTAATAATAAAGTGGAAACTATAAGGAAATGGAAATCCGTATTGTTCAGTGTTAATGAAGAATGATTTTTGTGATTTGGGTCACAACTATGTGTATGATAAGATTATGAGTTAATGAAAAAAAATTGTATGACGCACATAGGTCAACATTCATTATCAATCTTGAAAGAACAATGATATATCAAGATCCAAAGGAGCACTATTCGTGGGAACAAATGAAGAAGGAGATCATAATATATACATCATGATGTCTTTTATGTTAGAAAGTGAAGGAGAATATGCCAAAATACAAGGTTTTGATGCAACTATTTCCCATACGTATATGAAAATAGGTAAACCTAACCATAGAATTTGTCCCTGGTCTTCTGAAGACACCAAGAGGAAATAATTCTATACGGGTAATGGTGGATCATCCTATAAATACTCATCACTTTATTTTGAATCAAGAGAACTTCTCACTCAGTCAATATGAAAGGATATTCTTTGGATAATGGGTAAGGCTACACAGAACACCGATATCAATTGTATCTAATTGAGATCAAAGATTTCCCTAAATTCTCAGGGATAGTCTCCAAAAATATCTAAATAATATGTTGAAATTTAACATGAGTAATCAGCCTCAAACTAATGGAAAATATGATTGGACTATCTACACATTTGATTACATGTTTAGAGCATCAACTATTGACTTTGACAGATGTTGAGATCAACATCTCTCTATGGTTGAGTCATTATACAATAACAGTTTCCACATAAACATCCAAATGGACCCCTAGGAATCCTTTTACAGAAAGAGGTTGAGAACACCTGCATTATATAATGATGTTGGTGACAAAACTTAGTAGGTACAGAAATGATAGTGTAAATGTTTGAAAAGTTCAAGACCATTTATTAGGAGATCATGGTTGATTACAGTCGACAAAAGAGCTATTCTGACCATCACCGATGATACATAGAGTATTTTTGGTATTGATATAATATTCCTTTTCATATCATCATGGATGAAAGTGATGATATTTAAGAGTAAGGCAAAGCTTATTCCAAGATAAATACGTCCCTTTGAGATCCTTGATCTCATCGGAGTGTTGGTATATGGACTAGAAATCCCACATAACTTATCTCAGTACATTATGTACTCCATTTTTCCATATTGAGGAAGAAAACAGTAAAACCCTATCATTTAATCAATACAAAGGTGGTACCATTGCTGATTAATCTATCTTATAAGGATAATACGATGAATACATTATATCATAGATTCAAATATCAATGAAATAAGACAATACACCAGGTGAAAGTGGTGTAGAGAAACCACGAGCTTAAAGAAGAAACATGGGAAATGGATGAGTCAATGAAATAGAGTTACCCTCATCTATTTTTTACATAGAATGAAAATTTCAAGTGTGAAATTTATGAAGGGGGGGATTATAACCACCCAACTCTTATAAATTAAATTCACCTTGTGATTTAAATTAAATTTATTATTATATATAATGGTTATCTGAAACATGTGAACATATTTTGTTTTATTATATCATATCATATTTAAAATATCATTAATAATCATTAACATTTAAAATATTGTTGTTGAACTATGATCATAAGATAATTAAAAATATGTTTTATTAACGAATACAATTGATACTAACAAAGGAGGTTATGTCCTAAAATAGTAGGATCATTCCCAATGATGACCATTTATCGGTGCTATAGATGGAGAAAACATCACATGGATTTTCTCTTGACCAACCCCAAGTGGGGATCCCTAATCTTAAGAATGAGAGAAACTGATTACGATAGAAGGTCAAGAAAGTCGAGATCATGGACCAAACAATCTATGTTGAATAACCCCTTGAAATTTTAACCATCACATACCTTACTCGT
The DNA here is from genome assembly GCA_963277665.1 of Viscum album. Lineage (NCBI taxonomy): Eukaryota > Viridiplantae > Streptophyta > Magnoliopsida > Santalales > Viscaceae > Viscum > Viscum album. Next base: position 483,188,846 of record OY728119.1, on the reverse strand, counting down.
AGGGAATTTTCTAGTGTTTTAAAGGAATATATATCAAGACCATAGCAATTTTAATATTTATATTTTATTTTGAATTGAATAATGTACAAATTTTTTTATTATTGTTGCTTTATAACTAATAATTTTTATTCTATAAAACAAAAAATTTATTTTTTGGGAATATTCAATGTCAATTAATGAATTTATTTAAGGAATAAATGTATTACTGATATTAATAGTGTTTTAATAAAATAATATTATGAAATAAGTTTCATTAAATATAAATGACCATAGAAATTTTATGAAGTCAAATAGTATTTTCTAAGTGTTCTAAAACTATTATTATAAAAAACCTAACATTTACCAATAAACGAGGATTATTATTTTGAAAGTAAAAAATTTACATTTATAGACAAATAATTTCATAAAATTATTGTTATATTTTGAACCATAATGTTGATATTATCAAATAGATTATGTTACATAATTTTCTGAGACATTCATAATTTCTAATAATAATCTAATACAATATATATATACAGTGCATATTATATCATCATGAGGAACCAAAAGTGACTCAAAAAATTATATGTATTGTATACATGACCAAATATATGATTTAAAATTAAATTAATTTTTTGGTTCATTTTATTACTTTTATAAATCCAATATGAATCCATGAAATCTTTAAATAAATTTCTAGGATTTAAAAAAAATCATTAAATGTATGACTCACATCCACATGAACAAAGTTATTATTATACTATGTTCATGTCATGGACTTAGGAAATTTTGAAAATAGTTCCTCTTTGGATGAATACATGGTCAAAAACCCTGGTATGGTTTTTGGTTTTGGTTATTTTAAATTATAGAGTCCAAAACCTATATTTGGAGAATAATAAAGAATTCTCCAATCATATCCTATATAAAGCCAACCAATCATGCAATTATATTCACTAAAGTCTATAGTGGATGTCCTTAATTTTCCACACCATCTCTATTGTCCCCAAAATGTACCCCCAATCTGTCACGAAGCTCATCACAACAATTTAGACACATACTCTCAGGGTAAGGAATCTCCACCTTCTCTTGTTTATTCATGTTTCATTGATATCTTATGCCTTCTATTTCTAATTACTATTGTTGTTATATTTATTTCAATTTCACTATTACTTCCCATTGGATATCAAAATTATGAGATACCATTTTCCGCTCATTAACCAAATTTATGGATTATTGTGAGACATTGTTATACTCATGAAATTTTAGCTAAATTATCCAATCTAAAACCGTTGTGTTGCGCATAAAATACCCATTTACTATCATGGGTGTACACCTTTAGATAGTTAGAAATATTTTACAATGGAATTACATGTTGGTTTTCCACACACTATTATCAGGGAATAAAATATGATAATGAAATAATCCATGTTTTATGACATATGAAGAACACATAATCATTTGAATGATGTGAAATTCATGGTTGAGTCCAAAATTATATAGCACTCAAATGAATATGATAGTTCCTAGTCTCATTAGACATAAAGCTGTTAAATAGAGTAAACCTGATTCTTTTTATGGGAATTTTTTCATCATGATTTCTTGGTAGTTATCCTTGACTTATATTTATGATGCATTATGTTATGTAGTTGATACATTTCCCATGTTACCATTATGTTATCAAACTATATCGTGCCTCATTATTATTTTTTATGTTTATCACCTCATTCATAACCAATTAGTATTACTATTGTCTAACATGTATTACCTTATTCATGTAATGCCATGTTTTTTTTCATGTTGGGATTTATAGCTCACTACTTTCTTATGAATATCACAATGTCCTCCCATGTAGTTTTAAAAAATATAAATTTAAATAATTTTACAACAAAAAATAAGTATTCATGGTTTTAAGTAGTTATGTAATGTTATTAATTCTCCAATACACTAAGATTATAGATCTTATGATTTGTATTGTATGTAATTTTATGTAATAAATCATGAATTATTGTATAATAAATAAATGGGTTTTCATAATTAGTGACACTTAGGCAGTAACCCTGCATAGTTAGAGAACACCTTGTCTAAATATGTAAGGATAATCCTTTAGAGGTTTGTATTGGGATTGTAGAAATCACACTATTGGTGAATTATTTGGTTAAGTTTGTATCCAAACTGTTTGAATTTTAATAATCCATGGAATGATTTTTCCTCTTCATTCTATTGAAGGTGATAACCTTTTTCTTCTTCCATAATTTCCTGTAGACCTCATGTCGGGGATCACCTCCTCTACTCCTCTAATGGATTTTGATATTTCCTCCATCAAGACTTGGAAACTCACTTCGTCATTCATGTTGGATCCACACCCATGTAATCACTAAACAACTTTCTCTAATTACTTTTTTTCTAACCATGTTAGGAATTATTTTGGTGAGAGATAATATGCCATATTCAAAATGCAATTTCTAATTCCCCTATTTTCTTTAATTCTATCGCGATTGAATTCCGATAATTGAATGAGGGTTTATCTGGAATACCACGACAGTTGTTCTAGTAATTTTAACTTAACTTTTAGGTATTTTATATCTTTTTTCATCATTCCACACTTTAGAATCTTCCACATGATGCATAAAAATACACTTTTCCTTAAAAAAATGATATATTTTAAGATATTACCAAGATTCTTTGTTAATTCATTGGATGATATCTAACTCATTTTTTCCACCCCTTTGGATATGATGAATTTAATTACCTCCGTGATATAGATGTTTAACCAACCAAACCACCTCCTAAGTGGTTGGCCAGGACCTTAAATTTTTTTCCTAGATTTATAAATATAGTGGTTTAATTAAATAAATTGGATGGTAGTGGAAGGGCCAAATCATGTTTCATTGATAAAAATTAAGTTATATATCTTATGATTCCCATTTTTTGATTGAGTTAAATTATTTTAAATTATTAAATGGAATTTTATAATGATTATTATAATTAGAAAATTGTAATTCGTTGTTAGCCGGTGATTAAGGACTTATAGATACAGAAATATTACTCTCCCTTACATTGGGTGTTGGGAATGGTGTCTCACACCATTTACATGGATTATGGTAAAGAAAATCCATGTTTCCTTGAATAAGGTGTTGAAAATGATATCTCACCCCTCTATCTCGAGTGATGTGCATAATATTACAAACACCCATGAAATTCAGCTCTAGTGACAATGTTGCATCTCATAAAACAATTGAATATTCTTGGGTTCAAAGTTATACCTTAGGTCCTCCTAATAGAAATAGTATATGTATATTCAGATATATTTCATTCCATATGTATAGTGTATATATATAAAAAATAATTTATTATCAATCTATTTATAGTTTAAACTATGTTAAAAGTTTCTATAGCCTTTTTCAAAGAAGGTAGTGTTAGTAAGGTATCATCAAGGAAACTAAGCTGACTAGTTTAAATATTTCAACACTATACATTATTTTTTATACCTAGAGAATGTTATACTATACACACTGAATGAATTATTCTAGACACCCTCTGTGGTGGCCTACTAATTTTATATCACACCGTGTTTGGTCTACCAATTGGTATGCAAAAAGACCTTATTGATTTGGGTAGGGACAAGGGAAAGGTCTTAGTTATGGACGCTTGATCTGATATTCTTATAGAATGGGCACATGGGAGTAGATGAAAGAGTGTTCTCTCATGATTCAAGTGGAAGTTTGTTTTTTGATTTTTTGTGCATTTGAATAATTTTATTTATATTGTTGTTCTATTCATCCCATGTATCCCCATTTGTAGATAAATATGAAATTAAATAATTTTATTAATAAATAATACTATAGATTGATTATTATTACCATTTATTTGATGTATATCTTCTATTATTGATTATTGTAATTGTTTCTGATGTTATATCATCTAAACTATGATTCAAAATTTTTAATAAATTTATTAATACCATTGTGAAACAATAATGTATCTGTTTATACTCTCCACACCATATAACTATATACTCTTGCAGCTATATAACAACCTCTGGTGTTTGGGGAGGCACTCTTGAGGCCATGTAATACAATGGCTTGTGGAACTATTTAGTATCTCATAGGTCAGTAAATTAGAATGCGGTATCAAAAGATGTTTCTTCTTCCCTTTTGTATTACTATTTAGGTATTATACAAGAGATTAGTAATTTTTCAAAAATTTTAATGATCCTTTTCATGGGAGTATATCAAACATGTATAGGGTATTCCCAAATTATGACTATTGGGATACAGTTCTCATTGAATTATACATGTTGCAGTTTATTTTTTTCACCATTATGTGACGCACATGTTTGGTGGCATTAATAATAATAATAATAATACTATTAATGTATATTACTTTTACCCTTGTACAAGTATGGAAAGGTATAAGTAGATTAATGATCATCGTAGTTACATTAGGATATATATGACTGGTATTTCTACTACCTTGTTTACTTATAGGGTGAATTTCCAATTTTATATAGTTTGATTACTTAATATCTATTAGAAATGTGTTGTGGTTTCTTTAGAGGTAGAATTATTGAGTAAATATTATTAATATAGAAATTTACACATTTTCCCATATTTATTGAGATGACACCTTAATTAACCAGTTATAGCAATTTTTAGACATGGAACACTAGTACTATGGGATGAAATATTAGTCAATACGATTTCATTTATTAAATTGTTAATATATGAAGAAAGTTACTCTATATGTTCTTAATGGTATTTCATTTGATCAAATCAATTTATATGTAATGTTACATCATGATACAAGATGTACAAGCTATGTTACAGTAATAAGATTTTCCAATTTAAAATTATTGGGAGTACAACATTCTATGTTGTTAATGGGGATGAATATATCATGATTATCAATTATATATATAAGAGTATGAAAATAGATCTATTTAAACATTTATAATAAATAGTAACCATTAAATGAGTATTCCAGTTGATAATTTAAGAGTGTTTTACTCTATAACATGAAATTGATAGCCCAAAAACCTTGACATCAGTGGTGTGATATGTGAACTAGAAACAAACCCATCATTAGTAGATGGTAGATGGGAGTGATTCCTTTGAATGTTATATCCTATTATTATCTTTCCTTATCACCTAAACCTATCTTTAGGAGCATGTATATAGTTGTTAGAAAGTAAAAAATGAAGGTTTCTACCTATCTAAATCATTTATATATGACCATATCAATTTCTGAATTCCCTTATGAGGTGTGAATTTGGCATTGTAGAATCATTCTTATATGACTAAATTTAGGAATATTTCATGAGGTCATTGGAGACCATGCTCCAGATATAAAGCTTCGGCATTTAACATTACATAATCTGGAATTAATTTGGTAATTTACTTTGAGGAACTTTTAAGGTTTATATTTTTAGATACTTAGGCCATAATTGTTAGATTACATCTCAAAAAGTACAAAGTATACACTTATACTCTATCAAAAGTTTTCACAAAAATTAAAATTCTTAAAAAATATTTCTTTTCTTGATATAAATATTCTTGAATTCTTCATTTCTCTTACCCTTCCATATGACCAGTGAAAAACATTTCAAAAACATTGGAATAGTATAAAATTATCATAATGGGTAATAATATAAGGAAATAAATCATTTCACCATCAATAAATACAAATAATGGAAACCATACATTTCAATCATAACATACCTCATAAACTCATAATATATATAAATAGCACATAGAAATCATAAATCATAAATGTTGTTCAATATGTAACGTTATTACATTATAGATTTCACATCTACATAGGAAATTATGTTTGTAATACCCATCATACTATATTCTTTAAATCACATTGTAGAAACATTAATGTTTACCTCTGTCACGTTACCCAATTCATTGTAGAGCTATCTCAGACTCACCCGACCTATGTTTATCACAGAACCACCCATATACATAAAAAATGCCCAAGAACCATTACATAATCATACCAATTAAAAAAAGCATGACTGAAATATAACATTTCCACATTACCATCAAAATATATCATTTCATGATATTGACCTAATCAATGATTTATCAAAAATATTTAAAACATTTAACAAATATATTTTTGAATCAAAGTGTCTCATAACACTTTAAAACTTTTAAATGAATTAAAATTCTAAAAAATTAATGTCCATTTAAATTAATACTAAAAATCCCTTTGAAAAAAATGTAAATCAATGATAAATATTTAGAAGAATAAATATTTGAAACATTTAAAACAATGTTTTAGTTAAAGCGTACCTTACCACTTGGGAAAATACTTGAATAAAAATAATTAAATAATAACATTAAATGAAACCTATAATATAACGATAATAAGGAGATACATGATATAATATGTTAAATGGTATTATATACACCCTATAGGATAATAAAGGTGGAGAAAGATCAAGAAATTCCTGAAATGAAAGGAGATTGAGACATAGTCCCTTACGAAAATTGGACTGCCAAATGACGTCACATTTAAATTCAGAATATGATTTGATGAGAGTGAAAAGGATCTCTCATCACATGGAAATAAAAATTATAGAAATAGTGATATAGAATAACATATCCTACTATAATATAATTTAAATTAAAAGACATAACATAAAATAAGTATTTGACTAAAAGAGGTGGGTGAAAGGTTCCTTTACCTCATGTCCCACATGACTCGTTCGTTCTTTGATCTAATGAATAATAAACTAAAGTTATTTTATACTTTATTAAGAAACTTTTTCAAGTTTATTATTTCTTTTATATTACTTATTACCATGTTATAAACATTACATAATCATTTAAGTTAATAACGGTTGTTTTGTCAATATTGGATAATTGAGTCAAAAATGAACTTCGTACAATTACAAGTTGTCCATGTGGTCAAAAGATCATTATCTACAGAATTATATTCACAATTTATATATCATATATATAATATATATCCATTATATATATGTATTTATAATTGTACATAACAGATGGTGAAAAGAAATGAAATGCACCATTCTTGGAGAAGGTAAGTTGTACGTACACAAGAAGGCTACTATCATTTCTATTTCATTTTTAATGGAATGGAAACATTATGATACACCAGTATATAATAATTATAGTATAATATCATAAATAAAATTCATTAAATCTATCTTTTATAAGTTCCTTATATGGAATGAACGATTCATATCAATTTGATGGAATGATAGTCCGCACTTCCTCAAATGAAATAATCGTATTTACCCATTATATAAACCATAAAGGTATGATATAAATGAAACATACAGAAGAATATAGACACTATAAATATAATATATATCAAATATAAATAAATTTCCATCATAATTTCCACCATGATAGGAAGTAGTATATATTTGAAAAATCATCGTTTTGTGAGGCAGTAGTTCCCCGTCCACAGAAATAGTATGTTTGTATCCAATAGATGGAGGTGTGTGGAAGTGTATTTTGAATACATAACATAACAACATAATAGTATATTTATCATACTATTTTTGTATAAAATAATGTGATACAGAGTGTTTATGGGGATGGAGAAGGAAAAATAAATGAAATGAACTTGATAGAAGACATTGCCTTTAAATCAGGTTACTCCCTTTGGTTTGAACCAAAAGGGTTTCTTGAAGTGTCTTCTACCAAGGTTAAGGTTTCTAGGTTGAATATAGGGACATTGGGAGCTTATTAGAGTAGATTTTGGTTTATAAAAGAGGCTTGAGAGGTGTGAGTAATGGGTTAGAGGTGGTGTTCTTTTATAAGAGGGTAGAGGGGCACTTTAAGATAGCTTTGAAATATTATTTTGTTATAAAATTATTTTTAGTTTCAAAAGATCCAAAAATAATTAAATTATAAGATAAGATGACTATTATTATAAATCAAATAAACCAATATATTTTATACAAGTTGTGGTTTCATTTTTTACCTTATCATTTATCTTTAACCCTTATTTAAGTAATTTATCTTTTACCATGTCTTCCTGAATATTCATACTATATGGTTAATATAGCTTATATAAAATCCCAAGTGACCAAAAATGGACCATTAATGAAATTTTAACATCATATATGTAATTTTGACGAATCATATAATTTTAATACTATTTTATCCTTTAATAAAATATTGATTGATTTAAAAACTATTTTATGTCAATTTTAATACTATTCATATCATGAATTCTAAAAAATATCCAAAACAACTAGGTCTTTAAAAAAAAATTCATTAATTCAAAGATAAAAAGTTATAATTATCTCTATATTTCATGTATGGCATACATAGTTTCAAAATAAATTTATTTTAATATTTATAATCACATTTATTTAAATATTTCATTAGTTAGGTAATCATAACATTATCATTGTGTCATAAATAAATTTATTAATTTAATGTCTAAAAATTATAAAGAAAATGACAGGAAGTAGAAATATTTTTATCATTATAATGAATATTTATAATATATACTATCACTTATATAACCAATTATAAAAATCGATTTACTAAGAGATATGTGTTTATGTTACATTTTCATTCACATTAAATTCATGTTTATAAATCGTCATTTTCACTTACAAGTGTCTCCATGGAGTCCCAAAATTGACACAAGGATGCCCGCGGTTGTACATGTGTCATCAAATTGGATTAGGACACGTTTTAGGGTAATTTAATATTATTATAATATTATAATATTATTCTTATTTACCAGATTTATGCTTTAATCATTGTAAATAGAATATTTACTAAAGTTACTATTCATAATGTATAAAATTAAATTTTACATATTTACCGAATTTTGACCCCCTGTTTACAAATATGGAATATATTTTTCCAAATTCAAAACACATAAGTGGAAGAAATTGATTTAAAATTAATTCCCGTTGTCAAAACAAAAAATCATGTTTTTATAAAATAATAACTATCAAAATATTGACACTTTTTTATATTCAATTTGAAAGTGAAAGTACTTATAAGGAGACAAATTGGGTTAAATTGTAAAAATAAAATATAACTAAAAATAAAAAAAAATAAAAAAGATAATTTAACCTTATTAATAAATTAGATTAAAAGGAATTTTTAAATTAAAATACTGTATTTTTCACTATTCATTAAAAATTGAACATTATCAGAAAAATACCAAAATTTCATAAAAAAGTAAATATTGATTTCCCAATTATAAAGAAGAATATTATTTTGTAAAATATATCATATAATAGTGTCAAAAATTAGTTTTAAAAAGTTTTTTCCATCTAAAGGCTGTAAATCAGTATTTCAACGAATATTAAAGTATTTATACTTATAATTGGATTCATTCACCATTTTAGCCCCTTAAATTTATTTTATAAATTTAAAAACATTTCAAATACATGTATAATTATATTTTAGTTAGATTTTTTCATTTATTCAAAATAGTGGCTATGCATTACCTACCATTTAAAATAATATTATATTTTTATATATTTTTTTCAGTATGACTCAACATTGTGTGCAACATGAGATTTTGGAGAATCTCATTGTTGCGTATAGGGTACGCCATCGAACATAACATCCCCTTTGAAATAAAATTTATATTTAATTCAAAAATAATAATAAATATGATAATTCCATATTCTTTATTTACCTAGGATGTTACATCCTTCCCCATTTTGGAAATTTCATTCTCACTATTTTTATTCACTTATCAAATATGTTAGGGTATTTATCCATCATAGTCTTATTAGATTCACATGTTGACTTTTCAATCGTATGTTATTTAAACAATCCATTACCTAATTAATTATCTTATTCTGCAAAACTTGCTCTCTTCAGTCAAGAATCTTGACTGTTTGTTCATCTTAAGAAAGATTCTCTTCCAACTGAACTACCTCTAGACTCAAAACCTAAGATGGATCCAACATATACATTCTCAAAATTGAAACATGAAAAACATTTTGGAAATGGGATAAACATGGATTAAAATACACTCTATAGTCTACTGATCCATCTTTTTCCATGATTCCATAAGGTCCAATGAACATCAAACTCATGTTTCCCTTCATACCAAAATGCATCACACTTTTCCAGGGAGAAACTTTGAGAATGAAAAGATCACCTACCTCAAAAGAGAGATCCTTCTATCTATTATCCATATAACATTTCTTCATGCTCTGAGTTGTTCTCATGTTCTTTTGAATCAACTGATCTTTTTCTACCATCTCTTCTATTAATTCTAGTCCAATCCTCATCTTTTCACCTACATCTTCACAAAAATCTATAGTTTGACAATGCTTACCATATAATTCCTCAAATGGAGCCATCTGTATACAAGAATGGAAAATGTTTTTATAAGAAAATTCAATAAAGGAATGATATTTTTCCCAACATCCCTTGTAATCCATTAAGAAATCATGTAACAAATCATTCAATGTATGAATTATTTGTTCTGACTACTCATATGATTGAGGATGAAAAGGTGTGCTAAATTTTAATTGAGTACCCAATGACTTCTGAAGGCCTTTCCCAAAGACAGATGTAAACATGGGATGACGATCAGATACAACAAAGAGGGGAAATCCATGAAACCAGACAATATATTTAACATACAAATGATAAAAATGATCTATATAAAATGTATCTCAAATTGAAATGAAATGAACAAATTTAGTCAATCGATCAAAAATAACCCAGATTTCATTATTAACTAGAGAAGTTTTTGGTAATTCCACAATGAATTCAATAGAGATATTTTCCCATTTCAAATCTAGCACCGATAAATTCAAATGCATACCTTTCAGAAACTACCACTCTACTTTAACCTATTGACAAGTCAAACACATCACAGAATAGTCAGCAATATCATTTTTCATTCCATCCAACCATTAATACACCCAAAGATCTCAATATATCTTAGTAATTCCAGGATGAACTGAAAACAGATAACTATGTGCTTCACATAACAACTCTTTCTTCAATTGTGAATTATAAGGAATCCATAATATATTCGCAAACCTCAAAACACAATCATTATCAATGAATAATTCCGGCAACATACCCTCCCAAATCAACTCTACCATTCTTTACAGCTCACTATTTTCTTTATGCACTTACTTTATGATGTCTACTATGGATGATTTCACCGAAACCTGAAACAAAATAGAATAATTTCATTCACCAAAAACATCTATACCAAATTTCATCAAATAAATAATCAATGGATTTTCTTTCAAACGTAAGACAGTTAATATAGCATTACACTTTCTACTCAAAGAAATCAGCCACATTATTTTCCTATACTAGATGGTAATGAATCGTGAAATCATAATCCTTGATTAATTCCAACTATCTCATATGTCTCATGTTCAATAAATTCAGAGTGAACATATAATTAAAACATTCGTGGTCAGTATATATTTTAAATTTTACTCCAACAGATGATGCCTCTAAATTTTTTAAATAAAATACAACTCTAGTTAATTTCAAATCATGTGTTGGGTAATTTAACTCAAGTTTTTTCAACCGATGTAAATCATATGCAATTACCTGATCATTATTCATAATAACACAATCATACACTTTCAATGAATCATCATTGTAGTTAACAAACTCACCATTTATAGAAGGTAGTTCCAAAACCAGACCATTCACCAATTTTATTTTCAAATCCTAAAAACAAATCATCACATTATTTTTTCTAAATGATCTTAACATCCTTTTGAGTAAACTTAGTTCGTTGGATAGATAAAAGTGAAAAATTCTCATCAAACCATATGTAATAGCCTTCCAAACCATGAAAAGTAAGGATCTAGGTTATATTTTTGGGTCTTGTTCATTCTTTCACAAGTTTTGTTTTAGAAGGATCAACAGTTATGCCATTTTTTGAAACAATGTGACCAAGGAATAAAATTTTTTATAACCAAAAATCACATTTACCAAAAACATTATATGGATTCTTTTATTTTAAGGTTTGAAAGACAATACATTAGTGACTTTCATGTTCCTTTTGACTTTTGAAATATAACAAAATATCATCTACAAACACAACCACCATTTATCACCTGAGTCCAATAACCCATCACTATAACAAACTGTTCAATTCTGATTCTGACCATTTCAAGATGATGATTTGGAAGTTCATTTCCATTTGTATGACTTCCCAGCATAGTAGGCCTGTTCCTATATGAAAAACCATTATGAACATATAAATATCTTAGGTGAAGCCACATGGTAATCTATAAATTCTATATCATTTCAATATTACCCTAAATAAATTTTCAGATATTAATTGAACAATATCTTAAGACCTAAATTTATCTAAACTGACCTCTGATACCAACTATAAGAACTCAGCCTTAAACATTCCATAATCTAGAATTAATTTAATAATTCACATTGAAGATCTTTTAAGGTTTAGAGTTTTAGAAAATTAGGCCATAAATATTTCATTACATCTCAAAAAGTACATGGTAGACACTTATATTCTATCCAAAAATTTCACAAAAATTAAACTCCTTGAAAAATAATTCTTTTCATGATATAAATATTCTTTAATTATTCCTTTCTTATACCCTTCCTTATACCCTGTGAAAAACATTTCAAAAATATGAAATGAGTATAAAAAGATCAGAAAGGGTTATAAAATATTGAAATAAGACATTATCCCGTCAATATATACAATTCAATGAAACCATACTTTACAATCATAACATACTTCATGAAATCCTAAGATTTATGAATAACATATATAAATCATAAATCCTAATGGTAACGTGTGGCATACAAAACAAACATACATTGTTTCTTTCCTAGATACATAGGGAGTTATGTTTGGAAAAACCATCATAGTATATTCCATAAATCTCTTAGGAGAATCATTAATATTTACCTCTTTCTTATTACCCAATGCATTGGAGAGATATATCTAACTCACCCTCCCTAGGTTTATCACGAAACCAAATGTATACATAAATAATTCCCAAGAACCATAACATAATCATATCACATAAAACAATCATGAAGGAAATATACATATCCACATTATAATCACAATATATCATTTCATGATATTAACCTAATCAATTATTTATCAAAACATTTTTCAAAACCATTTAAAAAATTATTAAAGTGATTTTTGAATCAAAGTGTCCCATACCAATTCAAAATATTTCAACGAATTAAAATTTTAAAACATTAATGTACATATAAATAAGTACTAAAAATTATTTTTAAGAACATATAAATTAATGAGATATATTTAGAATAATAAATCTTTACAACATTTAAAACCATGATTTAGTTAAGGAGTCCCTTATCACATAAGAAAATACTTGAATAAAAATAATTAAAGAATAACATTAAATGAAACCTATAATATAATGAGGATAAATAGATTCATGATATAATAGGTTAAATTGTAGTACATACATCCTATATAATAAAAAAGGTGCACAAGATCAAGATATGACTCAAATTAAATGATATTGAGACATAGTACCTTACAAAAATTTGCCAGCCTAACGACGTCACATTAAAATTCAGAAAATAATTTGATGAGAGAGAAAATGATCTCTCAAAAAATGGAAATACAATGTACTGAAATAAGGATATAGAAGAAAATATCCCAACATAAGAAAATGGAAATTTAAATACAAAACATAAAATAAGTCTTTGACTAAAATAGGAGGGTGAAAGGTTCCCTTACGTCGTGTCAGACTTGACTCGTTCATTCTTTAATCTCTTGAAAAATATAATAAATTTAATTTATAATTTATTAAGAAAATTTTTCAAGTATATTATTAAATTTATATTACATATTACCATGTTATAAACATTACATAATCATTTATTTTAATAGTGGTCATTTTGTAAATATTTGGAACTTGAGTCAAAAATGAACTTCTTATAATTACATGTTGTCCATGTGGTCAATGTTACACTATCTACAGAATGATATTCATGTTTTAGATATCATATATATCATATATATCCAGTATATATATGTATTTATAATAGTACATAACATTTTTATATATGAAATGACATGAAACATTCATGGAGATGGTAAGTCGTTTGTACGCATGAATGCTACTTTAATTTCTATAACATTTTTAATGGAATGAAAACTTAATGATACATGTTTAAATAATAATTCAAGTATAATATCATTTTTAATTTCATAAACTCAATAATTTATACATTCCACATATGTAATGAATGAGTCATATCACATTTAGGGGGGCGGTAGTCATCACTTCCTTAAATGAAATTATCATATTTACCCACTATAGAAACCATAAAGTTATGCTATAAATGAAAAATAGAGAAGAAGAGAGAAAATATAAATATGATATATATAAAATATTAATAACATTATTTCATAATGATCATCAAGATAAGTGGTTGGAGATGTTTGAATAATCATCGTTTCCTGAGGCAGTAGTTCACTGTCCACAAAAACAGTATGTTCATTTCCATTAGATGGAGCTGGGTGGAAGTGTAGATGGAATAATTATCATAAAAACATACTATTATATTAATGAGACATTTTATGTTATAAAATAATTTAATAAATAAATTTTAAGGGGTTGGAGAAGGAAAATAAATGAAAAGAACTTGAGAGAAGATGTGAACTTTTAAATCTGGTAACTCTTTTTGATTTGAAGCAAAGTGCTTTCTTGAACTGCTTTCTGCCTCAGTTAAGGATTATATATTGAATAGAGGGACATTGGGAGAATATTAAATCTGATTTTTTATGATCCAAGGGGCTTCATAGGTGTGTTTAATGGGTTAGAGGTGGTGTCCATTTATAAGAGGGATGACCGACACTTTAGGAAAGCTTTGAAATATTATTTTATTATAAAATTATTTTTGGTTTCAAAAGGTCCCAAATTCATTCAATTCGAATATAAGATGACTATTATTCAAAATAATCTCAACCAATATATTTTATACTTCTTTTGGTTCATTTTTAACTATATCATTTAGCATTAACCCTTAGTTAACTAATTTAACTTTTACCATGTCTTCTTGCATATTCATACTATATGGTTTATATAGTAATAAAAAAATTTCAAGTGTCCCAAAATTGATCATTAATGACATTTTAACTTCATATATGCCATTTTTTCGAACATTAGATTTTTAGGACTATTTTATCATTTAATAAAATATTTATTGATTTAAAAACATTTTTATGTCAATTTTAATACTATTCCTATCATGACTTTTTAAAAAATACAAAACAATTTGATTCGTTATAAAAACATTTATTATTTAATATATAACAAGTTTTATTTATCTCTAAAATTAATTTATGGAAGAAATAGTTTTAAAATAAATATATTTTAATATTTATAATCTCATTTATTTAAATCATTCATTAATGAGTTTATCAATAATTCATTATTGTTTCATAAATAAGTTTATTTATTTGATTTCTAAAAATTAAATATAAAATTCCATGATGTATTAAATTGTCTTATCTTTCTAATAAATATTTATATTCGATAATATAACTT
The DNA here is from genome assembly GCA_963277665.1 of Viscum album. NCBI lineage: Eukaryota > Viridiplantae > Streptophyta > Magnoliopsida > Santalales > Viscaceae > Viscum > Viscum album. The sequence continues at coordinate 483,173,338 of OY728119.1, read as the reverse complement.
ATATAACCCATTATAAAAATTGTTTTACTAAGAAATATGTGTTTATGTTACATTTTTCTTAACTTTAAATTATCTTTTATAAAGTGTCATTTTCACATACAAGTGGATCCATGAGTTCCCAAAATCGACTCAAAGATGCCCATGGTCAGACATGTATCAGTAAATAAGATTAATACATGTTTTAAGGTAATTTAATAAAAATATAATATTATTTGTTTACCGTTATTTACCGTACTTACCTATTAACGATGGAAAATAAAATATTTACTAAAGTTACTATTTATAATGTCTAAAAATAAAAGATAACTACTTACATAATTTGGACCACCAGATTCCAGATATGGTATACATTTTTCCAAATTCAAAACAAATAAGTTGAAGAAATTAATTTAAAAATAATATCCATTATCAAAACAAAAAAGTGTGTTTTTAATAAATAATAACTATCAATAGATAGAAACTTGTTTATCTTCAATTTCAAAGTGAAATTACTTACAATGGCCAAAATTAGATTAAATAGTAAAACTATAATCTAATTAATCATTAAAACCAAATTAAAAGATAATCCAACCACCAAAATAAATTATACAAAAAGGTAGTTTTGAATTAAAATGCAGTATTTTCACTATTCATTAACAAATAACCATTATCAGAAAAATACCAAAATTTCATCCAAAGTAAATTTTGATGCCTTGATTCTAAGGAAAAATATTATTTTTTCAAATAGAATATTTAAAAGTGAAAAAAACAATATTTAAAAAGGGTTCACCATCAAAAGGCTTTAAATCGACCTTTAAAAAAATATTAGAGTATTTATTCTTAAAATTTAATTAATTCACATTTTAAGACTCAAAACATTATTTGATAAATGGAAAATTATTTAAAAAAAATTTATAATCATATTATATTTAGTTTTTCTCATTCATTCCAATAAAACGCCTAAGTGTTAACTATCATTTAGAAAAATATTATATTATTTTATTATTTTAGTAGGACTCAACATTGTGTGAAACATGAGATATAGGAGAAAACTATTGTTACGGATCTAGTAAACCATCAAAAATATAATATCCTTTAAAGTAAATATAATATTTAATTAACTAACATTAAAAAATATGAAAATGTCACATTCTTTATTTAACTAGGATGTTACACCAGAAGAGGTGGCCATTAAGATGATAGTGTTACCTACTATATTTCCAACTGGGGAACCAAATAATATTCTTGATGCGGTCTCTGGAACTATATTTTGAGATGGGTTCCTTCATATGATTCCGTCTATAAATGGAGTTTCTTGGCCTTACTTGACTAGGGAATAATTTATGTAGGAATTATAGAATTACAACAACCTATGTTTTTCAGTGACAATTGACCTCATTCAGTAGAGACACATTTAAAGAACATGCATTATATATTTGAGGATATAGAGAAACTCTAGAAAGGAGGTTCAACATCCCAGCCTATATGTTATGTGGATTTACCATGTAGTAATGGGATTTAATTACCAATGAAGACAGACTTCGATATATGATATTGATGGACATCCAGACAATCTTCTAGTACTACTTCATTAAATAAACATTGAGGGATAACCAATCTAGAGAGTTCATAATCTTGTAGTATGGATCTATTTTTTCAAGATAGTATTATACACTTTTTACTAAGATTTAGTAATTCACCGCCACTCTAGATGGTTATGAACTCATTATTTCAAGAATATTGAAGGATGTGCTGGTATAATCCATCCAATCATAGTATAATGTTTTCTAGTTGAATATTGTTTCCTATATATATAAGCATACCATTATTAATAAGAAATATATTATGGAATATGATGTGTCAATTAGGGAAATTTGACACCTATACATGGTAGTAGTTATTTTATCAAAAGGAAGTGTCTTTTTTTAGGTTGGTTATGAGGGTATTCATAGTCATACATCTCACACTAGGAGTTTCATTATATGTCACTATTGTGGGAATCTATGGCACACAAAACCCTAGTGTATGTGAGATCTAGTTGTGTTCTATGGATACAGAATGATATGTCATATTCAATATTTTAGGGATATTTCCACAAGTTCCTAATGATAGGGAATCTATAATAAATGAATGCTCTGGAGTGTGTCCAGGAGTACCTTCCAAGGCTAGTAGCTGGAGTACCACTGGCCACTCAAGATGAGATGGTGGTCAACGTACGGTGAAACAAGACTCATAATTCACAATGCTAGTAGAGAGGGCCTACTCTAAGAAATTGGTTTTTCTCCCCTGACCATGGAAATAAAAAATTACATGCAGTGAAACTAGTGCCAGAGGAGAAGAGTGATGGGTCTTCTATAATTAGAGGTAATATTCTTATAGCCAATACATTAGTGTATTCAATTGTTTACATAGTTTTATCACACTCATTCATATCCATGTAAAATTTTTATAGTATGAACCTTGAGATAGAGTACTTCTATGGAATGATGAAACTTGACGACCAATTGGGTATCCAATCAGATAGTGTCCACCGATGTAAAGAAAGTACCCTTTATATTGGTAGTTATATATTTGTGTGGAATATTTTGGCATCAATGTAATAGAGTTTATTGAAATTATTAGGATTAATGTGTTGGTTACCTATCGATTCTATATATATTTTTATCAACAAAAGGTGATGATTACATTATAAGAGTGTATTAGATATATTTACAAGGGATAATGGGTGTACATGCATATCAATATGGACCTAAGAATCATGCGTTGGGAAAACTAAAGGTCTTGATCACTAATATTTTCCTAGATGATCATGGATTCAAACAATCCAATATCCTTCTTATGATAGATGGTTTCAATGATTTCTTCCCTAGATACATTTCTAGACTACCTCTAGTGATAGACTTATAACTCATTATTATGTTAGTTCCTTGAGCGACACCAATGTCCATTATTAATTACAAGATTAAACATATTAAGTTGATAGAAATCAAGAAGAAGGTGATAGAATTAGTAACTAATGATTTTATATAGCCTAGTACCTACCCATGGGGTTCTCCATTCCTTTTATTTAAAACAATTTGATGGTATCCTCATAATTTTCATGTATTATATATGGTTAAACACTATCACCATTAAGAATCGTTATCTACAACCTTATATAGATGACCACATTGATCAAATCTGTGGATGAAATGGTGTTTTCAAATATTTATTTGAGGTTTGGATACAATTAAGTAGTTTTCAATTATTCTAACATACCACCTAAAAAAATCTGAAGAAGGTATGGTATTAATGAGTACTTAGCAATGTTTTACATTATCCTAACAAATGATTTGTTTTTTTGGTCCTGATGAATTGGGGGTTTTCACATCAATCTAGACTGGTTTTTTTAGTGTTTTTGGTTTTCATCTTGGTGTATTATAGAACCCATCACGACATTAAAAAAATCCCGGGAACATTTGGAAGACACTGAAAGAGAACTATATTTATGAAAATATTACTAAATCACTCTTTGGGTTTGACAATGGAAACTTCTAGCAGCACATAATCTCAGAGTCCGAAGTATAAGTAGACCAGAATATGATGGGAGTAGTAGTTTCATATGATAAAAACAAGAACTCCTATGATATATATAGTTTTATAGTTCTATCCATTTATTTAATATTCATCATGTTGAATTTTTCATGCCTTGATGAACATCTTACAATATTGACTAATAAGGGTGAAAAATTCATATTGTCGAAGGCATATAGAAAAATAATTTAAGTAATGGGGATCAAGTTTCTTCCAAAACATACCCTAATTAAATTGTAGCGCATTAAAAACAATATAGTATAAATTAAATCATCTATATATTGTATTAGAGCAGTTTTGATGTAGGATGCGTGATCTGTATCATACATGTCTTGTCAGTTGAGGGATCGTGTGAAAAATTACCCAACACATGACATGAAGTCTGTAGTAGTGGTGCATTTATTACATTGTTAAAGAGATAAACAAGTATATATATATAATTACTGTTCAGTGAATTTAAAAGACTCGATTATAAATTTACATTGTGTGACCTACAATTTGCATACTTCAGGTGGGTTGAATACAAGCAGTCCTTTGATAGTGGGATTTCCTTTATGAATAGTAATGTTAACGTTGTAGTCGATTCTATATGTCAAAAGACCTAGAGACATGCATTTTAAGAGGGTAGTAGTGAGTGAAATCTTATTGAATTGTTTTATGCAATTTATTTTTTTTGTTTAGTTGAATCATTGGTGGATATTCCTCATTTATTTAGTAGTTACCTATACACTATTGGAATTGCAAGAGATGAGGAAACATTAAAATCATGATGGCCCTATCCTAAAGGAGAGTGTTTCAGATTGGGATTTATCTCCTTGTTAGAGCATGGATAATGAAGAGACCTTATGCATACATGGTTGTTTCAAGATTCCATTATAAATATGATTGGAGTGTTTGTAGAAATCATAGGCCTTGATTTTTGTAGTGAATCCTGATGTCACTGAGTTGAAGGGAGGCATATAATGCTAATATTAGAGTTCTAGTGATAAATATTCTATATACATATTTTTACTAAAAATTGCTTCTATTATTTGCTGAATATAAAACACTATTAATATCATGGAGTCATAGATCCATTGATAATACCAAATAGTATGTGGGATGATATAATAATAGATCTTTTTATAGGGTTTCAATGATCTGCATAGGGAAATGATATAGTTTGGGTAATCATTCAGAAATTAAAAAATGTCCCCACATACTATGGTATTGGGAGAACATTAAATTTGTAAATATAGGGAGGCTACACACCCGATAGATCATATGTCGTAATGAATATTCAATTTCAATCATATTTGGAATGGATTCTATTGGAACATCGCGATTCTAGAAGTGTTTATAGATGGACTTGGGCACAATCAGTCTTATTTTAATGACCTATCACCTTTTAAACAATTAATAGATATAGATAATGATTTAGGTGTTAGATGAAATGTACCTCACAAGATTCGATGTCTATTGGGTTTATTTGGAAAAAATAAATCCCTATTTGAGCTCACATACAATAATATCATTCAGGATACCAACCTGGTGGATATTTATAAGGCCATGCATGTATGCCCTTCTAGAATCATCATGATGAATCATGAAATATTCCAAAAATTTTATTTTCCTTGTATGAATCATGAGAGAACCTTTTTTTACCTAGAGTTACACCTATCTGTAGTTGAAGGTGAAACAATAAAATGCGGTACAACCTTTACCGCCATTTTCATTTCCATATTTGAAGTGGTATGACATAACCATGTATGTTGGGATTGGTTTTCATAGATCTCCTTGAAGAAATGTTATTGTTTAGGTCATCATATATCTACTAAAAAAGGTCACCCACTTCATACCTATTCTAGATATCATCTCAATAGACATGCTACGTAGACTATACATCATGGATATTGGATGCCTTGATGGAGCTGCACATTATATCATATCTGGAAGGAATGCGTATATCATGATGTGATTCTAGAAGGGGTTGTAAAATGGCATTGGTACACTAGTGGTTCTTTCCATCCCATTTCACCCCTAGCCCGAGGGATAAATAGATCCCACAATTTAGGTGTTAGATTATAGTATCCTTTATTGTTTCTTTAATTTTAGGGTTAATATAGATAAACCCATTTCCCTAGTTGATTTTAAAAAATATATATTTCATCATTATATCCAAATAAGTCATTAAAAGGAATTTTAAGGTAGTCTATACAATATTTTTTTCCTTATCACATATAGGGGAGGTTGCATGGATTGTGCCACATCTCTTCAGGATACATCAGTGTAGTTTTAGATAAATAATAAGCACACAATGGAAGATCCGTATTGGACGCAACCATATACCAACCCCATCGATGACCTGTTAATTTTGAGGATAATTAATAGATATTATTGTGTATTTTACCCAGTATGGGCCAATGACGGGTTAAGAGGAAGGGTAATATTTCTTCTATATTCACTGGTAATATTTATATCATTGAAAGAATATGACTAGTTTAATACAAGAAACCATTTACAAAGGGATATATTTTTATACATGAAATATTTAATGTGTCTTAGCTTCATAATTATTATTCACAACAGTCTAATATTGTACAACCTGTAAAATATGGATTAGATGTGGATTCTACTTTTGAAGAGTTCCAAGTGTGTGTCGTGGATTTGAGCAAGAATACTCTCTAAGGTAGGCTAGATCATCTAGTATGAGGTCAAAGAAAGTATTATTGAGTAAATGATGATACCTAGGAGTGAGAGTCTCGTGTATATTCTCAATTGGTATATCATTTCTCAAATTACCCCTTACTACCCATATAAGGGAACTCAGGGATGAGTAACTTTATTGAGTGTAGGATTTAATTACATGGATTTTATTGATGTTACAAATCATTTTATTTCGTGATTAAATTCATTTTTAATGAATAAATTGTGTCCTATGTCCTATGTATGGGATTAGTAATGTACATAGCCTTTTTGGATCCTATTTATTCAAGTTATTGGTGAAAATGTCTAGGTGCGTAGTTTTTCAAAACTATTCCTCTAATCATGCATAGTTTTTCCAAACCATTTGGGGTTATCCAGATGGCTATAGAGGGGCGTATGGCTAGACTAAACCACGATACCCACTTGAAATATCCATGAAACTTGTCTCAGAAAACTAATTGAGTTCATAACATGGGATTCACATGGTTTTGAAAACAGTGCACCTAGCCTATACTCATAGTTCTACATAGGTAGTAAACTCACCCTAGTATAGAACATTTTTTCTAAACCATGAAGGATAGACAATGTGAGGGGAATATTGGTACATTGGTTGTTTCATTTTATTAACATTTATTTGATAACCAGATGGCCAAACCATGTGACCTTATTAAAAAAGGCTAAAATGGTGTTTTACAATCCTTATAATAATGTGGATTACCCATTCAATCCTCCCTCGATTCCACAAGACCACATTCCATGTTGCTACTCATATCAAACTTTTTAAGATGTTGTTAAATACTCCATCCATACTCAAAATCGATTTTAATCAGGGTTGTTGGAACTATTCTTGTAATTTATCAATTCTTATTTCCTCTATTCATTGATTATATCATCATATTTAGTATTATTTTGGTGTGAGCTAATATTCCCCATTTTTAGGCCATTTGTTTCTTTATCCATTTTTATCAATGTTAGCTCGATTTAAAAGCCTAAAATGGAAGAGGTGTGATATATCATAAAATGGTAGGTGGTCTAGTAATATTTCCTAAAATAATTGGTTATTTCATCAAACTCTCTATTGTAATATGTTTACCTCATTGGATTCCACCCTATTTAATGTGTTGAATTATCTTTCACCCATTATATTAAATTCTAATTAACCTAACCACCAACTAAGTTAGCTCTCATGACTTCCAACGGGTTCTCCAAAGTTTATAAATTAAATGGTAATTTTTAATTAATTATAAGTGAGAGGTATGGGAATTATTCATGTTAAAATTATATAATAAATTATATACCTTGTGAGAACCATGGATTTATTAGGCTATATTAATGTCAATTCATAAAAGGAATTTCCATCTGATTATTAAAATGAGACCATGGATATTGGTTATTTAACAATGGTTAAGGGGATGGAAATTATGATCCACTTTAATATGCATTGAGTGTTGGGTATGGTGAATCACCCCACTGTATCGACTGAAGGGATGTATGTCTCTTTTTTCTATGAGATTCATGGATAGTGCCCTTGTTGGATCCTATTTCACATTTTACTAATCAGGAATACCTAATTAATGGAAAATGTTATCCTATCACCTGGTGTCTATGAATTTTCATATAATTTTATGTTAATTTATAGTGGTACACAAATATTCATATATTATGTATTATTCATTATTAATATATGTACTTGGTAAATTTAGATTAGATTTACCCCAACAAATGGTAAATTATGTCAGGCTATTAATGTACCCTTTAGGAATATGAGATGACTAGTTTATGGATTTCAAAATAGTTAAATATTTGTTATACCTTCACACTATAATAATATACACACCGACTACACTATTGTACGCATTTTTTCTGGTGGCCTACTAATTATCTAAAAACTTTTTTGGGATACTGATTGGTATAAAGACATGCCTTATGGATGTTTTTATAGACAAGTTAATTTTCCTGGTCATGGTTTCTTGATATTATTTTCTTGTACCATGGGGGCATAGAGTAGAGGTTCAAGAGTATACTCGTGATTCTTGGGAAGATATATTTTGGTCGTTTTTTATTTTGTATAACATGTTGTATATTCCTGTACTCTACATCCCATACATGCCCATTTGTATATCATCTGGACACGACATTATTGTTTATGAATTGGTATACAGATTTTTTAATATTAGTATTTCTATGTTTTTTTTTCAAAATGTATTTTTTACTTCACTCTACCAAATAATCCTTTATTGCATAATTCATGTAGAAAATAGATACAGAATGATTTATTTTTCAATAAATGTTTTCCCATCTTCTTGAAATCATCAAAAGATTATTATATATTACTTCATTTACACTATCACAATGCCTGTATTTCATTTTTTAAGCATTTTTTTTCTGGGAGTTGGGTCAATATCTTTACAACTCAATGATTACATTATAGTCACATATTTTGGACTAGGAATAGATTACATTGATTATTCATAATTAATCTTGGTCATTATTTCAACAAGGCTCTCTATCTTGTTCGTTAAATATTTTTGAGAAATATCTAAATCTTTAATTCCTGATGCAATTAGGTAGTGAATGTGTTTTTTAATCTAATTGATGGATATTATTGAAATTTATTCTTTCGGAATGGTGGTGTTTATATATATTTTTAATTATATTTTCAAAAAAAATATGTGTTTGAAAGACTACGGTTAAAGATTTTGTTTCTCTAATGGTGATTCGGATTATTTATATTGATTTCAAAAACTATTTTGATCAATGTTATTATATATCGATCCATTATAGGATTATTGATAATATCTATATTTAAAGGAAATTGCACAAATTTTAGCTTATTGAACACGATCATGTATGTTAGTATAATTAGTTATTAAAGAAGAAATAAAATATATATTTTAGAATTCAAATTGATAAACTTGAGTATTTTACTCCCTTAATAAAAAAATGGCTAGTTAATCATGTTTACATGAATGTAAATGCGACAGAGGAGATATTACCAAAAATAGTCATACATTTGCAATAATTCTTATAGTAATTATTTCCTAATTTTGAGTGATTTTTCAATGAGTTATTTTACTTCATTTCATGACTTCTCAATAAATGGTATTCTAGATGATTCATCTAGAAAATTCCTATCATAAGCAATAAATCCTTTTATAGCTAAAAACATTAATGTTATGCTATTATATCATTTTATATGGAAATTTTTGTACACAACATATTGAATCAATCATCATACTCATAAAATATTTCACTTGAATTGTTCATTTTTTAAATTTAACCTTTCTTAAGATAATTGTTACTTTTTTGAGACATCATTCACTAATTATATTTTGACATTGATTTTTTTTTATTTCATCAAGAGAATGGTTTTATATATATTCCAATTATATGTCTCCCCATATAGTTAAATAATTAGACATAAAACAACGCCACAATATAAAAAAAATGTTATATCATCATTGATGAGTACCTCAAAGGAAGATACCATGAGATTAAAAGTTATTAACCATATTAACTACTAATATTAAATCATCACATATAATATAGGTAAATAACATACCCCAAAAATTTAATCTAATAATTTTATATAAAGCGATATAAGGAATTACATGGTTCAGAAAATGTGTTATATACTCTTGAGTGAAATAATATGACTCATTCACATTATAGTAAAACATTACTATATTTATCCTTCAACTGAAAAAATTTTCTAGTATGAAAGATTTATTTGAATTATATCTTTTATAATTCTTATATTATTATAATGCATAAATTCCTATTCAATTTGTTTTCTATTTATAAGATCTATAATTCATTTTTATAAATGCTTTCATGTAGTAATTTTTTTTCACTAACATCTAATATTCATAAAGGTCTTACTATCTTAAAATAATTAAAATTATATCGAGTATCCATATAAAACATGACATATTTTCCCTATGAACACATGATGATATAGGTTTCAAGTTATTTTTGTTCTCAGGTTCAATACATCACCCATAAACAAATTCATTAAAAGGTATTACCATCTAAACACCATATCAATAACAAGAGATATTATTCGACCAGTATCTTCAAATTAACAAAATCCACATTTTATGTTTCCTCATTCGGTGTTATAAAAGTTGTTAACTAAATATGGATTGACATCTGAAGAATTTCTTCACTACACATTCAAATCATTAGTTGAATGATCTGTAATTACCTAGATCCTAATCTACCCCTATTATATTTAAATCTACATTTAAAATTATGAATTTAATTATGTGAAATTTTGGATCTTATATTCCATTACAATGATTATTTGAAAACATTTATAATAAAAAAACATAGTTTATAATCAGCATCAGTGGAAACAATTGTTAGGTTACTATTTTAGTTTCTGAAATGATGTATATAAATTTTTCATAGTGTTTAGTCGTATTTTTATTTCATTATTTGGGAAATAGGTCTAATATAATTTAGTCAAGATTGACATGATTGATTCAATGAAAAAAATCCAAAATTATGATATGTTATATTATTTTATCAACTCAGTATTTCTATTTGGAAATGGGTTTCCTATTTAATTTTTAAGGATGTATTAATAGAATGGGTTAGACCCTTTCATGATTATTTAGGGTGGTATTTGTTTTCAAATTTCAAATTTTCTCCCAAAAAAGAGATAAAAATCATTTTCCGAACTATGCATGGAATGAAAAAATCAATATAAATTTTAAAATTATTAAATTATATATAAGTATTAAGTAGTCTTCTAAAAATATTATTTTAATGTTAAATTATAATAATTAGTCAAAATGGGTCTGAGTGAATTTAAATATTAAATAAGTATAAAATAAAATTTTAACATTGTGTGTTTATTAGAAAAATAAATTGTGATTGGATATGTCTTTGAGTCAATAATTATAAATACATCTAAATTTTAATGTGATTAATTCTTCCCATTCTGAAATATTAATTTAATTAATCCAACATCACATATCCCTTAACAAATATTGAGTTTTAATGTGAGTCTTGATTATGAAATTACCATGAATTTATCAAAAATCCATTGTATATATGTAAGAGTATATTATACTACGAACCAAATATATAAACAATAATTTATTAAACAGTTATTCTATAAATTCACAACTAGATTATGGTACTCTAATGTAATCCATGAATTATTTAATTCCATTCATACATGTTTCAAAAAATATACTAAAAATATACTTATAAATTAACAAAATTCCATCATATATGAAAATAATAACATAGATATAGAATTATGATTGTAAAATAATGAAACCAATGAGGAATAGAAATAGTAAACTAAATACAATCACACTAATGATAATAAACTATATAAAAACTGAGATTATTAAATAGATGTATGATTCTATTCATTATCATTAATTCAAAATCAAAAAAATTTCTTTTTTAAACCATGAAAATAAACAAATTGTTTTTATACCCTTATGCTTTAATTGTTATGAGCATTAAATTTTATTGGAATAAATAATATTACAATAAATTAGGAAAACTACAAACTCACCCTTTGATATCATTATCATAATATCTAGAATATCCTCAAATATACCCTTCAATTCACAATGATAAATTTATATAGATTTATTGAATAGAAATCATCATGGTATTGTACTCAAATAAATATAAAATAAACTATTATAAGATTGAAATTTACATTGAATACCTATATTTTAGATTCCCTTCTTACCCTAACTCTATGATATTTATCTATTGAGTCTTTTTGGGTCATGTGTTTGGTAAGAAATTATTGAATGAATACAATATTATGATAAATACATCATTCAAGAGCTCCATAAATTATCAGGACATCCAATATTGTCTATGAGAAAAATACCATTGGAGTATTTACAATGAGTACATAATTGTTTTTAGATGTTTCATTTTTAATTATACAGTAATATAGAAATAATTAAAGTATTATTCAATTTTTACAATTAATTAATTAATTAATATTACAATAAAAAAATAAATGTGGATCTGTCTTTACCTTTTTAATATATTCATTCTCAATTTTATAAACCACTTGGTGGAATTTATTATAATTTTAATTACACAAAATCACATTAATTTTCGATCGTTTCTTCTCTTTCTGGATTTAAAATAAATTTCGTTAAGATATAAAAAATTTATGATAAAGTCATGAAAGTGAATTTTCATAAGGATAATTCTTATCCAAAAAATATATCTTGTGGTATTATGGTATCTCTTATACATACTTTATCATTTATAACCTGTATTATTACCAAGGAAAGATTATTCACTCGTTTTTATTGATTTTTAAAAATATTTGACAAAACAATTTCACTTTTATATGGATATTATGTAGTAAATCAATCAATTAATTATTTATTATGAATGAATTTATTTTCTACAGTTGATTTTTAAAATATTTGTATGAATTCTTCTCATAAAATTATATAAACAATATTTTTTCCAATATTTTTAAATAAATATTATTCACTATCTTAATTTAATTAATATACTAAAAACTGATAAAAGTCTCTTATGAATTTCAATTATCCATTAATATAATAATACATATAAACATAATTTCAATAGAAAATTTTCATTTAACATTACTGTATCTTATGCATATTATATCATATTTAATGGGAATTTCCATTTATTGTGATACTTGTTCCATAACTATTATTATGGTAAAATAATTTTTATTTTAAGGGAACCCATTTTATTCTCATAACTATTTATACATGTTATTTTTAAGTGTTTACATACAATAACTAAATTATTTTTCATTAAATGTTTCTATAAATATATTGATCATGAAAGGATGATACACATTAGAAAATAATAATATAGCCATATATTTCATTTTTTAAATATTGTAATCTAATGCGATCATTAGGCATTGATAATATTCTATTTTTTAGGTTCATAATGTTATTCATTAACATGATTTTGTTTGATTAGTCAATCTAAAAATTCATACACATAATAAATATAATTTTCTCTACTTTGTTAAGATGTATTCGAAGAAAACATAATGTTTTTTGTTTTTTTATCATATATATTCAACATTACATATATTAACATCATTTTATTTCATTATCTATAATAATAACTCCGTTTTGACCTTTTATCTGATGTTTATCTTGATGATCTCATCGTAATCCCAATTACCATGTCATCTTCCATTTCAATGCCTTAAGTTTGTCATATATCATTCTCCACTATTATACTAGCATATACATGTGTATCCCATGTTTATTCAGTTTTATATATTTCCATTTTTACCACATAATAGTATTATACCTCAAAAAGTATTTGATATTTCTTCATGTGATCATATTAGATAACAAGGGATCATTCACCATATAAAATATATATGATGTTTAATTTTATTATTTTATTATTCTATTATCGAGGGTTATGATGCAAAATTTTACAATTCCCAAAAGGCACAAATAAAATGATTCATAAAATGGTTGAATGTAATAACATCTTTTCATCTATATGTAATGTATGTATGTGTTTCCCTATATATGGAAGCATAAGTCAAATGGTTTCCCATTTTGGATTCACTAAAATGATTATTTATATTTGGGAAGTAGGATATTAAACTATTTGACTATAAAATATTTTAGTGATAACATTTAGTTCCGGAGAGGTAGTCCAGGTATGAATTGTATGAACATATAGGGATAAAAATATAAATATTTCAATAATGATTCATATCTAGAACATTTTTTTTAAAAAGGTTATAGAGGTTTGTGGCATTGTGGATCGCTCACACACACTGTGGGTGGGGAGGGTTAAATATGTTGTCAATGTCATACCAAATAAATTTATCTTTAATTATTACATCTTTTACACCTATTATAATCAATTAATTTTTAGGTATCAATTAAAATTTCTCACCACTTCTGAAAAAAAAATTTAAATTTAAACTGATAAATAGTATTATTACATGGATCGTCTTCAATTTTTGAGACTATACTATTGTTGGGTTCAATCCAAGTAAATGTAATTAGTGCATGACTAATTATATAATAGTAATAATCATGAGGAATCTATCACAATTAACACAAAAATTATATATTAAAAATATTAATATCTAAAAATGAGATTTTATATATGGTACCACTAGTTTACAATATATTTTCAATCATACATTTTTGATAATATCTTCCTTAATCCTCTACATGACACTAGTGTTAATAAAATAGATTCCTAAAAATTCTAGGACATTGACAGACATATAATAAGCAACTATAACAAAATCAACTTCAAACATATCTAGATACTGTGAATAATAATCTCAGGAAATGTAGTATCACAAAAGAACACATTTTATTTATTCTATTCAAAACTAATTCGAATTTTTTATTTGAAGAGGGGTTTATTTTTCTCAAAAAATGTATAACCAATAGAGGTGATTTCTTATTTTTCCAACTTTTTCTTCTTTCTTCTTTCCCTTATTTATTTGTTAATTAACATGTTATTCTATCAAATAATATTTTAATTCTCTATTTCTCTACACAAATGGTATGTAGAATTCGTAGTCTAATAAACATGTATTCTTTCATTCAACATAAACTCACTATAGAATTCAGTGGATGTATGTGGAACACCTCTCTGAACTTATATTTTCATTTACAAACTTATCATAAAACTATAATTCCAGAAAAATATCTCATTGAAATTTTTCTATAATTATATATGGAAACCTATAGATATTTTAAAATATTTTCTTTATTATTTTTTAATGGAAAAAAATATATCATTTAAATATTCATACTTTCATCTACATAAAAAGTTTAAATTATTTCATTTGAATATATATAATTTCAACATTATAATTATATAAATAATTTATAAACTATTTATTATTATTTTTTATTATTAATTATAAACTATTACTTATATATTATTCAATTATGATCACAAATTACAAATATTCTTTTTTCCACATATTCATTCTTTAGTAAAAAAATATGATTATAGTGTAACTAATCCAGTTGAAAAATGGTTTAATATGACATATCATTAAATTAATGCACTAATATTTTAACAACACAATTAAAGTTAAGAAAAAAAATTTCATCTCTTATTAATATTCAACAAATAAATTCTATAGACATATATTCTTTATAATAATATTATATAATTTTTTGGGGAATGGAAAAGTCTTTATTTGTAATGAGATTATGTCTTCATGAATTAGATGGTTATATTGAAAATATTAGTTTTAATATAATATATTATTGACATGAAAAAATGAACCTCATTTTTAATTCACCGTGAGAACTTATATTTTGATGATTTTTTAGAATTTTTTGAAATATTTTATTTTCAAACAAGTAGTCTAAAACCCTAAATTTTATTGAATTCTTTTATGTTATATTAAATAATTTCAAGGTGACATTGTATTATGGAGTAGTTATAATATTTAAATATTTTAATTTAATTAAACATAATTAAATAAATTTTATTTTAATCAATATTAATGTGAAATTTTAATCAAAACATTTTCACACTTAAAAATCCATTTTTTTAAAAAATATTTTTATCGCATTTTATTGGTTAAATTTTAAATTAAAATTTTCCAATTATATGAAATGAAATTGATAAAATGGATTCAATAATTTAATTCAACATAAAAAATTTTATTTACTATAATTTTATTTTCTATAATCAATAATCAAATTCAAAAAAATGTTTTAGCATATTTATGGTTTAAACAGGTTAACTGAGGAAACTAGAAAAATGTTAGATGACATAAAAACCTATGTAAACTACACTAAAAAAATATATAAACTAATTTAAATTAAATTTATAAATGGACCATTTTTTAGTTACATGTTTCTTGAGTAAGACAATAATATATATATATTTTTAATTTAATTGTTTCCTCTCCTCCAATTATAAAAGGATACCTCATCTCTTCTCCGATAAAACATAAAAAAAAATATATTAGGCCATACAAATCCCATATCACATCCTAACATACTTATATACATTATAGAGTTATTATATTGGGCATTGTACCATCCTTAGAGGGTCTACGGTGTAAACCAATGGAGGTTGTCTTTAGAAGAGGTATATCATTTAACCAAACTCTTTAGATTTATTTATTCTTGTACATATTAAAGGTACTCAACAACTGTACTCAAAATATATCATTAGTATATTCCATATATTTATTTTCTATTATGTTAACATACTTTCCTATATCCATCTCGTCTTCTATCAAATGGAAAATGACACCACCACTCATGTGTATTGAAGAATAACACATCACAAACGGATGTAATTCATTTTCCATTAACTCCTCCCCATAATGGTTATTAAAATATTTTCAATATATAAATAAGTTATTAGTTAAAATATTATAATTATTTAAACATAATATATCATCTATTTTGTTTCATTCTAATCCAATTAATAATGATTGTGTGGTTCATGCATACATGTGGATTACCACCTTCACTAAGTGGTGCAATTAATTTTTAGTCACCATAAAATATAGATGTCATATAAAGGGGTATGTAAAACTTATAATTTGTTATTATTTATATATTGATCAGTTTTTAATAATAAAAAAAATTATTTCCTTCTTTCTTTTATGTTACACGAAAATAGTAATGTTATCCATGAGTACATACAAGTTGCAGTCTCTAAAATTAGAACTTATTTTTTTATATCAAATGTAAATGATTTTTTATAAAAGAAAAATAAATGAAATAATTATAATAATGTCTTGATTTCAATTATATATATTATTTAAAAATACATTTATTACCATTGTATTTATAATGATGTTGTTTTATAATTCGTAATATAAAGTAAAAAAATAAATTATGTTTACTGAACATGTTATGTAATTGACCAAGCCATCAAAATAAAATAAACAAAAATTTTATGATTTTTTAATAAACCGAGTATTTTTTTTCATCATTGAAATAATTTTTATATTTTTATTATATAGGTGTAAAAGGGAATGAATGGTTTTTATATACTCGGGTTTAAGAGTTTCATCTCAATTTCCATTAATTGAATAAAAATTTAATTTTATACAAGTAATTTGTTACATATGGATTATATACCCAATTATACATGATATACCATTAACAAATAATAAATTAAGTTATTTTTTGTTTTAATTATAATTATTTCATCCCAGGTAATTTGATAGGAACGTTACGAAGTAGTAAGAGGTTTCAAAACTCAATTTACATTCATTGGATAATAACTATTCTTCATTGACATTTTAATTCTCTAAACATAAATGAATTGATGTCTAATTATTTTAATATTTATTAATTTATTTTTTGTATTTACATATTTTTACATAATAAATCCATCTATTAATTATCAAATAAACTGATATGGTGTTTTAGGGGGTTTCTTTGTCTAAAACTAATTTTAATAAGACATGATTCTGGTTGTGAACAATAATTTCATTTAATGGGGTTCAAAATATCCAATTAAGGACATTTTTATTATTAATTCATCTCCTTATTGGGATTTATAGATCAATATATTATTCACTATTTCAATAATTTTTTACTGGGAAGTAAACAATGTGGTAAGAATATTTTTAACTCAATTTCCTTACATTAGGATATATCACATATTTAGTGATAATATTATTTCAAGATTACTTTTCAAATAAAATACATTTTTTTTATGTTTTATTTCCATTTAATTTTTTCACACATAATTTTTCTATTGATTAATTCACAACTAAACGGTATTATCATTATAAGGTTTGTTCATCTCAAATTCCTTTTCTTGTACAAAAATATATGTAATACCGAATTATTCTATTATGAGTTGTATATGCCATCCTTCATACATTATATATTATGAATTTACTTATGTAAATTATATTTAAATAATAATTTTTCATTTATTTATTCATTATAATTAATATTTAAAAGTTATCAAATATATAAGAGGTTTAGGTTTCAATCCCATTCTAATCGAGAATGTATATGCTTGAATTTTTATTTTTGAAAATATATGGGCCATATAGTCAACAATTTTAAATTTTATTCTTCTATTTTTATTGTTTGATTGATTTGGTTTTAATGATAATTTAATCTCTTTGGTACTTATAATGGTTTGAAAAACCTTGTTAGATAAAGTGGACTATCTATATCTTCTTTCCATTGGGAAAACATTTTATTCCATTCCAATATTTTAAATTATTTTTTTTACTATTATTAAATTAATTTTTCAATTCAATTATATGAATGATTTAATTTTGAATATATTTTATCAAAATAATATTGTCATTATTAAAAAAAATACTACATTTTACCAAATTGGTGTACAAAATTATTGTTTTTAAAATTTTAAAATGAATCGTATTTAAAAATACAATGATTTGTCATGTAAAAAAAATAAAAATAACGTGGTTCCACTGATCTTTTCAAAAAAATTAATATCATAATGTTCTAGATATTTTAGTTTTTATAATGATATTTTCATGGAATGGGTATACTCATCAAGAATGAATGATAGGATTGTTAAATGGTATTTTTATTCACCAATGATGGAAAATGTTATTGATACATAATATTCACAACATTTATATTATAATTATACTAAAGTGAACCAATATTTTCAAAGATGTAATTAAATATATTTTTGATGACTATTGACTATATTAAAAAAACACATTCATGTGGGATGTAACAATTTAGTGTCTTTTAAAAATGAGATCATAATCTCATAATTTGATGAATGATCTTGAACCAAAGAAAATGAAATGGTTCTGTTATCATGAATGGAACTTATGATGTTCAAAAAATTTATAATTGATCACAAACATGAGTCTTTAAATAATTTTCGGACCAAGTCTACACATAAAATTATGTACATTAAAGACTGGTCCAGGCATTACATTTAGAACAAGTGATCTGGCTCACACATTATATTGTACTCATGTAATCGGGTTCACAAATAACATAATATACATGAACGATAGGACCTCACTTGACATTGTGAACATGTAATTATTTTCTCACATAACATTTTAAAAATTCAACTAGGTTAATGAATATAATTATGGACGTAATAGACAGATCTACATATAATGTTATGGACATAAAATAAGGTCCACACATAACCTTATAGACATGAATGAAGGTCTGTACATAACCTTTTGGACATGAATGAAAGGCCTTTAAGAAAATTTTAAACATGAAATAAGGTGTGTTCATAATATAATAAACTCATGAGTTATCCATATATTACAAATGCAATGGTTATCTATCTTGTCTTCCTCATCTTACATGTTTTTAAAAGATTACCCATCTCTATCTAGGTCGCCTCATCGTATATGCTGTAATGGGATTATATGACACTATTTGGGCCTCCCCATAGTATAAGTAAATTTTAAAAACAAATATTGATCTAATTTACAACTAGAATACATTTAAATATGTGACACATAAATACACTAACTATTCATTTCATAATGTGATTAAACCATATAATAGAATTGGGTTTCAGGTTAATAACTTATAAAAATGGTTGATCTGTGGAAAAGGAATGGGTTTAATAAATATCAATTTTATACATGATTAAACCATAGAAAATAAATAAGTTTTCTAAAAATATCATTAAAAACATTATTAACCCATGGAATAAAAATGGTATTTACAATAATTACATTTATAGGTGATTATCATGTGTAAAAGAAGAAGGTTTTATAAAATTTTCTTTTAAACAATCTTAATCCATCCAGAGAAATAATTATTAATGTATCATTACCAAATATCACTTTTATAGAATTTAAAAAAACAAGTTTTTCTGAAACAGATGAATGAAAATACCATTAATAGAGTAATAAAAACCATATTGTGGAAATTATCCTTTTAATTTTGAAAATATCTTTTTTAAGAAATAAAACAAATTTAAATTATTTTTTAAAAAATAATCATGAAAAAAATATAGATGATTCAAAATTCATTTTAAACATTTTATAAAAAAACATATAATTTTATATTTGAAAACCAATTTTAATAGAAATTTTAAAGCATTTGTTTACAAAACATTGTTTTGGAAGAAAACAAATTTTGGACTTAAGAGAGAAATGAAGTCGAATTATCATAAAAAAATTTGTAAAATATTTAAGGAAAAAATAATGGATAGATTAGAAACAAATAAAAATATAATGAATAAATAGACCAAAAAAATTCCATCTGTTTCTTGAGTTATGTATCACAAGGTCTCATCATTGGAATCATAATAATAAACAATCATGATAAATGATGGGATTATAACATAAGACTCTTACCACTTTGGTAATTTTGAATCATAATCCCCATGACTGAATAAAAATAAATTAAACATATATAATCATGAACATAAGTATATTAATTAATAATTGTAAAAGGATTAGTATATAAACATCAAAAAAAATATTAGAGTATAAAATAATACATGTCTTCATAAAGGTAAATTGAGATGAAAATACCTTACCAATTTAGTAACATTGAAAATATAACCTAGATGAATGAGAGATCTTAAAATGGATTCATAAGTACCTTTAAATATAAATATAATAATAAAAAAATAAATTCATGGGTATTTTATAAAACCCAAAAAATTATTAGTTGTGAATATGGCATATATCTCATAGAAATTAAAGAGAGATGGGAAAACACATACCTTAAGTATTGAAATTCTTTTTACTCATTCAGTACTACTGTATAATAAATATTATTTTATTATAAATATATTAACTAATAATATTTATAAATGTAGTACCCTATATTATTTTCTTATGAAAATTTTATTAACCATTTTTTTAAAAAAAAATTTGTTATATTTTGGGTAATAACCTCTATTTTTTATATGTTTTGACATGATATTTTTGGTAATTGTACTTTGATGATTGTATAATAATATCATTAATTTAAAAAATATATAAATTCCATTTATATATTATTTATTTATTTATTTATATAAATCTAGAAAATATATCAATGGAAATGAAATACACTGTTCATAGAGACGGTAGGCTGTATGTTTGCACTAATGTTGTTTCTAAATTATTTTAATTTTGAAAGAATGAAAAATAAATTATGTATATTATAATTAAAGTAATATTTATAAAGTAATATATACCATATATTATTATTAAAACTATCTTTTATACATTCCATGTAATGCATAAATGATTCACATCCCATTGCATGGTGGTTGTCCACCGTACACATGAACAACGTTATTGCATTCCAAAAAAAGAAAGTATGATGGTATATGGGAAATAATTTATACATAATAGTAAATGAAAAAATGATATAAATATAAATATATATATTTATATTAAACAATAAATCCATCTTTATGAAAAAACTTAATAGGTTTTAATGGTACAATGAACAACATCAGTTCCTAAGACGGTAGTCCACCTAATACATGAACAATGATTTAATAAACCATTGGATTGATGTGTATGTGGTTGTAAGTAATGAGCATAACATAAAATTTTATAATTATATGTATGATAATCAGGTTACTATATTTTCATGTAACAATAATTATTTATAATGCTCGTGAAGGAAATAAAAAAAACATTCTCATTGAATAACATTACATATACTTCGGTTAATCTCATATAGTTTTCATTAAGTATTTATATAATAAATTTATACAAAAATAATGATTATATGATGAGGGTATGGGATTTTAGAATTTATATTTGTATTCTTTGGTGGATCAAATAATCTCTAGAGGTGTGAAATGGGGGGATAATGTTCCCTTTTATAATTGATGAGAAGTGACATTCTTTTAAATCCCCAAAAGGGTTCACTTTTGGGAGGTCTCCCATATATCAAGTGCATATAAAACAGATAGATAATTTAGGGTAGGGTTTATTTGTTTGATAAAAAGCTCCAAAACCCAAAAATAAATACATTTTTATCATGTTTTTCTTAGTTTTTTTGTCTAATCATTTTTTACCATTTAGTTTTTACCAATGTAACTTCTATCTTTTTTTATTTACCATCTTAATTTATCCATTAAAGATAAAATTAAAATGATATTTATTTTATAAATTATAATTAATTATTATAATTATGAAATAGAGTTTTATAAATAATAATACAATGTCCGTGTAAAATTATTTTAAATTCAAATTCTTGTAATGTGTAACACCCCAATTTAACCTTACCCATGGTAAATAATTTTAACAATATTCAAAAATAATTATTGTTAAAAATTAAAATTAAAATATTAAATAATATAAATTATATTAATTAAAAATAAATGATCACTTTATCCAAATTCTATAATTACATGTGTCTAGTTTCAATTTAAAAATAATCCAATATACTTGATTATGAAGAATGAATTTTTAAAAGAAAAAATGATCAAATATTTATAATGATTTTATATAAAATTTCAAATTAAAATTGATTATATAAACCTCAATTTTATCAACATATGTATAATTGAACTATATATAATTTAAAAAAATGAAATATTCCTTAACATAAAAAATATTTTATATGAAAATTCATCTTTTAATTAATATTCTTTAATTTTCAAAATTCATCAAGAAATATTTTTTTGTAAGAAGCTGATACCTTGGCCTAAAACGATGAACGTACAATTATAATTAAATTAAATATTACTGGAGTCTAAAATTGGAATCATATTACAATATTTTTCATGCATTAATATAAGAGCAGTGGAGAGGTCTTCAAACTAGGTGATGTCTTGATTTACTCCCTTGTTGGCCAAGCCATCTGCAACTATGTTTTTCTCTCAATAAACATGTGTGATGTTATAGTTAAGATCGATAAGCGACTAGTTTTATTCCATCTAGTGGGTAGTAATTAGCCAAGAGAGATGTTTTATGCTTTTCCAAATTTCTTGTATGATGGTCATCGAGTCACTTTCAATCAAGAGGTTGTTCTAACTACTTTGCTGGGCTAAGGAAATAGAAAGTATCAAACTTAGCATCTCATCTTTAAGGGAGGTGGCATTACCACATCTACCCATAAAACATCCAAGGATATAATTGAGGTGATTCCTAAAGACTTCACCACATCATCCATGGCCTACATTTCCTTTTGAGGTGCTGTCAATATTGATTTTGATTCATCTATGGAGAGGTTCTCTCCAGAACACCTATAGAGGGTGATGCGATTGACTGAACTTTCCATTAATCTGTAGATGTCTCAGGATTCCAAATTCATGTATAGTGTTGTTTAAATGTCTCATTCGCATGAAATCATCTTCATATTTGGAAATGAGGATTCACATTCGACCTATATTTTAAATAAGTTAGTTATTATTATTAAAAACAACATTCTGGTCATATGAGATCATGTGGTGGAGCTTAGGAACGGGAGTGAGGAAAAGGTTCTCGATTTTTAGAGAGCCTTCGATGTATTCACATTTCATTAGTTTAGATTTTACAGAGTCATGAATCAACCACATAAAGTCAAAAATTACAAAAATATAGTTCTAAAGAGAAGAAGTAATTGAAAAAGAAAAGAAGAGGTGGTAGGCATATTCTCTATGTCGATTAAAGATTTTACACTTAGAGTAGAGATGTATTCCAAAATATTGGAGAAAAATTATGGTGGAAACCCTGTTGTGAGTAGGATGTCTAATGAGATTTAATCTTGAAGGTTTTATCCAATGTTTTTGGAAATGATTTATACAACTGTAATCACTTTCAGTGCAGGAGGAATAATGATTGTATATTTTTTTTGAGTTAAGCATACCATTGTGAGTAGGCTCCCAAATTATGAAATGATTATTGTGAGTGAAAGTGTAGATATCAATTACATTCATGATATTATCAGGGAGTTGATCATGTTGAGATTTTATAATTCCATTTATAGATATGTTGGTACTCTCATAGATTTGATTGAGAGATATCATAGATATTAAAGGTGTTCCAGTATAGTTATACAACTATAAATTCATGGAGGATTCTATAGAAACCATCCTTCTGAAATTATTTATAATATTGGTGAATGAGTGTTTTATGGATTACCATATAGAAGAATTAATGAAATTATAATTTCTTATCTTAATGTTGTAAAGAAATCGATTTTTGAGAAAGGTAATAGCATTCGAAGGATTGTGAAAAAGGTTCCACGTGAGTTTTGATTAAAGGGATTCATTAAAGTACATTAATTTTTTTTAATAGCAATACCACCTTTCTCAATGGGATTGCAACAAGTAGACCAGTGTACAGTCACCATTTTTCATTCAAGTATACTACCAGTCCAGATAAAATACTATATAAAGGTGTTCATTATTTTAATAATACAAACATTCTATTTGTAGACCATAATGGAGTAAACTAGCTTGATGAAAATAGTTTCTTTTACAAGGAAAGTACTACCTGTCATAAAGAGAGATTCACTATTCCAAGAAGAGAGCTGGTTTAGAACATGATCGACAATAGCCTCCACATGACAATACTTGGGCTTTCCCCAAAATATGGGAACCCCATGATACGTGGAAGGGAGTGTACCTTCTTTCAAACCTAATTCATTGATAATGTTACATTTTCTTCTTGGGGGAATGTTCTTCCAAAATATTATGTATGAATTTTTTCTAACTGATGGTTTTACCACAGACCTTATCATAGTGTTAGAGCGCAATTTTGAGGTTATAAATATTTCTTTTATCACACTACTAATGAAAGGATGACTTCATCAGTAAAAAAAGTCTGGGTAGGAGTATTCATGATCCTAGAGATGTGGATGAGATTTATCTTATTCTGGTACCCAAGATGGATAAGTAGATGACTTAGGTAGTCTCTAATAATCAAGAAGAGAATGGAAGAGTGGGGGATTCATTGAGAAATATCAAAGTAAAAAAAAACCCCAAATATACACCATAATATAACTGTAATAGTATGATTTATAAAATTATTTTAATACTATAATATTCACTTTCATATTGTGGATAATATTTTTTAAAATAATAATTCAAAAAAACTAGACAACACAGCTTTACAGAAAAATAGGGTTTATCAGCATAAAATAGGATTTATTGTTATTTATGTATAGAAAATTC
Source organism: Viscum album (assembly GCA_963277665.1). Classification (NCBI taxonomy): domain Eukaryota; kingdom Viridiplantae; phylum Streptophyta; class Magnoliopsida; order Santalales; family Viscaceae; genus Viscum; species Viscum album. The sequence goes on along the minus strand of OY728119.1, from coordinate 483,148,042 downwards.
ATAAGATAAATTTAACATATATGAATATATAATTTAAATTAAAATAATTCATCCAATGTTATTTGGTTATTTTTTTATATTAAACACACTTGTTTTCTATAAAATAGATTTCATAAAAACATTTCACTTTTTAAATGTGCTTATTTTTAATTTTAAATTAACAAGTCACTAATTAATTCATTTTATATACATGTGCAAAATATATATTCATAATTCTGTTAATATTATCAATAAAAACCATTTCAATGTCTATGTGACAACCATCATATTAAATAATAATAATTTTATGATATTTGACATTTCATTGAAACTATATGTACAATATTAATCAAGATAAAATCGATCTTGCATGTAGTACATGAACAATTTAATTTTTCATGTAACTCAATATACACTAACAATTTTTTTGAAAATTAAAATATATAAAATTTTAATATAAATTGAAAAAAAACAAAAAAATCTTAGTGTCTTACATCCAGGCTCCCTTAAAATAAATTTCCCAATCAAAATTCATCGCTATCTTAAATGGATTAATACATGAATGTTCCATTTAACCTAAATCATATAAAGGTTAAATAAAACACCTTTTGAAATATAGATTGGGATCTGTGAAGGGAATATGTAATAGCACATACCTTGTTTCCAAATATGAGAACATCAATGGAATGTAAAGATATGAACATAGAGGAAAACCAAACATAATGTTAGAGATTGATTGAGGGATTGATTAGAAGCATGTGATTAATAAAGGAAATATCAAGTTCCTCAAAACCGTATATCTATAATGTTCTAAAATACCATCTAATTCATAAAATATAATTTTATTAAGATAAAATTTTATTTTCATCTTTTCTTGATGCTGAAAAATTATTTTATTGACTAAGTATATAATGAAAGATAAATAATTGAATTTTTTATAATTTATAATCCCAATCACATCCTTTGGTTGTGATTTGATCAATTTAAAATTTAACCCTTTTATCAAATAAATTCATATCGATAAATGATTTTATCTTCCAAATGAACTAACACTCAATTTTATTATATCATAAGATCCATAATATTGAAAATTATTTATGTCCCTCCCTAATGTATTTCCAAATGAAATACGATTTGAACATGTCTTCCAATATAATTATCAAAACTAAAACCCAAAAAATTAACACCACTAGTGAATAATAATTATTTTTATTTATTATAGTTTATTTAAAAAATAATTCAATTTTATCAAAGACATGTAGTAGGCCAGTGGTAGGTCTGACACCCTTATTTTCCTTTAGCCATGTATTCAAGCCCCATACCTTCCTGAAAGTAATGGGTTATATCCCAAAATTCATGTTTTTATTATTCAAAACCCATATTAATATAATTCCTATAAAATTATGAAAATATGATTGACATCCTTGAAATAAAATTGATCATTAACCGACCCTTTTACTGGGGTTTTCTATGCAACTGTTTTTTACAGAGTCTAATAATATTATCTTTCTTTTATTAAAATGTCATTAATAATAATATTAACCATAAATTATTTCAATACCTTTAATCTTATATCTATCAAAATTAAATTCCTTATTCCTCAGACATGTTTTTTATTAAAACATATGGTTTCCATACACCTCTCCAACAATTAATTTAATCTTGGAATTATATCATCATATAAAATAATACATGGGGTGTTTAAGACTTGAACTTATGATAAATATTAAACTCATTTACATATAATGGAATCAATACGTGTTTTTAAATAATGAAATATAAGTTTATAAAAATTCTTATGTGTTTTAAGATTCATATAACAAAAATTACATTTGTTAAAATACCTTTACAATTTAATTGTTATATCCTAGTTAAAAATACTCCATCAATTATATTTCAACATAGGTCCTTATTTGGTTTTGTATTTAACTTAGGTCATTAATTTTAATTATATATTTTAATCATTCATAATAGTTCAAAAAAAGGATATAAATTTAGAAATCATATACCCCATGAGTTTCAAACCAGGTGTGTTATATGGCCCATTATCATGCACTAATTCCCGATCGATTGTCGATAAATATTTTTTTCATGGTTGTAACCCAAAGGTACATCTATTCGAAATAAAAATCTACTTTTTTATATATAATGTAATTTATTGAAAACCTCTTTCCTTACCCATTCCGAAAATTCTAGGACATTTTCCATAACATTAAATCATCCTTAGACTTATAAATTGACAGATCATTATATGTATCCTTAGAAATATCAATAGGGGTCTCACTAAAGTTACATTATCCTATTACAAAAGGTAAAAAAAACCATTCCTTTGATAGTTACTATAGTAACCATGGCTTATCATATGGGGTTATTATATCTTTTTAGATGAATATTAATTACATTACACACACTTTCACCCAAGGAAGATAATGTTTGAGAGAATTTTTAAGCATATAACACAATATTATAATTTGGTGAATGATAATCAATATCCCCAATAATGATATTCTCAAATATTAAACCTCTTACACATACACTAATAATACCATTCTTTATAAATTGGGTATTGAAGCATAATAAATGGTGAGCTCAGATGCTCTGAAAAGGTAAACATAAGATACGTAAATATAATATGATATTAAAGAATAATATAATAAAAATGGAATTTAATCATGAAAAAACCTTTAAAGATCATGCCTATCATTTAATAAATCATTAAATTTATTAATGTGATAACATATTGAAAATTATAAATCATGAGACATAATGGAATCAACTATAATGAGCCATGACGTAATAACATTGGAATAATATAATTATTTGTTCAATACACATCAGATTATAAAATTATAAACATTTATAAATAGAAAAATGTTAAATCATTAATTTCAGGACATGAAATCAGGCGCTCACATAAACATATATACTAGTATCCATGTCAACGCATAACATTATACACATGAATGAAAATTCTAAAATTTAAATTTTGAACACGTAAAAAAAATTTACACATAACCTAGTGAGAATTTTATTAGTTTCTTGGATAAAATTATGGACATCAATGAATGTCCCACACATAACATTATGAATATGTGTTAAGGGTTTTGTATAATATTACAATCATGTATTCAGTTCCATGCACAACATTGTAGACATGAAATATTGGTCTATGTATTACCTTCTAGACATGAAAATAGGTCAACACATAACCTTATGGACATGAAATCAATTACACACATAACAATACAGATATGAAGGAGGAATATTCAATGAATTATGCACATAAAATCAGGTTCTCTCATAAAAAAATCATGAGTCATTTTATTCCCTAAATTCATTTGATTACTATCTTTTCCACCCCATCATATAAGTAGTAACATGATTAATCTACACAACCTGGGCCACCCCATCACATAATATTTAATGGGAATAGTTGATGTTATCTATATCGCCTCTTTATTGAAGTTATAAAGGGATTACCTGACACTATCCAGTCCATGACAATGTATATCTAATTTCAATGCATTACAACATGAATAAAGTGAAAAGATCAGGAATTTCCTCATAAAACTCATTAAATTAACCATCATTCTGTTTATATCATGATTAATCCATAGAATAAAAGGACTTTCAATTGAATCTCTTTCAAACATGACTAAAAAGATGAAAAGAAATACGCTTCATTAAAACCACATTGGAACATGATTATTTCATACAGAAAATGGGTTTTATAAAAATTATTCTATAACATGATTAACCCATGTAAAAAAATGAGGTTTATAACAAATTCATTGAAGCATGATTAATATGCAGAAAAAAATTTTGTTTTATAAAAATATACTGATATTAATATTCATTCATATAGAGAAAGAATGAGGATGGTAACATTTCAAAATATCCCCATTAGGTAATAACTAACAACATGGTTTTTTGAAGTTAATGATTCGTAATAAAGTTAATAGCTTATAAAAACATTTATTGATTAAAATATATTTTTAATTACAATTATAAATTAATTTTTTTAAAATAATTCTATTTAAAAATAACCATGAAAACATATATATAAAACATTAAATTTCATTTAAAAAAATTAAGAAAAAATATCCTTTCATAGTTGATTTTTTTAAAATAAATTGAACATATTTTTTATAAAGCATTTTGTTTCGAAGAAAATAGGTATATTATCGAATAGTAAAATAATTTTGGATTTTCATAAAATAAAATTCATAATTAATTAATGATCCAAAGGATAGAAAATAGTACACATAAATCATAATATAAAATATAATTTGATAAAAACAAAATTCATGTGTTTCTTGAGGTATGAATCATATGGCCACTTAATTGGAAGCATAATCACAAAAAATCAAGATAAAAAACGATATTTTAACAAAAAACACCTAATAATTTTTTAAAATTAAAATATAACATTTAATGAAACATATATGGTCATGAAAATAGGTATATTAATGATATAACATTTTTATAGAGAATTATATGCACCTCATAAAATATTTATTATAAGATACGGGCATGGGATTTAGGAACTGATATTTGTAGGGTTTGGTGGATCAAACTATCTTTAGAGTTGTGAAATGAGGGATAATAATTCCTTTTATAATTGATGAGAAGTGGCATTCTTGTAAATACCCAAAAGGGTTCACTTATGGGAGGTCTCCCATATATCATGTGCATCCAAAATAGGTATATAATTTTTGGTAGGGTTGATTTGTAAGATAAACACCTCCAAACACAAAAATAAAAACATTTTTATCATGTATTCTTTAGTTTCTATGTTTACAAAATTTTTACCTTTCAGTTTTTACCATAGTAACTTGAATATTTTTATTTACCTTGGAAATTTAACCTTTATGGATTAAATTAAAATGATATTTATTTTAAAATTTATACTTAAATATTATAATAATTAAATAGAGTTTTATAAATAATAATCTATTTTGTGTGTTAAATTATTTTTAGTAAAAATTGCATGTAATGCATAAAAACACCGTTTTAACCGTAACAACAGTAAATAATTTTAACAAAATTCACTAATCATTAAAACTAGAAATTAAGATAAAAATATTAGATAATATAAATTTTCTTGATTAAAAATTAATTATCAATTTATCCAAAATCCATAAATGCATTTGGATATATTTAATTTTAAAATAATATCGTATACATGATTAGAAAGCTTAGTTTTTAATAGAAAAATGATCAAATATTTATGATGCTCTTATATCAAATTTCAAATTCAAATTGACTATAATAACATATATTTCATAAATATATGTATTATTTAACTATATTTACTTTAAAAAATGAAATATTCCTCATCATTTTAAATAAATTAAATGAAAACCATGTTTTTTTTCACTATTCATCAAGAAAAGTGATTTTGTAAGTAGGTGATGTCTAGGACCAAAACTACCAAGGAACAATAATTATTAAAATAATTATTATAGGAGTCTAAAACGTAGAATCATATTACAATATTTTTCATGCAGGTAAATAAGAACAGTGGGGAGGTTTTTGAACAAGGTGATGTATTGATTTACGCCCTTGTTTTCCCAACCATCTACAACTGTGTTTGTCTCTCAATAAATATGAGTGATGATGTATTTAATATTGATAAGTGAAAACATTTATTCTATCCAGTGGGTAGAAATCAGCCAAGAGAGAAGTGTTATTCCATTCCAAATTACATGTATGATGGTTGTCAAGTAACATTCAATCCAGTGGTTTTTTCCATCCAATGCACATTGATAGGGAAATATCATGTATCAAAATTAGTATCTCTTCTTAAAGGGAAGTGGAAATTCCTCATATACCCATCAATCATACAATGATATGACTGAGGTGATTCCTGAAGGTAGCACCACATCCTGGAGGGCCTAGATTTCCTTTGGAGTGGTCAACAATGTTGATTTGGATCCATCTAGGGAGAGGTTTTCTCCAGAACACCTCCATAGTGTGATGCAGTTGACAGAAATATCCATTAATCTGTAGAAATATCAGGATTCCAAAGTCTTGAACAGTGTTGTGGAAATGTCCCTTTTGCATCAAATCAACTTCATTTATGGCAATGAGGACTTTTATCCGACCTGCATTTTCAATGAGTGAGTAATTTTTATAAAAAATAGAATTCTGATCATTCTAGATCACATGATGGATATCAGTAACTCAATAAAGGAATAAGTTCTTGATTTAATTATTGCCATCCATTTCTTTAAGTTTCATTAGTTTATAATTTATGGAATCAAGAATCAACCATATGCAGTAAAAAATGTCAAAAATATAGTTCTTAAGAGAAGAAGCAGCGTCACATGAAAGGAAGACGGGGTTAGAATCTTCTCTGTGTTAATTAAAAATTTTACACTTAGAGAATATATATATTCCCAGAGATAGGAGAAAGATCTTTGTGGGAAACCTATTGTGATCAGGACACCTAATGAGATTGAATCATGATGTTTTTATTCAATGTATATTGAAATGATTTATCCAACTATAATTTCTTTCAGAGTTAGAGAAATAATGATTATAGAAATGTTTGAGTTATGCATACCACTGTGTTTAGGCTCCCAAATTATGAAATAATTAGATGGAGGGAATTTGTAGTTATCAATGACATTCACGATACTATTAGGGATTTGATCATGTTGAGAGTTTATAATTTCTCTCATAGAGATGTTGGTACTCTCAATGATTATATTAGGAGTTATGAGAGATATTAATCGCATGTCAGTCTAGTTATCCAACCATAAATTCATGGAGGATACTCTAGAGACCATTCATCTAGAATTATTCATAATATTGGTGAAGGAGTGTTTGATGGATGGCCATATATAAGAATTAATGAAATTATAATATCCCATCTTATGTTTGTAAAAAATTATATTTCTAAGAAATGTAGTAGCATCAGAAGGATTGTGAAAAATGTTCCAAGTGTGTATTTATTTAAGGGATTCATTAAATTACTTTATATATTTAATACCAATACCATAATTCACAATGGGCTTACAACAAGTAGACTATGGTACATTCACTTGTTTTCTTCCTATAATACTACCAGTCGAGATGAAATTCATTAAATGGTATTCATTTTCTAATAAGACCCTAAAGCCATTGGAATACCATCATGGAGTAAACCATCATAGATAATATAGTGGATTTTATACGGAAATTCATACCTTCCAAGGAGAGAGACTCACCATTCCAAGAAGGGAGCTGGTTTAGAACATGATCAACAATAGATGCAAAGTGACAAGACATGGGACTTCCCCAAAAGATGGGGACACCAAGATAAGTGAAGGGGACAATAAATTATTTCAGACCTATGTCCTTGATAATGTTACATTTTCTTCTTAGAGGAATGTTCTTACTAAAGAATATGTATGATTTTATCCAACAAATGGTTTGACCAAAAACCTTTTCATATTGTGAGAGCGCAGTTTGGAGATTAAGAATGTTTATTCTATCACCATGGGGGGGAAAAGATGTCACCAACATAAAAAATTTGGGTAGGAGTATTCATAAACCTAGAGACATGGATGGGTTCTGCTTATTCTAGCCCACCCAATGGGGGATCATACGACTAAGGTGGTCTTCTGCAATCGAGAAGAGAATAGTAGAGAGGGGGATTCATTAAGAAATACTACATTCAAAAAAAAACCCAAAAATTACCCATAAGATAAATTCAATATCCTGATTTAAAAATTTGTTTTAATTTTATTATATTCAATTTCTAAATATAGATAATATTTTTTTAACTATAAATTGAAAAATGAGACAAACTAGATTTTTGACAAAAATCGGGTTTATAAGCATAAAATTGGAATTATTCTTATTTATATATATAAAATACCTAAGATAAAATTTAAAATATGTGAATATATAATCTTAATGAAAATAATTCATCAAATGTAATTTGTTGAATTTTTTGTTATAAAACACACTTGTGTGCCATAAAATAGTTTTCATTGAAACACTTCCCATTTCAAAAGTGTATAATTTATATTTTTAATTAACAAGAAACCACATATTTTATATTATATACATATGTAAAATATATATTCAAACATCAATTAATATTATCCATAAACACCATTACAATCTCTAGGTCACAACCATGATATTAAATAATAATAATTTCATGATATTCAACATTTCATTAAAACACTGTATAAAGTATAAAGCATAATAAGATCGGTGTTTCATGTAGCACATTCCAAAGATCCTGTTTCATGTAACTCAATATAAACTCAATATTTTTTTTTCGAAAAGTAAAAAATATAAAACATTAATATAAATTGAAAAAAATAAAAAAATCTTAGTGTCTTACATTCTCGCACCCTTAAAAGGAATACCACCTTCAAAATTCATCACATTCATAAATGGATAAATACTTGAATGTTCCATTCAACCTAAATTATAAAAAATGATAAGTAAAACTTCATTTTAAAAAATATAGATGGATCATCGAATTTCAATTGTTATAATACATACATGGTTTCCAAATATGAGAACATCGATGGAATGTAATGATATGGCCCTGTAGGAAAAACAAACATAATGTTAAAGGTTGATTTATGGCATTGTTTAGAAGCCTCTAAATAATAAATGCAATGTCATGTTTCCTCAAAACCATATATATGTGATGATCTAAAATAACATATGATTCATCAAATATAATTTTATTAAGGTAACATTTTAGTATCTTTATTTCTTATTGCTGAAGAATTCTCATATTGAATAATAATACAATGAAAGATACATAATTGATTTTTTTATAATTTATAAGAGCAATTTCATCCTTTGGTTGTGATTTGATCAATTTAAAATTTATCTCTTTTCTCAAATAAATGAATATTTATAAATTATTTTTTCTTCTTATTGAACTAACAATCACTTTTATTAGATCATAAGATCCCTAATATTGAAAAGTATATATGTCACTCACTAGATTTGTTACAATAGAACTAAAAATTTCACATGTTATCAAATATAATTAATCAATCTCTAAACCAACAAATTAATACCACAAGAAAATCATTAGTATTAATTTTTCTTATAGTTTATCTAAATATTTTTTAAGGACATGTAATAGGCCTGTGGCAGGTTAGACACCCTTATTTTCCTTCGGAAATGTGGTCAAAAACCCTACCATTCTAATAGTAATTTATTTTATCACAATATTCATGTTTTTATTTTTATAAAACCGTATTAATATAATTCTTATAACATTCCCAAAATAAGATGGGCATTGTTGAAATAAAATTGATCTATAAATTACCTTTTTACTAGGGTTTTCAATTCAACTTTTTTTACAAACAATAATAATATTATATTTCTATTATAAAAATTTCATTAATAATCATATTAACCCTAAATTATTTCAATCTTTAATATTATGTCTATAAAAATTAAATAGATTATTCCCAAAAAAAATTTTTATTAAAACTTATGGTTTCCATACACTTCTCCCACAATATATTTAATCATGGAATTATCACATCATATAAAACAATAAAAGGGGTGTTTAAGACATGAAATTATGATAAATATTAAACTCATTAACAAATGGTGGATCAACAAGGGTTTTTTTAAATAAAGGGATATAAATTTTTAAAAATCCTTATGTGTTTCATGATTCCTATAAACAAAATTCCATTCGTTAAAATACCTCCACTATTTAATTAGTATATATAGGTTAAAAATAATCCATCGATTATATTTCAACATAGGTATTTCATTGGGTTTGAATTTAACATAGGTCATTAATTTTCATCATATATTTGAATTCATTATAATGGTTCATAAAAAGGTTATCAATTTCCAAATGATATCCCCCCATGAGTTTCCAACCAAGTATATTGTAAGGCCTGTTATCATTCACTATTTCCCGATCAAGTCTACCTAAATATGGTTTTTTTGGGTTTTTACCCAAAGTTATATATGTTCTCATTCCACATCCACTTTATTTTATATATAATTTAATTTATTAAAAAACACTTTCTCTATCATTTCCTAAATTTCGAGGACATTTTATTTAATATTGAATCTTCCTTAGACTTATATATTGATAAATCATTTGATGTATCCTAATAAATATCCATATGGGTCTCACTAATTTTATATCATTATATTATAAAAGGAAAAATAAACCATTCCTTTGACACTGACTATAGTGACCATGGCTTCTCATATGGTGATATTATATCTTTTTAGATAAATATTAATTACATTACAGAAATAATCACCCAAGGAACAAAATGGTTTAAGTAATTTTTTATCATATAAAATAATATTATAATTTGGTGAATCATAATCAATAACCCACATAATGATTTTCTAATATAGTAATCATATTCCACATACACTACTAAAACCATTCGTCATAAATTTGGTATAGAAACATAAGAAAGGGTGAGCTTAGATACTCATTAAGGGGAAACATAAGATATGTAAATCTATGATAATATTAACGAATAAGATAATAGAAATGGTGTTTTATCACTAAAAACTATCAAAGATCATACTTATCCTTTCATAGATCATAAAATTTATTCATGGAGTAACTTTTGGAAAATTATTAGTTATGGGCCATAATGGAATTAATTATCATGAGCCATGATGTAATAAAATTGTAATAAAATATTATTTTGTGGCATACACATCAGATAATAAAATTGTAAACATGTGTATATAGAAAAAGGGGCAATCACTAATTTAAGGACTTGAAATTACGCTCTCATAGAAACATATATACTGGTATACATGTCAACACATAACATTATTGACTTGAAAGAAAAGTCCAAAAATAACATTTTGATCATTTAATAACGTCAACACATAACCTTGTGAACATTTTATTAGTTTTATGGATAAAATTATTGACAATAAAGATAGGTCCACACATAACATTATGAATTTGTTATAATTTTCATTCACACTATTATGATCATGTAATCAGTTTTATACTAAAAACAATAGACATGAAATATTGGTCTATGTATTACCTTGAAGAAATGATTATAGGTTAACACATAACCTTATGCATATGAAATCAGGTCCACACATAACTATATGGATATTAAAGGATTAATATTCACAAAATTTTAAATATTAAATCACAATATCATGTAACAAAATCAAAACATGAGTTATTTTATTCCCTAAATTCATTCTAGTACTATCTTTTCCACCCAATAATATAAGCAGTAACAGGATTACCCCACACTGCAAAGGACACCCCATCACATAATCGTTTATAGAAATTATTGATGCTCTCTACGTCGTCTCCTCCTAGAATTTATAAAGTTATTACCTTACATTATCTAGTACATGACATAGTATATATAATTTCAAATAAGTACAAAATGAAAACTGTAAAAAGATTATGAATTTCATCATAATAGTTATTAAATTAATCATTATTTCCATCATAATTTGATTAAACAATAGAAAAGGAATGAGTTTCCATTGAATTTATTTTAAACACGATTTTCATGTTGAAAATAAATATGATTAATTAAAATCACATTGAAACATGATTATCTCATGAAAAAATGGGTTTTATAAAAATTATTCTATAACATGATTAACCCTTGTAAAATAAAAGATCATTATAAAAATCTAATTGAAGCATGATTATTATCTGGAAAATAATTATTTTATAAAAAATCTGAGGAGAACAATATTCATCCATATAAAGAAACAATGAGGATGGTAACATTTCAATATATCCCCATTTGGTAATAATTAATAACATGGTTTTTTTTTGAAATTAATGATTTAAAATACCATTAATATCTTATAGAAAAATACTTAATTAATATATCATTTTAATTATAAAAATAAATTATTTTCAAAAATTAAAAAAAAAATAAATCATTTAGATTAAAAATAAATTTAAAACCATATATAGAAATCATTAAATAATTTAAAAAATTTTTTGAACTAAATATTATTTCTTCATTGATTTTTATTGAAATTGTTTTTAAATATTTTCTAAAAGACATGGTTTCAGAAGAAATAGATTTGCGATCAAAGTGACAAATAATGTTTGATTTTTTTAAAATGAATTTCTCCAACAATTTATATACTAAAGGATATAAAATTTTACAAATAATTGATAATTTAAATAATAAGTTGATAATAATAAAATTCATGAGTTTCTTGAGTGATGGATCATATGGTCACTTCATTTGAAGTATAATCATAAACAATCCTGATAAATAGTGATATTGTAACATAGTACACTTATGAATTTTTTAAAATAAAAATAAATCATTTAATGAAACATAAATGGTCATGAAAGTAATTATATTAACGATACATCTTTTTTATGGAGAATTTTATACACATCATAATATAAGATAGTTGTATATCATAACATATGTCTCAGAGAAGGTAAATTGAGAAAACAATCAATTATCACTTTGGTAATAATGTAACTGTAAACCCAATGAAAGTGGGATACTAAAATGGATATTTAAATATAAATTTATTAATATATAAAAACAATAGAATAAATATATGTTCATTATATATAGAACAACAAATATATGTTGAATATTGTATTTATCTCAAAAAAATAAAAGTTAGAAGAGAAAACCTATACTTTAAGACTTGAATTTCATCGTATTCATTAAAGAATAAATTTATTTAACTATAAATTTAGTATAAATATATTAAATGATATAATTATATATATCATACTGTATATTATTTTCATATGACCCATTTATTACCTATTTTCTAACAATTATATGTTAGTGTTATTGGTTTGGTGATAACCACTTTGTTTTTCATATATGTTTTGACCATTTTGTTCTGGTGATCTTAATTTTATCATGGTTATATAATGTTTATAATTTAAAACATTTTAAAAATACAATATAAAATAAATAAGTATATTTATTTAGAGTAATTCATAAAATTCCATGACAAGAAATGAAATAAAACAGTCACGAAGATGGTTGGATGTAGATACACATGAACATTGTTTCCATTTTTACCTTATATTGAAAGGTATAAAATTAAATGATATATATTATCATTATAGTATCATTTTAAGTCATATATATAACATATTATTATTGAAACCATCTATAATAAATTCCATTCAATTTATGAATGAAGCACATCACTTCAAGAGGTGGTATTTCGTGGTACACACGAATGAAATTATCATATTCCCACAACATGAAGAGTATGACTCTATGTGTGACATAATAGTTATTTAAAATTTTTAACATAATTAATTATATATATTTCAATATATTATAATTCCATCATTATGACATCCCATAAGAGGTGACTATACAAGAACAAATGACATCAAATCACCAAGCGGTAGTCCACCGTATAAAATAATAATAAATTTGAAACCCATTTTATTGAAATATGTATAGATTTATGTCATTAAATTAACAAAAAAATTAATTATATATAATATATTGATGTTATTATACAATAATAGAATAATAATAATTGAATAAGGCAGAGAAGGAAATAAAATAAACTTGATTTTTGAAGAACATTACTTCTTCATCGGGTGTTCTCTTTAGGTTTGTGCTAAAATCATAGTTAGAAGTAAATCTAACAAAACCATGGATTCTAGGATTATGGGGGTATTTGTTATGTGCGTTTGATATATTTTGGTTGATCTAAATTACAGAATAATTTTTAATAAGGTTGTATAGTGGGTATTATTATATTATTGAGAAGGAGTGGTATTCTTGAAGACACCCAAAAGTGTTCATTATTTGGCATTCTAACATAAAACATGTTCCTGAAATCAAGATAAATAATGTATGGGAGGGTTTATTTTTTATAGAAAAAAATAAATCATAGAATGAAAATTATTTTTTATCATGTATTTCCATAGTCTTTTTGTTTACTCAATTTTACCCATTTCATTTTTACCATAATAACTAACATCATTTTATTTTCAATGATAAATTATCCTATATCAATAATCATAAAATGGAAATTAAATGATAAAATATCATAATTATTATAAATATTAAATATAATTTATTTAATAAAAATTATATTTGTATGAAAAAATAATTTTTATATAGATACATGTTATGCACAAAACCTTATTTTATCTTTAATCAATGAAATTATATTTAACAGTTTTCATTATCATTATAATGAAATTTTAATATATCCAAATTAAATAATATATATTATTATAATAGCAAATAAGAAATCCATATATCCATATAACATAAACATAAGTCTCTAAATTTAATTTAAAAATATTGTTGTAGATTTGTAAAGAACATTGGGTTTTAAAAGGGAAAATATAAAAACGTTTTCAATGTTTTTATATCCAATTTGAAAATTAATTTGATTCTAATGACCTGAAATGGATCAAATGATGTATAATTTAATAACTATAATTATGATAAAGTAAAATATAAATTAATTTTATAAATTATATAAAAAATTTAAATTTTCAATTAAAAATCAATATTTTTTAATATTTATCAAAAATTGAGACTTTCAAAAAAAATTCACCGTAACATAATTTTGATATTATTATATTAAATATTATTTGCATTTTATAAAATTTATTTTATAAAAGTGAAAAATCATTTTAAAGACCTATGTCTTAAAAATGATAGAAAATAACTTTTTAGAACAAATAATGATTTAATTAATAAAATTGGATTTATTTTTATTTCTTTCTAGAAAATATATAATATGAATCTAAAATAGTTGATTATTGAATTTTCATTCAAATTATTCACCAAAATTTATTTGGTTATTTGATTAATATAAAACACACATATGGGCCTAAAAATAGTTTTTATAGAATGATTTGTATTAATTTTTAAAGGGTTTTAATTTTAATTTTTAATAAATTGGACATCAATGAATCCATTATAATAAAAGTGTATTTAATTTTTTATAATTTTGATAATATTATTCGTAAAAAATATTCCAATTGTTAGGTGAAAACCATCATATTAAATAAAAATATTTTAGTAATACAGAATGTGTCATTTAATATTAGGGCTTCATTTAAAGAATTATTAGATTGATTTTCTAGGAAACACTATATTAAATCATTTTTTTGTGTAATTGAATTATAACATCGGGTATCAAGTAATTAACAATATAAAAATTATTAAACTAAATGGAAGAAACATTCACAAAATATTGTGGTTTTATTGATACTTAAGTTTCAGGGTGCAGCGAAATCGCATGGGTGGATATTCCCACTTGGCCTTTTTTCATTAACAATGATCAATCCATGATCAATATGATGATAAACACCAGTCTCCATGGATCTAATCACAGAAATGGACAAAGAAAAGGAATGTCCCAGAACCACAATGTAGGATCGTTACAGGTTGATTATAATTAATTTAATCAATTGAAAAGAAAAACCTTTTGGGTGTTCTTAATTTTTTTATTTTCTTGATCACAGTTTGATTTGATTCGTCGTTGCATCACCGAAGCTAAGTGTAGACTTCCTCTAGCGGTGATCCACACGTGTACCTCATATCTCAGGACATCGCCAAAGGAGTCTCCAGGTGCTAGCGTGGAGAAAACTTTGCTTGCGTTGTCCACCTTAGATCATCTAGATCCGATGGAAGAGGATATCTCTCGGTCTTGAGAGCGTTCTTGGAGGAATAGGTCTTTCATCCTTGAATTAATTCTCTAGAGTTGTTGTGCACAATGATTCTCTTGTGTGTCGGAAAAGAGTTGGGGTTGTGAGGATATTTATAATCAGGTTTGAGGTTGTAGAGTTATGACAATAAATAAACGTGTTACACATTTTATTTATTTCATTGACTCTTATTTAAAACCCAATGTCAAATAATTAATTCCTTGACATGCATCCATGTTGATTATAATAAATATCATTTAAAATAATATTATATCCTCAAAATCCTGACTGGAAAAACTACACGGCGTGTATTAATAAATACACTGCGTATACCTGTTTTTCATTGAAAACTACATGGTGTGTATATCTTGTTTTCATTTATCCATTTATTTTCCATAAAGAAAACTAAACTGTGTGTAATAATTAATTCACGGCGTGTAATTGTTTTCCATGAAAAACTACACGATGTGTAATTTTAATACACGGCATGTATATCTTGTTTTTCATTTCCTTCTTCCTCCAATCATTAAAACAATCTAGGATTCCTTGAATAATTATTAAACCACGTATGGGAATAATATTTATTCTACTTGAGATACTTGAATACACTTAGTGTGTGACCCTCTAGGCCTCTATCTTATTGGCATTAGGTGGTCTTGACTAAAGTCCAAGATTACTGTCTAACAACGGGTCAAGGAACCCAAGGGAAAGTAGTTGATGCCACATTGATGTATCACATCATATGAACTCTTACTGTGTAATTTAATCCCTTTTTCTCGATATCTCATCAAGCAATTTTCATGGCGGTTTCATAAACCAATATGCTTGATGCATCGTTCTTTGAATTCGTCAAATAAACTCGACGTTTACACCATGGCCATGGAATTTAATGCGACAGTTCTATTTCAATCAATGGGTCGAGATATCAACTTCTATAAATGGAAGGGAAAAATCCTTCCTTGACTTATCCATTAACAACATGTCACTTGTGATGCACCCAACATACCCTACTTCCCGCCAACTGTCTATGTGATGGTTTTCATCAGTAAATATAAGTGCACGAGTCATGACATGAGTTAATTATAATCTTCCAGTCTAACGACCATTACACACGTTCGTAGATAGAAATGTCCGATGACACCAAGACATGCAGAATTGCTACTAGAGGGTATGTTCTCAAAATCTCCCATCTTGGATATTACCAAGTGCGAACTCCATGAGAGAGAGTCTCGGGTTCTTACAAGTACTCGCACATGACGGTCTGTTTACTATGTGTCCTATCATAGTATGTCATCCAACCATAGAACTTTATTTAAGAATATTTTTATATCATTTCAAGGTTCTCATCACAGCGAGGATCTGCCATGACCTTATCAATGCAACAAATATTCCAGGACATTATTATATTATAGTCATGCAGAATAATGAACAATATGTAATAAGTGCACATTCATGTAATAAAAGTACAAAATAGTTAGTTCTTAGGACACCAACCCTTACAAACTCCCACTTGGACTAGAGCCAACTGCCTATGACTTTTAGTCCTCTAGACCTCACATGATGATCATGTTTCTGCTGAGTCAAGGCTTTAGTCAAGGGGTCCACCAAGTTGTCTTCCGTGGAAATACTTCTCACTGCAACTTTACCTCTCTGAGAAAAATCCCTCAAGAGATGATACATCCGAATTATGTGATTTGTCCGCTGATGTGACCTTGGCTCATTAGCAAGTGCCACCGCTATAGTATTATCACAATAAAGTGTGATAGGATCTTTACTTCTTGGTACTACATCCAGCTCTTGGGTGAAGCTTCGCATCCATACTGCTTCTTTAGCTACCTCAGAAGCTGCGATATACTCAGACTCTGCTGTAGAATCTGCCACCACACATTGCTTTGAGCTCTTCTAGCTCACTGCACCTCCATTCAAACTAAAGATGTATCCAGTCTATGACTTTATGTCATCTTGATCAGTCTGGAAACTAGAATCTACATGTCCTCTGATGACTAGTTCCTCATCTCCTCCATAAACCAGGAACATATCCTTAGTACGCCTCAGATACTTAAGGATATTCTTTACTTCCATCCAATGGCGGTCTCCTGGACCATCTTGATATCTGCCTACCACACTTAATGTGTAAGAAACATCTAGCCTCGTACATAGTATATCATGCATGACTGACCCAATCGCGGATGCATATGGGATCCTTGACATTCTTTTTCATTCCTCATGTGTCTAAGGACACATTTTTTTGGAAAGATGAATTCCATGTGACCCTGGTAACAATCCCCTCTTGGACTATTCCATACTGAATCTCTTCAGTATCTTGTCAATGTATGTACTTTGACTCAGGCCTTGCATTCTCTTGGATCTATCACGATGGATCTTGATCCGAAGAATATATGCGGCCTCACCCAAGACTTTCATGGAGAAGCATTTATGCAACCATTCCTTAACTAACTGTAAGACATGTACTTCGTTTCCAATTAGTAATATGTCATCAACATATACTATTAAGAAAACGTCTTCACTTCCACTAAACCTCCTGTAGACACAAGTCTCACATTCATTCTTAAGAAAGCCAAATTCCGTTATATATTCATCAAAATGATTGTTCAATGACCATGATGCTTTCTTTATTACATAAATAGATTTATGCAACTTTCATACCTTGTTAGAATCCTTTGGAGTCACAAACCCTTCAGGTTGTGTCATATAGACATCTTCCTGGAGATTCCCGTTAAGGTATTCTATTTTGACATCCATTTTCCAAATCTAAAAATCATGGTAAGCGGAAATAGCCAATAGAATTTTGATGGATTTTAGCATCGGAACGGTGAAAAGGATTAATCATAGTCAATTCCTTGATGCTGTGTAAAACCTTTTGCAACCATTCATGCCTTATAGGTGCTAACTTGCCCCTCCATTTCCAGTTTCTTCTTGAATACCCATTTATTAAAAATAGCCTTTACATCAACTGAAGGATCTACCAAAATCTAGACTTAGTTTTGGTACATGGAATCCATTTCATAATTCATGGCTTCTTGCCACTTGGCAACGTCTGTGCCTTCAACTGCTTCCTTGTAGGTAAGAGGATTATCATTGTCAACCAATAATGAGTCACCATCCTCGGTGACAAGAAAACCATATCATTCTGGTTCTCTCACCTCTCTCGTGCTCCTATACAGTTCTTATGTCTCTGGAACATATTGTTCTTCCACGGGGCTTTGTGGAATTTGTTCTCATACCAACTCTTGTGTATCTTGAGCCTCGACTTCATCGAAGTCTATCTTGCTCCCACTATCTCTTTTGGAGATGTGATCCCTCTCAAGGAATATGGAATGTCTTTCCACTATAACCTTTTTGTATAATGGGTTGTATAGGTAATATCCTCTTGTTTCCTTAGGATATCCTATAAAGACACACTTTGTGCCTCGGGGTGCAAGATTGTTACCTGAAGAGGCCTTAACAAATGCTTCTCTACCCCACAAATGTAAATTCGATAACATGGATTTGCGTCCACTCCATAACTCATATGGAATACCATTTATTGATTTAGTTGGTTCTTGGTTTAGTATGTGTGCTGCTGTTTGTAATCCATTTCCC
Source organism: Viscum album (assembly GCA_963277665.1). NCBI lineage: Eukaryota > Viridiplantae > Streptophyta > Magnoliopsida > Santalales > Viscaceae > Viscum > Viscum album. The sequence goes on along the minus strand of OY728119.1, from coordinate 483,128,826 downwards.
CAAAAGAATAATGGAAGACTCGCATGACTCATCATTGATCTCACCATTTACAACAGGGTGCATTTCCTCCTTTCACTTACACCATTCCACTGAGGTGTGTAAGGAAGAGTGAGTTGAGATAGAATCCCAAACTCCCATAAGAAATCAATGAAGTCCTGATTAAGATATTCTCCTCCCCTGTCTAAGCGGAGTTTCTTAATCTTCTTACAAAGCTGGTTCTCAATTGAATTCTTGTATTCTTTGAACCGATTAAAAGAATCTGACTTATACCTCATTAAGTAGATATATCCATATCAACTAAAATCATTAGGAAAAGTTAAGAAGTACGAGAACCCACCCCTTGCTTCAACTGGAAATGGTCCACACACATCAGTGTGAACTAATTCTAGAAGCTCTTTAGCTCTTTCACCTTTCCCACTAAATGGTGCTGTGGTCATTTTGCCTTGTAGACATGCATTACATACATCAAGTGGTTTTAGTTCGAAAGAATCTAAATACCCATCTTGATGTAATTTTGTCAAACCTTTCTTATTGAAATGACCTAGCCGGTGATGCCAAAGTTTGGTGTGGTATGTGTCATTTGAATTTTCTTTGTAATTGATTTCCATTACTTGGTTTGTGTAGTCTAACACATAAAGGCCATTATATAAATGTGCGCTACCAAAACAAATGCTATCTTTATAAAAGTAGAAACATTCATTTCCAAACATGAACATGAATCCATCAGTATCAAATCAAGATACTGAAATAATGTTTTTAGTAACAGAACACACATAATAACAACCCTTTAACACCAAGATCATTCCTGTTGGCAATGTGAGGTGGTAGTCCCCGATAGCTACAACAGCAAGTCTGGCTCCATTGGCTGGTCGTAGATCTACCTCCCCTCGATCAATCTTCTGGAATCTACATGGTTCCTGTAATTGGATACAAATGTGAGCACCAAAAGCAGTATCTACTACACAATTAGTAGAAACAGATAGATTGCATTCGATAACAAATTCACCTGAAGCTTCCCCTTTCTTCCTTGGCTGGGTGCAATTTTTCTTCCAATGGCCCTTCTTGCCACATGCGAACCAAACCGCATCCTATTCCTTTTCCTCCCCTTTGATCTTACTTTTCTTGGAATGCCTTAAAGAAGCTTTGGGCTTAAAGCTCTTCGACTTTCCTTCCCTTTTATTCACCACGAGGACAAAAGGCTTTTCACGCTTCGTGTCATTGTCCACTTGGAGAATAAGGATAAGAAGATCAGATAGAGAATTTTAAATGTTGTTCATGTTGAAGTTCACAACAAAGTTTGAGAAGCTCTGGGTAAGTGATGCAAGAATGAGATCGTTACCCAGTTCTTCAGGGAGTTTAAACCCTAGAACCTCCAAGTGCTCAATGTAGCCAATGAGCTTTACTACACGAGGACTGGCTGGGGTACCCTCTCCTCTCTTGCTCTGGAATAGAGCCTTGGAGATCTCAAACCTTTCCTATCTTGCTTTCTCCTAGTATAAACCACTGAGGTGCTCGAGCATGCTATAGGCATCCATGTCTTCATGAGACTTCATGCGCTCACTAGACATTGATGATAACATCAAACATTGAACGTCGAGAGCATCGTTCAAATTTTGATCATAGACCAAAAAATCTTCATCACTAGCCCCTTGGGCAGGCGAATCAGGAAGTGAGGACTCTAGCACGTAAAACTTTTGTTCATGGTGTAGGATAACCCGAAGGCGCCTAAACCATTCGTAAAATTTACTGCCGGTGGGGATGTTGTCTTTATACAGAATTGATCGCAGAGAAAATGTGGTTTATGTGTTTTTCATTTCGATTCTACAAATTAAAAAAGCAGATTTATCAGTACTTTCTTGATTACATTTTTATGAGAAATAACAAATTAATTAATTAATTCTCCCACTATTTTATCAAGTCCCAATGGCCCTCACCATTGAACTCATAATGTTAAGTTGCTTTGACATTCTAGTGGCAAGGATCCATATTTCCCTTCACATAACCCCAACAATGGTTGGTCAAGCTATTTGAAGGTATTTAGGTAGGTTGGTCTTTGCCAACTGTGAGATTACAGTTCCTTGATCTGTTGAGTGGACTCCCCAATCCTGAAATCCCGACTTGAATTTCCTCAACTCTTGCCTCCAATATTACACCAATTATAGCAAGGGATACTTATCTTGATGTAATATGGTTAAGTCAACCTGAAACCTTTCATAATGGATTCCTTTATAAAATTATGTTTCCCAACAAGGGTGGGTCAAACACATAGTTTTATTGTGTCTTACCCTTAATCAGGTAACAAAAGGCTATGTTTGACTTAATATGGTATTGAGGGATTTCAATCCTTTATGCGTAGTTTTGGATTATCACATGCTTGTTAATATTAAGTGATGCTTTCTTAAGTGATTAACCATGTTCTGATAATGTTTACTCATAGTCCAGTTATTATTTTATTCCATCTTTGCATGGATGTTAATTTTATTAACTATGTGATCGAAACAAAACATATATAATAAATAAACCATGCAATTTAGAGAGAAATAAAATAAGATGGAATGATCATGAGCTACTATTGGTTAGCTTATCTAGCAGTTTTGATAAGCTAACCCTAACCTAGGGAAAACACCTTGAACCCGATGGTTAGTGTTTTGTAGCTCCCACCTTTCCACCTTTGTATCTTGTTGCATCGGTTTCAGCTCGGCTTCGGTATTTTAACCGTCTCCTATGGCTTGGGAGATCCTCTGTTACATGGGTTTACATTAAAGAAACCATGGGCACGCATGCCCAACATTTTATTGGAATAAGGCTCAAAGGCCAAAAAATTTAAATTAAATAAATTTAAATGAAACCACACACATACAAAGTTTCATTGGTATAGCTCATGATCATCCATAGAATGCAACGACATTTACGCAAATTTAGAATTCAAATTCTATTAATTTTTCTTTCATTTAAGATAAGTCGTGCTCGAATTCAATTAATTATGATCTTATAATTGATCAATTATTTATCTTAAATTCATTTCTGAATTTAGTTGAGATTCTTCTCATCTATATTCCTTATACGGGTCTTTGTACATTAGAGGAAACTAAGTGAAATTCCATTTTTGGAAAGTACACGATGTGTAGTTTATAATTACATGGCGTGTATTTCTTTTCACTCTTTATCCAAAGTACACAACGGGGCCTTGGCGTGTTTTCTGTACTTTGGAAATTTTGGAGTACACGGCGTGTAGATAAATCATACATGGCATGTACTTACTTGTTACGTGGTAACCGGCATGGCGATCCCATGTACGCGGTACGTGGCTTATCTTGGTACACGGTTTCACCTAGGCCAGAACAGACTACATGACGTGTTGCTCCAACATACACTCCGTGTATTTCATTTCCACGCGCCGTTCAATTCTGGTCAACACAGTGTGATTAATACTTAGGAATATTCAATTTACACGTCATGGTTTGGCGGACCAGTACCGATTCATTGAACCTAAGTACACAACATGTAGCTTTAATTACACGCAGTGTAATCCCGTGTTGTACAGACAGAAAGAGCAGCTCCTCCAGATGACTTCCTCTTTTTTATTTTAATCAAAAATTAAAATTAAAAGGTTGTTTCTGTGATATGATTCGAGAAACGATAGAGGAAGAATATATCTCATTTATTCTTATTTATAGAACGATTTACTTTGAATTGAATCAAATATAAATGCGTAAATTATCAGTGAAAATTAAATAACTATAATCAACGTTGTAAACTTCCTTTGATACCATTTCAAGGATCTAGGAACAGTGGAAGGGTGTGGGTGGTTATGCCCACTTGGACTTTTTTCATTAACAATGATCAATATGGGATCAATACGATGATAAACTCCAGTCTCTACGGATCGAATCACAGAAATGGAGAAAGAAAAGGAATGTCCTGGAACCACAAAGTATGATCGTTACTGGTTGATTATAATTAATTTAATCAATTGAAAAGAAATATCTTTTGGGTGTTCTTTTTTCGTTGATGTTCTTGATCACGTTTCGATGTGATTTGCCGTTGCGTCATAGAAGACAAGTGTAGAACTCTTCTAGCGGTGATCCACACATGTACCTTGTATCTCAGGGTGTCGCCAAAGGAGTCTCTGGGTGCTAGCATGGAGAAAACTTTGTTTGCGTTGTCCGCCTTAGATCGTCTTGATTTGATGGAAGAGGATCTCACTTGGTCTTAAGAGTGTTCTTGGAGGAAGAGGTTCTTTCGACCTTGAAAGAATTATCCAGAGTTGTTGTGCACAATGATTCTCTTGTGTGTCAGAAAAGAGTTGAGGTTGTGAGGATATTTAGAATTAGGTTAGAGGTTGTATATTTATGACAATAAATAAACGCGTTACAAATTTTATTTATTTCATTGACACTTATTTAAAACCTCGTGTCGAATAAATTAATTCTTTGACATGCGTCCACACTGATTATAATAAATATCATTTAAAAAAATACTATATCCTCAAAATCCCGACTGGAAAAAACTACATGGCGTGTATTAATAAATACACTGAGTGTACTAATAAGTACACGACGTGTACTTGTTTTTCATTGAAAACTACATGGCGTGTACATTTAATGTACATGGCATGTATATCTTTTTTTCATTTATCCATTTATTTTCCATAAAGAAAACTACATGGCATGTAATAATTAATACACGTCATGTACTTGTTTTCAATGAAAAACTACACGATGTGTAATCATTAATACACGACGTGTATATCTTGTTTTTCATTTCCTTCTTTCTCCAATCATTAAAACGATCCAGGCTTCCTTGAATAATTATTAAACCACGTACGGGAATAATCTTTATTCTACTTGAGATACTTGAATACCCATAGTGTGTGACCCTCTAGGCCTCTTTCTCATTAGCATTAGGCGGGCTTGCCTAAAGTCCAAGATTACTATCTAGAAACAGGTCAAGGAATCCAAGAGAAAGAAGTTGATGCCGCGTTGACGTATCACCTCATACAAACGCTTACTATGTAATTTAATCCCGTTGTCTCGATATTTCATCAAGAAGGTTTCATTGAAGTGTCATAAACCTATATGCTTGATTCGTCGTTCTTTAAATTCCTGAAATAAACTCGTCGTTTACACCATGGCCATGAAATTTAATGCGACAATTCTATTTCAATCAAAGGGACGAGATATCAACTTCCATAAATGGAAGGATCAAATCCTTCCTTAAATTATCCATTAAAAACATGCCACTCGTGACGCACCCGATGTACCCAACTTCCTGCCAACTCTCTATGTGACGGTTTTTGTCAGTAAATCTAAGTTCGTGAGTCATGACATGAGTTAATGATAATCTTCCAGTCTAAGGACCATTACACAATCTCGTAGATAGCAATGTCCGATGACACCAAGATAAGAGGAATTGTTACTGGTGGGTCTCTTCTTATAGTCTCCCATCTTGGAGATTACCAAGTGCGAACTCCATGAGAGAGAGTCTCGTCTTCTTACGAGTAGTCGTACATGACGGTCTGTATAATATGTGTCCTATCATAGTATGTCATCCAACTGTAGAACTTTATTTAAGAATATTGTTATAGCATTTCAAGGTTCTCATCACAGCAGGGATCTGTCATGACCTTATCAATGGAACAAATATTCCAGGACATTATTATATTATAGTCATATAGAAGAATGAAAAATATATAATATGTGGACATTCATGTAATGAAATAACAAAACAGTTGGGTATCAAGTAATTAAAAATATAAAAATTATTAAACTAAATTGAAGAAAAATTCACAAAATATTGTGGTATTACTGATATTATACTTCATATTTATATCGATGGATTATGTTTGTTTCTATTATATTTTCATGCACCTTATTTCATTTATAAACCATGATATGAATGAACAATGGATATAGTTTTGTTGAAAAATGATAGATTTAATTTTTTATCAATATATTATTCTTCTTAGAAACTTTTTTTCAAAAAGGGTGATCCTAATATATATATTGATGATTGGTGATACATATATTGCTCTCATATTCATTTTATAAAGGGATGGAGTTTACCAGTGATAGGTTTTTCATAATATATTATTTAAATTTAATGGGTTGTTTATTTATTTTTTAAGATATATTTTATGATTGATATGAAAATAATGTCATATGATAAAAAAATTTATTTATTCTTTTATAAAGATCTACTGAATTACATTATAATGGATTGATTTTACATAGAAAATGAATGTTCATTGATTTTACCCTTGTCTTATGTTAATGTTTTATTCCATTCATCTTGAATTTTGATCTACATTTTTCTGGGTATGAAATCTATAATGTTATTATCATGTAGTTTCATTGTGTCATCACATAGTTATACTCATCTTATTCTTACTAATGACATTGATTTTATTATAGATTATGTTTAAAAAAACTAAGAATTAATGTTGACCCTTATTATGATTCTTTTTAACATGGTTATGAAGAAATTATTTATGTCTATTATACATATGAATGTTACTAGATTTAAATAATTAATTTCGATATGATGTAGATTATGATGAAATAGTTGATTATGTATCCAATATATTTTGTATAAGTGTGGCCAAATTACCTAAAACCATGAACCTAAAACGTCATTTGGTTTATAAGTGATATATTATTTCAGTTAGAGGTTATATGGTTTGTGGGGTTAAATTTTGGTCACAATTTTCAATATCAATTGTTGAAATTTAATTATAACGTTTTAGAATAGGAACATAGAGTATGTGTTTGGGGTTCTTATATTTTTATATTAGAGAAAATTTATAAATAAATCTTGAGATATATAATATTTTCATGTGAGGTTAACTTATGTTGTTGAGATACTACCATGTGAATATAAGGTTGTGGTTGATCATATGATCAAGGGAATTTATTCCCCTTTTTATCAATTATGTAATGGTATTTTAATGCGATTAATGTTATATTTGGAAATTTTTTATTGGATTGATGTAAATGATACACTTATATTTAAGCTCATCTAATATTTTAGAAGAATATTGTTACAATTTTTTCAGTGTAAGATGAATGCAATGTGATATCCACTTTTGTTAATTCATTCCATAATATTGAGGTTATTGAGTCAATTTGGGACACATGGTTATCTATTAATGGAATTCTATAAGAATATCTATCATTTTAATTGTGTAAATTTTAATGTTAAATTATCTTTTATTGACATTAAGGTTTATACATTATTGATATTTTCATATAATATACTAACTATTTTAGTTTTTTTATTTATAAATATAGTAGGAATAACATGTTTTTAGTTTATGGATTATTTGATCCATTAGATGATTCTTTTAGTTATATATTGGTGAAAAATTCTTCATGAATAAACATCATTTATATAAAAAGATGATATTGTGGTAGAAATTTACTCATGTATTCAATTTTTCTTTAAAAGTTTTTATATCTTATTTTTTTCATAGTCTAGATGCTAATATAATTCTTCAAATCTAAGAGAATAATTTGGAAACTAAAATATTATATAATTAATCAGTGGTAATTTTTTACACCTCACTAATTTATGGTTTTGGGTCCATTGGATTTATCAGGGTCATTAAATTTATTTTGATCAATGTTATCTTCTATGATGTGTAATTATTTTTTTGTTAAGTTTTACTTCTATGTCAATATTTTCGCATCCCACAAATTTCCTGCTATCTGATAACCTAGATTTTTGTCACTTTAGATAACCTTCATATTTCAAATTCAATATATTCGAAAACATGTTTTATTATTCAATTTTATTTTCCGGGTTTTAAAGAGTGACATTTTTCGATATTTTAAATAGTTTCGTTTAATATTTATTTGTTTCATCATCCTATCCTTGGAATTAGTTTTGAAATAAATTTTACTATTTCTATCAGTCCTGAGATAATAGTCAAAGAATATAATATCAAAAGGGGAAAATGTAAATACCAATTTATTTTGAAGAAAAATATTATATATTAATTACTAATGTTCATTAATTATATTTTACAGAGTTAAATTCCTTATATGAATGTTATGAATTTTTATTGTAAAAAAAATGAGTTTTTTAATGAAAATTAGGTATCCATGAACTATTTAGTTATTATTAAATGATTTAATTCAAAATTTTGATGTTTTAATTTTAACCAATGATCATCATTTTGTAATTAGTAAATTAAACCTATTTTTGGATATATTATAAAAATTTTCTAAAAAAATTTATTCTTTATTCAATAGTGAAAATAATGAAATTTTTTGAAATTTTTATTTGATTTACATGTATATAATTTTATTAATGGAAATTAATATATTTTATTTCTAAAAAAATTATTACAATATTATAAAAAACATGTAGCATGAAATTTCAAAAAAAACAAAAGAAAATTATAATGATGTTCTAAAAACGTTTTAAATGGATAGAATTAAACACCTTGTGTAATCTCTTTGGGATAGAGAATGATTTTTTGGTAATGATTTTATTAGATATAAACATCAAATTAGTCATCCAAATTTTCTTAGTATTGGATATAATCCTCTATTTTTATTTCCCCCTCTTTTTTCCATGAGCCAATATCTGATCTTTTTTATTGATCCCATCAATTTTCTCATGATTTAGATCAACATGAATCTTTTGGTTTTAAATTATTTACATATCAGTATTTGAAACATTAATATTTTAATACTCTTCTATTATATCCTCTTTATAATTTAGATGATGCTTTTGGACCCCCTTCTCTCTCTCCTTTGTCTTTAATTTATTACCACTATTAACTACAAACTCATCACTACGAGTTATTGCTTCCACCCCCATAGTTTCATATTCATGCAACCCCACTGGATACATCTCTACCAAATTCTTGGTATTCATTATTTTTCATGCTGATATGGTAACTGTAGTCTTCAGAATGATTGAAAAATCTATCTACTGGTTTATATGAATTTTTCTAAAAAAACAATTTCCTTACCTATAATTCTTCAAGACACACCCATTAACAATTGTTGAATTATATTCATGCTTATACTCTGAACTTGATTAATAATCTAGAATTATTATTGATTTTTCAAATATCCCTTATCCTAGAATCCTAGACCCATAAGACTTACACATCCATCACGGGATGAAAAACTGCCCCACTTTGGGATTAACAGTCTTCTTCATTCCATCCTCATCTACATAATTACTATACAAAACATCATAGTTATTAATCAAATTAAAAAACATACTTGTCAATCTTTGAAAAAGGATACATGATATATTCACCAAACCTTATCTCGAATCCTAGGTGTCATGTTTTTATCCTTCATGAAAAATTAAGTAAATAATAACCCTTGAATAAAGAGAATTAGTCAGACTGTCACCATCCTAACTATTTCCCACATTACCAGGAACCACAATCTGAGCATACTATGTAAAATCAGTTGGGGGTTTCAACCAAAATATTCCAAAATCATTCATAGGATGACCGTCTTCCAATGTACAAGATTAAAGGACCATCCAAAAATTTCTAGTCATTCCTCGTTGGCATCTGATAGCTTGGAGACCTCAATGCTCATAAGACGAACAAAATGTAACCCATAATTCATAGAAAATATGTGGTTTATAATGCATCTCCCCATCAAACTCAATGATGATAAAATACATAGGGTATATAGATATGTTGAAATTAGTTTAAATTAATAGAGTAATTGGATGAAAAAGGGAATGGATGTGATGCTTAGAGTAGTGGAATCAGACCACCATATTACTCATCAACCAAAGGATCATCTGGTTATGAAATTGTTTGGAATATAGAGAAGGGAGATCCATGTCTCTGTAATGGGGGGATCTCACTAAATTCCAAAATAGAACAACCACAAATAGAATTTAAAGTGATAACCTGATAAAACACAAGGAGTAATCACATAAGAATAGATATGATTATCTCCTATCAATAATCACATCAAAATTTTCCTATCATCCAATAGCACTACAACTGGCATATTTTAAAACATATACGAACAAAATAAAATGTATCAAATAAAACCACAGAGGTTTACTTCTAACTGAATTGGTCAAAAAATTAAGGATATATTATCTCAGAGGATATCATGAATTACAAGAATGAAACTAGAACAACAATAACACCATCCAAAAATGACTAAAATATATAAAACACATCTTTTGAGGGGAAGCTGTAGAGATGATAAGGGTCAGTTAATAGAGTAAAAAATGGAGTTGAAGGAAATATAGAGAGACAAAGAGGACCCCCCAGATGGGATGGATTAAGGAGGGGAGGTTAAGAAACAACATTTTCTCTTAAACCACCAGAATAGAGAGGTGAGGGGAGTGATTTGGGAGCATTCTCTAACCATCACACTATAGTCATGGAATCAAAGGGGAGTCTATTTTGAGAAGATATATTAATTTAATATCATGTATTATATATAAATTCTCATTAAAACAATTTATTTGAAATAATCCAAAAATATATTTTAATAATCATTATACATTAACATTATGTTATTTTTTTATAATTAATGAATTTTGTTTGAAAAAAATTGTCTTCGCATTTTCTATGATTAAATATAAATAATATTATCCCATTTATGTTAATTAAACTACATAAATTGGATTAAATATATTTAATTATGATAATCAATTTTAGGTAATATGTTCAAATTAAATTTTCATCAAACAGAATTGAAAAACCATAAAATATTTTTCCTGGATTGAGAATAGAATTGGTTTAATGGGGTTACTCTAAAGATATTAGAGTTGAAATTACATAAAAAACCATAAAAAATCTTTTTACGAAATTTAAAGATCCTATATAATCTATTGTTAAAATATATTCCATTTTATTTTTATATTTTTATTGAGTAAGACAATAATAAATTTCAATAATTTTAAAAATTCCAATTGTGTCATCTCCCTCACTTATAAAAATAAACTATAAATCCTCTTAAATGAAAACATAAGGATCCTCTTTTCAACTACACGTAGCCAAAATACCTTCTTAACATCCTAATAAAAACTTATAGGTCATTTGTTTGATTACTACAACCCTCTAGGGATTATATTATAATGAAATTAATTTTTTCTGAACTATTGTTATTTTTTTAATGAATGCATTAGTTTTATTTAATCTTCCAACCCCATCTAACTAAATTAAAAAAATATGAAATAATAACATAAGTATATATCATAAACTATGCTTATATTTTGTTAATGGAAGAACCAGTATTTATATAATCTTCCATCAAATCTAAAATGAGACCATCATTTGTGTTTTTGAGAAATTATATATTCACGAATCAATGTTATTCATTTTCCCATAACCACATCTCATGACTAGTTATAATTAAGGATAAAATTAAAATATATTTTATTCATGAAATATTTATAATTATATAATTATAATGTATTGTAAATTTTATTATCATATTATCCATTAATAAATGATAACATCGTTTTGGAGTACTAGTTGATTATTGCCTCTATAAAGGGATGCGAATTGTTTTTCATCACTACAACAGATCACATGAATATATAATTTTAATAATGTGATGATATGAAATATAATAAATAATAATAATTATATAATGATAATATTATACTTAATTTATTTTTTCTCATATTAATTGAAAAATGGAAATTCTAATAATGTGTTCACACGACCTACCGAATCCTTAATTGTAAAATGATTTTCTTCTTATAAACATACTTGGTGTTTTATTTAAATATATTTTTTGTTAAAAAATAATAATAATTTCCTTTTTTATTCTTTAAATTATTTAATAATTAAATTATGTTTACCATGTTCATGATACCAATTTCATTTTAAAATTATGAATCGAATGTATTCAAAACATTTAGAGTGGACTTAATTGATTAATTAATTATATATGTCATGATATAAAAGAAAAAAAATTTTAATGGTATTTTAATAAACTATAAAAGGTTCATATAAAATTAAATTATATATATAATTTTATTATAAATTATTTAATGGATATACGTGACATGTTATCACTATGTGTAGCATATGTTGTCTCAATTTTCATTCATTAGGTTACAACTCGCCATTATTGAATTTTATTATTCCATGAAATTTTTTATATTTTTAAATTAATAATATTAGGATGTATTTCAACAAGTCTAATGTGTATTTATATATGCCTAGATAATAAATATTTGGACTAAACATGCATAAAAAGTTATGAACATTGAACGACTTTTCATTTTCTCAAAGAAATTTTCCTGACACATGTTCCATGTTGGGAACCAAAATTTTGATAAATAGATCTCTTACTACCCCATTATTAATATTGAAACATTAAATTGTGATATAAATGGGATTTAAGAATAAATATATTATTATTTTAACCTGATGATTTTTTATTAGGATGTTACCCAAGTGGAATAGGGTTTCTTAACACAATTTCATTTCATTTGTTTATATCACCTCTTCAGTGATTTTATTAGTGAATGATTAATTGTGAAATAATGTTTTTATTTATTTATTTATTCTTTTTTTTTATTTTTTTACAAAAAATAATATAATTTATTAATCCTTAATGAAGTTGTATGATATTTGTAAGGGTTATTCACCTCAATTTCTCTACTATGGGATATTAATTTATGTTATGAATAAATATTATATTATGAGGTGTATAAAATGCACCATCAACATATTATTTAATGAACCTCTATTTGTTCATTATATTTAAATATTATTTTTATATTGTTATTTTAGTGTATTAAAATTTAAAAATTTCCAATGTTGTAAGGGGTATATGTTTAAATACCACTTTAATTGGAATTGTTTATTATTTTATTTACATTGAGAAATTTATATGATCATTTTCTAAAACAAAATTTAACTATTTCTCACATATGAGTATTTTTTTTATCATTTGATGTTTGTGAATGATTTTTTCTTTGGTTGTAATAATGTGTAAATTTTTTTAAGATATTCGAACATTATTTATCATCTTTTGGCTGGAAAATAATTCACTTCCAAATCAATGATATAAAAAAATTGATATTTTTTAGAATATCAATCAAATAATATTTAATTTAATTTTTATTATATTTTTAATTTTTAATAATATATTTATAAATTATCTTTTAGAAATTTTAAGAACAAGGAATGTTTTTCTGAAGGTGTGAAAAAATCATTGTTTTAATAATTACAACATGATTAGAATCTCTTTATATTATAGTGGGTCAATGATTTGTATCATCCAATACAATTTTCTATGGGTTATTAAATTTATTTTTTTTAATATTCTATATATTTTCTTTGTTTTTAAATGTGGTTTTAAATGTTGAAAGGCTATTTAAATCTAACATGTTTTTAAAGATATTTTAATGTAATATAAATTTGAAAATGGAAAAACCATTGATGATACATATACGCCACTAGGGATATGTTACAATTCCACCATACTTATTATTTCTCAAGATGGATTATGATTGTATGAAATATTTTATCATCGAACCCATTTATTTTACATGGATAAATGTTGCTATTATAGAAGAATAGTTATTATAATACTTACAAATGAAAGCTTTCATATTTTTGTTATATTATGGTTACTGTTAATTGAATATAATGAAAAGTATAACTAATATATCCCATTATGATTTTTGATCTGAATAAATTTTTCTACTGAAATGTTTTTAGAGTTTACTAGTTTCACATTTCTCATCAGATATTATTTGATTTTACTAGGAATGTTGTTAGATTTGTTTGAGTTTTTATAGGAGTGATATGAAATGATGTTTTGAGTAACCAATATGTTTTATTTTTGTTTGAATCATGTTATAATGGATCACTTTAGTTAGTATTGTTTTCAAATTGATCAATATTTTTGACTTATGTGACTATTGTTTCATGTTAATTCTTCATTCCAAGTATCGTGTATTATAATTGAGGAATTTATTGGTACAAATTATCTTATGTTTTTCTAATTTTAAATGACTATTTCATAAGAACCTAAGGATAATATTATAATAACTAATGGAATTAAATAATGAAAATTTTTGTTTAACCTTACTTATATTTTTATCCCACCCGTCATTTGTATCCTCTTCACCAATATGGGAACAAATGTATTCTGTTTTTTATACTTAAGAAATATATATATAAGAATAAATTTCTTAGACATTATTTAATATTTTACTAACTAGTTTATTATGTTTCTATGATATTATTTAAGGGTTTTTTCTAACAATATAAATCTCCAAACATAAATTTTTAATTTTTATGTACTGTTCCAATATTTCTATTTTATGTTTCATGTCTTAAAGAGATAAATATAAGTCATAATTTTTGGTATTAATCTGAAAAAATAAAAAATTGTGTTTTATCATTCGTTATAAGTGTGTGTGTTTGTAGCTGTTATACATTTTATCAATGGAATTATTTATATAAATTTAGAGACTAATATATTTTCATTTGAGGTTAAATTAAGTGTTTTGGATACCATCATTGGTTTAGAATTTTAAGGTTTCTTAAAGGATAAAATGTATAAATACACTATTTAATGATTTATATGATGATATTTTAGTCAGATTTGTTATATGTTAGGAGGTGGGTTATTGTTTTTACATACATGTAAACATTACATTTAATGTGAAATATTATTTTTGAATAACACTAATAATTTTATCTATGTGAACATAATGGTATATGATACTATTGAGGTTAAATATTTCTTTAATTATGAGGTTATATAGTTTATTTGAGATATAGGGTAATTTATTTTTGGGATGATCTAAGATGATCCATTAGTTTTATTTCAGAAATAATGATGTTAAATGTTTAATTTTTTTTTCATATGATGGTTTATACATTTTTGATATTATCTTACCTTATGCTATCCATTTCCATTTTTACTAATAAATAAAGATAATAAGAATCACATTTTCTTAAATTTTATGGAAATGTGATATATTAAAAGTTTATTTTATTGATGAATTCTTGGAAAATTCATCTTGGATAATAATAGTTATGAAAAATAGATGATGCTAAAGTTTGAATTTATTAAATAATGAAATTATAATTTGTAAATATGTATATTTTAATATGTTATTAGTCTGTATTTTAATGGAATTTCACAAATAGTGGGAAATGAATCATAAAATAAAACATTGTCCAATTAATCAATGGCATTTCTCACATCTCATTGATTTATTATTTTGTGATCATCGAATTTATCATTTACAATCAATTTAATTTGATCGATTTTCTCCATTATTTTCTATCATCAATGTGATAGTATTTTTTTTCAATTGTGTCAATATTTTCACTTCCAAATAATGTTATCTAATTCGAAATCCAAGTTATATGTTATTCTAAATGACCTTCATATTTATCATTCCCTATTTTCAATAGTAATATAATTATACATTTTTATGATTTCACTTTTTAATAGAATTATTTTTAAAAATTTAAATCAAATTCCTTTCATGTATTTGTGTTTTATCTTCCACTCCTTAAAATTGATTTTGAAATTATTATAAACTAGTTCTATCAGGAACAAGATAAAATATTAGAGATGAAATTTTCAAAATGGTGAATAATCTAACAACCTATGTTGTGTTATGATAAATAATTTTAATTTATTATTTTTATTAAAAAAGATTATTTTATTGATCTATATTCAATATAATAATTTTAGGTTATTTTCTACATCGAAAGGAAATGAATTTAATTATTAATAAATTGGGGTTCGATGTATTTTTTAGTTATCTTCAATGTATTATTTCCAAATTATATAATTATAATTTTATGATTTATTTTCATTTTTTAATTCTTTATTTCCATCCTATCATATGGGAAAAATTTCTTATTTTTAGAAAATATAAATATTTCAGTGAATAGCCAAAAAATACTAATTTAAAATGAAAAATATATTTTATTTTCTAGTATTTAAAATGTAAAAATATATATTTTATATATTATAAAAATATAATTAATTAATAATTATTAAAAATCATACAATAAATTTTATTTTAATAAAAAGTTTATTTCAATTTGATATAAAAATACTTATATAATTACGATGGCATTTTCCTAAAAAACCATTTTCATCACATTTTATGGGTTTAATTATTAATTAAATTATTCTAATAATTGGAATTAATTTAATTTAATGGTTTCCATATTTTTAATCATCATAATTTATATTAGGTATTATGTTCATCATGATTTTTGGTCGACATGAAATGTATACACAAAAAAATTTGGTACCACAATTATAGATAAAACTTGTTTACTGGAGGTTAACTAATGTGATAAGGGTTAAAGTGAACTAAAAACATGTCTAAACATATTTTATGACCTTATTGATAACAAATATGATCTCATATTTAGAAATGATCCATTATTTTTATATTTTCTTTGAGAAAGTCATTAATATATTATAATATTTTAAAACAATTCCTTGACTTTCCTCTCAAGCATTTATAGATGGACACCCTTAATCTACTCTTATACACACATATACATACTTTTGGTTCATAAATACCATACAAAAATACATTATTAACATAAAATTACACATTATAGTGGTATTTATTGTGTTACAATACCTACCTTATAGGGTATAATGTGTTGAACCAATAAAGTCTTCCAAAGAAGAGGTATAGTTTTTACCGATTTTTTTAGTTTTATCACTTCTTATACCTCCATTAAAATAACCTAATTTTTTTTGAAATAGTTACATCATTATATTACATATATTTATATTTTATTATGTCAATTTAATAACATTTATCCATTCCACTTCCATTTGATGGTAAATGAAATATTAATTCTTTTTTAACATTGATCTGTATTTTACAAACCAATGTAATTCATTTTCCATCACCACCACTCAGGGATGGCTATATTGATTGATTTAATTTGTATTTATTTTATATTAGTAAAATAATAATATTTATTTATAAATATTATATAATCTATTTTCTTACCATTTAATCCATTGTAAAATGATAATGTCATTTCTGTGTACTCATTGATTACTAACTCCACACAACGATGTGATTATTTTTAGTTTATTTCAAAATTTTGATAGTGTATATAAGTATGTTAAAATAAATAATATTATTTTTATTATTAAATAGTAAATCCATAAATATAAATAATATATACCTTTATTCACTCACATTCATTGAAAATGGAAATGTTACAAGTGCATGTGTACAATCTATCATCATCATAATTATAAAATAACCCATATTACACATCAATCATTAACAGTTGGTTTAAACAGTACAAAAAATTTGTGAAAATTTTATATATTTAATGAGTGTTATTTAGCTAGTAAATAAATAATTACATTTTTATACACATTCAAAAAAACTCAAATACTTTTAATTTATGAATTTAACATCCTCAAAACACCAGAAGTAGGCTTAATCTATAACATAACTAAATATTTACATGAAATAATTTAATCAAATGGATTAATGATAAATTTTAAAACATATAAATGTTTATTAAAAAATTAAATAATTTATATATGTGTATTACACAAGATTTAAAGGTTATACCTGAAAAATCAGGAATTGATGTAAGGGATTTCATCTGAATTTACCTTCATCGAAGAATATTTTAGTGTTAAGCACAAAATTTAATTTATATCATTTATATAAATCCCATTTAAATTTTTTTATAATGAATAATTCATACATAATGTTATTTTTTGTTTTAATAAAAATTATTTCATCAAGTCGATTAGAAAACATAGTTACCATGTGAAAAGGTTTTTCCTAACTCAATTTCTTTTAATTCGGTTCTAAATATTATTTATGTACATTATAATTCCATGAGTATTTTTTTATTAAAATATAAAATTTTCCAAATATATTTCCATTAGTTTATGTGAATTTATATTAGAGTATATAATCACTTCATAGAATAATTATTTTTTTCAAATGTTGTGATGCTTGTGAATGTATTATTTCACTCAATCTCATTTTATTAAGAATTGTTTCATGTCATGAACCATGATTTCATTGAATTGTATAAATAATACCATATTAATTTATTTTGTAATATTAAATTATATAAATTGATGGATTTATAAAAATATATAATATTCATTAATTAAATGAATTTTTATTGGGATGTTACCAAAGCAGTAAGTGTTTCTTATATCAATTACCTTTAATTAAGTTAGACAACATATTCATTGATTATATTATTTAATCATTAGGTTCCAAAATATTTTACATTTCTGTATATTTTTTGTTTTTCTTCATTTTTCACATCGATTATATACATTTATTAATTTTAATTATAGTTGTATGATATTTTTAATAGTAATTCCGTTAAAAGTATCTATTTTGGAAATATGTTAATGTTATTAACCGTGATTTTTTATAATGTATATATTATTCCCCTTTGACATGTTATATCCTGAATAACCATATGGTAATGATATTTAAATATTAATTTGAGGTTATTCATTTTTGGGGATTATAAATCAGTAGTTACAAAAGTTGTAATAAAATTAGGTTTCAATTAAAATTTAATTACGATCGTTCATTATTGAATATAAATTTTGGAAATTGTATTTTCCTTATCAAATATACCATTTTTATTTTTATTCTACTCTTGTTAATTTTTGAAATTTTAATATTTTAGTACAATTTCTCTCTCTATGGTACTCAGAATGGCTCAAAAAATATTTTCCAAGAAAAGATGACATTTTTATCCTATTTTAGTATAAAGTTATTTTCTTTTATATCCTTGTTTAAAAAATGATATCATTAATATCCATGACTATTTTTAATGATTTTTTATTTAATTTATGAAAATGTATGAATTATTTATATAAGTTTTTGAAAATTATTAGGTTTATTTTCTGAACAAGTTTATTTTTATCGAATGTGTGATAGAAATATTTTATCTTTTAGGGAATGAATAAAATTTCCTACCATCGTGACCGGTAAACACTTTGAAATTTCCTCTTCAAGTATGAATTGTTATTTTCAAACAAAATATTTTCCATAATATTAATGAAATGTTAGTTTTTTAATTTTTATAATCAAATTGAAAGGTTTATTTTCCTCAATACCATTTTCATTGAAATTTTTATGATATTTCTATTCACCAATAACCAGAACCACTTTTGATTCTTATTATCCACTAGGGATATGTTGTAATGATACAAAACATATTATTTCATAGGATGCATTACCAATTTTTTATTGATATTTTCATGGAAGATGTTACCTTTCCATGGTTAAATCATGCTATGATTGAACAATGCTTATTGGTATGTTAAAAAATCAAATATTTTATATATTATAGATATGTGTTGGATCCTGGAAAATGTTTATGATAATGAGTGAGACTGATATACATATTGATAATGGGAGATCCAAATATAGATCTCCAACATATTAGGTAAATAAAAAGTACAAAAAATATATTGGTTTCTATAATGAGATTATTTAATTAAATAGGTTGGTTATTACTTTTGTTAGAGTGATTGTAAGATTTATATGAAACCTATGTTCTAAGTTACCACCATATTTTCTTTCTGAGTATATGAAATTTTCATAGATAATTTTCTTAAGGATGGTTTTATGTGGCTCAAGATTTTTTAATTATATAACTCATATACAATGATAATGATTTATACCATTACAAATTGATTATGATCTATATTCTGATGGGTATGTATTATATTACATTTTTTGTGCACGTTGATTATATCATAATACCCTTATACACATATTATACTCACTAATGTCATTCAACAGTTATTATATACATTTACTATATTGATAATTTCAACTCACCATCATTATATTTCTTTTTCCCCAAGTTGTGAATAATGAATTTTGGTATATTAGATGTAATAATTTTACTCGTTATAATGACCTTACATAGATATGTTTTTAAGTTTTATGTAAAAGTAGAAAATGAATCCAAATCACTATATCATAATTATTCTTAATATATAAATCGCAAAAATTATCCTTGTACTTAAAAGGGATCAAATATTTCAATTTTATATTTAATTTTTTGAATTTTTATATTTGAATCATGCATATTTGTTTAATAGAGAGAAATTTAATGATTACATTTTTTAACTAGACCATGGAATATGGGTTAGGGGTTGTTGTTTTGTCATATATTATCACTGTTGCCTAACAGTATCCTAAAATTATGACATCAACGGAAACTTTCCTTTATCATAACATTAAATAATACATTATTATAGAGTTTGGTTGAAGACATCTCAACATGAACACCAATCTCTTAAATTCATAATGATTTTTAATCATTGAAGAGATGCATAACAATTTATGACATTTATTTCATTCAATTATCCTAAAAAATATATCTATATTAATATTTCAATTATTTTCAAATATAATCATATTAATACCCAAAATACAAATTAATAAATTCTATGAAAATATATTGTGAACATAAAGGAAACCTATTTTAATATATCAAGTGATATCTTATGAGAGAGTACATTATTTTTGAATTGTATATGGACACTACGTTTTACTTTAATGTAGGGTCAAATCAACCTAGATTCTCTTCCATTAGAGAAGTGTACTCTTACATAAGTACAGAAACATGCATTTTATTCCTATGTTACATCTTGTCACTCATAAAAATCTATTTATTCTACAAAATATACTCTTAAAAATCCCTATTATTATTCTTATATACTATTATATGTAACCATGATACTCTTATATAGATTCCAAGTCATTATGATATACATTTTTCCTTCATGGGTACACTTATATAGAAAATTAGTTAATTGTATATTCCATATATAGGTTTTTCCTTACTCATATGATCTTTTATTATTACACATACCTAAATAGTTAAAATTATGATTTAATCATATCTATATATTGATTTTTCAATGTCATCAATATCTAGAACCTAGAATTTTTAAAATTCATCTCCAACCTTCTCTTATTATCTCTAATGAACCTCAAGATCATTAATTATTCTAAAAATAGTTAAATTAACATCAAAATATAATTAGACCGTAAAAACTATTCTTCGACACAATTTATATTGTTTATGCATCTTAGAATAACACATTTTTAAGTGAATTATTATTATATGTCACATCAACTGATTTCTCTAATAAATGACACTTAATTCCCCAAAAATATTGTTATTCAATTAATTACCACCAAATAAACCATATTCCATATCTCATTATAGATTCATATTTTCATCCAAGTGAAAGATATATCTCATGAAATTTTAGTTATTCAATGAATTGAATGACGAATATTTACCCTCTAATAACCAACTAATTAAAAAAAATTGTTACATTTAATTCATATAAAATCATGAAAATTCCAAAAAACAATTTATGATAATGTATTAAAAATTCCATAAAAATATCTTTATTCCATTTGCAACTATTTATTCATAAAACAGTAAAATTTATGTAAATATACTCTATAATTGTTTTTAGAATCTTCTATTTCTATAAAAAATATCACCAATCATGGGGAACATTAATATTTTCACCAACTTCTTCTTCTATATTATTTTAAAGAATTGTATTTTTGACATTACTAGTAATTTATTCTAAGTATATATATGTTGGATATACATAATTATTTAAAAAAATAAAACATTTTTCACTATAATCATCTATAAATATTATTACCACCCTATTGATTTTTATTTAATATCCTTTATAATACCTACATCATGTCTAATATAAATATTTATATTCTCCACAATATTAAAATTATATAAGAAATATATTATTATAGGGGTATTATAACTATTATCAAAGAAATTAATATTTAATTAATTACCTATTAGAAAACATTAAGAAGTCCATTGTCTAAAGTATTATAGATAAACTCAGAGACAAATTATTTTTATAAAATAATTTAAAATAAGATAACTACTCAATGATTTTTCAAGAGACTATTCAAGAATATTTATAATTAATTACCGTTGATGCCCAAAAAGCTGATATAATTCATGAAAATTTATTAAAGAATAAAGAATGATAATCTGTCCAAGATATATAGGATTGAATTTTGAAAATGTCAAAAGGTGACACCATCACCTTATAGTGAAAAATTTCTCTTATACATATTGTTAGATTTTTAACATAATATTCAATAATAATTGACCAAGGATCAAGGTTCTTGGTTTCATTAAGAGAATAGTTATATAAGACATAAATATGGATCTAATATAAAATTTATTTATTTTAATATATATAACAATATCTAAATTCTCTTTGAGGTATTAAGAATATATTGGATATCCTCAAGAATACGTAAATTAATGATGTGAGGATTAGTAATTAAATGATCAAATTGAGTCATAGAATAAATATGATGGAAATTTTTTATCAATGAATCATAGGAATGTGGGATTAATGTAGACCATGACATAATAAAAGGTTATGGGTAATCACCCAGATAACATTACATGGTGAACAGAGTCCCATCATGGGTTATTATTACTCCATAATACCACATATATCATCACGTGAGACATGAATATTGGCCAATTAAATTGAGTGTTTTATGGCCTAAAAAATATTAATATATTTTATAATATATGTTCTATGTATGGACGTAAAAAATAAGAAAGAAGAATTAGAGAATCCCGTGGAAGCGAAGTGTGTTACACATTCATGTATTATAACATATCAAAATAATAAATTATAATGAAATAAAAAACATATTATATGAAAATATATGTGTATGTTCATTGAAAAATAATTAAATAAAATAGATCAAAAAATTTCATGTGAATAGAGGATATAAATAGTATTAGTGACATAGTTTTTTAAATTTATTATTATGTTGGGTTTTTTGAAGAAGGGTAGAAAATCAATAAATATTTAAATGGAATAATAATTTCCGAAAAAAAGAAAATGTAATAATTTTTTACATAAAAAAATGTGTATTTTAAAAACTTATTTAAATTTTAAAACTTTCCATTTAATGGAAAATTAAATGAAGAAAATAAAATATAGAAGTCTCTTTTAATAGGCCTTAAAAAATGAATGAAATTTAAAATGGAACAATTAAAATAAGTATATATCCATAATTAGAAGGTGAAATAAGATGGTTATATATGTTTTTAGATTATATATATAATATATAAAAGGAAAATAAAATATATTTTTGAGACAATGAGTTAATAGAGAGAAAACCTAACGCCAAATAAAATAGTGTAGTTTCGAGAGATCCTTTATATTTGGTCAAGAATCCTTTTATATATTCACATAACATATTTAATAATAAAATAAAATTAATTAATTACTTAATTAAGAGAATATTATTTTTATATGTGCTTTACTATTACTTTATTGTATTCATTTAAAACTATTTTGGGGAGGTATAACTATTTTTTATAGTTCATATGACATTCATTTTAAGGTTTCTTTGTCGGATGAGTTGTTGAAAATTATTGAAGATCTGGTAAAATTAAAAAAAATACTTGAACTAAAATGAATTTATATTCATTTATAATCATAAAATATAATTTTCCACATTATCATTTTTTTAAATATTGGGATTATTAATATACTCTAAATATTAATTTTATTTGGTAAGTTCATTTAGGTTGTTTGAACAACAATTAGTAATTAGATTCTTTTTATTAAATTAAAACATTATTTATACATTATAGACTAAAAAATAAGTTATCATATAATTATTATTTTTATATTTTACCATAATATATTTTTTATAACCTTTAATGATTATTTTGTAGAGTACTAAAGTTCCTTGTTTATGGAGGTGATAAACTGATCATTTTGTAAAAAAAATCAATATTATAAAGAGTAAAGAAGTGTTTAAATTGTTGATATTCCTTATGAATCTAATAATATAGTAAATTTATGATAATGGAGTAATTATATATTGTTTAATGGAATTTTTTATCCTTAATGAATAATAAGAAAAAAATTAATGTCTTTTTTACGGTACAAATTTTTAATTTAGATGTGTCCTTTTAAAAAAACCTTA
Source organism: Viscum album (assembly GCA_963277665.1). Taxonomy (NCBI): domain Eukaryota; kingdom Viridiplantae; phylum Streptophyta; class Magnoliopsida; order Santalales; family Viscaceae; genus Viscum; species Viscum album. Next base: position 483,104,814 of record OY728119.1, on the reverse strand, counting down.
ATGCTCCTTAGAATATTACTCATTATCAATCAAAATAAATTTTGGATGTCTTTAAGGCAATATGAAAAATTTCCTTCCCTGAATTTTTTCTCCCCCCCCCCGTATAGGATATAAGGAAGGGACATATTACTCATATTTCGGCTGGTTAAGATGTGACCGAGGAGATATTTAGTATTTATAAATTCCTAATCATTGAAAGAGACTTGATTACAAATGGAGAAGAACTTTGGGAATTAAATGGTATGACTTAAATATTATCAGAAATATGGGGTTTTGATGATTAGGAGATAACTATTGTGGGGCGTCGCTTCTATCATTTGGTATTTCCCTCTGATGAGTGAAAGCGATGTTCCTGGGGATTCAGATCGGTCTCTTTGAAGCCTAGATTTCACAAAATTCAAGAGTGTGATGATAATTTTGATCGAGATAATGTATTTAATATTCATTCTCAGTTGTGGGTACTAATTTGTAAACAAATGTTTCCTTAATAGAACCTAATAATTCATTGGGATATTTCCTAATCTGTTGAAAATATAATAAGAATAGATCAACAAATAGATAATCCGAGGATTGGTCACTACTCTAGGATCATTTTGCAAGTTGATATGGACCCAATGCTTGTTACATAGGTTTTCATGTCAATAAGGGATGAATGAATCAATTTTTATTTTCAATATGAACAGAAACCAAAGTAGTTTCTTAATTGTAAATTCATTGGGTATTTGATTCATGAGTGAAAAACAAATTTTGTTTTCTTTTCTAGATTAAAGGGCAAGATGATAGCCGATGTAGAAGTAGGAAGGAGAAATTAGTTCTTAATCCTTAAGCTTCTTTCCCTAGAACATCGAACAATGAGCCTCTTTAACAAATTCAAGAAAATGAGGAAAACTCTATGAATAATGTTCATCAACATTTGGGTAATGTCTGTATTGAGATGGATGATACGGTAGAGGCATCCAACACTGTATCAGTAATTCAAGTGCAGAATTATCTTACTAGTACTATTTATCAAGAGGATATGTCTGGATTAACCTTTATGAGAGAATAAAATGTTACTAAATTTTCTTTGGTAGGACTGCGATGTGTTGAATGATAAGAAGTTGGAATCTATTGGGTTTAATCATAATAATTATCACTCTAGTTCTAAGGAATAGGTTTCTGCTATTTCTATTAAAGGCCGGGAAGATATATTTCCTTCACCTACTGATAAGAAACTTTTGATGGATACTATGCAGACTAATTTGGAATATATTCAGGACGATCATGGGACCTCTTCAATAGCCATTCCACATGATGATGTTGCTTCTTCTAGTGATGGTAAACAAATCATTGTGATCTCTTTTAATCATCATGTCTGTTTTGGAACATGATAATATGTAGATGATTTTACCAAGCTATGATAAATATGGTAATAATTCTACATTTGGAAAAGTGGGGAAGAGTTGGGGGCTAATGAAAGCTCTATATTATAAGTCTCACCTTCAAAAGCAGCTAGACAAATAACCCATTTCATTGTCCCTAATGAGTCGATTCAATCCCTAAATTAATTCAACACATTAAATTTGGTTGTTTAGCATTATGTTACTGATGATCATCATAACAAGTAAGATAATCCCTCTAAAATACACACACCAATTGTTTCTGTCAATATTAATAAACCATATTCTGGTACCATATTTTAACCTGAAATTCATGATCATACTGGAAATACAATAGGAAAAGGAATGAAGAAAAAAAACAAGAAACCTAATAAATGTATGATCCCAGATCAAGATGGGCTCTTTATAAGGACCAGTTCTCTTCATTAATGGTGATCTTTTTTTGAAGCATCCAAGGGATTTGAAATTCTCCCACGATAAATGTATTTATGAATTTAATCATGACCAAAAAAACCTATGATTTTTGGTATTTCAAAACCAAATATTACATTTGATAATTGTAATTCATTAAAATGGTCTTCTCTTTGTCATTCTTTTGTTACACAAACAATAATCAAGATGTTGTTGACACTATTTGGGTACTAAATCATGATACTATTTCCTTTATTTCATTCTATCATGATTAGTAGTCTATCATAGTCTCTATATGGATGAATGGTAATTATTTATTTGTTAATTTTTATATGATTTTAATCATTATATAAGAATAATTGACCTTTAGACAGGTCTCGAACAGTTGTATGAAAGTATAAAGAAAATATGTACTATTATTGGTGACATTAATATTGTGTTAAGGATAGGGGATAATATTTGATATAAGATCAATATTCTTTATTATCAAGAATTTTTTTCTTGTATTAAATGATGTTGTTTGGTTTGGGTCCCTAGAGTTGGATCCGATTTTACCTGGAGCATGTGCACTATTAAATGGGAGATAAGCCAGTAAATTGGATAAATGACTTGTGTAGTTGGATGAATGAAATGAAACTTTTCATAACTTTGGTATGACCCTTCCTAAATCCTACTTGGATCACACTCCCATTCTTATGGAAATCTCTTTAACAAACATAAGGTTATCCTCCTTCCCTTTTAAATTTAAAAATTCGTGGCTTGGGATACCTAGATACAGTGAGATTATCATGGATACCTGGAAGGTTTCAATTAATTTTTTTTCCAATTTATATACATCCGATAAATTATACAATGATAAATAAAGGATTAAAAAATTGAGTAAAACTTTACCTTCCAGAATTTAACTAGGCATTAAAAATATTGAAACTCATCTACATCAATGTTAATGGAATAATCAAAATCATGAGGGTCCCTCTAGGGAAGTTAGGAACACTCTCTATAAATTCGATGATATAATGTCTCTTAAATAAAATATATCCCGATGTCAATAAAAAATCATGTGGTTGATTTATGGTGATAGAAACTCAAGGTTTTTTCAATGCATACAGAGAGTAAAAAGAATAAAAGAGGACATAATGCACCGGATGTTAATGAGAGAAATTCTAACCACTGAGAATGAAATCTTTAATTTTTTTATGATGTACATTAAGGTTTTTTATATAGATAAAGGTTCTAATAATATGATTTTTTTCACAGTATCACTCATATTGTTCATGAAATTCAAAAGTAAATGTTTACTCTTTCAATGAGTGGGAATGAATTTAATGAACCACTCTTTTCATTGTATATTAATAGTGTTTCTAGACTAGATGGATTTTATAATATGTTATTTATGTTTTATTAGGATATTTTCAATCTTGAGGTTTATCATGATGTTATATATTTCTTTAATAATTCCTATATAAATTACTGTATGAATGAAAAAATTATTTATTTCATTCTAAAAAATGAAAATATATTTATATAAATAATTTAAGACTTGTTGCATTTAGTAATTATATTCCAAAGGTAGTTATAAATATCATGTCTTCTAGATTGGGAGAAATTCCAATGGAATTCATAATAAATGATCAGTTTTGATTTATTCCCCGAAAGAACATTTAAAATTGCCTCTATACTGCACCAAATTGTGTTAATATCATGAAAATGTGATTGAATAATAGGAATATGGCTGTTAAGACAAATATTTATAAGGAATTTGATTCAATAAAGTGAAGTTTCATCTTTGTCACCATGAGAATGTATGGTTTTTCTAATGGTTATAAAAATTTTACTGATTGCGTATTAAAAATTGTTAAGTTCTATATGATTGTCAATGTATCCCCAAATGGATTTTTTAAATTCTTAATAAGAGTGAGATATGGGGACCCACTATCTAATATTCTTTTTTTCTATTGTTAAGGATTATGTGCTTACTTTTCTAAATGATCTTGTGCATTCTGGTCTCTATAATCAAATGAAGGTTAGAAGGTCTCTATTTTCACCTTCTCATATTTTATATGAGGATTATATTATTTTATTTGGGAGGTTAGATACAATTAATCTCTCATATATGAATTCTATTTTAGGGTATTATGTGGAGGTTTTTGGTCAAGTGATTAATAAGAATAAATCTTCTGCGATTTTTGATGAAATGGTGGACATTATTATGAAAAACAAGGTTGGTTGAATGATTTATGTATGATGATTTTCCATTCCTTTTACTTATCTTGTTGTGCCTCTTGTTTTGGGAGAGACAAAATGTGTCATCAGGAGATCATTTGATGTAGAATTATTATCAAAATGCAACCTTGGAAAGGAAAAAGTATGTCCCAACAAAGCAGGGTCTATCTTGTTAACTCTGTTGGTAAATCTTTGTTTGTTTATGCTATCTACTTATATATATGGACATGTTCACTTTTTAAGGTGATATTGTCCTTGATTCATAATTTTGTTTGGAAAAGATCCCTTCATGAGATGAAGCTAATAATTGTGGCCTGGAAAGATTTTGTTAAACCTAGGGATATGGGAGGATTGGAAATAAAGTATAACCTAATTATTATTGAAACTCGTGTTAAAATGATCATTTGGAATCTCTTTACATCAAATGAATATTACTTGGAGTTTTTTGTTTCTTGTTTTGTTAGTAACATTCAGAATGGTTACACTTTTTACATTCCATCTTCTGTCTGATCTACTATTAAACAAGCTTATAATGGGATCTTTTAATGCTGTAAATGGATGGTTTCTAAATAGTATTCTCTTAAATTCTATACATTCTATCAATCCATATAACCCAATGAGAGATGATGTGTCAATCTGTCCAAATATTAATGCTCTTTCAATTAAAGAAATGCATATTAATGTATCAGATTATGAGCTCATACTATATCAAATTAGATTGGAGTTTGATAGGTATGAATATATAGATATGGACACTCCAATTTGGAAACCTAACTTAAATACATGTTTCAATTGTATACATTTTTACATGTTTAAAAGTGGTAGTGATTCTATGAATTCCTCTTGGATTTCTATTCAAAAATCATATTATTACACCTTCTGAATATCATCACATTTAGAGTATTTAGAGGAAAAGTTTACCATTTTTGTGTCTCATGAAACATGTGGGAATAAATCTTGATCAGATGTTATACATATGCATTAATATAGATGAATTCCTTGTTCATGTTTCAGTATATTTATCATTCACATGGAGATTATAGACTTATTATTAATACAAATTTGATTGTCGACTAAATTTTTATTAGTTTGGAGTAGGTCAGGAATTCTATTTCCCAAAAAGGATGCAATTACAAGGTTCAGGCTTTATTGTTATCTATTGAAACTTATATTATTCCATTTAAATATAGACTGATGAATGCCCGAGCATTTGACATTCAAGTTCCATCAATTCATTATAGAATTATAACATGTCACATATCAGTCAGAGTTGGTTCTATGTTATAAAATGGAAAAATTAAGAAATATATTTCTGACCTTGTTAACCTGAGATATCATTGTGTTAATAGTAGGATTAAAAAGTTTTTGGTTGCTAAATTTTTTAGGAGGATTCCTCCCATTCCTGTATGGATAAAGGTCAATGTCGATGGGAGAGAAAACGAGTGCACCATGCCCTTCTGGTTCTGGTGGAATATCCCACACTTATCAAGGCTTTGTTATTGGATTGGTTCATCAATTCATTCAGAGTGGTCATTCCATTTAAGTGGAGTTGTGGGCTATGATAAAAGAATTCAGGTATGTGGTTCATTTATATAGATTATAATTATGGATTGAATCAGATTCCAGTGTGGTAGTTTATATTCTTAGTTGCTGCACTTGTAATTTACAATGGAAGATATTTTATGCATGGATTGAATGTCCTGGACTTGTGGAGAAATATGAAGTGGTTGTAACACATTTCTATAAATATTAAAATTATTTTGTTGATGGTATCTCCAATAGATAAATTGTAGAGGCAAATTCTAATTGTTCTTTCATGGAAAATAATTTTTTGTGATGAATTGATTCAAGAGGAAGCACATGGTGATGTGTACACCCAATATTGTATACCCTCTTTGTAATTCTTCTCTGATACTTTAATTTTTAATAAATTTATTTATGTTCTAGATCACATTCCTCATCAACTATTTAAATATATATATATATAACATATATGTTTTAAAATAATAGGAACACTTATTTTTTCAATATTTAATCTAATATTTTCTCTTTTCATGATAAATATGTTTGATATTTTCATTTTATAAGATAAATAAATATTATGTTACACTTCCCCAATTTGGGATAATATTAAAATAGTTTTTCAACTATCCCTACTAGTCAAAGTACAATTTCAGAAATTAAATTACTCTTCCAATAGCCAGATCTATTACATTCTTACAGTTCCCTTAATTCATATTAATACCTAATATTTTATTTAATATTAAATCTATTATATTATATAATAGTTTTATATATAAATTCTTATTTTAAAAATTTATAATTCATTATAAATATTAATAATCCATTAAATAGTGTCATAAATGAGTACGATGATTCTAGGGGATGGTGAAGTTCTTAAATTTCATTATATTGTAATACAATATTATATTTTTTTACCTCATTTAAATACATTCATTTATGATGTCTATATTTATTACCAAAATTTATTATTAAATTCAATATAAAAAAGGATAATGGTTTAATCATATGGTTCAAGTATTTAATATAATATTACAGTATTAAATACGAATCATTTACAAACTCATAGGGTTAATTCCATGGATAAAATTTTGGTTCATTACATTCATCCCATATTTGATAATTTCATCCATGACATTTAATTTTAGATAATATTTTGGAAATTGGTTATGTTAAATCTACTTCCTTACTTCCTCTGGGTACAGTGTTTCCTTCTTGTACATATCATTCCACCATAATATTTCGAGAAGGTGAGTTTTATTTTATTTTTTATAAATTTGTCTATACTCTTATAATTTTCATGGATTATCATAAAAAGAATGTTAATTAACCAACTATACTATATCCACATTGAGAACATATGAGGCATCAACTATGTACTTCCCCCAAATGGATACATGAAACATTTCATGTACTTTAGAGAAGGTTTCTAGGAGTGATCATTGATAATTAAATGATTTTATTTGATCAATAATATCAAAGGGTCTAATGTACCTAGGACAGATCCTTACATTCTTTTCAAATATCATGAATGTATTCCATATTGATATACATAGGAACATTTTTCACTTTTTTCAAACTAGAGGTCCCTTCATTGGTTATAAAATTGAATATTTTATTGACTCCTATATATCATGATATTTTTTATGGTCCTTACATTTTCTACAATTAATATGATCATTTTTAGGTATTAAAGGATTTATTTAACCAACATAATCACAAATTTGTTTTTTCTAGATATCTTCTCATAAAGTGATTCATATGGTCCAATTTTATTTAAAGAGTGCATGAATTTTTTATGGCATAATGACTATAGGAATATGTTGATCTCATCCTCAATTTTAGTTCATAAATCATGCTATCAACATGTCCTCAAGTGATTGGATGGTTCTATTAGGGTGAATTTTTTTTAAAGTGTGTCTTTATTTATATTTATTTTTAATCCCTTATAAATTGTTGAAATATGTTTTTTCCATGCTCATGAGAATGCTCTCGGGTGTTATGAGGGTTTGGGAGACGAAAGAGGAAGAAAAATGAGTTTCTTGTAATGTGGCACACATTGTGCATGATTAGTGAAAATCATATAGGAATCCTAGATAACCATGCGAGGGGGTGATTTCAGACAGTTTCAACTACACAATATGCACATAGTTTTTGAAAACTATGCCTATAAACCATGCTGTCGAGAAACTCCAAGAAAATTATAAAAATTCCATTATGGAAATTTATACCCATCTTGGGATTTTCTCCATTTCTCCTCCCATGAACCTTAGAAATGATCCAACATTGTAATATCTTCTAACATGTGTTTCTCCTTAAATTCTTAGTCATTTTATGTGCCATCAATTTTTGATCAATGATCCAGGTAAGGCTAATCCCACTCTTTCTACTATTTTTTGTTTAGGAATTTCATATCTTCCTTCTCTTCATATCATGCTCTAAAAAATTCATTTTTTGATAGAATTAGATTGGGGCATTAAAGGGTGGTTGAATTGGGATCTAAGGCCATGATTAATAGTGCATTCATCATCAGATTCGAGGTAGGTTTTCGGTAAGTTATATATCATAGTTTCGTTATATATTTGTAAATTTGTTTCTGAAATCATGTCCTTCTCAGGTTGTGTATCGAGTACCTTGAGTATGATTTGGTACATTGGGTGTCTAAATTATTAAAAGAACCCCTCATGGTCTATGTGTGATGAATAGAAGAATACATTACTATTTTTGGGCCACCCATGGGTTGTGTCAGCATTCCTAAACCTAGAAAATGGTAGGGATAAATTATGGGTTTCTAGTTATAGTGTGAAGCCTATGTAAAACATGTATAATTAGTTGATTTAGTTTTAAATGAAATATTGATGTCTGTGACTAGATTTTTGGGTAATTTTATAATGGGTTGTTTGGGATGAATTGAATACGTGTTAATTGTATTAAATTGGATTGTTTCAAATGGTATATGAATTATGTTGAAATTACAAAGACAAATAATACATATGAAATGTTCATCATGTTAAATTGGAAATGGATTGTGAATTGATAACATGTAAATGGTTTCGTAAGGGAATTGACGAATGTATAATGAGTTAATACATGAGAAATAATGGGGGATTACCTAATGGGTTTATTGTTATAAATTTATTATGTTATGTATTATAAGAATCAAACCTAGAATTCATAAGTGGTAAACTCTTGTTAAATGGTTAATGGGATAAATGGGTTAATATCTGCTAATTTCTGAATATTGGGTAAGTAAGGGGGTTTTTAAACACAAATAATAGGTTAAGGCGTGAGAATGGGAATTTAGTTAATTGGATATGAATTGTAATTGTTAAATTATTTTATAGGTTGTGGAATAACATTAATTCCTAAGTTTTTTATATTTATTTTGATTTCCCAATGGAATTTGTTATTTTTGGTTGTGTTACAGTAAGATTAGGGTGAGTGGATAAATAATCATGTGTAGGTGGCTTGGTGGTGGGATGAGGGTCTAGTGCTCCTCCCATGGGTTCATTTGCACCGATGCTCTATCCTACCCCAAAATACATGGGTTAGGGAGTTGGATTGATGATCTAGGCCCCAAATGGTTGTATTCAATGACAATACAAGTACTAAGGCTCCAAGGTAAGTGTTGTGATTACATGGTTTACTTATATATAGTGATATAAGAACTTGAATCTTCCATAATGCATAGTGATTGTTTTCCATAGACCCATGTGTGAAAAATGTATATGAATAACCCATGGAATATATTATAAAATGGATTATGTAATGAAGGTGGTATTAGAAATGAAATGGGGTTAAATTATAGGAATGAATTGAGAAATCCTTTGATAACAAATGACACCCAGCCTGTACCTTATTTGCATACCATTTATTTTATACTTGTATACCCTTTTAGTTAGACTATATATTTCATAGACACCATTGGTCTTGGACTACAAAATTTTGTATTCACACCCTGATCGGGCTGTTGTTGGGTACATAAGAAAATTTTGTGGTTGTAGTTCAGGAAATGGGAAATAGAACTGCCTTAGGATGTTGAGTTAGGCTCATAATTTACTTGGATGAGGATCCAGACTTAGAGTCAGGCTCATTTGGGGATTTTGTTTTTTGTCTCATTTTGGGTTTTAATCATTTTTCACTAGTATTATGGCATTTCATTGTTGTTTTAGAGTTGTGTCCTGTTCTCTATTTTTGGATATTCTTTTTTAGGAATGTTCATTCATTTTTCCTTATTATTCCACTACCTATAATATTTCCTATTGTGGCTTACTTGGGTAAAGAGGGTATAGTCTCTCCCATGGATGTACTTGACCCTCATTTCTTGTTTCCAACCTCTGGCGTACAAGGAGGTGCAACTGAGTTCATGTGATGACTCGCCTTGGGGAACCGATTTAGTGGCTTCTGGGTCGAGACATTTCAAAGTTGTATAAGAGGAGTTAATTTTTCTTTCTTACTATTTGGGTATGGTAGACATGAGGTTAGGATATGTCAATCCATGGTAATGAGCTTGTGCATGGGATTATCAATCCCATGTATGAGGGAAACCACAAGTCACCCTGGGATGGAAATATTTTTTTTGATGTGTGTTGTTACAGTTTAATGATAATTCACTGTTGGGTGATGCATATGTTATGTGATTTGACTGATTTATGATATTTTTCTCACTGCCAAAATGTGATGAGGATGTACATTCACCCATTATTTTATACACCTAAGGATATAAGTGGCTGCATCATTATATCAAACACACACATGAAATGTGTATAGTGAATATAGTTTATATTTCAATTTACTTTCCTGATAAATTTATAGAAAATGATGCCTAATAATTTTAATGAATGTGGGTGAATGAATATAATTTAAATGAATAGTTATGGAATATAATGTATAAATAAATGTTCTGACCAGGTTAAAATTTTGGTTTTTGAAAATTATAAAGGTTGACATGGTGTAAAAACGAAAATGATCTTGTAATGAAGGTAAAATGGTAAAGGAATTATGAGTAAAGAAAGGTGTAAATGAATTAAAATTACAGTTGTAACAAGTTGTGAAAAGAGAAATGTATAAAAGAGAAAATGATCGTGATGTAAATGTTGAAGTTGTTTGAAGATGTTTTGATGAAAGACTTGTGATTAAGTAAAACTGGTTACCCCTTGTTGACCATGATGCATGTAAGGTATGGAAAATCATTGTGTTATTAGGGTGATTATGACCATCATGAAACAATACTCAGAATGGATTTTTATGGTTGATAGCATGAGATCCTTTCTATCTATGATCAAATCTCATCAGTCATTCTTAGAATGAATCTGGTGAATGATACATTTAAAATGATAATGATTGAGTTTAATGGTGGGTATCCTTTGTGTTACTGATTTGAAAATTGTATGTATGTTTTTGAAAAGTGAGAGTTCCCTAGTTTTAGACATTGGACATCGATTGTGCGGCCTAGCCATTTATGATATGGAATATGTGATGTGTTTATTGAACCCTTAGTGGGGTTGTGACATTTGGTCCGCGAGGCATTTGTTCAGTACTATGAGTGTAGAAAATAACTTAGTTTGTAATCATAAGGAGTGCATGATGGACATTAAAGATGATGCCTGGGTCATGGTGACCTGGAGTGTAGATACCTTATGAGTTTTGTTTTGAATCATAAAGAGGATGTTTGGCTCCTAGTGTAGACTATTGTGTACAATATTGGTTTAAAACCAATATTAAATAGTTGTTTGATGCATTTAGTACAGTGCACATCAAAGATAGGGTGAGATTTACATTCATGAGAATTGCTTCTTTTGTTTCATGATATGTATGGTTTGGATAAAGGACCAATTTCATTTCCCGTTTGTGACTCCAATTTAGGGAGTTGGTATCATTCTTTCTTTAAGGTGATCAATGAGAGATGTCGAATTGGGTTTTTAGTGATTTTGTGTGTTTGTAACACATGTTATAATTTTGGACTTTGATGGTGGAATGTAAAGTGTTTCATTGTACGGATTTGGCATAGATGGATAAGTGAGAAGGTTTATGTGTGGTGGTTCCCCTCAAGTTGTGGTTACGCGATGATAGTTTTTGAAAATTAAGTGGTAGCTCATGATAGGATATCCCAGGGATGCAATATCCTTGTAATATGATGCATGATAGATTGTTTAGAGGTGGTTTCAATGCATACTGAGTACCGACATGTCTTAGTAATTGTTATGGTAGTTCCTGATTCTTTCATAAAGTAACTCTAGTGTTTCTGATATAAGGTAAGGTTTGTTTTGCAAGGTTATATCATACGATCCTTGCCCCACCTTCTTGGATAATTATTAAAGGAGAAGTCGAAGTTATTTTCAAGAGGAAGAGACAAGGGTGAATGCAGTGCAGTTATATGCCTTTTCTTGATGGTGATAATTTAGGTCAGAGTGGAAATGTGTCTGAACATGTTTATATGAATGGTTTGGTTGTTCAGTGAGATGTTGAGTCCACCTATGGATAAATAACGCTGACTAACCAGAATTTATGGTTTGGTAAATAAGTGAGCTGTGGGTACACATAGGTTAAGGATGATTTTTGATAGACTATCGGTTTTATTAGTGTGGTAGACCATTGTACATCAGTTTTTAGTTGACAGGGAATCATCGAAATAACCTCAGTCGTGTGGTGGATGTAATGAAACATGAAATTTTGGTTCATGTATACATGGTGATTCGGTCATGGATCGGTGATGATACATTGTTGGAAATCCCTCCTAGGTAGTGGTGGTTAAGTGTGGATGAGATATATTTGGCAGGGGATCCTAAAATTAAAAATAGTTCATGGTGTCCCAATGTTCAACATCAAAAAATGGATATTTTGATGGCGGTGCTCTTCAACAACTTCATAGAAAATCTTAGATAGTGACGTTCCAACCCAATATCTTGATATTGTCCCAGGTATGATGAAAAGCTATTTATTTATTCCAAGATACATGAAGGTGTTCAATTGGATGAGGGAAATCATGATGTTTATGATGATAGAAAAGGTATCTGTGAATCATGATGATGGGATGTATACCCTCTATGGAATTAGGTGTGGTCCTCCGGATGGACCGAATGTTGAAAAACACCATGGGTGTCTTTCACAGAATCCATAAACAGGCACAAGGGGATAGTTTTTTTCTTTAGGAAAAATCAATATAACCATTTCTATGTTTAGGTGTTCAGATTGTGATCAAGTGTAACCCACTATCGTTGGAATTCCTCCTAGAGAGTAATGGTAATGACTGTCCTAAGGTGGTGAGTGATAAGTCAGTCATGTATGTGTAGAGGAGAACATCAAGTTGTTGTAGAGGAATTATCATTCCAATGAGGAAACTGTGATGTGCACGTTAGGTTCCTAAAAGAGGAAATGTGGGCATTGGATGTGGAGACTGCTATCCATAGTGTTGGATTCATGCTTATGGTGGTTATAAATGAATCATTTAATGTTAATCCTAGATACATAAAATTGTTTTGTTGGTAATGAAAACATGTTGTGGAATGAGACGTTGGGTCATATAACTTCAATGAATATTTGGGTTAGACTCTAGGTTATTTTCCTTATATGGTTTTGGAATGACTTAATGTTGAGGGCACCTTGGCCATGTAATGTGGTGTAATGTTGAGGGCGAATACCGATGACGTTTTAGAGGGAATTTTTTTTATGATGGAATGATACCGAAATTCAGGGAATGACATCAGAAGGTTCATGAGATTATAATGATATTTATTAAATCAGTATGAACTTTGTGAAGGATAGAAGGTGATAGCGTACCATTGGTGGATGGTGGGACATATGGGATAATAAATTCGAGTGCACTTTGACTCGAGATAGTAAATTTTAATGGTTATCATGGGAGAGATCCACCTCTAGGTTCATGTGGTGGTGGAATATTCCATTTGTAAATAAATTTTGTACCTGGGTGAGGTCATGTTGATATTAGTACGTGAATGGATATTGTTGGAATGTCCCCCTGAATGGTTTCAATGGTTCACCTAGATGCCAATGTAGGGTACTTCCCTATATATGCTCGGTCATGGGGAGTTGGAACACATTTGGTGATTTGATAGATCAGTTTATATTCATGTGATATTTCCTCGATAGTGGTGAATCAATGTATGTTAAAAAATGTGGTTGAAAGGAACAAGTTTTCTCCTTTTGGAGGTATTGATTTTGGTCACTGTTAGAGTTGGGGGAAAATATAGGAAAATGATGCCATGTTCTTTGGGTCAAGAGTTGTGAAGAGGATCAAACTAATGGGATTCTAGTTGATTCCTCTTATATGAGATGATGTTGTGTGAAAAGTACTGGCTGATTTTAGTCAAGCACTATTTTCTATGTTCTCTATGTCATTTCCATTTGATAGGGTCTAGTTTAAGGTGATGCATCCTTAAAGAGTTATTGGTTTTTTTTGTGGTTGTGGTGAGGGATACTCATGGGGAAAGTTTGTACCTTTATCCATGTTCAGTTGGAATTTTGATGTTCATCCAAAACATGGAAAATGTGAATGGTATGGCCTACCTAATGGAATGATATGTAGTTAAGAAAGCTAAGTGATGCATGGAAGAGTGGCTTAGAAAGATCTTTTATAAGGTGGGGAAGTTGCAAGGTCCCAATGTTTTTTCCTAATTTTAATTTTAATTTTTATCAAAGTATTATCCTATTATGATTTTTTAAATGAGTGTTTCCCATGTTTATGAGAAAGATCGGGGTGTTCCGGGGGTTCGAGACATGATAGATAAAGAAAATGAGTTTCTTAGAAGGTTACATGGTTTGCACACGCTGAGTGAAAATTATGCAGAAATACCATGTAACCATGTGAGGGGGTGATTTTGGAATGTAGAATCCACATGGTTTTTGAACGGTTTGGAAATTTGTGTGGGTAAATCGTGTCGCCCCAAAACATTGATAAATATACAAAAATTTCATTTTTTGTATTTTATACCCAACTCTGGATTTCATCCATTTATCCTCCCTAGAACACTATAAACGATCCAATATTTTAATATCATCCAAGGGGTGTTTATCCTTAGATTCTTGGTCATTTAATGTCTTTCCATTTGCAGATCGATGATCCAGGTAAGGCTAATCCAACTCTTTCTTCTCATTTTGGTTTATGGATTTCATCCATTTCTTCTCTCCTTCTATAGATATAAAACCTTTATTTTTACGGAGATATTTATGTCGAGGCTTCAAAGGGTTCTTGAATCGGGATATACAGCCACGATTAAGAGTGTGTTCATTATCAGATTAGAGGTAGGTCATCTACAAGTTATATCTCATTGTTTTGTTATAGATTTGTGCATGTATTTTGAGATATTGCATTTCTAATGTTCTGTATTGGGTACCTCAACTATACATTGGTAAATTGGGCATCTAAATGATTTCATGAACCCCTCATGATCCCTGTGGGATGTGAGGATAAAAACATGACTATTTTTGGCCAACCCATGGGTTTCACCAGCATTCTTGAACACTGAAAATGGTTGGCCTAAATGAAGGTTTGTCGAGTGATAATGTGAGGCCCATAAAAGATATGTCTAATTACTTGATTTAATTTTAAATGGAATATTTATGTTTATGCCATGGATTTTAGGTAATTGCATAAAGGGTTGTTTGCAATGAATTAAATGTGGGTTAATTGGGTTAATTGGGACCTTGTTGAATGTTATATGAATTATTTTTAAATACCAAAGGGAACTAGAACATATTAAATCATGATAATTTATAATTGGAAATGGCTTGTGAATTGAGAACATTTAAATGGTTTCTAAAGGGAATTGATGTATATGGAATGAGTTAATGCAAGTTAAATTATGGGTCATACCTAATGGGTTGAAAATGATAAATTGATTGTGGTGTGTATTATAATAATAAAACCTGGAATGCCTAAGGGGTAAATGAATATGAAATAGTGAATGGGCTAAATGGGTTAATATCTCGTAATGGATGAATATTGGTTATGTATGAGGGTTGTTAAACACACTTAATGGGTGAAGTCATGAGAAGATGAATTGTAATTGGTTAATGTGTTATTGGGTTATGGAATGGGTTTATTACCATGTTGTTGTTATGTATTGTGATTTCCCAATAGAAATTTTTATATTTTGTTATGTTATGGTATGATTGTTGTGATTGGATAAATAAGAATGTAAAAATGGCATGGTGGTGAGATAAAGGATAGATGATCCTCCCATGTGTAGGGTTGGAATGATTCTCTAACTGACCTAGGAATGCACCGGTTGGGGAGTCGAGAAAATCCCTTATGCCCCCAATGGTTATATTAAATGAAAATACATGGAAAGAGGCTCTAAGGTTAATGGTGTGATTACATGATATACATACCCCTAGTGATATAGGGTCTTTAATTTTCCTTTATACATAGTGATTTTTTTCCTTCAACCTATGTGTAAAAAATTTACATGCCTATCCTATGGAAGATGTGATAAAATGGATTAAGTAATGAACATTGTATAAGAAATAAAATGTGGTTAAATGAAAGGAATAAATTAATTGAACATTCAATACCCAATATCATCAAACAAGTCCCTTGATTAATTACCATTTATTTTATACATTCATGCTTTATATATTAGACTGGATATTTAATAGACTCCATTGGTGGTGGCATACTATGTTTTCTACTCACATTCTTCTCAGGCCGTTGTTGGATACTAGTGTATATATCACGATTTCAAGTCGAAAAAAGGGAAAAATCCATACACTAGGATGTTGAGTTGGGCTAAAAATATTCATGGAGCAGGATCCATAAATTGAGTCCAGACCCATTTGGAGATTTTTCCATTTGTATCCTTTTTGATTTTTTTCCTTTTTCACCAGTAGTTTCATGGAAAGGCTGTATTATAGTTTTGTCTTATACTTGGATTTATGAAATCATTGGTTATTCATGTTAATTAATTTTTATATATTGTTGCACTACCTATACATATTTTTTGTGGCTTACTTGGGTAATGAGGGTATAATCACCCCTAGTGACATACCTCACCCTCACCGTTAATCAGAATCATCTAGAGTACATGGAGGCGTTCTTGAGGTCATGTGATGACTCAGATCAATGCACTAGTTTGGGGCTTATAGGCCAGGGCTGATACAGGTGAAATCAGATATTCCATTGGTTTGGGGTTGAGAATTCGTACTGATGTTCAACCTATATTTTAGAGTAATTTTAAATTTTCTTCTACTTCGAGGTAGTCCTTGGATCTCAATAATATACAATCAGTAGTGGTTCTCCATGAAAACTCACCAATTATCTCATTTATTTCCTAATAATATGATCGAGTGGCATGTTCTCTTGAAAAGTATTGAAATGAGTAGTATTTAAAATATGATCCGCTAGAAGCAAGATAGTGTTTCTCCATTAATATGTCATTGTAAGTCACCTATCAAAATACATAGTGATATTGTCCTATTTCAATGTGGGAAATTATAAGCATTTTCTACTTCCTCTAGACATTTTATTTCCTCACATTACATGATAATTGATATAGACATTGATGTGTATTTTATGATTTCATACATCATTTCATTGCACCAATAATGTTATCAATGATCACAAAACATCTTTTAAATCCATGAGTGTATAGAGAATGTTTAGGTAAGTGAATCATTTAACATCTCTTTCTTTTTTCAGTATTTGAGGGAACACATTTGTTTTATGAAAATCATACAACTCATTCTTCAAATTTTTTTAACTATGTGTATTTTCCCTTTCTTATACCATCAAATTGGTTCTATATCTTGTGATAATCCCTTTTATAATTACTTATCATCTCTAGAAAATATGGTTGAAGAATACTTTGATAAATGAATACTAATACTCCTTATTATTAGATTCATGTGTCCATGGTTTGCGTAAATATTATTTGGAAATCCATCTCAACACTCATAATTATTATGGTTAGAAGAAACTTTTTACATATATCATGTTACACTTTATTTTCCTTCACCACAAGGAAATGGGTTGGGAATTCATTGTACTCATATTTACTATGAATATTACTAAAATCAACTATAGATCATTAGTTGTATTTTTCTTCTCATTAACATTAATCTTCATTGAGGAGTATGAAATCTAATATTCATTTTTCATTAATACTAACTATATTGTTAGTTAGTATGAGGGGAGTCATTTTGAAATCATAGTGTCCAAACTTTTTTGATATGTAATATTTGGAATATCTTCTTTAGTCACCTTAAATTGAATGTATATTATACGCAGGTCAACCATAGAGAATTAATGGGTCCTATATTGTATATTAAACAAGTCATCAATTAATGGTACAAGTTTAGGTTAATTATCATGATATTTTTGGGTTTATAATTTTTCAATGTACATGATTACTGACCCATATTTCTTCTTAATAAAGAGGACCGGTGCACACCATAGTGAAACACTTAGTTATATAAAAATATATTATTTATTCTATAGATATTACTTCTTTAATTCATCCAACCCAATAGTTGTCATTCTATAGGTATCAATGGATATGGGTATGGATCCAGGTAAGATCTTAATTTAAAACCCAACCTCCCCATAAATATGAGGGATATAAAAATCACCAGGTAGTAAATTATTATAGTCCCTTTTAATCAGAATGTATTTAGTCATCAATATCTTATTTATATAAACCATTTAATATAGATAAGCTAGATCAAAAGGAAACAATAAATACTGATGACAAGAATATTCCAAGGGAGATACATCTTCTTCAATACATTTGTATAAAAAGGATGGCCTCGGAGAAGTAGGGTAATTTCCATATCCTATAAGGGATGTGGTATTTATAATGGGATAGCCAATCCATTCCCAATATATCATAAAATTCCTCGAAATAAAGTTTTAATATATTAGTTAGGATTTTCACCCATAAACAATTATTTGTGGGGAGTAAAAAATTTGTGATGTAATAATTTTCTTATTTTTATTTCATATATAACATATTCTTTATGTTTTTTTGGTTTTGGATGAATTGTTCAAGTAAATATGCATGATATGAAAGAATTTTTATAACTAGAATCCATTAATATTTCATCAACTAATGAATTAATAACTATAATACCTATCAATTACTAAAAATCAGGGTCCACCTTGGTATTAGTGATATCATAAACCATTACTTTTTCTCTAGGACGTGATGTTTAATGTTGTTGATTATATACAAAAAAATTTGAATATTGAATTGACTTGTACAATGTATGTTTTTCTTATAGTTGAAAAAATTGACAATATGGTTTGTCTTGATCTAAAAAAATCCTATCATTTGTTTAATTATTTGTCATATTTATCTATATTCTACATTGATATATCAAGTTACCTTATTATATACATTTGAATCACCTACTAGTTCACCAGAGAAAGCCTTTGAGATGTTGCTTCCTACTCTTTTGATAATTGGGTTATTTTTTTTAACTCTTCAATTGTATTTATATATTAATCCTCTTGAATAAGAGTTGATTTTAATGTATTTATCTCATACCCCTCAAGACAAATGATGATCTCAAATCATTCAATTGAAATTACAAGTTTAATAAAAAAATATTCATAGATATCAATGTGTGGAATAGCTAAATATTTTTGAAGACTCTATATTAATAGACTAATAAAATGATACGACATAATTTTATTTTCAAAGATGAAATCATTTTTTTCCTCATAAGCCTCTATAGAGTCTTCTTATTTTTAAAATAGTCTATCTAACTCACCCACCATTTTATGTTGGAGTGATTAGGGAAATTATTTATACAAATAATATATCTTGATTCTTTCCAATTCAATGGAATTGATTTACACCTTGTGAATTACTATCTTGATCAGTTTCCACTATTGAGCATATTTTACCTTGAGGTGATAAACAGATGGTATGAAAATATCCAGTTATAAGTATTAGATGATATAAAATTACATTTCAATGTGATTAATACATTTTTTCAGAATGAGGGGATAATAAGACCAACTAAAGTATTAATATCTTTGTGTTATAAATGTGTCAACCAAAAATTTATATTTATTAGTATAATTGGGGAGTTCAATACAATTTATTATATTATTCATGACATGAGTATTTTGAGAAATAATTTCTATAAATTTTTCAAATATGGATGCTTTGTTAGAGTTGGTTCCATGAACAAACATCAATGTACTTGATGAATAAATTTATTCATTTTGATGAATTATAATGATATCTATTATGGAATCATAAATATTAATCAACATGAAATAGTATATGATAATGTCTAAGAAATATTAGTCATAGTAACAGATAATGTTATCTCCTGATATGAGGAGAAACTAGAGTACTGAATACAATATTCTTGAAATTATATGATTTTTTGAAAATGATATCATTTAAAAATACACAAATGATAGAGGTTATCATGGGTGGATACATTAAGGACATTATGGTACTGACTCATGCTGTAATCCATTGGAAATTTCCAGATTTTGAGATTTTGATAATGAGACCATCTTGTAAGAATTACTCATTCGAATGTGTAATTTGATATTCCTATAAATAGGCATGCGAATTAATCTAAAGACATTAATATTTTCAATAATGAATACAATAAGTATTGTAATTTTATTTAATAATGAAAAGTATGATGAAATATCATCATGGTGAAGTAAGATAAATTAGGTCTTCCAAGGGTGATATTTCATTACTAGATAAAGAGAGAAATTATTTATTGTTTGTGTACCTTGAGATTAGATTACATATCAAGACCCTTGAATTAGAAAGATATTCATGTATAAATCCCTCACTATGGTCTTATCTAGGTATAGTCATTTATATAAATTTTGTGAAAGAGATATGCAAAAAAATGTTTATAGAACCATTACGAAACAAACATGATTTTAAATATCTTAATAAACGTATTATAATATAATATGAGTGTTTATATGACGTTGTCTGCCACTACAACATTAACATATTTCTCGATGGTTTCCATGAGATGATACTAGATTCTTATATGGACTCTACAAATCTATTCATATTTACACTAAGAATTTTTAATATAGGGTAACACACTATGTGTTTCTAGTATCTTAGAAATATTGAATGTTCAATGTAATATGAAATAATAAATATTGTTCTTGTTTTTTTATTCAATAATTATTTGTTTTTTGTTCTCGCCATGATTTAATTATGTGTAATTCAAATGAATATATGAGTGAAATATTTATAAATATTTATTTTCATGGTTTGTTGAATTTAATATTTATTATATTTATCAACAAATAATTTTGTGATATTTCATTTTCAAATAAATATTTAATATTTATTTCTAGGTAAATTATGAGGATGATAAGTGAATTGGGTTGAATTGTATAGAAAACATTTATATGAATTACATTGATTTATTCTTATTTTGTTTACATTTTCATATGAATAAAATCTATCATATTATTATTTAACAGTTTTTTCACTAATTATTAGGTAAATAGTAATGTATGTAGGGGAAAAGTGTTATCCTTAAACAGTACATAACAAATATAATGTTAATTCATATTCTGGAGATATGAATTATATTTCACAACAGTTTGAGAATCATTCCCTCAATACAAAGATAAATCTAATGAATTTTAATTTTTTTGGTTGTGTATACTTATGAAATCTAAATTTATTGATAGATACTAATGTGTTCCAAATCTATGAATAAATTCATATTGTGATCAACAACAAATAAAAAAGTGACCGATAACATCGTTTGTACGACACATTGATTATATGGTGGTGCTCCATCATTTTAATGCATGTTGGGATCACTCCTAGAGGTATTCTACTCTTGGACAATATGAAAATATTACAGTACAATAAGATAAAATCATACATTTCATAAAAAATAATTTCAAGTTAAGATAATTCTATTTATTAATATATTATAATAATAAATTAAATGTGATGATCTACCTATCGTTTTGAACATTAATAATGTCATGTAATCTATAATTTAAATTCGTTATTCGTAGTTTCATTCTTCATGTGGATCATGATTATTCATAATTTATGACAAAATATGATACATCCCATCCTAGTAGGTGATTTTTATTTTCCTTTAACCAACATGTGGTCATCAAATAAGTTACATGGTTAATTTTTGACAATTTATTAATTATTATCTTAATATTATATATTGTCATTTTCCATTACATTAGATCAATTCAATAATGGATTGGAAATATTATATTTCCATCACATTCTTCGATCCCGATAACATAACCAATAAAAGTATTAAATAAATAGTAATAAACACCTTAATATTCTATATGGATATGCAGAGCATATGAGTGAATAAAACAATACTGCACACAGTGTACAAAACTATATGTCGTGTGACCATGCATTTGGAGTGTATCTCAAATGGATAATAGATATGTCTAATGATATCATATAAAATAATATAATAAAGGTTCTTAACTAATATATACTATAAAAATATTGGTTTAAAGAACTGCATACCATGTAACTCATGCACATGACTTTAGTCCTTGTTTTATTGAATATTAACACACAATTTTCTAAGTAGGTCATGCATAATCAAAACACCATATCATCTAACAAACCATGACACTCTGATGTTACACATGGTATATAAATATTATACACCATGTAACTCATATAGTTTTGTGACACACATACAAGCCCAGTCTTAAGGCATGTGTCAGGCACCAGGATAGAAGAGATAACATACAAAGAAACCAAGTATACATCATGCATTCCACTATATCTATTTTGTGTAATATAATTCCTAGATAAGAATTTCTTATACAATGAAATGTATTCATATGTGTTTTGTGTTTCACTTATTTGTAATTACATTCCATGTCATAAGATTATTTATTTTATATTAAATTGATTTCTGTGTTAAAATATAAATCGACAAGTTGTGAATGATTTTTTATGTTGATCTCTATGCACATCTAGATCATTCTATTAAGTAAAATTCACACATATACCATGTGTTATTTTATGGATTTTACATTCCATGATGTTACCTACCACATAATATATATTGTATCCAAAGGGGATGTTGGAAGAAAAGGATCATTCTCCATAGTATGGATGAGTACATATTGTTTCCCCAATGTACAATTGTGAAATTTAATAATTTTAAGTTATATTAATTTTTTTTAACAATTATGGATGATGGTAATTTAATGATGATTAGATGTAATTAAGATAAATTTAATTTATTAGAAAAATTCATTATGTTTTGTCTTAATTAATGAACTAATCGTTCTAATTGATAACATGATTTTAAATGTGTGTTAATCGAATGTTATTTTGTAGAATATGATCATATACCAAAACTATGTATATGATTTACCTCCATTTAATTTGTTATGTAATTAATACATTGGTATGTGTGTCATCCCAACATTCTTATTTTATTATGTTATACGTTCTGGTATATTTATTCATTTAATCCCTCATTATTCAATACAATTGATCAACATTCCCACGTGTGAGTAAAATAAAACGTATTGTTGGAGATCCTATTTGATGGGAGAATGATCAAGTCTTGAATCCATTTTTAATTTGATAAAAATTAAATAATGGATCATAGCATGAATGATACAACATGAACCAATCTATGGTTCAAGGTTTTTTCTCTGGGGTTGTGGGTTAGTCTGTTCATCCTCTAAATAACTAAACACTAGATAATCTCATGATCATAAAAATATTGTTTTATTTCTCTCAATTAAAATATTTATTATTTATTTTTCTGGATGATATGATATCAACTAATAAATTAAATAACCATGAAACATGTAAAAAAGTAAAATCATATTATGTTTGAATTTTATCATATACTTTTAATTACAAAATTACAACCAACCTAATTTTTTAAAAGGTATATCATAACATAAAACAAAAATTTTATGAATATGGATAGAAATATGTCAAATAAAATATTGTGTAATTTTAGCACTCCACTGCTAATCTTAGAATCAAAATAACAGATCAATGTTCTTGATGGTCCTTTTTTGGGTGATTTTAATTAATGGGGTAACTTTTTGTTTGATATATTGGGTGAATTAACATGGTTCAAATTAATGGTTGACTTCCCAAGAAGAATATATTTCATGTTAGAGGAAAGTGTAAATGAAATCATTTTCTAGGATTTGAGGATTGGGGATTCCACTCAATAGATCAAAGAACTAGAGGGTAATGCAATTGGAACATTAAGACTACCTGAAACCCAGATATTAACATCCTCGGTCTATGCATGGTATATGTGAAGGGAATGTGATTATGTTATGATAGAATATCTATGTAATATGAAAATTTATATCAAATTTTGATGTATATTATGTTTGAAATAATTATTTAGAGATTAATAAAAATTATAATTAATAATTTATTATTATAATATATAATCATGGCCAAATTATTTATTTAAATTTTCATCAAACCAAGTTTAGGTCAAGAGTGGGAACCCAAAAATTATCAAATCACACATAATTCAACGTGAAAAAAAGTCAAAATCCAACAAAAATTCGAAATCCAAGTCAATGGAAGATCACATCAATGAAATCATGAAAAATACCTTGAGCAGCCTGAGGATCCCTACATCTAGGTGAGTCTCATCATGTCCACACATAATCATTATCATCACAACCCCATCTCCATAAACTCATCACCAACATCCACTTCATTATCGACCACAACCATAAGCCTGAAAACCTCCTAATTTCATCTACCTCGCCATCGTCAGCTGTCAAGTAGTCATGACACCATAGTGAAAACACCTATAGTATCCACCAGAGCCAGGAACAAACAACACCAAAAACCAGAGACACAAAATCACTTTATTTCTAACTTGAAGTAAGAAACACCAAATAAACCATTGAATAATAAAACAACTCCATTTTTTTATTGTTGTAAAAACAAAAAGTCACCATAAAAAAATAGAAAGTGAACCAGAACCATCATCGATGTAGAAATCTGCCTCAAAATGCCACCGGCTGTGAAAACCCACATCCCAAATCTTTTTTGTTACCACTACCCCAAATATGAATTAGAGAGGAGCAGAATAAATGGCTGTTAGAGCAGGGGTTTGAGTGGTAGAGGGATCCAAAGAATGGAATCACTGGGTCCAAATCTCATGAAATAAACAAAGGATAAAATGAGGCCCTATAAAGAACCTACAAAAAAATCCATCAAAATAGTGAATACAAAGACGCTGAAGTAGAAGAGGAAAACCATCTACACACAGAGCCTATGTGAGAATTCATGACTATGTTTTGGGAAAAGAGGCTGATGATAGATCGTATCTAAGAGAAATTGTAACCGAATCCATCATTTATGTGCGAAAGGAAACACTACCAATGAGAGGAGGAGGATGAAATCCAAGGACAACTAGGCTAGAAGAATGAAGGGCCTTCGAAAGAATGGGAGGAGGGGATACACTTTGTCTCAAGAGGGAATATTCAAGAGAGGAGAGAGCCTAGATGAGAACGGTGAATTTTTCAAAATCATATAGGTACTTATAATCATCTCTTAATAATTGTATAAATGGAATCCACATGATGGTGACCACATTTCATTGATCCTTAATATAGAAGGAAAACATTATCACAAGACTGAAAATTTATAAATAATATAGGAACATATATTTTATATTACACCATGAATGGGAATTATTTGTGATTAAAACCCCACTTACAAAGTCACATGATAAAGAGGCTAGTGGGGAAGAAGTATATCTATAATTAAAACATGTGGATGATGCAATTGATGTTAAATTATTAATTTTATCTAAAATATATAGTGATATTTTATTGTAAATGAGGATATGGTTTTATACAGAAATATACCTGACCTTCTTGGTGTTTTTTTAGAAGGAAAAATGGATATATGATTTCTCCAATTCACTATTTATGTACAGGCCTAGAGAGTTGTTTTTGGTTGGGCCTAACATATTCATGAAGATTCGATATATTTAATGTAAAATCCCAAGTAAGTAATGAATAATAGATATTTTTATCTATGTCTATTAATGATTAAGATAGTGTTTTAGAGGCTTAAAATGAAAATAAATCCAATCTTAAGCATGGAATACACTAATATTCTTAAAAGATAGTTTTACTGACTTATGATGGAAAAACCTTTTTAAATCTATATTTTGACAATTTTATAAACTATGTTTGTCAAAATAATCTTATTCTTTATGATTGGGACATCAAAATTTACTTTTTGTGAATTTTTGGTATTTTTCGGACAATATTCTTTTTTTAATGAATAGTGAAAAATACTACATTTTACATCAAAACTGCTTTTTAATCTAATTTATTTATATGATTAGATTATCTTTTGAATTGGTATTAATGTGTAATATGAATATATTTTTACCATTTAATCCAATGGTGGTCATTGGAATCAATTTCACTTTGAAATTGGTCTTAAACTAGTGTCAATCTTTTGATACTTATTGTTTCATAAAAACACTCTATTTTCTATGACAGCGGGAATTAATTATTAAATTAATTAATGTTACTTATATGTTTTGAATTTTTTGAAATAGACTTCATTTTTGAATTTGTAATATCAAATATATCTTAGGGTGAATTTTTGGTAATTTTCTGAAAAACGTCAATTTTTGATGAATAGTGAAACCATTAAGTGGTACTTATAAAGACTGATTTTCCGTTTAAATGAAATTTTTCCATCATTGTGTTTTGAATTTCAAAAATCCGACATACATGGTTGTCATTAAGAAGTAAAATGTGGTTCAATGAGATTAAAATAATTTTTTGGTGAATAGTAACTTATTAAGTTTTTAATCGCGATTAGTGGTAATTAGTGTAGTTTAAGGTAAAAATAATGCATTAATAAAATAAGATGAGCTTGAAACATGTCCTACCCTCATTGGTTGTGTCAGGGCCGACCAAGACAAGCCATGGGTCAACTTGGGGACCCCATGGAGACACTTTGGTTGGGAAATGACATAAATAACTTTTTATTTAATGTAAAATTAAAAATGACACAAACATAATATGTTTTACGAAAACAATTTTTACATGGGGTTATAAAGATCAGATTTTTGATTATAGATAGTCATTAGAAAGATAAAACGATTTCCTACATCATAGTATTTTTTTTATAATTTTTAGACATTAAATAAATTAAATTATTTATGACATAATAATGATGCAGCGATGACATCATTATTTGACGATTTAAATAAAATGGAAAGATAATGTAAAATATATGAACTACACATGTCCAAAACCAATTGGATGGGTGGATTTCGAACCCTTATCACCTTAGACACAAATTATATCAATGTGGGACCTTTTAAAACCGAAAAACATTTTCAAATAAAGTAATATTTATTTACTTTCCAAAAGTGCCCCTCCTCTCCTCTTATAAAAGGCCCCCACCTCTACCTCATTTCAC
The DNA here is from genome assembly GCA_963277665.1 of Viscum album. Lineage (NCBI taxonomy): Eukaryota > Viridiplantae > Streptophyta > Magnoliopsida > Santalales > Viscaceae > Viscum > Viscum album. Next base: position 483,077,852 of record OY728119.1, on the reverse strand, counting down.
ACACTCTTCAAGCATTTGGCTCGGCCAACCCCTGCCCATTTACTCTCTCCACATCCCTCTCCTAATCCTAGAGGATTCCCTTTGGGCATAATCCTTTCAAAGGAAGCCTTTAGGCTCAAATCAAAAGGAGTTACACTTTTAAAGGTAATTCATTCTCTCATGTTCATTTGTTTTATTTTGCTTCTACAACCCCCTAAACTCTTTTTATTTACTTCTTTTGTAACAAAACCAGTATCCTAAATATACTAGGATGTTGTTATAAGATTTATTTGAGCTACACTCTCACAAAACTACATCAAATGGTTAAAGAACATACGGTTTCCGTGGATGTCGAAATTCTGCCTCCCGAAACGATGATTGTTCAATACTCATTTAACACCTTCAAAGGTGGCCATTATGATGTCACTATTTTTATATATGATATATAATATGTTTATGTTTTCCTTAATCTTATGTTTTTTTCATTTTGGGCATACCATTATGGTTTCCATTATGGGTAAACACGATATCTTCATTTTAGGATGTGTGGACTACCGCCCCCTAAAAGTGATTTGATTCGTTAATACCATATGTGGGATGTGTAAAGGATAAAGTTAATGATATTATATATGTTATTATACTAGAATTATAATATAATCTTATATCATTATGATTCCATTCCAGAAATACGAAATAGAAATGGAAGTAGCGTTCACGCGTACGTACGGCTTACCGTCTCCATGAACGGTGCATTTCATTTCTTACCTCTAAATGTGATGTAATATTATAAATACATGTATATGATAAATATATATGATATATATGTTATCCAAATAATTAATATCATTCTGGATATAATGAACCTTTGACCAAATTAACAACATGTAAGTGTAATAAGTCTATTTTTGACTTAAGAACCAAATACCGACAAAATGAACATTATTAACTTAAATGATTACATAATGTTCATAACATGGTATAAAAGGAATAATGAACTTGAAAAAGGTTCATAAGCAAGTAGAGATTAACTCAAGTTTATTATTCAAGAGATTAAAGAACGGTCGGGTCAAGTCGGATACGAGGTATGGGACTTCGTCTCAATCTCCTTTCATTGAGGCATATTTTATTTTATACACAACTTTCTTTTATATGGTGTATAAACCCCTTTGACTTTTACGTTTATTCAAAAGGAATATTTTTTATACGAAGCATTTACTAAACGAAAAAAGGGAATTTTTTTGTCGTACGTATGCGGCGACAACGACTTCTCCGCCGTCGTGACCGTTATTTGAGTTTTGGCTTCCTCTACAAGTCATACCTTATTTTTAAAAGAAAAATAAATACCATGTTTTACTTTTCTTTTATTTTGGTATTGAAAATGGTTTTCACAATGTTTTTTGTGTTGTATTGATATCTTGTGATTGAAATGTGGAAATGTTATATTTCCTTTATGCATGTTTTATGTGATACGATTATGTTATGGTTCTTGGGCATTATTATGAAGACAGGTGGTTCCCTGATAAACTAAGGGCGGGTGAGCCCGATATAGCTCTCCAATGCATTGGGTAACGTGAAGGAGTGAAACGTTAAGGTTTCTCCAAAGAGATTTTAGGGAATATACTGTGATGGGTATTCCAAATGTAACCATGAGGGTTACTCCCTACGTAAGAATGTTATGAATGCCTCAAGTTACCTTTATGTCTTATGATTTCTATGATTTATTCATGATTTTATGAGGTATGTTAAAGTGCCAATGTTTTATGGGTAAAGTATGATTTCATTCTTATGTATATATGAACTCATGTTTCCTTTCCGTGTTTTTATAACCCATACTGAGCTTTTTATGCTCATCCCAAGTTTTTTTTGAAATGTTTTCACAGGTCAAGGGAAAGGTACATGATATGATGATAGTGTCAAGGAAGTGTCAAGAAACAATCCATGTTTTATTTTAAATGTGTTTCCATTGATGGGAATGAAGAATACTATCTTATGTAACCACTTCGTTTATATGTGGAATGTAATGCAAGTTTTATGATCTAATTCTCTAAAACTCTAAACCCGAAAAGATCCTCAATGTGTAATCTTGTAATAACTCAAGATTAAGTAAGGTTTAAGGCTGGGGCCTTATAGTTGGTATCAGAGGTCGGTTTAGATAACTTTAGGAGTTAGAATCCTATTAAATTATTATCCAATTTTTTTTTGAAATGATATAGCATTTGAAGATTACCATGATGCTTCATCTAAGACATGTTTGTTCAGAATGGTTTTCTGTAGAGGAAATAGGGAAGCAGTGCTAGGAAGGCATACAGAAGGAAATAACCTTCCGAATTAGCATCCAGAAATGGTCAGAATTGGAACTGAACAGTTTGTTGCAGTAATGGAGCAGTTGACTCAGGCTATAAATGGTGGTGGTATCCATGTACGAGATCAGCCAGATCAACCGCAGAGGAACATGTCAGTGGTGGAACATTTCATGAGGCAACATCCACCATCATTCAGAGGATCATCTAACCCTGTGCTAGCTGAAGGGTGGATTAAAGCACTAGAGACGATTTTTGATGTCATGGGGTGTTCAGACAATCAAAAGGTTAGTCTTGCTATTTACCGTTTGGAGGGTAAAGCAGATCAGTGGTGGTCTATGGTTAAAAATTTCAGGGACACCGATGAGATTGATGCTATTGACTGGGATGAATTCAAAGGTATGTTTCTTGAGAAGTATTTTCCTAAGGCTGTTCGACTTAGGATGGAAAAGCAATTCTTGGAATTGAGGCAAGAGGAAGACTCAGTGGATGCCTATGAAGAAAGGTTCACTCGATTGGAAAGGTATGCTCTAAATTTTATCCGAGACCTTGATAGTAAAATCAGTCGTTTTTACTCAGGATTAAAGCCAAAATATCGAAGGGAATTAGCTTCTCGTGAGTTTAAAAGTTATGAAAAGCTTGTTCGATGTGCTGAGAAGTTGGAAATGGAGTTTGCCGATGACCAAGTGTTCTATAACAACCAGCCGAAGAAGAGACCGGGGTGGAAGGATAAAGGTAAGAATTCTTCAAAAAAGTCTGATGGTAAGAGAACTAAGTTTCCAGTTTGTGATAAATGTGGCAAAAGGCATGCTGGGGAATGTCTTCTGAATTCTGGAAAGTGCTACCGATGTGGTAAGATGGGACATAAGGCTCGTGATTTCACTGAAAAGGATCAAGGTGAAGGTAAGAACAAATTTGATTTACAGTTAGTGAAATGTTATAAGTGCAATGAGATGGGTCAATGTGAAAAAGTGTGTCCGGCAAAGAGCTTGAGTGATGGGAAGTAGTTAGACTACAAGCAGAAAGGGGTGGTGAAATCCTTTGCAACTACTTCAGCAGATGTCGGGCCATCAAATGAAGTTGTATCAGGTACTTTGTTTGTTTTTTCAGATTATGCCATTGTGTTGTTTGATTCGGGGTCTACACATTCTTTCATCTCTGAAACCTTTTCTAGTAAAATGGGAATACCATCTCAAGAAACGACTCCTGAACTTTTGGTAAAAACACCTGGGGGAAATGTTGAGGCAAAAATAATTTATAAGAATCTTCCTATCCTTATATGTGGAAAGAACCTACTTGAAAACCTTATTGATCTACCTCTAGTAGAGTTTGATGTTATCCTGGGTATGGATTGGCTCTCTATTTACCATGCTAAGATTGACTGTAGAGCTAAAGAAGTTTCTTTTTAGAAATACTTTTAGTTTGTTTACAGGAATGAACCCTTAATTTTGATAACATATCAAGAGGCCGAGAAACTTGTAAAATATGGAAATGAATGTTACCTTTCACACGTCGTTGAAAATAAAGGAACTGTTCATATTAATGATGTGCCAGTGGTAAATGAGTATCTTGATGTTTTTCCTGATGAGTTGCCTGGAATAATACCAGATCGGGAAGTTGAGTTTACTGTTGACTTCGTTCCTGATGCTAAGCCAATTTCAAAACCCCCTTATCGAATGGCACAAATTTAACTTTTAGAGTTGAAGGAGCAATTGCAAGATTTATTAGAGAATGGTTTCATTAGACCTAGCACATCACCATGGGGTGCCCCTGTTTTATTTGTTAAAAAGAAAGATGGTTCTATGAGACTTTGCATTGATTATAGAGCCTTGAATAATATCACTGTTACGAACAAATATCCTTTGCATCATATCGATGATTTGTTTGATCAGCTCCAGGGAGCTTAGTTTTTTTCAAAGATTGACCTGAGATCTGGGTACCATCAGCTGAAGGTTAAGGAGGAAGATATTCCGAAGACCGCGTTTCGTACGAGATATGGCCAATTTGAATTTGTAGTAATGCCTTTTGGGCTAACCAATGAACCTGCTGTATTCATGGACTTAATGAATAGAATTTTCCATGAGTTCTTGGATGAGTTTTTGGTGGTTTTCATTGATGATATTTTGGTGTTTTCTAATAGTAAATAGGAGCATGAAAGACATTTATGGGTTATCTTGCAAACCTTAAAAGAAAAGAAACTGTATGGGAAATTCAGCAAGTGTGAGTTTTGGTTGCAACAAATTTCTTTCCTTGGTCACATTGTTTCTAAAGATGGAATAACTGTTGATCCTACAAAAACAAAAGTTGTGGAAGAATGGCCAAGACCCACAAATGTAACCGAGATTCGTAGCTTCCTTGGTTTAGCGGGCTATTACCGAAGGTTTGTTAGAATTTTTTCACGGTTATCTAGTCCAATGACTAAGCTAACTCGGAAGGGTGTTAAGTTTATCTGGACAAAAGAATGTGATGATTGTTTTTAGGAATTGAAAAGAAGATTGGTGAATGCTCCAGTTTTGGCACTACCTTCCAGGAATGGTGAGTTTGTTATATACAGTGATGCTTCATTGAAAGGACTTGGTTGCGTCCTAATGCAGAATGATCAGGTAATTGCTTATGTTTCACGACAATTGAAAACTCATGAGGTAAATTACCCTACACATGATTTGGAATTAGCTGCTGTTGTTTTTGCTTTAAAAATTTGGAGGCATCATTTGTATGGAGTAAAGTGTGAAATATATACGGATCAAAAAAGTTTAAAGTATATATTCACTCAGAAAGAGTTAAACATGAGACAAAGGAGATGGCTAGAATTAATCAAGGATTATGATTGTACAATTCATTACCATATGGGAAAAGAAAATAAAGTGGCTGATGCATTGAGTCAAAAAAGTAATGCTTCATTAATAATGTTGTGTTTGGAACATGATCCTCTGGTTAAGGATTTGATGAACTTTGGCATACAAGTTGTTGGTGCAGGAATTCCTTCTGTTTTGTTTCAGGTATCAGTGAGATCTTCTCTATCAGATAGATTCAAGCAAGCACAGAAGCAAGACAGTGAGTTGCAGAAAAAGGTAGAGCTGGTTCAGAAAGGTAAGTTGCCTGAATTCAACATTGATAATGATTGTGTTTTGAGATTTGGGAAGAGATTGTGTGTGCCTTGTGATTCACAGTTGAAGAGAGAGTTGTAATGTGAAGCTCATAGTTCTCCGTTTTCAGTTCATCCGGGCAGTACTAAGATGTATAGAGATCTGCGGGAGTATTACTGGTGGGATGGAATGAAAAGAGACATTGCTGATTTTACTGTGAAGTGTATGACATGTCAACAGGTTAAAGTAGAGTGGCAGTTACCGAAAGGTATGCTTCAACCTTTACCAGTGCCAGAGTGGAAATGGGAGAATATATCCATGGACTTTGTTGTTGGATTACCGAAGACATCTCGAGGTAATAATGCAATCTGGGTTATTGTTGATTGCTTGACCAAATCTGCTCATTTCCTTGCTATACGAGATACTTTCTCTCTTGATCAACTTTCCCGTTTGTATCTTAAAGAGATAGTCAGGTTACATGTAGTTCCTCTCTCCATTGTATTGGATCGTGATCCCAGGTTTACTTCTAACTTTTGGAAAGGCCTTCAGAAGTCGTTGGGTACTGAATTAAATTTTAGTACATCTTTTCATCCTCAATCAGATGGGCAGTCAGAACGAACAATTCAGACATTGGAGGATATGCTACGAGCTTGTTCTATGGATTATCAGGGAAGTTGGGACCAACATCTTTCTTTGGTTTAATTTTCATATAATAACAGTTTTCATTCCAGTATACAGATGGCACTATTTCAGGCATTATATGGGAAGCGGTGTCGAACTCCAGCTTTCTGGGATGAAGTGGGTGAAAGGAAGTTGATGGGACCAGAATTGGTAGAAGAGATGGCAGAAAAAGTTCAGCTGATTCAGAAACACATGAGAATAGCTCAGAGCAGGTAGAAGAGTTATGAGGATAACTGGAGGAAGGATCTATCTTTCGAGGTAGGTGATCATGTTTTTCTCAAGGTTTCTCCTTGGAAAAGTGTGATGAGATTTGGTAAGAAAGGAAAGTTGAGTCCAAGGTTCATTGGACCATACGAAATTCTAGAGAGAGTTGGATCAGTTGCATACCGAGTGGCTTTACCTCCGAGTTTATCTTAGCTACACAATGTTTTTCACGTTTCGATGTTGAGAAAGTATTTGCCAGATCCATCTCATGTTTTGAGTCCAGAGGTAGTTCAGCTGGAAGAGAACCTATCTTATGAGGAACAACCGGTCCAGATTCTTGACCATAGGGAGCAAGTGTTATGGAATAATGTGATTCACCAGGTAAAGGTTTAGTGGAAAAACCACATGATTGAAGATGCAACACGGGAATCTGAAAATGCAATGAGGGATAAGTACCCCAATTTATTCTGTAAGTAAATAAATTGCGGGGACGCAATTTTCTAAAGGGGGGAAGGATGTAACATACCAAGTAATTAATGAATAATAGATATTTTTATCTATGTCTATTAATTATTAAGATAGTATTTTAGAGGCTTAAAATGAAAATAAATCCAATCTTAAGCATGGAATACACTAATATTCTTAAAAGATTGTTTTACTTCCTTATAATGGAAAACCCTTTTTAAATCTATCTTTTGACAATTTTATAAACTATGTTTGTCAAAATAAACTTATTCTTTATGATTGGGACATCAAAATTTACTTTGTGTGAATTTTTGGTATTTTTCTGACAATGTTCATTTTTAATGAATAGTGAAAAATACTACATTTTACATCAAAACTGCTTTTTAATCTAATTTATTTATATGATTAGATTATCTTTTGAATTATTCATAATGTGTAATATGAATATATTTTTACCATTTAATCCAATGGTGGTCATTGGAATCAATTTCACTTTGAAATTGGACTTAAACTAGTGTCAATCTTTTGATACTTATTGTTTCATAAAAACACGCTATTTACTCTGACAGCAGGAATTAATTATTAAATTAATTAATGTGACTTATATGTTTTGAATTTTGTAAAATAGGCTTCATTTTTGAATTCAGAATATCAAATATAGCTTAGGGTGAATTTTTGGTAATTTTCTGAAAAACTTCAATTTTTGATGAATAGTGAAACCACTAAGTGGTACTTATAAAGACTGATTTTCCGTTTAAATGAAATTTTGCCATCATTGTGTTTTGAATTTCAAAAATCCGACATACATGGTTGTCATTAAGAAGTAAAATGTGGTTCAATGAGATTAAAATAATTTTTCGGTGAATAGTAACTTATTAAGTTTTTAATCGCGATTAGTGGTAATTAGTGTAGTTTAAGGTAAAAATAATGTTTTAATAAAATAATATGAGCTTGAAACATGTCCTACCCCCATTGGTTCTGTCATGGCCGACCAAGAAAAGCCATGGGTTAACTTGGGGACCCCATGGAGACACTTTGGTTGGGAAATGACATAAATAAGTTTTTATTTAATGTAAAAGTAAAAATGACACAAACATAATATGTTTTACGAAAACAATTTTTACATGGGGTTATAAAGATCAGATTTTTGATTATAAATAGTCATTAGAAAGATAAAACGATTTCCTACATCATATTATTTTTTTATAATTTTTAGATATTAAATAAATTAAATTATTTATGACATAATAATGATGCAGCGATGATATCATTATTTGATGATTTAAATAAAATGGAAAGATAATGTAAAATCTATGAACTACACATGTCCAAAACCAATTGAATGAGTTGATTTCGAACCCTTATCACCTTATCCACGAATTATATCAATGTGGGACCTTTTAAAACCGAAACACATTTTCAAATAAAGTAATATTTCTTTACTTTCCAAAAGTGCCCCTCCTCTCCTCTTATAAAAGGCCCCCACCTCTACCTCATTTCACACACTCCTCAAGCCTTTGGCTCGGCCAAACCCTGACCATTTAATCTCTCCAAATCCCTCTCCTCATCCTATAGGATTTCATTTGGGCATAATCCTTTCAAAGGAAGCCTTTAGGCTCAATTCAAAAGGAGTTACACTTTTAAAGGTAATTCATTCTCTAATGTTCATTTGTTTTATTTTGATTCTCCAACCCCCTAAACTCTTTTTATTTACTTATTTTGTAACAACAACACTATCCACAATATACTAGGATGTTGTTATAAGATTTATTTGAGCTACACTCTCACACAACTAATCAAATGGTTAAAGAACATATGGTTTCCGTGGATGGCGAAATCTTGCCTCCCGAAACGATGATTGTTCAATACTCATTTAACACCTTCAAAGGTGGCCATTATGATGTCACTATTTTTATATATGATATATAATATGTTTATGTTTTCCTTAATCTTCTGTTTTTTTCATTTTGGGCATACCTTTATGGTTTCCATTATGGGTAAACACGATATCTTCATTTTAGGAAGTGCGGACTACCGCCCCCTGAAAGTGATTTGATTCGTTAATACCATATGTGGGATGTGTAAAGGATAAAGTTAATGATATTATATATGTTATTATACTATAATTATAATATACTCTTATATCATTATAATTCCATTCCAGAAATACAAAATAGAAATGGAAGTAGCGTTCATGCGTACGTACGGCTTACCGTCTCCATGAACGGTGCATTTCATTTCTTACCTCTAAATGTGATGCAATATTATTAATACATGTATATGATGAATATATATGATATATATGTTATCAAAATAATTAATATCATTCTGGATATAACGAACCTTTGACCAAATTAACAACATGTAAGTGTAAGAAGTCTATTTTTGACTTAAGAACCAAATACCGACAAAATGAACATTATTAACTTAAATGATTACATGATGTTCATAACATGGTATAAAAGGAATAATGAACTTGAAAAAGGTTCATAAGCAAGTAGAGATTAACTCAAGTTTATTATTCAGGAGATTAAAGAATGGTTGGGTCAAGTCGGATACGAGGTATGGGACTTCGTCTCAATCTCCTTTCATTGAGGCATATTTTATTTTACACACAACTTTATTTTATATGGTGTATAAACCCCTTTGACTTTTACGTTTATTCAAAAGGAATGTTTTTTATACGAAGCATTTACTAAATGACATAAGGGAATGTTTTTGTCATACGTATGCGGCGACAACGACTTCTCCGCCGTTGTAACCGTTATTTGAGTTTCGGCTTCCTCTACAAGCCATACCTTCTTTTTAAAAGAAAAATAAATACCATGTTTTACTTTTCTTTTATTTTGGTATTGAGAATGGTTTTCACAATGTTTTTTGTGTTGTATTCATATCTTGTGATTGAAATGTGGAAATGTTATATTTCCTTTATGCATGTTTTATGTGATACGATTATGTTATGGTTCTTGGGAAATATTATGAAGACGGGTGGTTCCGTGATAAACTAAGGGCGGGTGATCCCGATATAGCTCTCCAATGCATTGGGTAACGCGAAGGAGTGAAACGTTAAGGTTTCTCCAAAGAGATTTTAGGGAATATACTGTGATGGGTATTCCAAATGTAACCAAGAGGGTTACTCCCTACGTAAGAATGTTATGAATACCTCAAGTTACCTTTATGTCTTATGATTTCTATGACTTATTCATGATTTTATGAGGTATGTTAAAGTGCCTATGTTTTATGGGTAAAGTATGATTTCATTCATATATATATATGAACTCATGTTTCCTTTCCATGTTTTTATAACCCATACTGAGCTTTTTATGCTCATCCCAAGTTTTTTTTGAAATGTTTTTCACAGGTCAAGGGAAAGGTACATGATATGATGATAGTGTCAAGGAAGTGTCAAGAAATAATCCATGTTTTATTTTAAATGTGTTTCCATTGATGGGAATGAAGAATACTATCTTATGTAACCACTTTGTTTATATGTGGAATCTAATGCAATTTTTATGATCTAATTCTCTAAAACTCTAAACCCGAAAAGATCCTCAATTTGTAATCTTGTAATAACTCAAGATTAAGTAAGGTTTAAGGCTGGGGCCTTATTTTTAATTCTATATATATTAGGGTTTATGATCCCTGATGAGTTGAAAAATGATCTCATATTGTATTTCTTACAAAACACCTTCTCAAATTTCATTATGAATTATTACATGGGTAATAGATATAAGACACTTCAAAAACGTATTAATATTGTAAACCATTTTGATAATGAAAAGGTGTTAATATACCATTTTACTTACTTATATTAACACAATTTAGAAATTAATTAAGTGTTCAAATACAAATTCCATGTCGAAGGCTGTAGATCACCATGATTTAAAGAAGAATAATATCTAGTGGAATGTAAATGAGTTTAATATAGTGTGCTATGTATATGGAAAGAAATGCCACTATAAGAGGAACTTTCCCTAGACAAATAATCAGGGGTAATGATTTATGTTTTTTCATTATAACATCTAATGTTTTTATACCTACAAAATAGTTATTTTATATTGTATTTAGAGATCATATTTGAATTCAAATAAGGGAACCATGAAGATTTTGGATAGTTAACAAAGGCGAGGTGGATCTAAAATCTGTAAATGAATCTAGGATGGATACTCTATCAATTTGTTTTACAACCATAACATATACAAAATGAATTATTTTTTTTTCACTGAACTATTAAAATGTACATAATTATAATATGAACAAAATATTTGTTTTTATATTTTAGACATAGAAGGTTGTTTTTTTAATTTTTCAAATATGGGATTACACTTTTATATAGCTAATAAATGTGTTTAAATGTGATAGTTGATTAATGAAATTTATGTATTAAATTTAAAAATTATTATTAATTCCAATTGTTAATAATCCAAATTCATGAAACCCATTTCAAACACAGCGGTGACATCATGGTCTCGATCATATAAATGATAATTGATTGACAATGATCTATAAAAATTTAAGTATTCAAAATTATATATTAGATGACATTAATGATTTCATTCTTGTTTACAATGAAATATGACCACCCCACAAGTTGGTATTCAAGGTATAAGGTACAAATCAATAATTAAATTGTTCCACACTGATGTGTGTAGACCTTTTCTATAATAAACTAGAGGTGGATAATCATACTTTTTTACTTTATAGATTACTTGAGTTGTAATGGATATGTCAACTTGATGAGGGTATATGTCTAAATAGGATGAGCTGTTTATGTAGATCAAGAAAAATTTTTGGAACCATAATGGTAAAAATATATAGAACCTTAGACATAATTGAAGAAATGAATATCGTATAATACATTTTATTCACTTTATATTTGGTTTTGATATTTTTATCAACACACCTATCCTTATTCACCATAATTTAATTTTATTAGTTTAATGAACAAATATTCCATTCATGGAATCAGATTATAATAGACTATGATGAATCCTTTATCATGTTTTTTCACATCAATCCATCAAAATCATATATTATATAATTTCCTTCTATTGTTATAAAAATGATGTTGGATGTCAAAACTACATTGAATAATGGGATCTATAAAGATGATATATATATATATATGACACAGCCTGAAGGGATCACAACACTAGGAAATTCCAAAAATTTATAAAGGTTATATATATCCATTAATGCATTAAATCATGTATCAATGTCATGTATCATTCTGTGTGATGAGGTGATAAACGAATTTGGATTCATTAAGAATGGATGTGATCCATGTTATTACAAGATGTTTATTGGGAGATGGATCATTTTCATATTATTATATGTTAATGTTATATTAATAACTATAAATTACATTATACACTTACTAGAGGTAAAATAATTATTATCCAAGTGCATATGCATGAAGATAAAAAATGAATCATTATAAATTCTATTGAGAAATATAACGCTTGATAGATCAAGGTGGATACTTAGAAAAAGTCCAAGTCAAAAAATGAAATGATATAAAAGCGAATTAATAAAGAACAATCAAAGAAGGGGGTTTGTTCCGATAATACATTTTATATATAACTCCATCAAGAATTTTCCTCCCACACAAAAGAATGAGATAGAATGATTAACGTCCTAAATTATTCTATATTAGGATGTAACATGTATTCCCATTTATATATATAGATTTATTATTCCATTTATTAAATTATCTTAGGAGGATTTCTATATTATCTAGGTGAACAATATTGGATTATTTGTAATCCTATCTTTATATTTTTTAGGAGGACAAACTATATGATCTTCCTGAATGCAGGAGAAGTGGAAAAGTATTTTGGAATTATAAAAATGAAAGCCTTCATATTGATCGGTATAACTTGAATTGGTATTTTGTATTTTTCTTCAGCATCAATGAAGTATCATTGAGTTGGGTTATTTGTATGAACTGATCTATTTCCAATTATAAATTTTGTATGAGTATATTGATTCCTATGATGTTTTTAAAAAAGTAGTTTCTATTAATTCCTATTCCAATGTAATTGATTTCGGCATTGGAGTCATGACCCTAGAAAAATTTACAATGATAACACTATATCAGTGGATCCTTCAAACGTCCAAAGATAACATAAAACTTTTATTATTAAAATTTAAAATTATTCATCTATTAAAGGGTATTCATAAATGAGGTGATAATTCCCTATAAATTGTTTGAAAAGATAAAAAAGATACAATCCTTGAAAAAGGATTTATCTTAGGAAAGGCATGAATATCTTTTGAGAGCAAATGGATTTTTTTTTTATTTTTGCCTCTAGTGCAAGTTGGAGTATTTTTGAGTTGGATCCATAAAACCATATTCTATTTACATTTGGGATACATTAATTCATTTTCATGAATATTAATGATGTTCTTTATCACAACATGATTGTTCTTAAACAAGACAATGTATGTAATAATGTCCTTAAAATATCGATTGCACTAAGAGGTTAGAGAATCACCCTTCTCAAATAAGAACCTTGAGGTTCCCATAACATATTCTTGAATTTACATATTTTTTGGAGATATGGTAATTTTTAGGATAAACAAAGGATGTTGGATATCTATGTTGGAGATTTTATGAATTTTAGTCCCCCTCTAATGGTTTTCATCAATTATAATTTAAAAATATACAGACTATTGTAAAAAAACTTATAATAGTAAGTGAACATTTATATGTGTCATAGAATATTCCTATCTATAGAAACATTTATTTTTGTGATCCACGCTTAAAAAGCATTAATATTTCATTATTTATTATAATTATTAAACATATTACAAAAGTACATTCACATGGATGATATTAGTTTGGTTTATTTGGAATCATAGAACAAAATCTTCTAACTTGGTAAGAGATCCTCTTGTTTCCCCAAAAAGATCATCCCCATTAGTACTAATACATAAAAATATAATTTATAACCTATAAAAATAAAAAAAATAAGAAATGGTGAACTAAAATGATCAGTAAGTGTAAATTAAAAGAACATATAAGAATGACATGAACAAAAGGACACAAGAACACAAGACTAACATTTGAAGATCATTTCCTACATATCAAATATTAGAAACATGAGACATGTAATAAATACTTCTATTTCATAGTAAATGATTCATAAGATAATAATGAACGAAAACCATGTGATTATATCATAGTCATATGATATATAATTTTTGGAAAACATATATGCATGTAATATCTTTCCCTATAAGAAAAATATCATTCCAAAAAAAATATCAGGGAACTTCATGGGGACTAGACCTACTAGTCGGTACACCGATCCATCCCCATTTTTATTCCTTTTTTATGGGATTGGGTTTCCCCAACATCCTATAGGGGATTTTGTTTTCCCATTATTTCATAGTAGATCTGGTTTCCCCATCTCATATAGTTGATCAAGTTCATTGATTTGATTCATCTCATTATATCATAAGATATGAATCATTAACTAATGCATTGGATGGATATATTGGTTCCAACCATCTCCTAATGAAATCATACATATATGTGCTAAAAATACTAAACATTCATATCAGATCCCATGAAATTAAATTGGATTCATAAATATTTTATCATATCTTAACCTGTGAAAATATACACGTTCTTTAAATAGTTCAATAAAGCATAACCCATGAAATGAACATGGTCCTATAATCATATAACTGTTGAATGGAATCATAATTCATAATCATATAACCCCTAAAAATATGCGAGTTTTATAATAATATAAACCATGAAATAGAAATATGTTTCATAAAAAAATCAATCAAATAATAAATCTTCTATAAAAGTAATATAAATAATTTCCTTGGATCATATCCCAATTAATTATTAAACTATAACAATGTTTTTAAACTTATGTGGATAACTATTTGGAATTATCACTTGGGACAAATATTTTTAAAACATATGTCATTTTGAAAGTTATTTTCTTTAAAACCACTTTGAAAACATATAAAGGAACCATTGAAAATCATTTAAAGACATTTCTTTAGTGAAATATCACTTCCTCATTGAAAAAATTCATTTTTAAACATAAATCATTTTGAAAACCATTTTCGTTAAAAATATCATCGAAAACATATCCTGAAAACTTGAAAACATATAAAAAACCATATTTTCTCGAAACCATGTTAAAAAATATAGAAAAAATATAAAAAACTATTTTTAATCATAAAATCATTTTGAAATAATTTTCCTTTTAAAATATCTTTGAAAACCTTTAGTGTATTCTTTGAAGATCATTTAAAACACCTCCTAAAAATGAAGCATATTTTTAAAAATTGTTTTTAGAACCAAAATAAACAAAATAAATATTCAGATTATTTGGGAAAACACTTTTGAAAATAAAATATTTTAAAAATTCAAATATTATTCAATGAATTACGATTATAATGTCAGAAAAATCAATACATGCAACACATTCATTTTGTAATGTAAAATGTTTAGAAAAGTTCATTTATCGGAAAGAGAAAAGAATATTCCTCTTTAATTTTGTTGTCATATATTTTTAAAAACAATGTTAAAATGTATTTAAAAGGGCATAATGGAATATTATAAATTTTTTTTATTTTTTTATAAAACATGGTTTTGAAATAACACAATTTTTTTACTGAAAGGATATATAATTTTATATTTTCATAAAATAATTTTCTCAATTATCATAACTACCAGTAAATGTAAAAAATGAACCATTACTATGATATGACAAGAATAATAGGAATATAAGTATAGTAACGACAATTCTTGTTATATGGGTCACACGATATCATCAATGAGACTATAATCATTAACAATGTTGATAAAAGAAAAGATTATAACAATAAAATTTTACCTATTTGGTAACATTTATTCATAATAAAATGGAATGAATAGAATTAATTAAATCATAAAATATTATTAATTGATATATTTTCATGATATATCATTTCAAAGGAATTATATACTCCTCATTGAAAATATAGGTGCATAACATGGAATTTGTTTGAAAGATGTCAAATTCAGACAAAATTTCATTATAGGTTTAGTAAAATTTGAAACATAGACACAATGAACGAAGGATCATAAAATGGATATTTAAATACAAATAAATATATATATATAATAATCCTAGATTATTTATATTCCTAGTAAAAAAACCACATAAAATAAATAGGGTGTTAACCTGGTTTTTCTCTCATGGAGAATAAAACTGAGACGTGAAAAACCATACCTAAACTATTGTCTTTATTTGTACATGTTTAAGAATCTGGTACAAAAAAATACATTATTATATAACTAACATAGAATAATTTTATTATATCTAATACCATATATTATTTTATTATGTCTTTATAGTGCCTATTTATTAACTATTCCTTGTTAATGTTACGTTTCGGGTAATATCTGTGTTGTTTTTCGTATATGATTTGACTAGTAATTCACGATCCTCATACATAGATTATTATTTTATTTTGTATAGAATGTAAAAAATTATTTATATATCATAAATATTAATTATTTATATATTTTTAATATTATATAAATTATTGTTATATGAAATGGAATACACCTTTCATTAAGATTGTATATCGTATATATGTTTGAATGTTGTTTCCATTTTCCTATCATGTTGAATGAATGTATATAATTTAAATATATATATACATATATCTCATACATTTTCATTAAAACAATCCTTAATAAATTCTATGTATAGTGTGAACAAATGTCATCACTTTGAAGACGTGGTAGTCCACATGTCCACAAACAAAGATATCATATTTAAAAAAATTGAAATCATGATGGTATGTTATATATAATAATTAAAATAGAATAAAAACATAATAAATAAATTATATATCATACAGAAGCATTGTTTTCATCAAAATTCCCAACCCTAAGTGGTGGTAAATGAAAAAAAACATCATTTCATGAGGTGGGAGTTCGTCGTACACAAGAATGGTAAATTTTTTACCCATTTTCAAGATTTGTGTGAATGTGTTGGTAGAACCTAGGGAAATAAATATCAATTTATATATGATATTTAGCTTACTTTATGAGCATGGAATACAAATATTTTATGGGATGGAGAATGAAAATAATGTAAGGATTTTGAGGAAAGATGTTACCTCTTATTTTTGTAACTCCAATTAGTTTGAACCAAAGGGGTTCCTTGGTTAGATATTGGGCCAAAGGGTTCTTGGATGAAGGGATATATTTTGGGGGATTATTTTATTATAGTTTGAGTTATCCATATGGATTAAATGGTGTGAATAAATGTGAGGTTTGTCTGTCTTTCTATAGAGTATGATAAGTGTTATTCCTATAATTTTTTGAAAAGGGAATTCAAACCAAGTTTTTATCATGAACCATTCATCCAATAATGATCCAAATTATTTACAAGTGAGGATAGGTTAAAAATATCTTAATAAAATTTATTTTTTATATTTATCTATGCCATTTTTTCCATTAAGGGTAAGGAATAGTCCATTGTTAAGATGATTTTTTATTAACCATTGTAAATAATTTTAATTAATATCCAAAATAATTTTGAAAAAAACCATTTTAAAATAATTTTAAATTATATTTTATTATGATTTTTAACATGGAATCCATGTTTCCAAATTTCAATCATATAATTGGAATATATTAATTCAAGTTTAACCCCACAGATGGAACCAAAAAAGCATGGTTTTAAATTTAAAATGATAAAAATTTTGGTATGCCTGTATACCCTATTTCAAAGTGAAATTGAATAAAATGAACTATCATGGATTTATTGATGTTTACATCAACTAATTTAACTTTAAAACCAATGAAAGAATAATTTATAATTATAATTAAATTATTCGAAATATAATTTTTGAATTAAAATTTAGTATTATTCACTATTCATCAAAAAATGTAACATCTAAGAAAAATTATAAAAAATCACCCATAGTGTATTTTTATATTCCTCTACAAAAAATGATTTTTTAAATAAAAAATTTTAATGTCTAAAAAATCTTATTTAAATTGGGTTCTTTTTTAAAAAGTGGTAAAATTTCCTTTTAGAAAAAATATCATTTGTTCTTAAATTTGGATCTAGTTTTATCTTATACATATAAAATATATCGGTTATGTCCTTGATCTGGGTGCCACCGAATTGTGCCCTGAACTTGGTTGGTCACAAAATCCCAAGGGCATTTCCCCAAATGGTAGAGGCTCTCGACTAGCAGTGAAGGCCTATGTGTGATAATGAAGAAACTATGCCCTTCATTGGCATAATATACACATTGGTAGAAAAATAGTATACAGTAACAGAAATAGTAACACAATAAAATAGAAGTAAAGCATGGAATAATTATAGTTATAAAAATACTAGATTATATATTTAAATGATGCATGTCACATGTGCCTAATAAAATTTCCAAACAATTCACAATGCTGGAAAAAATACACAAACCAAAGCACAAAAGAAATAGTAAACTCCAGTAGAATTTCAAGCCTCAGATTGGTCCTAAGCTCTCCAGATCCAATATTAATCATGTACTTGATGAGGAAGGGAACTTGAACATATCTATACCTGTATCCATATCTTCAGTTTGGGTCCAAAACATGACCCAAATAGGGTGTAAGACGAATCCTAGTAGGAAACCACCAAAAGAACTATGTCTAACTGTCAGTGAATATATATAGTAGGCAATATGTATAAGTGAACCAATAAACTAGGAAGTACTCAAAATTAGTCGATCATATAGTTTTAAACTACATTAAATTGCATTTATTTTTCAATCTACTGACACATGTAAACCATTTTATCCAACATAAGCTCAACATCCCCCGTGAAAGTAACAAAAAAGATGTCTTAGAAGATGATTTAATAAAAAAAATATGTTCTAGTCCATGCTAGTTCTTTGGCGTGGCATACTGGTCACAATCATTCAATTATTCAATAACGACCCAATGAGAAATTTCTCATAGTCTAATCCCCATGTCCTAACATAACAATAATATATTTAAAAATGAATCTCTAGGAATCTATGTTGGTCTAAACCCTTTGGTCTAACTTAGAACTAGTCATTTGAAAATGACCACATGTGAAGATCTCACGATCTATACCCCTTGGTCAATATAGCATCAATATATTATAAAAGACCACCTGAGAAGCTCTCACGGTCTAATCCCCTAGGTTTATGAACACTTGGAAGATCTCACAATCAATACTCGTGGGTCAACATAATAGTAAAACATGTTTAAATGACCCTACCTTAGGAAGATATTATGTTCGAAATTCACCTTAGTCTAACATCCACAATGCATATAACATGCATTTAATATTACCATTAACTTCCTTCTAACTAAATAAGGCACAAAAAAAGCAATGCAAGCCTAACAGGAAACCTAGACCAAACAACCATAAATAGTAAATTGAGGGAAACACACCCATGGGGTGTACCATAACCAAGGTATTTAACCTTACACATATACAGCTACCATTTATCAATCAACCAAAACATAATTGGAAAGAAAAAATTTAAATTTCAAAACAAGTAATACCCCAATTGTGGTTATACAGAAATATTAGCATATATAATCCAAAGTCAAACAATGAAATGAACAAACCACCTACCTCGATGTCAAAAAATCAATATCCATGAATGATGGTCCATGAATTAGCATAAATCTCCATAGATCTACAAAAAGCAGGAAAACAACAAACCATGAATAACTTACAAGAGAGGAAGAATTAGGAAGAAATGATCTATGGGTTTTGAGAATTCAGTGGTGTGATTCCAACGCACCTAATGACATCTCAATCGGAGATCAGATGGAGAATTATGAGGGTTTCAGTGTTCGTTGGCCCTTCCAAAATGTTCTTATATGAAACATAGATAGAAGAAGGCGTTTCCTAAGATGCGCTGTGACCCCGCTCTGATTTATAATTCAAAAAGAAAAGTACACGGCGTGATCAGTTATAGTAAATGCCATGTAATAGCCTCAACTGAGTCCTAACATAATAATATCATCTAGTTCATCACACGGCCATGTACATGGCGGTCACATGGCTAATAGATGGATGTATGAAGAAACTATGTACCCGACATGTACTCAAGAGTACACATAGTGTACTTAGAAAAACCCCATTTCTTCATTTTCTTAAAAAACCCAAAATCAAGACCCATAACTAAAATGAAGATCTAGGTTCTTATTAACATTTCACCTTAAATCTATTCATCCCTAAATTTCCCTTCCGCGAGTGTTTAAAAAGAATTTCTGAACAACTCTGGCCACTATGATCATATGCCGACCTCCCCCTTCTAAATCTCATATAGAACTTGCCTATGCAGCCATAACACTTGTTCCAAAGGAATAGATCTACCATGGAGATACTTTGTGCTATGATCCATAATCTGAATAGGGTGATCCTCAAAGGTTGCATCCACCTCCAAATCAACCTCCTCAGGTTAAAGAACATGAGATCAGTTAGAAAAGAAACATCTTATATGAGAAACATGAAAGGCGTTGTTCATTGATCGGTACCTCAAGGGTAACTGCAACTGATAGGAAACCTGCCCACCTCCCCCAAAAACCTCAAATAGTCTGATCTATCTTGGTGAAAGCTTCCCCGGTATCCTAATCCTCTTGTTTCCCATCCTCAGTGTGACATGTATGAAAAGCTCATCTCTGACCTCAAACACGAGAGGTCATCTCCATTGATTAGCATATGATTTCTTTTGAGAATGTGCATTTGCGATCTGCATTCAAATCAACTCTACCTACTCAGTGGTCTCCTAGACAAGGCAAGGTCCCAGCATAACATCCTCTCCTACCTCCAGCCAACCTAGGGGTGATCAGCAAGGCCTACCGTAAAAAGATTCATTAGGTTCCATCAAAATCATTTCTGGAAAACTATTATTTTAGGGAAACCCCACCAGGGATATGTTTCTCTCCCAAGATCCCCCAAAATACTTCACACATGCTCTAAACATGTCCTCTAAAATTTGAATCGTGCACTCCTACTATCCATATTTCTAGGAATGGTATGCTGTAATTTGATGTACTTGTGTAACCAATTCCCTCTGTACTCCCTGTCATACATGAGAAGTAAACTAGGCATCCCTATCTAAAATGATAGAGTGCGTAAACCCATGAAAACATACAATCTCTTAGATTTACAACATTCCATGATCATCCACAATGAATGATTCCTTGATCGGTAGGAAATTTGGAACCTTCATGAGTCTATTAACAGAATCCCATACAACATCATTTCCTCGAGGATACCTTTTTTGAACCCATCAATAAATCCATTGCAACAACATTCCACTTCCACATGGGTATGAGTAACTACTTCAATAGCCCTTCCATTTATTGATGTTCCTCTTTCACATACTAACAGGTGAAAATTCTCATAACAAAACAAGCTACATCCCTCTTCATTTGTGGAAAAAATTCTGATGATGTAGATCTCGATACATCTTGGTAATACTAGGATGAACTGCCCATTATAAAGCATGAAAATTTCACAAAAGAACCTCACTTATGTTATTTACACACATACGCATCCATGAAATAGATAAACGATGTCCTCATAAATGGTTCATCCATGTGGAGGGTCCTTTCCTGACATGCTCTCCTACAGGACTGGTCCTTTAGAATTTGATAGTTTCCTCATTCTCACTCAATCTAGTATAGTAGATTTAACAACTATAAAAGAAATAAATGTCTTCCCCTTTCTGTCATGCACCTCTAAATGTATCTCAGAAAACAGATCCATAATCTACCAATCACTATTGGCCTCCTGAACTACCTATATCTAAGTCCTCCTGATCAAAAATGTAGCCACTATGTTTCATTTCCTAGAAGTTTAGGCAAGTTCATTATTAAAAGACTGAAGGTACTCAACCCACCTTTTCTATCTCAAATTAAGGTCACACTGAGTAAAAATATACTTGGGGATTTTTTGGCCAGTGTATACCACAAAATGATCTACCAAAATATAATTTCTCCAACAACATGAAGCATGAAAAACTACAGCAAACTTTAGATCGTGAATCAGGTAATTCCTCTCATGTGGCCTCAACTGATGAGGCTCATTCATAGTGACTCTTTCACCATATATAAGAACATCTCCCAAACTGAGACATGATGCATCAGAGTAAACTTTTTTATTATTTCTTGGCTCTGGGAAAATCACTATCATTTTTGAACTAAATATCCCTTTCAGCACTTTAAAGGTCTAATCATAGGAATTTGTCTACAAGTACATTTAACCCTTCTCAGTATGGATTGCCAGTGGTGTTGATAAGTGTGAAATGTCATGAATAAAGTTCATGTTGTAACTTGAGAGTCCAAGAAAACTTTGTACCTCAAAGATGTTCTTTGGCTCATCCCAAGAATCTACTTCTCTCACTTTCTCAGGGTCTACAGATACTATTTTCATTGAGATGACATGACTTAGGATGTGATTCTGGTCCATTCAATAGTGGTATTTTTATATCTTTGTATATAATTTATGCTCTCTCAGTTTACTCAATATGATCATGATATGAGTGGCATGGTCATGTAGAGTGAGAGAGTACAACAAGATATCATCCATGAGATCTACCAAAAAATAATCCATGTAAGGAAGGAACACTCGGTTCATCTATTCCCTGAAAACATTTGGCATGTTCATGAGATAGAATGGTGTAACTGATTACTCATATAGACAATACCTGCATTGAAAGGATATAATAGGTATATCATATAGTCTAACAACAAACTCATGAGAAATATATCTAAATTCAATCTTCAAGAAGACATGGGCTCCTATAGTATGATCAAAGAGATCATAAATCCTTAGTAAGGGATATCAATTCTTGACCGCCAACTATTTCAGCATCTGATAATCCAAAAAATGTCTAAGTTTACCTTCCTTCTCCTTTACAAAATAGATAGGAAAACCAAAAGGGGATGTTTTAGGTCGGATGAAACCATTTTCCTGCAACTCATGTAACTATTTCTTGATCTTCAAAAACTCCAGTTCATCCATCCTATATAGAGGAATGGAAACTTGTGTCTCTCCTGGAACAAGATTAATAGAGAAATACACCAATCTCCTTAAAGGTAAACCTAAAAATTCATCATAAAATACATCTCTAAAATGATCCACCACTAGAGGAAAGTGCATCTGTGAAGTCCCTTGGTCATCCAGATATAAATCAGAAATCTTGGATATAATTAATCCCAACCCATGGTGAACGAGTCCCACTATGCTCACCTGGAAATCCCATTCACCCATATATAGGAAGGACCTTCCACAAGTGACATGAAACTCACCCTACATCGATAGCAGTCAACGAAGGATTGAAAGGAGACAAATTAGTCCATTCCCATAATGAAATTGAAGCCTGTCATGTCTATGACATCGAGGTGCCATAAGAAGTGACACCCACCATCCTTAAGAGGGAAATCCTTTCACTAATATACACTATATGTCCTAATCCCATACAGAGTTCCTAACATCATAACATAATCTAAAGTAATGATGTAGAGCCCATGTCTCTCCACAAAGGCACTAAATTTGAAAATATGGGAATCCCCTATACCAAAAAGAACATTATCAAAAACTAAGGCAACTATAATAATACCTGTTACTATAGAGGGTCTAGGATATTCCTCCTACTGGGTCTATTCCATCGCAACGCTTTGACCAGTATCAAAAGCTTGCAACCCTGTATGGCTTCCCTAAGTTGATCGACCCAATTTCCACTAAAATCCTGACATCTAGCTTCCACGACCATAACCACCTCATCGACCTGATGAACCACAATTTCCTGAACAATGAGAAACTGGTGGTCCTACTCCTAAACATGAGTCATAATAGAACCCCTGTCACTCACATCCAGTGATAAAGTCCTGCAAAAATGATGAATGTGGCCCATCCTACTGCAAAATCGACACTTGACTGGATCCCCTAGGAAATTTGGTCTTGTTTTATTACCTTTTCAACACTGGTAAAACACCACTTGACTACATGAAGAACCATCCCAGGAAAGATCTATTTGGTTTTTCTTATTATCGGTTGAAAGAGTACGTACCCTAGAAATTGGACAACCTTTGATCACCGCTCCTAACTCTATCATATTGCACCCAGTAATTAGCACCTTATTTACTATAGTAGTCACTAAAGTCAACTTGAATAAATTCTACTATGATCAGATGTCATACCTGGCACCATCCTCAAACCTCCAAGCATTTGATAACTCGTCACCACCCTAAATAGGTATGAAGTGCGGGATCTCAGTAAAATGAGAAGAGTAATTGAAAACTGAAAGAGACCCCTGCTCCAAATTAATGATCTATCGGGCACGGTCAACCCTCAACATATTAGTGTATAAGCCATCACATAAGGTCATCTAAAACCCTTTCTATGCCATAGCCTGAAGGTGTCCTACCTATGAGATTACATTCTACTATCTATTGGTCGAATCCCATAGAATGTACATTACAAGATTCACCATCCTCTCTGGAGGCGTCTCTAGATGCTAGAAGATAGAAAGCATGGCCACCAATAATGACTCAGCAACATGTGGTTCCCCATACCTGGTAAAAGTGGGGGGATGATGCTGTTGGAACACCCCCCATCAACTCTTCCATATAAGGGTAAACCTTTTTTCTCCCAGAAATGTTTGCATAATCCTCAAAAGGACTTCACAGAACTGTGCATCAACACCTGCATCCGCTATAATAGATGGCGGCTAGATGGGCAAGGCAGAAGGATCTTACGGTATTCCCTAATATAAAATTTCTAGTGTCTGATCATCAACCAATTCTTGGAATACAATCAGAGTACGTCTTTGTGGCATGACTCTGCAAGGTCAAGAACACATCAGAATTTAAGATTATCAAGGATGGAAACATATAATTGAATGTACAAAAGAGGTGAACTAAATCATTTCGTTTTTTCGAAATTATGTTAACACGGTGTGTAGAAACACTACATATCGTGTTCCCTTAAGCATTAACATGGAAATTTAACTCTAACAACCTAGTCATATAACACTCATATAGACAATGTGTTCCTTATGAGACACATCGTGTACTTGAATATCCTCTCCTACCCAAGTTCTCATACATGGCTAGAATTACACGGTTCTTCCAATGTAACACTACACGACATGTTCACCCTAGAAACTGCATGTACTACTTAAGATCCACCAACCTATTTCGTTAGTCACATGACTAGATATGTGGTTGATTTCTTCAGGACGTATATAAGTGAGACATGGGGTGCACATCCAACGTTTAATCCACCCATTTCATTATTCAAATGACCAGATACATGGTCGATTAGAGCATGGTTTGTACTCCTAGTACATGATGTGTGGTACCAAACATTTGTCAACCCTATGTCTCTACCCAAGTAGTCAGTCAATAGATAAACAATTACACGATGTGAGCATAAAGTACATGACATGTACTTAAGAAAATCCAGTTCTTCTAAAAGAGAAGATCCCATGGCATGTGTTCATAACATCAAAAAAAGTGTTGTCCAGGTTTTCAGATAATAAGCTGCCAAATCTACTCTAAAACCCGTAATAAAATGAAATATGTCCAAGGAATTCCATGTTTCGATCTGTGAGAACCCATACTCCCTATGAATCAAAGTTAGGAATACTTATTCATAACATAACATAACATAACATAAAATATTTCAATAAATATTCAAACATGATCCACCAATTTCGATCAAATAGGGCCCATAACACCTCAATGGAAAAATATTGGTGTGCATACAAATGAAACATTATATATAACAATACCCTATCAAAATATGAGGTAATTATGTGATGGAATCTATCACAACCACATGCTTATATAGAACAACATATATCACATTAGCATTAAATCTATAATGCATCCTAAATGGAATGACAAGAATGCATGACACGTGATCCAAAGAAAGTTCCTATATGATGCATGAGATTGAATCCCCTCATCTCATCGGGTTGTAATAGAAATCTATCCACAAGGATATTAATAAAAACAGAACAAAACATTTATTCCACTCAACGGTGAAATCAAATCAACTATAACAATTGAAAACCCCAAAAAATTTCAATATTCAATGTAACATGGACATTCCCTATACACGAGGTAGTTATTCCTAAACACAGATTATTAAAAACTACCTATTCCTTCATATCCCGGTCTATAGGCTCTAAATATTAAGAAAAATGGAAAAGAATCCTCTCTGATACCACTTTGTAATGACCCAGATCTAGGTTCCACCCAAAAGTTCCATGAACCCGGTTTGTCACATAAGCTCAAGTGCATTTCCCCAAATGCCAGAGGCTTCCAACTAGCAGAAAGGGCCATGGTGTGTTAAATTGGAAACTATTTCCTCATTGGCATAATATACATAGAAAAAAACAAATAGTAAATAATTTCAAAAGAATTAATAATATACAATAGAAGTAAACAAAGTAATAATAATAGTAATAAAACAATTAGAGAACATATATAAATGATGCATGTCACATATGCCTTAGAAAATAGACAAACAAGATACAGTGCAGGAAAACAATACTGAAACCAAGGTACAAAATAAATAGTATACTCCATTAGCATCGCAATATTCATCATGGTCCCATGATCTTCATCTCCACCAACAATCAAGTACCTAATGAAGAATGAAATTTTCCCTAATCTATACCAACAACCATATAATCTATTTGGGTCCAAATCATGACCTAAAGAGAGTGTGAGATGAATCCAAGTAGGTAACCACCAAAAAATTTGTGCCTAACTATCCTGGAATATATATAGTAGGTAATATGCATGAATTAAGAAATAAACTAGGAAGTACTAAAAAGTAACTAATCTTACAGTTTTAAATTACATTCAGTTACGTTTATTATTAAATCAATTGAAACATGTAAACCATGGGATCTATCCTAAGCTATATATCCCCTATGAATTTAACAAAAAAGATGTATCAGAAGAACATATTAACAAAACATGTAATATCGAGACCAAACTGTTTCTTTGGCTTGGCAGACTCGTCACATTCATTAAATTATTCAATAACGACCCTTGGGGAAAGTTCTCACACTCTTATCCCCTGGTATAACATAACTACAATTCATTTAATAACAACCCTCTAAGAAGCTCTCATGGTTTAACACCTTTTTTCAAACATAACACTAATAATTTGAAAACAACCACCTGTGCAGCTCTCATAGTCTAAACCCCTAGGTTTATTACCAGCTGGTAGATCTCACGGTCAACACTTCTGGGTCAACATAATAGTAAAAC
The DNA here is from genome assembly GCA_963277665.1 of Viscum album. NCBI lineage: Eukaryota > Viridiplantae > Streptophyta > Magnoliopsida > Santalales > Viscaceae > Viscum > Viscum album. The sequence goes on along the minus strand of OY728119.1, from coordinate 483,050,838 downwards.
AAACATAAATGACCCTACCTCAAGAAGCTCTCATAGTCAAATTCCCCTTGGCCAAACATCCAAAATGCATATAGCAAGAATTTCATATTACCATTAACTCCATTCTGAAAAAATAAGGCTAGGATAACAAGTAAATCCTAACAGCTATCCTAGACCAAAGGACCATAAATAATACATCAAGGGGAATACACCAATGGGATGTCCCATAAACCTGGTATTTAACCGTTCACTTATGAAAATACCCTTTATCAATCAAACAAACCATAACACCTAATAAATGAGGATTAATTTCAAAACACGTAATACCCCAAGCTTGTGTATACAACACATTTAGCGTATATAATCCTAAGACAAACAAACAAATGAACAAACCACCTACTTCGATGGCGTATGATAAATATCCTTAAACATTATCCATTGAATTGGACTAAATCATTGTAGATCAATAAAAAGGTAAACAACACCCAACCTTGAATAACTCATATGAGAGTAAGAATTAGGAATAAATTTTCTAGTGGTTTTGGGAACTCCCCTGAGGGATTCCAATTCACCCGACGATGTCTCAATCAGGGCTTGGATAGAGAATTAGGTGGGGTTCAGAGTTCATCGACCATTCTGTAATGCTCTTATATGAACCAGTAGTAGAAGAAGGTGTTTCCAAAGAGGAGACGTGATCTTGATCTAATTTATCAATTAAAAAGAAAACTACATGGCATGTTCATTTAAGGTACATGCCATGTATTAGACTCAACTGGCTCCCAACTTATATGGGTTATCCCGGTTTTCACACGTCCATGTACTCGATTTTTACATGGTCAATAGACAGCTGTATGCAACAAATGGGTTAATAGTGTGTACTCATGAGTACATGACTTATACATAGAAACACCCCAACTCTTCCTTTTCATAAATACAACCCGAAATAAATTTTCCAACCCAAAATAAAGATCCAGCTTATTAAAATATTGGGATGAGTAAAAAAATATTGTTGAATATATAATATATAAATATTGTTTAAAACAATAATCAATTTTGGTTTTTATCTTTATAGAGATAAAATTGTTTAACTACATTGGAAAATATTTTTATTAGAAATGTAATTTCATTATTCTAAAATAATACTTATATTCACATATATTGACTGATAAATTAATGATTAATTTTATATACACTAGTAAATCATATTTTCTTAATTTAGTTAATCTTATTAATGAGATCCATTAAAAAGTCTAGGTGGTAGTTATAATAATATATTAATAATATTAGAAATAATATCATGGTGTTCAATAAATCTCAAACATGTATGTGACACAACATATCTATGGAAATCATAATTATGCACAATATAATCCAAGGATATTATTAATTATACCAGAAGATAATCTAAGTATTTCATGTAGATTATTATTGACATGATTTTGTGTATAACGCAAGCCACACATTTTGGTTTCATATAAAAAAATCTATATTCCGGGTTATATGAAATGTAAAATTTAAAAATATTAAATTAAACTGAAAAAACTATTTCAAAATATTGTTGGTTGTTACATTATACCCCCTCTAAAATGTACATAACCCTTTATATGAATTTTGGATATCAACAGTTTAGTACATGAAATTTCCTTTCTCAGAAACCCACATCTTAGAAATTCATACTAAAACTTCCTTTAAAATGGAATTTTGGAAACATAACAATTAAACAAAGTAAAACATCAATATTTTTAAACATAAGAGAACATAGGTGGGATGTTGAAAAATGGACATAGAAGAGAATTATAAATATCATGATCTGATGGGGAGAGATAAATAACATAGTTTGGATAATATTAACAATCACATATCCATAAATCTATGATTATCTAAGTGGTCAACTGATTCATCAGAAATGAAGGTACTAGGGTAACATTTTTTGTTTTAATAAACTTTTTCCTAATGATAAATAATTTTACAGAATATATATACTTAAATTATTTTAGGACAACCATACCCATTTTTTTTATTGATCAATTTATAATTAATGTATTGTTCTGTGAAATGAATGTGATTGTTTCATTCCTAAATAATTAATAGGCCATGAGATCTATAAATAGAATGTTTCGTCCTCCTATTTTTTATTATCATAATAAAAATGTTTTAGAAGTTATTAAATATGTATAAATCCTTATATGGACATATAATACATTAATATAAACAATTCCATAAATGGATAACTTTATAAAACATCATATATATGGAAGGTGAAAACTTTATAAATGAGGTCACAAAATTTCCCCTGAACTGTTTAGAATTGATCCACCATATATTATAAAGTATCACTTCATTGTCTCATACCAAAAATGTTAATATCTTTATCATGTCTTACCATGAAACTTAGGAATAACCTAAATTACAAATAAAATACATATTGGAAACGTTAATGTTTACTTTTAACAGTTTTTATTGGATATATTTCATAAATCCAAAAATATTGTAATCATTATTAATGATAGCATAAACCAAATGTCAATAAGTCATTAATTAGTTTTTATGTAGTCTATGTCATCAAATTTACATATTCATATCCAATATCTATTTATCCAGAAAACATTTTAATAACATAAGTAACATGTTAATTGTTATATTTACCCAAATCATGTGTTTTTCTATGGACATCACCTTTCTTTTAAATCACATTTCATGTCCATCGAAACAATTCAACCATTTATTTTAAATCCTTGTAAAAGTACATAAACTGAAAAATCGATATATATTTAGACTTTTTTATATCATAATTCATAAGTGCATGTAAATTTTTTTTGTCAGTCCACGACATCCTTAATATAAAATAACGGTACATTATCATATTATATAATACCTTTTTCTTATAAAACATTATTTGTAGTCCCATTATCATCAACAATATATCAATTACTCATACCACCTCTCTGATTCTCTACGGATGAATTCCAATTAGTATGTAGATTTTCTTAAGGACCATTAATTCCATACATGAAGCATTTAACCTTTTATGATTTATTTGGGAGACCTATATTATATTCCATTGGATTAACTAAACCCTTAATTTTTCTTTTGAAGTTAGATTCTTAGTGCTCTTATTTTCCATTTAAAAAAATATTATTGTTCCTCTTAGAAATTCCATTAGGTGATTTTTCCCATATTCATAACACAAAGGGAACTGAAACTTAATTTCTCCATTGTCTCCATTACTTGATCTCTCAGTGACCTCATTCCTCCTCTTCTAAGGTGAGTTTTAGAGATGGTTAATGTACATGTTGTTAATAATGTTCACTAAAAATTGATTAGGAATGATCACAACTTCCTTCACTCTAGTGATCATTTCATTTTACATCAAATCAAAATATTTTTAATCACATTAAATGTTAATAGAGTTCTCTCTAGTTCCCTCTATTGAATAAACCATAAAATCATTCTGTGGGAAGTAGTTATCATAGAATAAAACTGTATAATCATGAAACATAATTACATATAGGATTTATAAATCATGAATCCTACTTCTTTAGTCTATGAACACTACGTTTATACTATATTATTTATAGTCATCATATATTTAAATTATTCATATCGGTTTTTAATTCCTTTTTAAATTCCTAAATAATATCCCTCAGGATTGTCCAACCAGGTGTGAATCAAGGCCCATTTTTTTACAAGTTACTAATAGATTCTAGATCAACATGATGTGTTTGGAATAACCATATTTACATCTCTTTCAGATCCATATCTACATATAGAATTTCGATATTGATGTATTTATAGTAAACCACTCCCTCAATCCTTTACCAAATTTCTAGGACATTTCACTAAACAAAACAAATCCTTGTACTTATACTTAGTGGCATCCCAAACCATATCCTTTAAAATATACATAGGGAAATAACTAATGTTTTTCATCCTATTGTCTAAAGGATAATTAAACCTCTCATATTAAACCAACTATAGTTACCAATACTTAACACACATGGATATTATATCATTTTTTATGAATATTCATCACAATAAAAAAGTACATCCATGAGGACTGTAATAGCATAGTGTCTGTGGAAACATAAAAAAATTATCTTGGGGAAAGATCATTAATGATTCAAACAATGATATTATTATTTTGAACTTATACTAAAATTATTTATTCATAACCTAGGAAAGGAAAATAAATGAATGGAATGAGATTTAATTATTATTAAGGGTATCAAAAGGAAATATATAAACATAACTTGAAAATAATGTACATGAAAAAGATCATAAAATTAAATGATTATAACCATCATATCATAGATCAGAAAAAATATACATGAAAAATAGATTGACGATTCAAAAAACATGAATCATAAGATAATAAAAAACATGTACCATGTAAGTATATCACATTCCTAAGAGATAAAATTTTTGGTAAAAAAATAAACATTTAATATTATACCCTGTTAGTAAATGGTCATTTCCCAAAACATATCATTGAACATCAAGGGGACTACAACTATAGTTTGGGACACACCACCATCCCTTTTTGATGTCCTTAACAAGAGAGGTACTGGGTGTCCCAAACTTCCCAATGTGGATCGAGATTCCCCATCTTATTATATTTTATATGCTTTCCTTAAATTTTACAGTTAGAGAATCCCATTGACTTTATTTCCATAATTATCTCATGAGATACATAAATATTTACCCAAAAAATTAGAGTAAGGTATAGACCCCCCTCCAATAATTAAATCATACATATATGTGCCACCTAATCATAAAAAATCATATCATAAACCGATGAAACTAATAGGGTGTCATAAAAATGTAATCATATATTATAATGTGAAAAAATATAGGTTTCTTAATCATTTAATTATAGCATAAACCATGAAAATAATAGGTTATATTAAGTATATAACCCATGAAATGAAGTGGGATTCATAATCATATAACCTATGAGAAGAATCTGGTTACATATGCATATAACCCATGAAAGAGAAATATGTTTCCTTAAAATCATTCCATAAAAATATAAACCATTCATATATGTAATATAAATGGTTTCACTAGATCATATCCCTAGTTAATCCTAATATAGAACCAAGGATTTTATATTAGATGGAGGCTAATTTTGAAATATCACATGGTACATCACTTTTAAGAACAAATAAACATTTTAATTTTTTAAACAATATTGAAAAAATAAAATGGAAGTATGAAAAATCATTTAAGAAAATTTCTTAATGGAAATATCTTTTCTAAAATAAAAAAAAATTCCCTTTAAAACATAAGTATTTTGAAAAAAAAATTCATTCTAAACATATAATGGACGCTTGAAAACATATTGAAAACATTTGTATGTGAAATCATATAAAAAATTTCCAAAACATATTAAAACACCTTCTAAAAATAAAAACATTTGAAAACATTTTTCTTTGAAAATAGTTTTGAAAATCATTAAGGGAAGGTTTGAAAATCATTTAAAACATTTCATAAACTTTAAACATTTTTTAAATAATTTTTATTTGAAAACCAATTATAAAAAAAATTAAATCCTTGATTATTAATAAAAAAAATTTCAAAAAAATTTATATTTCAAAAATTTAAATGGAATAATTCAATTATTTATGGTCATAATAGAGGATCAATTCATATATTCCAAACATCCCTTTATATGATAAAACATTTTATTAAAGTGTCTAGATCAAAAAACAACAAGAATATGACCTTTTAAAACCATTTTTTAAAAGGTAAATCATTTGTAATATTTTATTTTTTTGAACATATGATAATAGTATAACATTTTTTATTTTCTTAGAAAACCTGGATTTTAAAGAACCTAGATTTACAACCAAAATCAGAAATAATGTCAGATTCTCATAATTATTTTCTATAATTCATATAAGTTCCAATGATTATAGATATTGAATAATGACTTTTATATAACATGAATAACTAGAGGGTAGAAACTTTTATGATATTTATTGATATATGGATCATAAAATTTTATCAATGGAAGAATAATCATAAACAAACTTGATAAACAATGAGAATTTTTCAATTAACTATTACCACTTTGGTATAATTTAATCATAATAAGATAAAAATAATAAAATTACATGAAGCTCAAAATATTATTAAAATAATGATATTGAAGATTTAAAATGTCAAATGCACAATATACACCTCATAGTAAAATATCGGTGTGTAACATGGAATTTTTCTCAAAGAAGGGAAATTGATATAATAATACATTACTGATTTGTTAATTTTAGAAACATAATCCTCATGAATGTAATATAATAAAATGAATATTTAAATTATATAAATTTTTAGTATAATAATCATAGAATACATCTATTTTAAGTATAAAAATCAGGTATATGGAATTAGAGGTGAACATGGCTTGTGTCTCATAGTAAATAAACGTCAGACATCAAAACCCTTAAATTATGTATTGACATTAAACATACATGTTAAAAAATCATGTATCATAAATAAAATATTATTATAAATTTTAATAATAACCATATTATTATATATAATACCATATATTAATTTATTATGACTTTAAATTACTTGTTTATTTACAATTCAATTCTAACATTACATTTCAAGTATTATATGTATTGTTCTTAGTATATGTTTTGAATTGTTATTCTTAATACTCTTACTTAGATCATGATTTACTTGATTCAATAATATTGTTCAGGATTTATATATCATTAATATTTATTATATAAATATTTATAATATTTTATAAATATAGTTATATAAAATAGAGTACACCATTCATGGAGACGGTCGATCATACATTACCATGGATGTTATTTATATTTTCTTATTTTATAGAAATAATGAAAGTAATTTAAATATATGTAAATATATGAAATCATTAAATTAGACATATTATTTAATATATGAATTTTTTTCACCAAATCCATCCTTTATACATATCATTTAAAGTGTTAATGAATCATATCCCTTTGAGGCGGTGATAGTCCACACATCAACAAACAACATTATATTATTTACAAAAATTGGATCATATGAAGATATATTTTAGATATTAATATTAGAAGAATAAATTCTCCATAAATATACTACATATAATATGAAAACCTATTTTCTATCTTAATTCCCATCCATGGGAGACAGTAAAAAAAAGATAAACAATATCATTTCGTGAGGCGGTAATACTCATTACACTAGAACGATAAGTTCTTTACAAATTAAATGGAAATGTGAGTATGTTTAGTTAAAAACCATGTAATAAAAAATATTTTAATATTTTCGATACTAATAATATTATATTATAATGTTATAAAAATATTGGAAATGATGGAGAATGAAAATAAAATAATGGAGCTTCAGGAAGGATGTTACCTCTTTTTTGGCAACTCCTCTTTCTTTGCACCAAAGGGCTTCTGGGTTAGATTTATTCCCAAAGGGAATAATCTAGGATTAAATTAGGGATATTTTTATATTATTTGAGAAATGTTTTTGTGTTAAAATGATATTTATAGGTTTCAAAAAATGTTAGAGGTGAGTACCTTTTTATAGTGGATGAGGAGTAGAATTACTATAAATTTTCTAAATGTGAATTCCACCTATGTTTTTTCGATGAAAAGTGGATCCAATAATGAAAATGTTTGGTTAAATAGAGTACACGGTCAAAATATTTCCATCCAATGAATTTAGAGCTTGTTTCAAGGTTATTTTGGCTATTAAGTGTAATGATTAGTCCCTTATAAAGCTATTTTTTCTCCTTATCGTCGTAATTATTTTTAAATACTTTCACTAATATTTTCTCCAAAAATTAATGTCACATTATTTGAAAGTAAATGTTATGATGATTCCAAATATGGAATCCATTTTTCCAAAATCCAATAACTAAGTTTTATAAATTAAGTAAAATTCAATCCCTCAAAAAAGATGATGAAGAACGTTTTTAAAGTAAAAATCCTGAAAATACTGGAAACTTTTTTACATTCTATTTGGAAGTAATTTTTTTTTCAATGATAGAAATTGGAGTAATTGACATATAAAACATGTAATTTAACTTTTAAAAAATAACTAGTCCTTATAAATAAATTATTTAATGAAATAATTTTGAATTAAAATTCAATATTATTGATTATTCATTAAAAATGAATCTTCATAGAAAAATAAAAAAATCACCAAACGTACATTTTTATATTCTATTTAAAAAAATGAATTTTAATTTTCCAAATAAAAATTATATAATCTCCAAAAATTATATTTAAAAAGGGTTTCTATTAAAAGAAGCTTAATTTGCCTTTTAGAAAAATACATCATTTGTTTGGAAAATTTGGATTAATTATTATCATTTACCTCAAAAATATGTTGGATGAGTATCACTATAATTATTTTAATATATAATATATAATTATTTGTGAAAAAATTAATCAAAAGTTGTTTCATTCATTTATTGGGATAATATTATGTGTGTACATAGAAGGGTTGTTTTCATAGAAAACTAATTTCTTTATTTTAAAAAAGTTCTTACATTAACTTATATAAATTTATAAACAACTGATTAATTATTTATACATATACAAACCATATTTTCAAAATTATGTTAATCATATTCATAACATCCATTCCAACTGAATTGTGGTGTCTATAACACTTTTTTAGTAATATTATTAACATTATCTTCTAGTTCAACGAAACACAACCTTGCGTGTAACATAAGGTATCTAATGGACCCATAATTGTGTATAATATAACCAAAATATAGTATTTCATATACCTCAGGACAATCTAAGTTTTTCTTGTAGAGAATTATTTACTTCATTTCTTTATTATGCAACACACACATCATGATTTCATATAACCAAAGCTGCATTTAGTGTTCTATGAAAAGAAAAATATCAAAATATTAAATTAATTTGCGAAAAATATCCGAATATCAAGGTGTTACATGTATTGATCAATAAAATTTATAATTATCATTAATTAAGGACATAAGCTATGAAAATTAATGAATTGAAAAAATCATAATCAGATTTATTCTTAGTGATGTATCAAACATTGTGTGAACCACTAGTGGTATTGTATTGATGGATAATTTTAGAAAAAAATATATTTTTTACCCCTACATATAAGTTGATATATAAAACTCTTTTACTGTAATAGAGATACTTGGATAAATCCTCAACTATTATGTTTTCTAGGTAAGCTCATTTCAGAAAAGTGAGTGAAAGATATTTCTGAAACATTGGTTGATGAAAAAATTATAAAACTTTCTTGCATATAAATATAATGATAAAGATAATATATTACATATTATCATTTTTAGGAGGTCACATTTCATTTAGACAATAAAATAGTTTTCCATTTTCTTATTTCAATGTTTTAAATTGTATCCTTTCATTTTATATGTGTTCCCACTAACAAATAGAAATAGAGGGTTACCCAATAATGATATCAACCATTCTAATTAAATTCAATGTTTAATTTTACACTGTTGAAAAAATATATTTCATTCAATGTTGTTCAATAAATATTCTGGTATGGTTGATCACTAATAGTTAGTTGGGAGTTATATAAAAATATATTAGAGTTAAAAAATAATAAATATTTATTTTAATTGTTTGCAGAATATACTATTCATTATATTTATTGATGAATAATAAAGTTATCAATATTTATTAAAATAATATATGTTATTTAATATTTAGTAATTATAGAGGATATACAGAGAAATAATATTTTTTCTAGTTGAAATTGATATTGATGATATTTATTTATTCTTTGGTAGTTCACATGTTTGGTGAAAAATAATTAGTGTATTATTATTTGACATGGGTTTCAATAAGGATCATGTAAATGTTAAGGGGTCTATATGATAGTTTTTAACCTTAAATATACCATAATAAATACCTTTTTATATCAGTTTATTAAAATAAAACCCATTGTTAACAATGATAAGAGAAAAGAACTCTCAAGACCATAAGATATCTAAATAACTAACTCATGATCTAGAGTGAATATACTCTTAACCCCTCTACTAAAAGAGAGAGGGGGGAGGGTAAAATAGTTTCTCATTAATGATGAACTTTATAAGACTATCAACAACAGTAGACATGAGCAATTTGGAATTTTCGTGATATAAATTAGTGATTCTGTGATGATGTCACGTGATTTTTCTACACATGTAGATCACTACTATAGGTTTTAATTATTAGATCATGTGACACAATAATAGTAAAATGACATCATGTTAACCAATTCATAAAGGAATGTAATTTATAGTTAATGAAATTTTATATCTTGTTATAGTTTAATTATAAATTACATGTGATGATATTCAGTTGATTATGATATTTAATCATGTCATTTAATATGATATATAAATCCATTGTTTACAATGGAATTTTTCATCTACAGACTCAGATCATGTAAAATTTTAAACCAAAAGATCAATCAGACATTTATAACAATCTATTTCATTTTTTTCCATAAACTGTACCGATCATCTTATAGGTCTTATTATAGAACTATTCACATTTCCTACAAAAATGGTTTTTGGTACCATTCCTCGTATTTTCTGTAGTTTTATAACCAAAAGGAAATAAAATTAGATATTAGAATACTAAAAATAATAAATGTACATAAATGGAAATTTAGAACATAGTTGTCATAAGTTATAAATCACATGTATATCATTACTTATGAGTGTCTAGGTATCAATATAATTTTCCATATTTATTTTACTATTAGGTATTCTATCCAAAAAAAAATATTACATAATATTTCTTCACAATGGGATTATGAATTTTCTAAAGTATTCCCCCAATAGTATCAAACCAAGTCAGCATCATATCCTATTTATAGTGAACTAGGGAAAAGTCATTATAATGAAAAAAAAATTTGGGGTTATTAACCATGTGTACATATATGAAAGATTCACATCCAAATGTAGTATCCAGGTGGGGATGTGTTCTCATGGGAGTAATTCACTCAATACTTTTCCTAAATATCATGTTAATTTACTATAATCAGTCATATCTATATTGTTATCACTAATATATTCAATCCAAAATCCCAAATAATAACTAGGTCTTTCATTGATTCCAAAAAAATAGGCCGGTCTGTTGCAGATAATATTACATATTTTTTTTCAAAAATATGCACTATACATACCCTAAGGATTAAGTTCTATAGCTCATTGGTGAGACTGGTTACATAAAAAATTTTTATGGGACTAAAATAATTCATCCTTATTTTAATTTTCATAATGAGATCGTAAATAAATTTGATCTCAAGAAACAAAGAAGGCTAACCAAGGGAATACATAAAGAAAATTTGTGAGGTAAATACCATTGTGAAGAAATAAAAATGATAAATAAAAATAACATATGAATCAAATAAAATATCTTGATATAATAAGTGTAAAGGTACATGAATGATCAAATGTAGGAATGAAAAAATTATTAATTAATTTTGAGATCAACTAATCATAGGAATATGGAAATAACATATAACATTACATATGCATAGCTAAATGCTAACAATCAAGAAAATATCATATGTTAGAAAATGTCTCAACATTTATTTTTTTAATCTCCATAATACCATACATATTGTGTCATGAAAAAAACATCATCTAATGAATTATAGAGCTATATAGATTCACCCACCATAACACGTACAAGAATGTATGCTCCACATAAGTAAATCATTAATATGAAAGAACATAAAAATCCATTGAATGGAAAATTGTTATATAATCATGTCTTATAACATAGCCAAATATTATATCATAATAATTTCAAGAATTAAGTTATTACATAATTCATGGATTTTCATTGAAAAATAATTCATCATAGGACACAAAAAATAATTTATTCTTAATTTAAGAAAAATATGATGGGATTAATATGTTTTGAAATAATCCATTTAGGTACATATTGAAGAAAATAGTAAAGAATAATTATGTAGGACAAGAAAGCATTAAGTTACATAAAAAGTGATTATATGGTTTTCCAAAAAAAATAAAAAATTATATAAACAATGGAAGGTCAAAAAAATTTCATTTAGTGGTTCCAAAATTAAGGAAAATAAAATATAAAAGTTTCTTTTTATCATATAAACATAAAAAAATTGATAATAAATCCATTAAAACATATATATATATATCCACATCATGGGAAAATAATTAATCTATATATATTTTTTAAATACATAATAATAAAATATAGATGATGTAGATAAGAATAGTATAGTCCTAATGTATGGTTTTTTAGAGATAGAATAACCTTAATGAAAATAGGGTAGTTCATAGAGTTCCCTTTTATCTATTTCAGAATAGTTCTCCACATTCTCTTAATATCAATTTTGGAATATAAAAAATCATTCCACACACTTTTCTATATAATTCATTATATCAAAACTCACCGAGACAATACATGTCAGGATTGAGTAGAAATGTTTCACCATTCTTGAAGATGAAGAAGAATGGATTGTCATTTTCCAATATACTACTCCATGGAATGTGATATAGATACACTATATTTTCATCCTAATCTTGTGTAATGATGGTGTAAAACACCCTTGTAGGGATTTCAATTGATTCCAAAAATTTTTGTTAATTTATTTGACACATTAAAAGCCATTTTTATGTTCTTCATGGAGTTTTATGGCATAAAAACTCCCATTATGGTGAATACACCATAGATTGGTCTATAAATATCTTAAAAGGATTCTATTTGATAGGTTATAGAGACTAAACAATTTATGGATTAAAATTTGTTTCTTTTAGAAGTATATGAAATTTTATAAAGGAATTTGGGATATCACAGAGGTCCAAAACTGAATGCCCCAACTTGTGTGGTCCAACATGTGTGGACAAATATACATAATGGTACCATATGCATGAAATACCTATTTTATTAACATAAATAAACTACCCCATCTATGTGGGGTTAATGATTATTATAAATATTCCCCTTATGGTCCCTATTTAAAATGATTAGAATACTATACTACTATTTTATGAACTTAATTCCCTATGTCAACATTCAATTCCACAAAACCCTTAATGTATCTCAAAAAATTTCAATAGTATAATGAATTAATGACATTATGGGGACCTTTTTTTCTTTATTGACTAAATTACCAAAGGCATTTGTGTATAGAAACATCCCCAAGTCTAAATTTACAAGGGGGAATGGCCCTTTCTTCTCTCAGTACTTGCAGGAGACACTTATCAGGGCATCGAAGGATGCCTTCTGTTTTTTTAAAAAATGACTCCCCAAGATTGGATTCACATATTTTTCTTTATAAAAGATCCCAAAAGTAATAAATATTCATCATACCTTGAAATTTCTCCCAAGAAACACTAAGGTGAGGTATATCTAAATCCCCAAAGCATCACCAAGGCTAAGAAGATTACCATATCACAATGGTATCACTGTGATGAATCCAAATACAGATCTCCGTTGTATCAGGATTGTGGTGAACCCTAAAACATACCATTGTATCACTTTGTAAAAGTAACCTCTAGGCCCTCTCTTCACATATCTAATTATTGTGAACCACTATACCCTGGTTTTCTATCTAAGGGAAGACTAGATAAGACCTCATCATAATGAATAAAACATGTTTGATAATCCAAACCACTTGATTATAACTTCAAATGGTATTGTAATTACCCCATTAAACTTCCCCATAATATGGTATACAGATAATTTTTTATATAATAAATTATTTGGGTAATGAATATACAAAACATAGTGATAATAAAGGATTGATTTTTTAGTTTGGGAATGATATATTTTTATTGAAGTGTAGTTTCAATAATATTAAAAGACAATAATTGTAATATATATCACATCCCACTTACACACTTCCACCTTTTATAAGGGAATCTAATAAAGAAATCCCGCACAGAGAAAGACACTAGCCTTTCCTACAATTTGAATCCTAACATTCATTACCCACATCCATTTCCACCACCAACTGAAAGAGATTTTGTGTGTCAAAGATCATCAATAAAATTTTATTTCTCACAAAAATGGAGAATCAGGTGGTAATTGTGGTTACATGTGATCATGAAATCAAAAAGATCAGATATACTCAAATTAGACTCCTATATAGGTCAAATCCCCAACCCTTATTAACAATATGGGATTCGATTGATGTATAAATAGGATATTTATGTATACCTAAGGATTTCTTCCAACACCCAAAACCCACCCAAAACATATATAGTCCATATTCTTACTATGAGATTATCCTTCAATGAAGTCCATATTCCATCTGGGTACCTCCATAGATATCCTTATTAGGCCATATTAATAATAATATTTACCCCACAAACAAGGTGGTTATATCTATTCGAGTTTTGTTTCACCTCATCCTCTTCGGTCCATGTTCCCAATGGGGAAATATTATAGATCCATAGCATTTTCAATATGATCCAAAATGGTCCATTTCAACATAATTACCCCATCATCCCTAACTGGTTCCTTTAGACTAGATGTACCAACAACATGATGTTTAGAAACATGGTTTAGTATTTGTCAGATGAGCATAAAATGTATGATGTGATCTGTTAATTGGAACCAAACTATGTGGGTTCTAATTCAACTCAAAAGCTTCAATAGGTATACCCTCTAATGGGACCCATCCTTTAAAATATGTAACCCATTTCACACAAAATGGTGATAAATTCCAAAACTCTTAACTATGTATCTTAAAAATGGAATCACAAAATAGCCTATGTAACCAATATAGAGATCCCAAACTATATATATGTGTTTTCAGCAATGTAGATCCGTTAATAAATGCATATGGTTCAATCTTGTAAAACCCTTAGATATATCCAGATTCGTTTTCATTAATACATGCCTATAATTGATTATAAATACATAATTTTGACTAGTTTCATGTTTCCAATTTAAATGTTATTCAATGATACGTCTTTAATATATTAGAGAGTCCTATAAGAGGCAATAAATTCCAAAAAAAAAATTCTAATGAGACAAAACTCACATCCTCTCTACTTATGAGAGTTCTTAATAATAATTAGAAATATTCCCCTTAAACTACCTATATTTGGAATGAATTCCAATGATCCATTTTTGATATGATAAAAATTGGGTGTTTTCTATTCCATGAATAACCTATGTTGGAAACCAAACATCTATGAGAGGGTGGTGAACAAAAATATTGAACACGGAACAAAAACATTCATGAATGTTTAGCTGACATGTTACATCTATTTAGTAAAATAAAAAAATGAAAGTGGTCGGTATATTGATTTTTTGAGAAAAATTTTGCAGCTTGTGTTCATTTATTTGGATGTTTTTTTGATGAGTTTTCATATTTTTTCATCTCTAAATTGAATAAATTTCACATAAAAAAATTGAATCCAATGGAATCCTACCATCTAACATGAATTTATTGCATCAAATTTTATATGGGATAGATTCATATAAAATCATAGGATATCATGACTAACCAAGAATTGTCAATGATGGGTGTAGAGACCCGAAATTTTATAAATAAATTCCATTTTTTATTAGATGTATTATTACGTTTCAGGGTTATAAGAACACATAAATTGCATAGGTTTTATTATATCCTTTTATATTGAAAACATTGTTAAGAATAATTATCATTAATAATATAACCACTAGACCGTGATCATATTATTAGTCTAAATATAAGGTTTTGACAATTCAAATTGACGTAGAAATAAGAAGTGAGGACCTCAACCAGTAGGATCATACCCTGTGAATCACATTTATTAGAGATTCCATTCGATATATAATCATTCGAATTTTTTATTGACAAACAGCATGACTAAATCCAATTACATAAGCATGGGAGATACCATTTATAGGATAAGTTCATTCTAATCGAGATCATGACCAAAATCATGTATATCAAACAACCCAATGAAAGTGTAATCATTTGTCATCATACACATAAGGATTATTCTAGTGTAATAAAAGTTTTTTTGTATCAATAAACTAATAATAATGTTATATACATTCAATTTTTAATGGAATAATTGTTATATTGACATATTCATTATAATGTTTTTTTTATTTTTATAAAATAAAACACAAATTTAAATTTTTTTATTGATAAAATTGAATTAAGGAATTTATGTACATGAATTATTGATTTATTAAATGAATAGTATTTTAAAAAATAACGTATTAAATAATTTATATGTAATCTAAATGATCATATAAATTTTATGAAGTCAATTTTAATTTTTAAAAGGGTTTGATAACTGTAATTGTCAAAAATAAAATAAAAACATTACTCAATAACTATCGATTATTAATTAGAAATAGGAAATTAATACATGTATAAAGCTAGTATGATGAAATTAATATTATTTTTTTTATCAGAACATCACTATTATCCAATTGTGAATTTTTCTTAATTTTATGAGACAATCAATTTTTTAGGTTAAAATTAAATATGATTTTAATATAATATGTGTATTATGACACCATAATACACTATAAATTGGGAAATAAAATCAATAAATGGAATCTATGATCAAATATATGTTTACCCATAAAAATAATTTTATATTTATTTCATTTCATTAATAATATAAATCCTTTGTGAATCTACCAGAACATATAACATATTTTAAAGTTTTAAAATCATTACTTCAAGGACATCACTCACATCCACATTATCAAAGATAATAAATTAATAATTTTAGACCATAGAATAAAAAAAATTTAAATCAACTCCCATTATGTACAAAAATGGTCAAAACCATGGTAACATATATTGTTTTGATTACATTATTATAATGAGTCCAAAACCTATATTTGATAAATAATAGGGAGTTCCCCACTCCTTTCATATACCAACACATTGAAGATATAAATTCACTAAACATAATAAACATGGATCAAATGACCACTAGTCACTTCCTTTTATAGAGTCCTCCAACGGCCCCCTAAACTCTCGAGAATCTCCCCCCAAGAAATTTTAATAGCCCTCTCAAGGTAAGGTATTTACTCATCTCATTTCCCTTCAATATCCTTCTTTGTATTTAGCCTTTTTAATCACAATTGGTTATGTTGTAATGTCTATATAATGATCCATGTACTATCCAGGTTATTCGCAAATAATGAAGTACCATTTTCCCTCTCTCGTTATTGATTTTACCAATGTTTTTACAATGTTGTAATTTAGTAAGGGATCTCCCACTCTACTTTTACTCATGACCCACTTTTTTGTTATGCCCTTTAAAATCAGTTTGATCATACTGATATATGGTCTTCCATATCCTCCACAATGTCTATTTTGTGTACAAATGATGATATAACTCTGTCATACTCATTACTACCTCCCATGAAAAATCATTTACAAATGTTACCATTCCTAAATTTAGTAAGAGATCCTCCCAATTTATTCCTTATTTAAGATCCTTCATTATCTATTTCATTTTATTAACAATTTTTAATTTTGGGATATATCCTCCCATATCCCCCTTACCGTCCATATGATGTATAAATTATTAGATACCCCTTAGAATTTAATTATTCCATCCCCCTAAAATTTATGTACATCAATTGCCATGCCCAACTTCATTATTGGATCCTCTAATTTTCCTCTTTTTCAAGCATCATCATTATCTTATATATTTTATCTCCAATTCATAATGTCAGGATATATTCTTCCATTTAACTTTTACAATCCATTGGATTCCTATATTTTTTGGGTCCCCTTCCAAAATCATTAATCCCTACCAAGAACATTTATATTCCCCCATTTTTCTGCTCAAATTTCAAAATGCTTTTCCATGCCAAACAAAAATGTAGTGAATACACATAAATCATTTCTATCAATGGGGTTAAGAAATATTAACCTATAATTAATTTATTATACATATAAATGTAGGTATTCCAAATGATTTTACCTTGGAATAATATTTGATGATTAATGACACCATGTTGTATGATCTATCTGGTATACATGAATTTAAGTGAAATGAAAGTAACGTGTGATCCTGGAATTATATAGCCCTCCAATGCAATGGGTAATGTCTTTATCTTATTATATGTAAATCAATGAATTAGTGATGGAAACTATCCTTTCACGGGACTCTTTTCATCATTTTTTTTCAATTTATCATTGACTTATGTTTATGATTCTATGTTTTATGCTGTTGTGACATTTCCATGCCGCCTTTATGTTATTAGGTTATATCATCTCATTGTTCTTGATTATGATTCACACCCATTTTATTTCTCGTTGATATGATTATTTTATAATAGTTATTAATTTTCTTTATCTTATGTAATTTTTATTCCCATACTTGGATTTATAACTCACTCTGTTCTAATGTATGTCAATAGGTTTTCCATTCTGTTTTAAGTGTGATGGAATATCGTGATCTTGTTAACTAAATATTCAATCATAGTGTTCTATTCCCTAGTATATATTGTCATGTAATGTACCTAATTACCAAATAAAGTATATATATATATATATACACAATTAGGGTTATAATATGTGTAATCTTATGTAATAAATCATGAATTAATTAATAATAATGAGCTATGATGTCTTAGTTTGTTTAAGAAGAATGTTTAGTTATTTTTGGATTAGTATTAAAAAACACTGTCAAAATTCTTAAGGATATGATTAAACATTTGAATATATAAATACATTTAGGTAATGTATAGAGTATGTGGGTTCCATGCAAATACATCACCATCTACAAACTACTAGTGGATTTGGGTCTGGCGCATTTTTATATAAGGGTAAAATGAAAATACACCACATTGAGATAGACTCATTTGGGAACAGTTGCATGAAATTTTGCATTGAAGAATTTATGATTTGAAAAACCCATTAGATATTATTTGGTAGATTTACAGGATCATTACGAACTACTATTAATAGAATAAAAAACTTCCCATAAGTGTATATGTTAGAAAATAGATCCTGGATAACATAGATTGATGACCTGAAATACATAATTTAAAGATATAAATGTCATTTATGTTGTCCCATTAATTTAATTGCATTACTATTTATGAATTACGTTGTATAAAAATAAGAATCCCTATATTTTAATTTATTATGGAAAATTTCTTGAAATAGGAGGAGCCAAGTAAGAAACCAATTTAATGGGAAATGTGACGAATTCCCAAATGTGATTCCAAACATGATGGGAGAAGGAATCCTGAAAATTATGATGATACACTCTCTATTGATTCAGGTTTTCAATAGAATCCTAGATTAGGAGGATCACCCAAATCCCACTTAAAAAGAAAAAGCTGTAATTGAGGCCATTATGAGACAAAGGACAATGAAAATCAATGGATCATCTAATCCCTTAATTGTGGAACAATGGATCAAATCCATTTGTAATATCTTATCCAAACATCAACGTATTGATTAAGAGATGTTTATACTGCATTTTTATCATATTAGAGGTAATATTTGATCACTATTAGTCATTGATCATGAATAAAAATCATGTGAATGAAATCGAAGCCAGGGTGTGGAAGGAATTACCTATAATGATATTCACTAGTATTTTCCTCACACTCTCTGACATAAAATGAAATGGGTTTTCCTTGCCATCCTGAATAGAGAAAACCAATATATTGTGTTGTACTGGGAAAACATCATAAGACATTCATGATATGCATCTATCATTTTTTCTTCTCATAAAATCATGGTTTACTGCTTATTTGTTGGGATAAAACCTAGTTTAAGAAAAGCCCTAACGATCTGAACCTATGATTGATTGGAGTAAATTTCAGGATGTTCACTGAAAGATGAAATGTAAATTGAATAATCTCAAGGGTATCATAGGGATAAGATGTGGAATGTAGAGTGTTATTTTTGTGGTGCATAAGATAAATGTAAATATGATAATAAATTAAAACATCACACATAACATACATGAGGAAAAAATAACCTCAAAAATTTTCCAAGGGAGATTAGGACATTTTAAAGGTGTGGGAAGGAAGGACACCTAAATAGTTACAATATTTGTGAGAAACCCACTAATGTGATGGGGGAATATATAAACTAGTCCACCATCAAAACATTTTTCATTATTTCAACTACATGTAACAAGGGAACAATCAAAACTAATCCACTAAGGAAAGGATTTTACGAGACAACCAATAACAACAAAGAGAGAAATTGAAATATTATGATCTCCCAATTACTAATGTGGGTCCACAAAAAAAATAACAAAAATGATAGTTATAAGTTAAATAATATTTAAAATACTTTTTAATTATAGTTCTATGATATCATTAATATCATAATATTTTGTAGAACTATTAACATGCCACCAAAATACATAGAAGTAGTGTTCCTTGTAAAAATTATAAATGGGGAAATTATTACATCTTCTCTATATAACTCATATCACATAAACCTTTTTGGTATGAATTTCCTAAAAAACCTTGAGATACTCCCTTCAATAAATTCTACAAAATTATAAGTATATAAAGTCTTTCCCTGTATAGAACCATAAAAAATTTCTAAAATAAGGAAATAACTCTCTATATTGCAAATCATCATCTGAATCTATTCATGTTCCAGGATAAGGATAAATATTATTTAGCATGAACATCCAATATAGTGATATTATTTATCTTGAGATAAAACATATCTAGCAGAACTTTTGAGGATTAGGAAAATATCAACCTCAAAGACATGCCCATTTTTAGGGAATATAATGATGAGTGTATTGAGAAATTTCATAGTATTAATTATAGCCGGGAGTTTTCATTTTAAATCAATCATATAACTGGAGAATTGCCATTGTCTAAGACTCCATATAGAACAAATCTTGTGGATCATGAGGGTATGAATAAAAATATGTGGGGGAATATGGATAATTGGTTCTTATTCCCATGTGATTTATATTGGGATTCACTAGTCCACCTCATCATGGAGTAGGATTGTTCAATTCTCCATTGCATTGATTATCGTGAGCACAATAAGATCATGATAAAGACCATGTATCCTCTTCCACTGATTGAGGACAAGTTCAATCATCTATGTGAATCAAAATACTTCTCCAAGGTGAATATATAATCCAGTTTTTATCATGTAAGGGTAAAGAAGGTGGATATCCCCATGAATAATTTCTATAAAATGTAAGAGCACTATGATTACATAGTAATTCCATTCAGACTAAATAATGCTCCGAAAATTCTTCTTGACATTATGAATAGAGACTGTATAGATCTCCTCAATAAATTTCTATAGTATTAATAGATGATATTCTTATATACTCTAAAATCCAGGATAAGAATGTGAAACCATTAAGAATTATGCTAAAAACCATATGAATGGGGAATATTTATGAAATGTATAAAAAATCTGAGTTTTTGTAGAAGGAATTATCATTATTGGGGATTATTTAAACATGAACTATAATATATGTGGACCCTTTATAGACATAATAAATTAATGAATAGGTGAGGATGCCATCAGGGTTATAAATCTATAGTTGCATTTGATTAGCTAGGTACTATCATCCATTTGTGATAAATTTATCATGAGTATCAGACCCACTAAAGAATATCAATATAAAGGGAGAAATGTTTTATTAGAATAATGAATGATATAAGAGAATCAAGGAGTTGAATAAGATTCTTATAACAAAACAAATATTTAGCGTACACATATGTGAGTAATGTTTCATTGTGTACAATGATACTTTGAAGAAGTTATGGGGATGAGTGTTAATTCATAATGAAAAAGAGACATTGTATGCCTAAAGGAAATTCAAATTTCACAAAATGAACAACCAACACATGATTTTTAGTTAGCGATTGTGATCATTGCATTGAATATTTGGTGTAATTACTTTTTTAAAAAAAGTGTGAAAAATATTTAGATCACATGATCCTAACGTATATATTCAAAGAAAAATATTTGAATATATTCCATTGAATATGGTTTGATCATGGAATATAATTTCTCAATACCCTACCATCAAGGGAATGAAAATAAATTGGAGGAGATCTACTTAGAAATGATCTAGAAATTTTATAATTAATGGGAATTGAGAAGGATAAAATATTTTTAAACATGAAAAGGAATTACATGGGAATAAAAAAGGGAGTAACATCATCTAAGTATTGACAAATAGATATCTAAAATATCAATTATTTATAGGATAATGTATGATCAAAAAATGATTTTGGATTTTGGATTAATGGGGAAGCTGTAATAAAATGTAAATCATTAGAGTTGAATTTCAATGAAAAAGGAGTTCATAGATTTGGGTAATGACTATGTGTATCATCAAATCCAAAGTTAATAAAGGATCTTCTAGATGATGTACATTGATCAACATTCTCTTTCTATATTGGGTGCACATAGATATATTGATATAATTTATAGAACTATTGTGGGGGATAGTATGATGAATTATATGATATAATATAAATCAATATGTCTTGTATATCCAAAAGTGAAGGCTTAAAGGAGAATATCCAGGGGCATGATGCAACCATTACCCATAGCGACATGGAAATGGGAAAATATAACCATAGTGTTTGTCACCCATCTTCGAAATACATCAAGATGAAATAATTATCTATGGGTTGTAGTGGATCGTATTATTAAGGATAATCACTTCATGTTAGTTTTATAAGAATTATCATATGATCAAATTATAATCCTATACATTAGATAAGTGGGGATATATTATGGAACGACTCTACCAAATATATCTGTTCATGATCCATGATTTACATCCATGTTCTGCAGGAGTCTCCAATATGATATAAATAATGATATGAACTTCAACATGGAGTATAACAATGAAACTGATGTCCAATCTATGGGGGTATCTAGAAACTTGAGGAAATGTTGAGACCTTTATCAATTGGAATAAAAATATGATGGGATAAACATAATCCTTTGGGAAATTTCTCATACAATAATAGTTTCTACATAAGCATGAAAATTGATCACTATAAAAACTTTAATGGGAAGAGATGTAGAACACCTGCATGCTACGATGAAGTTGGGAAAAAAATAGGTAGGTCCTAAATTGGTCGATGAAATGGTGGAAGAGGTCAAGAACATTCAATAACACATCAAGGCATATCATAAGTGAAAAAAATAATTTTTTTTAATATCACTAATGAAACAAAGAGTTTTCAGTTTGAGATAAGGTATTCCTTCTCATATATCTATGGATTAATGTCATGATATTTAGTAAGAAGTGATACCTTAGTGCAAGTTAAATCGGTCCCTTTAAGATCCTTGATCACATCAGAGTGGTGGAATACCAACTAGCACTCCCAAACAAGCTATCTTAATGAAATGACTTGTTCTATGTATAACTCTTAAAAAATTACATAATTGAACCCTCTTTTGTACTCAATCAAAATATTGTATCATTATATAATTATATTTCCTATGAAGTGAAACCAGGTAAGATCGTATATCATAGGTAAAAAGTTCTATTAAATATGAAAAATCTCCTTGTCATTGTTTTGTGGAGAAACAAAAAATTTAAATACGTGACTTGGGGAATAGATGAGGTGATGAAACATAGTTACCCTCATTTGTTTTAGTGACTTAAAAAAATTCAATGGAAAGTTTTCTAAAGGGGAGAAGAATGTAATGACATGAAATTTTACAAATTTAATTTCATTCATGGTTGAATTAAATTTTAAATTATTTGTTATGTTTATAGAAAAAACATGAAATTGTTTGGTTTTATTATATCCCTACATATTTAAAAGACCATTACGGATAAAAAATGTACTTAATATATCTATTTAACAATGATCATATCAATAGTATAAAATATGGTTTTGAAAATCAATTATACATAGATAATGGATGTAATAGACCCAACTATTAGGACTATATTCTATAATGCCCATTTATATGAGCTTCCAAGGGAGAGAGTATCACTGGTATTTTCACTGGACAAGTCCTTAGTTGATATCAAACAACTTATAAATGATACAAATAGATTACGGGTGACGTTCAAGCTTATCTAGATTGTGGTCCAAACCATACCCACCGAACCACCCTGTGAAAGTGACACCATTGTGCACCTTACCCTTATGATAATATCTTGTGTAATAAAGGGATATTTATCAGTACCCTAATATTTTTAATATGGATATTATATTTCAAAATAATAATTATTATATTTACTTTACCATTATAATTGTATTAATGTTTTATGAAATTAATGGAAAATTCTATTTTTGGGTAATTTTCACATTAAATTATGAGATTTAATTTCTGTAATTAATTTATTTTTGAATTGATATTTTTTTATATAAAATATTCTTATAAATTATTTTTTATTTGTTATAAATTATTCTATAATTTTTCTGAATTCTAATGTTGTTTTTATATGGGTTCAAAAATAGTTATTGTAAAAAAACCTAAAACATCTCAATGTACGTAAATTATTATTTTAAAAGTGAAAATTCATATATTAAGATAATTAATTTGAAAAAACGAAAATTATTTTTCAATAAGAACTTTGAAATTTTCCAATAAGTAATTTTTTCATAAGTTTTAGAGATAGTCTAATTTGTTTTGTAAAAATTAATTACACTACAAATATATTGTGTGTCTTATAACATAATAATACCCCACAAGTGATGTATAAATTCTATAACTTGTATCAAAGTCCAAATCCATGTTCATACGTTAAAATAATTATGTTTTATGTTAATTTGATTAATTTTATTATTCATTTATTAATCCTCCAAATGCTATAATAAATTTTCATGTGTTTAAAATCATTTCATTAAGTATATAACTCACCTCCACATCATAAAGTGTAATATTTGAATATGATTGGAGCATGAAAAAATAAATTAAAGAAAACCAATACCTTTTAATTTTTTTGGATAACCCATGGTATGTTTTGTGATTATGATTAACTTTTTATAGAGATTCTAAAACCTATGTTTGAGATATATTAACAAATTCACCCTTCATTTCCTAAATAAATCCATATAATCTATAATTTCTCATCACTAGAATACCATGGTGCACGTACTGAATCCTTCCTCCCATATCTATAGTTCTACAAAGGTCTCATAGGCTCTCAACAATATCATCCAATGAAATTGGAATCAACCTCTCAAGGTAAGGAATCTCTCTATTCTCATTTCTATTTAAGAACATTTTTCGTAGTTAGCCTTTTGAATCTAAATTAATTTTGTTTCAATGTATTTATAATTATCTATCTACTATTTAATTGATTATCAAATATTTAAATACCATTTACTCTCTATCATTATATCTTTAACTTAAGTTGGTACCATGCCGATATTTTGTAAGGGGTCTCAGACTCTCCATTAAATCAAGCACCTATTTTATATTATGAATAAAATTTTAATTTTTTTCATGTCGGGATATGTTCATCCATATCCCAATTACTATCCAATTTCCCTATATTATTATAAATGCCTTTTATTATCATTATACCCCCCAGAACCTTTTTTACACCTGTTACTATGCCAAAATTTAGTATGAGATTCTATTCTTTTCCTCTTTATTCAAGAATCCTCATTATAATATGCCTTATATTTCCCATTAGTTATTTTTTGATATGTTCTAACATATCCACCATACACACCATTTAATTTTATAATTATGAGAGACTGATTTCACACTCATCAATCCCACCCATGATATTTTTTGTACATCCATACCATGACAATATTTATTAAGGGATCCTATCATTTCCCACTTTATTCAAGAATATTTATTATGTTATTTATTTTATATACAATTCTAATTGTTCGTACATATCCTTCCATATCCCTTTACATTTATTTTTTTATAAATTATTAGTTACATATTTTAGTCTCATTAATACATCCCATGAACGTTTATATTCCCCTATTATTCTACCAAAATTTCATAATGATTTTACATGCCAAAAAATGTGTACTGAATTACCATATCCCTTTCCTATCAATTATGTTCACCATTAAGAACTTATACTTCATTAATTTGGGAATTACATGTCTGTATTCTATATTTCGTTATTTTCTAAAAAATGTGATGAGAGATAATTTTATGTTGTATAATCAATGTGGAAAACTAATAAATTTCAATGAAATGAAATAGACTGGTGGATTCGATATTATATACGTCCTACATGATTTCAGAAATATTTTTTTCTCCTGAGACATCATTAATGGGATTATGGAGTGAACCCAATCAATCATTGGATATTTTCCATTATTTTTCATGGAATTTAGCCTTCAACTATGTTTATGATGTCATAATTTACATTGTTACCACATTTCCTATGTCGCCAATATGTTATCATGTTATATAATTTCTTATGTTTCATGTTTATGATTGTCACCCATTTTATTTCTTATTTATATTCCTATTCTATAACATGAATTACTTAATTCAATTTTTTCAATTATTTTTTCCTTAATGGGATTTATTGCTTACCACTTTCTTATATACGTCCCTAGGTTATCCCAAGAAGTTTTTTATATGAATGAATATTATTGTAATGAAAATGAATAATTCAAAAATAGAATTCCATTCCCTATTTTATTTTGTTATGTAATTTATATAACACTCAAAGAAACTAGACTTCTTGATATTACTGTTTTTTTGTGTGTATTCACATTTATTAAATAATGAACTAATTTGTAATAATGAGTTGGGTCATCATAATGGGGTTCGAACATAGTAGTTCTAGATTACCACCTAAATGAGTCTATAAAAAAATGAAGACATACATGATATTAATCCCTGCCAACATTCAACTTAGTGGCAAACTAGGGGAAAACATTAATTTCCACTCATCATCATCTCAACCCATTTAAGGAGACTTTCCCAAAAATCAACAATAGGTTCTCCCATTAAATATAGAATTATCCAAAGAGGTTAACTATAACCTTTCATCAATAGCATAATTTTCATCATGAAGGTATCCATCATAAAAACTCCACCACCAATTTTTTGTGGAGATAAATCCTCATCATGATGACAGTGTCCCCCAGGGGCATTAAAATATGTCGCATAGACTTGAGAAAACAAGACATCCCACTCATTAATGTAATCAAGCAACCAAGATCATTCTGAAATTATTCAATCTACAAGATTATCCCACCCAAAATATAAGGAGGAATCATAATTGGGGTATTATATACCTAATACCACACATCTAGCATACCGATACTCTTTGGAAATAACTGGAGAAACAAACCCTCCTGACCTGATAGAAAATATGTGTCACAACCATGCCATTACCCCCACACATACAGATTATTGGTATATACCAGTTGGAAATGAACGATATGAGTAGAGATATATCCCTTGTCCCACCAAATAATTGGAATGTATTTCTATATGAGCTATATAATACACTTAGTAAATCTTGGAAATAGTGGGATATATAAGAAGAATTCCCTACTGACATTTTACAAACATGAAAAGATATAATTACCACATAAATAGTGGTTAAGAGTAAGGAATACAACCCTTCCAATATAATTATATTTTCTTATCAGCAGAGTATCATAGTCACTCGAATGTAGAAACACATCTCTTCTCCCTTTTATGAGGTTCATTAGAAAATTTTATAAAAAATGGATAAAAGTTTTAGGAATATATAAACCATTCCAACTGTAGTTCACATATCCATTTCATTTGCCACTCTGGGACTAACATATATCCGTATTAAAGTTATATTAACTAGTCATAAAATCCACAAAGCATAAAATTTATCCCTTATACAGGCAGTTGTGTATGAATGTTTTTGTACATAACATGTGACTCCAATATCCCAATGGGTAGTGCCTAAATATATTTATAAAAAAGATAAATTGAAAAAAATATTAGTTTAAAGATCCTACACAATTAAAAGATGTCATTATTCAATCCCTAAAACAAATATCATTTGTTGCCTAATATCCTTCTAATGGTTCACCAAATAATGATAACAGTTTTTCAAAATGTAATGTCCCTCTCTATGATTTTTCTGTCATTACCATCTGAGTTCCTCCTTAAAAATTGTACATTGAAGTAATCCTTCATGATAAATAGATTGTCAATCATGATAACCCAATATTGGGCAGTATAATTGAAACCATCCATATGTTTTGAAGGTCATGCATCAAAACATCCTCCCCTTTCCATTATTTAACGTGAAGGTCCTCTATATGGTATACATTATAGTAATTCTCATTGCAGTTAGTTTCTAAGTCATGATAGTACTCCTCGCCATTATGGAATTTACTAAAAAGTTCCTCCCCATAATAATATTTCATTTTGATAAGAAACTATTCCGCTTGAAACAAAAATTATTGGAATGAACTCAAATCATAAGGCACCTAGAATGATGATGTCAGTCATTCATGATGACCTGTCATTGAAAACTGATATCATTTCTCAACTAGAAGATAGTCCATAGAAATAGACACTATTCAAAAATTACATGGATTAACTACCCACAAACATATTATAATAGATTCTTTATAACCCCATTTCTTGCAAAGAGGAAAAAGTGAAAAAGAACCACATGTCAGATCAGGTATACGAATATACTAAAGAAGATGATGTGGAAACATTTAGTTTAAAGGGAATTTTTTTTGAAGACAATATACTAGTCTACTTTTTCCATTTTCTAATAGTCAATATAGAGTTTGATAAAAACAAAACTATAATGAATTTGATAATTAAATACAACCAAGCTTATTTAAGACTCATTACCATTTGTGGAATATGTTTATGCCTTATAATCCATTTGATTATCATGGAATAGTAATCAAATAACTACATTTTTAAATTGATTTAGATTACCATTGATCTATACAATCCACAAAATTAGGGAAACCAAGGGAGGGTCTCGAATTAATAAGTATGTTTACATTAGGAATGATACACTAGTTGATCACCAACCCCTAGGTGATTTATGACTAGTGTATAGGTAAAGCAATGAGCACTATTTTTTACCTCATTCCTCGATCATAATATATATCCAGAAGTGACTTCATGAAACATCACTACTTTTATACATCGCTCAGATGAGAACTCTTCTCACACAATACTAAACACTTGGAAGAAATAATCATTAAACAAATATTATAATTATTAGACATTATTAGATAAATCTATAAATAAACTACTTGTTGTGGAATCTAATAAGGTTGATTAGTATTGTCTCTTATGGAAGGTAAATTGTGAATAAATAATAATTCCATAGAATTTATCCTAGAAGAGGACTTTATGATGAACCTGGATCATTCCCAAAAAATGATCAAAATGATCAAGAATGTATCAATGGTAATAAAATTAAAAAATACATGATTAGGTCCCCTAAAATATTTCCCGATTTTTTAACTCAACCAATCCCCGTAGTAATGAAAAATAATGTCTAAAATGTTCGAGTAATTTAGCAAGAACAAGCCCAGCCCACATGGATGGGGATATTTTTACCTCAACTACGTCATCATTAGAGGTCAATCGTTTCCTGATTAGGAGGGATGAAGAATGGAGATCAATCCTATTTGGTCCTATTTCATGACAAGACATACTCGATCAGAACATAAATAGACAAACAATATGAATATTACTTTTGTATCACTCTTTTCCATACAGATCTACAGTGTTCGATGAACGAGAATATGATTCTATATAGTGATCACAAAAAATATAACTATAAATGGTAAAAACACTATTATGAATCACAATTTGTTTAGACGAAACCCTTAGGTAAACCATCCCTCTAGTCATTCCAATTAAAATATTAAACCTATAATGAAATATTAATTACTGAACATCATTAAAAACAATATAGAAACCTTATTTCTTCATTTATGTATATTAAATAATTGTTTCAATACTCAATACATTTAACAAAACAACACCTTAAGACAATAAATGTTTATTCACATTGGAGACTATAAACATAATATTCTTTTTGATGAATGATCTTTAAGACCTTACGTAAATATCATCCCTTTTAAAACTCTTAAATAACATTCACAATTCAAAAAAAATCTACATAAACAGTGTATTGGAGAGATAAGAAGTAATAAGATCAGATTCTTAGTGATATTAGACAGGGTAAATACATAATAATAACATTAACAAAATAGTATTAAAACAGGATAATATTAAAATGAAAACCATACCTAGTATATCAATGATCATAATCTTCAATCATGGAATAAATACTGGTATTTCATAATACAAGAATCATTTGGAAATAAAAGATAATGCTCTATTAGATCATGACATTTTAAAAAGTCATAAAATTTGTGTTTTCCACTTAATCATTGAAAATAATTTCCATATTATTCGAGATTCAGTAACAATTCTCTCATATAGGTATGGTTTTACTCCCCAATCCAACATAGTAGAGAAGATTAACTCCCAAGATCATCAGAATATAACTAATCCCTTCATGAACCCAAATTTCTACCCATCCATCACTATTTGTCTCATTATATATTAATCATAACCCACTAAATTAGAGGAAGATATAAGTCCCATACATCCCAAATGAATACCCTTATATGTGAAACATGATCATAAAACATTCATCATATCATAACCCAATAAATTATTTTTTTTATAAAATTTCATCACGTCATAACATACATAAAAGATATAGGATTCATAATCATTTCACCATTTCATCATGGCATAATCCAGTGAAAATGTATTAGGTTTCAAAAAAAATTTCATGGTATAACCCATGAAACTAAAATGGGTTTCATATAATTATGTTCATCATAAACCATTCATATAA
Organism: Viscum album; assembly: GCA_963277665.1. Lineage (NCBI taxonomy): Eukaryota > Viridiplantae > Streptophyta > Magnoliopsida > Santalales > Viscaceae > Viscum > Viscum album. The sequence goes on along the minus strand of OY728119.1, from coordinate 483,020,087 downwards.
ATAATAATAATTTTATACATGGATTATATCCCTGATAATTCATATGTTACATGAAATGATTCCATTTTAGATAGAGGATAGTTTTGTAAGAGAAATCACTTAGAACATTTCTTGAAGAATATAACATTTCTTTGAAAATCACTTTTCATAAATATTTTCTTTTAAAAATCCTTTTCATTGTAAATTAAATTAAATTAAAATAATTTAATATTTAATATTTAATTAAAAAGTTTATTCATGAAAATACACTTACACTTTGAAAACCACTTTTCAAACCACAAAATATTTTCTAAATCCTTTCAGTTTGGAAATAATTTATTTAAAATAAATAAATCCATAATATTAGAGATAATATTTTATTTGAAAATAAATTTGATAGATTTTTAAGGGAATACTGAAATAAATGATCGATAATTAAATTTGGAAATAATATTTGTGTTGTTCATGTTATATTTAATGATTCTGTACAAATTTTCAAAAAATCCATGTTGGAATTTTTTTCAAATCGATAAGAATATTACATTTAAATAACTTTTTATAAAGTAAAACATTAGTAAAAATTTCAATTAAAAATCATAGGATAACAGAAAAATATTTTATAATTAAATTTTTAGAAAACATGGTTTTTTACGAAAAATAATTCTGACCAAAGAGGGAAATAAAATAAGTTTATCATAAAACATTTTTCAAAATTATTTTAAGTACCAAATTTTTTAGAACAGAAACAATTACATAAAAATAATCAAAATAAAACGGGAAAATAAAATTTATTTATTTATTAGGATATGAATCATAATATATTTTGATTAGAAACATAATAATAAACAATCATTATTAACAATGAAATTTTATTATAAAATATTTACCACATTTGAAAGATTGAATCATAATAACCATGAAGGAATATCAAAAATTACAAATTAAAGTATCATGAGAAAAAATAAACTCAAAAAATTAAATGTAAATAGGGATTTGTGTACACCTTATAAGGGATGATAGGTTCATAATATAACATATTTATAAAATAAGTAAAATTGGTACAATAAGCCCTTAACACGTTAGCAAAATTTTGGATAGTAAGACCCAATAAAAAATAACATAAAATGAAACATTATATATTATCAAAATAATTATATTCATGATATAACAGGTCATATGAGAATTATATACACTAAAAAATTAAATGAGTGGTGTATTTTCATGTCTCCATGAAATGCAAGAGAGAATAGAAATCCCACAATTTAAGTCCTGATATCCTCCATACTATTTCAAACATCGTATTGAATACATAAAATTTTATGATTCATGTACTATAGAATAAAACATTAATATATTAGACCATATAAAATTTTCATGTATTTTTTTACCCATTTGTGAATAATTTCATGTTAAATTCACGTTTTGAGTAATAACTACATTGTTTTTCCTTGTGTTTTGATTTTCAATTTCTTGTACTTTTAATTTGATCATGGTTCCATAATGTATAAAATAATAATAATAAAATAATTATAATATTAATACATCATTTATAATTTTGTGGCCAATCATGAACTATGGTTTTGAGAAATGAAGTATGATATGATCATAAAGATAGTAGGTCTTGTTTATATATGAGTAAGATTTTCATTTTTTAATGATTGTTAAGGAAAAATGTATAAAGTATATTATCTTTCCGTTATGTTAATAATATATTCAATCGTATTTATTTTTATAAATATAAATATAGGTATCATCCATGTGGGGTGGTGAAGAAAATATTGCCGCATCTCTTTGTGAAGGAGATAGTCCACATGTACATGATCCAACTTATCATCTTTCAGTGAGTGAAAATGTAACAAATAAGATGATATATTATAATTTTATAATAATGAATGTGTAATAAATATAATAATTATTTATTTTTAAATCAAATTTATTCATTAATATTTTCCTTGTTATCTTCAATGTAATGTGTTAATAATAATGAATCACATCACTTCGTGACGTTGTTGTCCGCCGTACACACAAGCAGTGTTATCGTATCACCCAAAGAATGGAAAGTAAATATATATATATATATGATATAAATAATAAATAGGAATAATAATGTTATAAATATACTATATAAACATTATACCCAACATTGATATCTGTTAGTGTAAAAACGAATAACATTAGTTAATGAGACGGTAGCCCACCATACATATGAAAGATGATTTCATAACCCATATGATGGACTTAGAGAATATTTTAGGTAATTACCTAGAATAGATAATTCTAAATATTTTTATGAAATGGAGGTTATTATATCATTATGGTTTAATAATAATTTAATGATTTGGAGGAAGAAATAAAATTAAAATTCTCATTCAAAAATGGTAACTATTTTTTAGGTATTATCCTTAGGTTTTCAAAAAGGGCCTCCAAGGATGGATTTATACCCAAAATAATGAATATAGGATGATATTAGGTAAATTTTAAATGTAATGTGTAATTTCGTTATAACAAAAAATTCTATGATGGTTTGAAGAGGATATAAGAGGGGTGAAATTTTATAAGGGATGTGAGTTACACAATTGTAATATTTTGAAAAGAAAAGGACAGAAAATTTTTTTCTATAGAAAAACAATCTAAAATATATTTTAAAAAATAATTAAAATTTATCGTTTCTTAATATATCAATAAAACTATTTTTGGAAATAATTTTATTTTATTTGAACTGTTATATTTCTTGTTTAACAGCAGAAAAAATCCATTTTTACTTTAATATCAATAATTAATTATTAGTGTTTCACTGTTCATTTTTTTTAAAATAAATTAAGTTACTTTTTTAGATAATATAAATAATTATGAATCCAAAAACATATATCATTTTTCAAAAAAATCATAGAATATCTAAATTTTAATTTAAAATTATCCCCACACATGTGACAAGAAAGTGGAATTTCCAAGAGGAAATATTGAATTGTTTTTGATGTTTTTATATCAATATTCAATATGAAAATCATTCCAATGCCCTAATTTTAATAAAAATATATATAATATAACTAATGGTAATTGAAGAATAATTTAAAATATATTTTTTGTTTATAAATAATTTTATTGGAATGGATGTTTATAATTAAAATTAAGTGTATTTCAATATTTGTCAAAAGATTACATTTATCATTAAATTATCAAAAAAATTATGATCATGTAACATTTGAAACTAGTTTTTAAAAATGAAATTTATTGTGAAAAATATGAATTTTTATATGTTCTAAAATACAATTTTAAAACAATAATAGAAAATGTGAAAAACCTACTTTTAGAAAAATACTACTTTTTAAATAAAATTTTATTAATTATTTCATCTAGACTAAAATTCACATAAGATGAATGAGGAAAATTTTATTGAATATATAATATATAAATTTAAGTAAAATGTTTCGACAAAACTATGGTTTTGAATATATTTATGTAAAACATTTTTTGTTCTTAAATATAGTTTTGTTAAAAAAGATATTATTTATTTCAAAATAGTTTTTATTTTCAGTTATATTTTGTTATTTGGAAAATAATTAATATTATTTACATTTTTATACCCTAATATTTCATAATTATTGTAATAAAATCTTTTCCAACCATTTAAATCTCTATGTGATGAAAGTCATATCAAATTATAGCGGTTTTATAACATCTGATGTTTTGTTTATAATTAGTGTAGCGTGTAAAAAGAGTTAAACTCAGTGTTGGATGTAACAAAAAAATTATAAATGAATAAATTAATTTGAAAATTTTATTTCAAAACATATTGGGGTATGAAATTACACACTCTTAAATTCAATTTCTCTCTTGTTGTTTTTATTGGTCATTAAAGTTTTATAATTTGAAAATTCGATTATAGAAGCTCGTACTTATAAAATGCCTATAAAACATAATCCTAAATATTTTAAAGATATGTGTGGATGTAATACTGAATAACACACACCAGTTTTTTAAATAGGATACCACAAGTGATATGTGAAAAAAAATGGAAATAATAGAGAAAATTAACAACCAAATACAAATAGGGAGTGATAAAGAACATTGATCACATGAATGTTCATTATCCATTTAAGGTTAACTTCCAAATCTCCATAAACTATAGAGGCATGGAAAATTCCATTTATATCAATAAAAAGCATTATATTAAGATAATATTTTTTCTCTCGATACATTTCCTAATGTTGTGTAATTCCTTTTATATCTATGTTGTGAATATATTAAAAATTACATATTTGATATCTTTTTATTACATAGGTATAATTTCATCAATTTTATATGCATTGATAAATATCCACTACATCTCTTATGTTATGTGATGATTTTTTTTATTATTTGAAGTAAATGAAAATATTTATAAAATAATGAAATTTAATTCCTTCAATATTTAGTTATTGTAATATTAACACTGATTATACAATGTGGATAAATCAACAAATGGTGAAGTGATATTTTAATCATTAAAATATCAAACAATTTTAACCATATATCATTCCATAAATCGATACCCTTTTGAACCATCCAAAATTTGAAAATTAAAACCTTTCTAAAAATGCTTACTAAATTTCCAAAATCAACTTATAAATTATCTACCATCTAAAATAAATTGCCTCATGATTGTCACAAAACAAACTTGTGAATTCCATTATTATGTATTCTTTTGAATCATTTTGATAACCTAAATTACTGTAGACGCCGGAAAAGTCCGTTGCTCCCAAACGAAGCTCCGGATGCGGAAAGCGAGGTCATATTTGGAGTCGGAAGGATGTTTCGGAGGGCCCGGAGGCCTTGCGCGGAATTTCAGAGGTACGCGCGCAAAGGGGATGTTCCGCGCGCAAACCCCCCGGGATGCGCGCAATGCGCCGGTCCGGCGCGCAATTTTGCGCGCCGCGGGTCCGCGCGACTCCCTTACGCGCCGCGCCCGATTCCGCGCCCGCGGGGGGAATTTCGCGCTCGCATCCTGGATTCCGCGCCCGGGGTTGCCTATAAATACAAGGCGACCCCCAACGTTTCAAAGGTTGCTGGAAGTCGAAACGTCTCCCGTGCGCGCAATTCAACCCCTTCCGCGCGCAATGACGAACTTCAGGTAACCTCCTTTCTTTCGCGCAAGAAAGCCTCGGGGTCCGCCTTCGCGCGCAATCCCCGCTGGCTCCTTTCATTTGACTAAACATTCACCCTAAGGCCTTTGCGCGCAAAAGAACCCCCTTGCGCGCAATTGCCCCCGGGGTGCGCGCAATCCGGCCTGATTGCGCGCACCCCCCCTTCTTTCAAGTGGCCATTCGTTAAAGAATGAGCCGTTGCCCCCGCGCGCTATCCGAAGCCCGGTGTGAGCAATCTCAAGCATCCGCGCGCAAGGCGCTGGCCCAATTGCGCGCCAGCCGCCCCGATTGCGCGCCGGCCCGCAGTATTGCGCGCAAAGCTTCCTTTTTGCGCGCAATCTGCCAGGGTCGTCCCCGTTGACCTCCTAAGGTTACCCGCCTGTGTGGCACCCGATGATTCTCATCCCGGGTGCCCGCACCGTGCGTTGTCTTCCCGTGCGGCCCTCCAGGCTTGCGCGAAGTGACACGCACCTATGTCCAGCATGACGTTAAACTGCATATATGTCCAGCATGACGTTAAACTGCATACTCGTCCAGCATGACGTTAAACTGCCTATACGTCCTGCACGACGTTAAACTGTACATCGTCCGCGCTGCAAGACGTTAAACTGCCAAGTGCTTCGTCCGGCAACCTATGCCTAGCATGACGTTAAACTGCACACCCGTCCAAGCTGCACGACGTTAAACTGCCTAGCCCCCATCGTCTGTGCTGCAAGACGTTAAACTGCCAAGTGCCTCGTCCTCAACACATGACGTTAAACTGTACTTCGTCCGGCAAGACGTTAAACCGTCCGCTTCGTCCTCAACACATGACGTTAAACTGTACTTCGTCTGGCAAGACGCTAAACCGTCCGCAACCTGATCCCGTGCTCCGCACGCAGGGTCTCCCCCGGTTTGGACGTGGCCCCCACCCGCTCGTCTCTGCAGGGATGTCGGGATTGTCCCCCTTTTGGGACGATTTAATGGGAGTGGCTTTTCCCTACGGGGGCAGGGTATTACAAACCCCTAGTTTCTCGTGGGAGGCTGCACATGTGTATCTCCATTGCACCTCCCCACTGCCGAAGCCAGTAGAGGGTCTGACTGGGATCGAGGCGTCTTTTGCTTTCGGTCCAAGTCCCTTCCAACTGAGTTTTGCAGTATCCGGGCTGCCCCAAGTGCGTAAGTCCTGACAGAATGAACTACGTGGACTTTGATCCCTGTCTTCTATACAGGGTACGTAGGAAGCCTCCCTGAGGTCCAAGCCCACCACCTGGTCGTCCCGGTCGTATTTACGTCGGTTCGTCCATCAGTGGACCCCTCCAGGGTTCACGCTTGCGTTGATTCACCTATGAATCCGCCCCTGTGGGAGACCGCCCGTGTGTATCTCCACGGTGCCTCCCCACAGCCCCCCTTTTCCATTTCCCCTTTTATCGTCCAGCATGACGTGAAACTGTGATCCACCCGGCCGTTCCATCCCCCTCTGTGCGAGGTGGTTCGGTTCAATCCTCCGCCCGGCGGCCTCGACCTCTTCGTGAGTCGGCTTGCCGACGTCCAGCATGACGTTAAACTGTATGCCCGAACTACGTTGACTTTGATCCGTGTTAACGCGCGGTACGTAGGAAGCCCCTCTGGGGTCCAAGCTCTTTACTCCATCATCCATCCTGATCCTTACCCGGGCCGCCACATCCCGGTGGGGTCATGCCACTTCACTTCACTCCACGTTACTTGGGAAGCCGCCCATGTGCTGGCCCCAGCGTCGGAGGTTCCCCGCGAGGGGGTTCTGTCATCTGATCCACTTTTCGTGTTGATCGGTCCGATGCCGTCCCCGCTGGACGTTAAACTCGCGGCATACCCTGTGTTAAACATGGGAAGCTGAGGAAAACCTCAGGTGACACAGTTCCCCGCACCTAGTACGGGATGCCTCAGGCCATCATGCCTTCGAGAAGCCCTATTAGGGACGGAAGACAGACGTGCAGAGCCGCAGTGTTACAACACGCCCCCAGCACCCAGAGCCACCCGGCCTTCTCACCGCAGGTTGCTGCCCCGCCCAGACTCCTTGGAACGTCCGGGCGGAAGCAGCGTAATTAACCGGTGTCCATGAAGATATGGCGCCGGGAACGAGATTCACGAACATTCTTAAGTCTATGAGGGAGACCCGGATTAGGCGACAAGTTCCGAGGAGACGTCCAAGGAAGGAGAAGCCGACATCCCATCATCCCGGTTTCGATCAAGGAGCAGACGCCCCTGAATAAGGGACGGATGGCGCCCGCCCTTGGAAAGCGGGACTGCGGGACCACAAGCCGCGCGCCCATCCCCTCGGGTTGACGGGTGCACGCGCGAACGCGTCCTGGCGGAACAGCGTAACCCGACGCACATCCGCACCGAAACAGAAAAATGGTGAACCCGACGTGAATCTCTTCTCCTCGATACAAAGACCGATGGCTTTCAGAGGTGTTGGAAGACCGGCGTGTTGCCCGGCCAAGCATTCAGTCTTACCCGCCAGGGGCTGGGGAAGGGACATCGGGCACTCCGTCTCGCAACGTCGAGGGCCTGGGTTCCCCCCACGGAAGGCGTCGTGGCGCTAATGGTTGGTTGTCGATTCCTTTTTCCTGTCAGTATTAATGGGTCATTCTCCCTGCTTTCAGAAATCAGGTCGCCCGATCTAGTGCCCGAACGCCACCCGCCCACTGGCGCAGGGACAGGGGAAACACCGACGCGGCTACTCCGCGCGGTCCCGCCCGTTCCACAGCCGTCCCAGCAGCCGCAATTGCGGGACGACCACGCCCTCTCTCCCCCTCGGAGGTCATCCAGAGAAGGGTGATCAACACCCTGGTGCGGAGATACGAGGAAGAGGGAGTCATCCCCACTAGGGAAATGGCTCGCCTAGACCTTGAGGAGGCTGCGCCTCGCCACCACCGCCGCCCCCGAGGGCCGCGCAGGGAGGCACCGCCGCCTACCTCAACGTCCAACCGCTTCGGGAGCTTATCCCCGGAGCGCTCTGACAGTTCCCTTCCCTATGCGGATGAAGTGGAAGATGCCCAGGATCACCCTATCCGAGGTCCGCTCCAGGGATCCACGATAAGGGCTCCCGCCAGGCCACGGCGACATCGCCGCCAGGCCCCTCAAGTCGAGGAACAGGCTCTCCACCTGCCCGCGCCGCTCATCCCGGCTCGTCTGTCTCGACGCCAACGTCGGGCACGAGCGGAAGAGGATGCCCACCTTGGGGCTCTAGCAACAGCGGCCGCATTGGCCCAAGCCACTGCTGGCTCCAGTCGCCAGGCCTCTGCGCATCCTGAGCGGGGGAACTCCTATGCCCGACCCGGATCGAGGCCCCGACCGCCCCAAAGGCAGGTTGGGTTGACTCTCCCGGTTGCTGGCACTGGCAGTAGCCACCGCGGACCACCTCGCGGTAGCGCTATTCACCGGCAGGATCTACTCTGTGTGGCCGATCCAGGAGGCATGGGTCATCCCACCTCCCGATCCCGGCCCGGAGTCCTGCCCGGGATCATCTCTCCCCGCGTCCCCTTTGATATCTGTCCCGGTGCCCCTCGCACCTTGGTTCCCAGTCCTCTCGGCCCCAGCACCAGTGCGGCCGGAGGACGCCAGGACAGAGATCAGCCCTGCCCCGAAGAACCACCCAGGGGCAGGAAGGCAAGGCGTCGACGCCGAGGGAAGAATGTTGCGGAGTTCCGGACAGAGATCCGACCGGTTTGCTTCTCTGACTCAGAGGCAGAGTACGATTCGGCGACAGAGCCCCTTCCCCAATCCCGCCAGTCAAGGGCAGGGGTAGGAATGCGGCACGTCAGCCTCGTGCTCCCCGAGAGCGAGATCGATGTGATCCCCGCGTCTCTCCGAAGGTATATCCGGAGTAACGAGGGCCTGGTAGACCCCCAAGGATCAAACTTGCGGTTGGTACCGGCCCCTCCGGAAGTGCCTTCCGTCTCGATCAGAGAAGCCGGAGACTTTTTCTGGGGACCGACGGTCGAACCACGATCTGGTGCGCCCTCGGCGAGCACCGATGCTACGGCAGGATGTTCGCTCGCCGGCCCGTCCTATCGTGATGTGGTAGCTGGGGCACCGCCACCCTCAGGGGGAGGCCCGGGATATGGAGGCCAATCGGCCTGCTCGCCGTATTCACCGCCGGCCAGCCCGTCGGCCCGACGGCCCGCCTCGGCACCACTACCAGTTCCCCGTCCGTTCCCAGCCATGGAAGAGGACCGAGGAGATCTGGGTCCCGAGTTTGAGTCGTGGAGCTTCTGGACCGTCCTTGCAGAGGGCCACTTCCCTGAGAAGTTTTGGCCAGTCGCAAGACCGGGCTTTGATGCACCCGAATCGCTCACCCCGGATGAGTTCGAGTGCTTCCGCCGAACTCTCCGGGAGACTCACTCCCGTCTTCACTGCCTACAAATGCCATACCCCGGGAGTCAACTACACCTGGAGGATATTGGTGAGCAGTGCCGTCAAATTGACCTGGCCATGCTCCCCGCGGTTCGGCACCCCGGGTCATTTGGGCACCACGAGGCCCTCCAACAACGATGCGTTGAGTGCTTTCAAGTACTCCGCAAAGTTATCGAGGAAGCCACTCCCCACGTGTATATCCGTGGATGGGGGCAGTACGCTGCCCTACGCTTCAGTGTGATTCGCCGACAGCCCGATTCGTTGGGTGGCCGTGAGGGTATATCCCCAGGGACAGGAACAGTCAATATGGCTGACCTGTCGGGAGAGGGGAACGACTTGGAACTTCTCGACGGGGGCTTCCCCCCCGAAGACAAGCCGTCGTCAGACCCATCAGTGAGAGTTACTCGTCATCAGAGGAACCTCCTGGGGCTCCCCGCACCCACTGAAGCACTGACGTTGAGCCGAAACGTCAGCAAAGGAAAAGAGCACAGCGAGGCTATAAGGCCCGCCGACCCATCTGCCTCCATGCGGAAGGCAGAGGAGGATCCCGAGAAGGCTACGCTACGTCAGCAGCTCGCCGAACAGAAGAGGCTGGTTGACCAGCTCCTCGCCGAGCGCGCTGCAGAACGGCGGCCTGACTACGGTGATCCCAGGCCAGGGCAGCAGGGACCGGAACAACCACCCCTCGATGAGACTCTCCCGGGCAACCGTGATTACGCCGTGTTCGCCGACAGGAGAGAGGCCATTGCCTACGGCAAGAGGGCGCGGTATGTTTCGCCACACCCTCCCGAGCGGCGCGACTACCCGGGAGATCCCGCTCGGATTCCTCCCGCTGCCCCAAGGGCCGCTCCGCCAGCCATCCCACGAGCTGCCGAGTTCGACGATCCGGTCGACGACCCGATTGAAGGGTCATGCAATGCGCTCGTGGTTAGAGATCCTCGCCAGGACTGGAACCCATGTCCGGACGATCCGATGGCGGCACTCATTGCCCGCTTGGAAGCCTTGGAGACTCGGCAGGTGGCGATCCCACCGGACGGCAAGCCATACCCAGCATGGGTGGATGACATGCCGGCGCCTCCGGGATTCGGGAATCCCACTTTCGCCCCCTTCAACGGGACCGGAGATCCGCCACAACATTTGGCCCATTTCAACTCGAGGTGCGGGCCTATGTTGGGGACTCCGGCGCAGCAAGAGGCCGCTAAGCTTCGCTGCTTTGTCCAGACACTGGAAGGGCCAGCATTTGTCTGGTACAGCCAGCTCCCCGTCGGGTCGGTAACCAGCTGGGAGGACCTCCGTAGACAGTTCCTCTACCAGTTCAGTTCCACGACCCGGAAGACGAGTATCGCAGACCTCTTCAAGTGCAAGCAGAGGCCTGATGAGCGAGTCGCGGACTTCGTCGCCCGATGGAAGGGTCTCACGTATTCCCTTGACATGCCATTGACTCAGGAGCAGTTGCTGACAATGTGCATCGGGAACGTCAAGACCGAGCTGGTCCCTTCCCTGATTACTCAGAATTACCCCGGAGGGTTCAGGGACTTCTCAGACAAAGCTCAACGTCTTGAGGAAGCCCTGCAACAGGCCAGCCAGGCACACCCGCTGCCTCCTATGATTCCTGCAAGGAGAGCCAGCAGGGCTGAGCCCGCTGCTGTGGCCCAGATAGAGGCTCCCAGGCCGTTGGAGCTGCTGCCGGTGAGGCCAGCTCCGCAGCCTCACAGGAATCCGCCTCCACGGGCTCAGTTCCCGGCCCAGCAACGGCAGCCTCAGAACCGGCCGGCCCCTCCGCGTAATGTACCGCCGCAACCCCGGCGAGATAATCAGGGTCCACCTCCTCGGCAGGCCCCTCCGGCCCCTCGTCAAGACCGCGCTCCCAGGGGCCCGCGACACCTGACGTACTCATTCCATGAGGATCAGGTCCCCGGTTATTTCCGGAGCGCCCTGGAGCAGAGGATTGTGCGATTGCCTGAGTGCTGGAGGCCAGAGGAGGCACATCTCACGGATAACCCCCGCTACTGCCCCTACCATCGGGCCCTGGGGCACACCATCCAGCGGTGCTATGTGTTCAAGGACTGGCTCCAAGACCAGATTAACAACAATGTAATCAGGTTGGGCCCAGCTCCAGCACAGGTAGCGGGCGTGTTCGTGGGATCAGATGACGATAGTGGCAACGAGGACGAATGGCAGCTGGTCTCCGACCGCGGGTCCCAGAAGTATAATAACTGGATGGCCCGCAAGACGACCATTCGCGCCCAGGGAATCATCCGTGCGCGCTTGAATCAGCCTGAGCCCCCAGAACCTGCGGGTGCTGCTTCGGCATCGTCGTCCCAGTCTGCCTCCTCCAAGAGGAGCAAACGGCGGCAGCGCAAGAAGGAAGAGCGCGCCCCGCCAGTTCCGCCACTATCCCGTACTCTCGGCGATTTCATGCCCCCGGAGATGGGGGTCCCTCCTCGGATCCGCCCGGTGATGGATGATTCGTCCGATGACGGTATTGGGTACGCTTCGGTTAACACCGTCGAGCTGGTAAATCCCTTTTCGGTTCCCGACGTTGAAGAACACCAGGTGGACCTCCCTAGCGTCCCCGGTCGTCGCCACCGTCGGAAGAACCGCAGCAGCAGGAGTCGCCGGGGCACAGCCGTCGGTACCTCCGGCCAGGCCGTGCACGCCACTGAGACTAGGCGGCAGGCTCAAGATCGAGCTCAACGTACGCAGGCTCCCCATCCGGGGATGACGGATTCGCCTCCGCCACTGTTTGTGGTATGGGACTGGGCAGAACCGCCTCAGCCGCGTCGCGACCAGCTCCGCCCTGCCACAAGTCCATCCCGGCCTCCTGACTCCAGTACGGTGACCATTTCCCGGACTGCGACCAGTGAACAGCGAGATGCGCCAAGTACCAGTCGGCCGCCGATCCAACCGGTAAGGCCCGTCATGCCACCAACCGCAGAGCAATCTCCTGCAACCAGGAGCTCGCGCTTGGCCAAAAAGTATGATGTCCTGAAGCACTTGGCCGACATCCCAGCAAGGCTCTCCATCCTTGAGGCTCTGCGCATGTCATCTGAGATGCGCGAGGCACTCGCTGGAGCCCTGAAGAGCCCCCTCCAGTTCGAGACAGAGGTTGCGGCTGCAGAGGCCTTCCACGCCGAAACGATCGAGGACGCCGAATGTCAGGCAGTTATCTCGTTCTCTGGTAAGGATGAGGACCCTCCTATACAGGGACACATCCGTCCGCTGTATGTCACTGGCCAGTTCAATGGCCTTGAAGTCCGGCGTTGTCTTGTCGACACGGGGTCCGGGATTAATCTGATTCCAACTCGGACGCTCCGGAGATTGGGGTTGTCTGAGGATGACTTGATTCCCTCCGACCTCAGGATCCAGGGGTACGACCGCACCGAGCAAACCCCGGTCGGCAAGATACGTTTGAAGACCCAGTTCGGTGACTTGGTTGCCAACACCGAATTCATGGTAGTCTCTCAGGACACTGCGTATAACGCATTGATGGGCAGGCCATGGCTTCACCTTCATGCGGCGGTTCCCTCGTCATACCACCAATGCCTCAAATACTCCCTTAATGGTCGAGTAGGCGTGCTTCAAGGAGATGCCTCTCCTTTTGCCTCATGTGAAGCCCGCTATCTGGACGCGGACTATTACAAGAGCAAGGATAAGCAGATCCTGGCAGGTGAGGTTGAGCCTGTCGCTGTTGCAAGCGATCCCTGGGCAAGTCTGGATGACGCTTACGTCCTCCCGATTCACCGGTTGGACGTCGCCATGGTCTTGACGGTCCGCGAGTCTCCTGATGAGACGGCCGCGACCGCCCGCGCCAGCACCAGTGGCCCAGCAGGATCTGGTAGCCCCAATGCAGTTTCCAACGCAGTCTCTCCCGTGGATGATCCCTCCCCGAGTGGAGAGGACGTGGAAGATGCACCCCCAGCCTTTGAGGAGGGCGTCCCCGCCACGGTCGATGAGTTAATACAGGTGAACCTTGGAACCGAGGCAGATCCAAGACCCACATTGGTTAGTGCCGCCATGCCCTCTGAGGAGCGGCAGCAGTACGTGGACTTTCTCAGGCAGCACCGTGATGTGTTCGCTTGGGGCTATGACGAGATGCCGGGGCTAGATCCTCAGGTAGCCGTCCACCGCCTAGGTCTCCCGGCGAACCATCGCGGGTTCAAGCAGCCTCCCAGGAAGATGCACCCATCCCACGGTGCCATGGTTGAGGCCGAAGTTGACAAGCTTATCAAAGCCAACTTCGTGAGGGAAGTTCAGTACCCCAAATGGCTGGCCAACATTGTGCCGGTCAGGAAGAAGAACGGGCAGATTAGAGTCTGCATCGACTTCCGCGATCTCAACCGCCACTGTCCGAAGGATGATTTTCCCCTTCCAGTGACAGAGCTGTTGATTGATGCCACAGCAGGGTTCCAAGCCCTCTCCTTCATGGATGGATACTCCGGATACAACCAAATTCGGATGGCCCCTGAGGATGAGGAGTTCACTGCCTTCAGGGCCCCCCAAGGTACCTTTTGCTACCGGGTCATGCCCTTCGGCCTGAAGAATGCAGGTGCCACCTATCAACGGGCGATGCACCGCATATTCAAGCCAATCCTCGGCACACTGGTGGAATGCTACGTCGACGACTTGGTTGTCAAATCGCGCCAGCGTCAGGACCATCTCAAAGATCTTGAGAAAGTGTTCAGCTTCCTCCGGTCTCGCTGCCTGAAGATGAACCCGTTGAAGTGTGCCTTTGGGGTCACCTCCGGAAAGTTCCTTGGATTTGTGGTAAGATACCGGGGTATTGAGATCGACCCAGAGAAAATCAGGGCGATTAGCCAGATGCCTCCCCCGGGTACCGTCCGGGAACTGCAAGGGTTCCAAGGCCACTTAGCCTATATACGCCGATTCATCGCGAATCTGGCCGGCAAGTGTAAGCCCTTTTCTCGGTTTATGAAGAAGGGTGTCACCTATGTATGGGATAAAGAGTGTCAGACCGCTTTCGAGGAAATCAAGCAGTACCTGCTTCGACCTCCGGTCCTGATGCCGCCCGTATCCGGAAAGCCGCTGGTCCTTTATGTGACCGCCCTGGAACGGTCCCTGGGTGCCCTTCTCACCCAGAAGAACAACGAGGGAACAGAGAATGGCCTCTATTACCTCAGTCGCATGCTCCTCGATGCGGAGGTTAGGTATTCCCCCATCGAGAAGAGCTGCCTGGCGCTCGTATTTGCCGTACAGAAATTACGGCACTACTTGCAGCACCATGAGGTACAGTTGGTTTCTCGGGTAGACCCGTTGAAATATATCCTGAGCCGACCTATGTTGACTGGCCGTCTAGCGCGGTGGGCTGTGATTCTCCAGCAGTTCGACATCAGGTATGTGTCTCAGAAGGCCATCAAAGGGCAAGCGTTGGCAGACTTTCTGGCCGCTCACCCGACCTCCGCGGATCAGCCGCTGGATCTAGGCTTTCCTGATGAGACCATTCTCTCGGTTGATCGAGCCGATCCATGCTGGCAGATGCACTTTGACGGTGCCTCCCGGAGCCCCACCGGTAGAAGACTCGATAATCCTAAGCTCAATAGAGTGGGCTTGGGCATCGTCTTCATTACCCCGGAGCGAGCCGTGCTGCCATACTCTTTCCTGTTGTCAGAGGGCTGTACCAACAATGAGGCGGAATACCATGCCCTCATCACCGGCCTCGAGTTAGCTCTCGAGATCGACGTGCCCCATCTGTGTGTGAAAGGGGACTCCGAGCTGGTCATTAAGCAGATCAATGGCGACTATGTTGTCAGGAAGCCGGAACTTGTGCCATTGTTGGAGTGCACCCTCCTTCTGATGGCCCGGTTCCCTTCTCGGCCAGAAATTGTCCATATTCCCCGGTCGCAGAACGGTCGAGCAGATGTTTTGGCCAGCCTGGCTGCGTCACTTGCGGAACCTGAACAGGACAACCTGATCGTCCGCGTGACGCGCCGCAGGCTCATCGCTCCCGTTATCCCGGAAGAAGATCGCGGCCCGTTGGTAAGTAATCTCACCACGGTTGCCCCTATGCCCGGAGCCCCGAGTACCCCAGATATAGCAGTCGGATCAGCCCCTGATTGGAGGACGCCTTTGGTTGAGTACCTCCAACATGGCATTCTTCCGTCAGATCGGGCCGAGCGCGAGCGAGTTCGACGCCGCGCATCGCAGTTCGTCCTCCAGAGCAGTCCCGGCCTGGAGCAGATCCTCTACAAACGCGGATTTGATGGTGTTCTCCTCCGTTGCCTTCAGGGAGTTGAGATCCCACGAGTCATGCAAGAGGTTCATGCTGGTTCATGCGGCGCCCACCAAACTGGGCCGAAGCTGTCCCACCAGATTCGGAGGTTGGGATACTTCTGGCCCTCTATGATCCATGACTGCATCGAGTACGCCAGGAGGTGCCATGCGTGCCAGGTTCACGCGAACTTTGTGCATCGGCCGCCGGAGCCTCTCCATACCACAAGGTATTCCTGGCCCTTTGCAGTCTGGGGACTGGACGTTGTGGGACCTTACCCGCCGGCGACAGCTCGCCAGTGCCGGTTCATTCTGACCGCCACGGACTTCTTCTCCAAGTGGGCAGAAGCGATTCCGCTCAGAGAGGTCAAATCCTGTTCGATCGCTGACTTCGTGACCTCCAACATCATCTATCGATTTGGAGTGCCTCACGCTATCCTCACGGATAACGGAACCAATTTCCGAGCAGCCGAGTTGAAGAAGTTGTACGCCAAGTATAACATCCGCTCGAACCATACATCTCGCTATCATGCGCAGGCGAATGGACAGATCGAGGCGTTTAACAAAACCCTCTCTAACATTCTGCAAAAGATGGTTGGTCAGAACAAGAAGAGTTGGCCGGACAAGCTCCCCAACGCCCTCTGGGCTTATCGGACGACGACTCGCAATTCCACCCAGATGACCCCTTATTCCCTGGTGTATGGAGCTGAGGCCGTCCTGCCCATCGAGATCCAGTTACCGTCCTTGCGCACTGCGGTCTACGACCAGCAAGCGCCGGACAGAGTTGCTGAAGCCCGTCTAGTCGAGTTGGAAGCACTGGATGAGAATAGACTTCGCGCTTTGCACAACTTGGAGAGGCATCAAAGCAGGATGGCTCGAGCTTTCAATAAGAAGGTTCGCCTCCGCTCCTTCCTACAGGGTGATCTAGTGCTAGCCCTAAGAGCACCGATGATCCCCGGCAGGAAGCCGCCCAAGTTGGAGCCCAAGTGGGAGGGACCTTTTGTTGTCCACAAGGTCTATCCCAATGGCGCGTACTCCCTAGCGACTATGGATGGTGAGCGTGTCACTCCTCCCACCAACGCTAGGTTCCTCAAGCAATACTTTGCCTGAGTGTCACCACGTCCTGCACGACGTTAAACTGCATTCGTCCAGGCTACAAGACATTAAACTGTTCAGCATTCGTCCGCGCTGCAAGACGTTAAACTGCCAAGTGCTTCGTCCCGCATGACGCTAAACTGCACTACGTCCGAGCTACAAGATGTTAAACTGTTCAGCATTCGTCCTGCATGACGTTAAACTGCCTCTCCAGAACTACGTATGGCTTGATTCCCATCCTTATGGGATACGTAGGACCGCCTGAACCCTCGTGTTTCAGGCCCAGCCCCATCCTTCGGGAATTTCCATCCCATCTCGGGCCCTTGGCCCAGTTGCCCCGGGGTGTGCGGCGTATGGTGTGAGTGCGGGGCTATGCCCTCATTCACGTCGGTTTGTTCGTCACGCTGTACGCCCCCCTCCACGTTTGGGGATGCCTTCTGCTCCCCCCCCTTTTTTTTTTCTTTCCTCATCGTCCTGCATGACGTTAAACTGCACTTCAAGAACTACGTATGGCTTGATTCCCATCCTTATGGGATACGTAGGACCGCCTGGACATCATGTTTCAGGCCCAGCCCCATTTCCCGGGAATCCCTATCCCGCGTTGGGCCTCTGGCCCCAGTTCCCCTCCTTTTTGTGCGAGGCGTATCGCGTGAGCGGGGGATTATGTCCTCATTCGCGTCGGTCTACTGGCCGCGCCGTACGCCTCCCCCGTGTGTGGGACTACCTCACACCCCTCATCGTCCTGCATGACGTTAAACTGCCTTTCCAGAACTACGTATGGCTTGATTCCCATCCTTATGGGATACGTAGGACCGCCTGGACGCTTGTGTCTCAGGTCCAGCCCCGTCTCTTGGTTGATCACGGGGACCTGCCCCCCTTCGGTTGCTCTCAGGGTGAGTCCTCCGACCCTTTCCGGAGATCTGTTAACATGTTTTGGGGTGCTTCGGTCTATGACTCGTAGTGTCAGATTCAATCCCGACAAGTCCTGTGTTGCTTGTCAGGCCTCGCGCTTCCTCTTGTTCGAGCCTTCACTCAAAGGGATCCTCGTTAGCGGTCTGGGTACGATGCCTCAGTGCTCTCCCACCGCTCCGGGTCGATTTACCGGTGGGTCTTGGGCCGCAAATCGATATGAATCCTGCGATTGAGCGGTTGATGCTCGTTTGCTTGCCCCGTCTTAGGCTGACGCGATCGGATGTTGTGTTGCGAATGCGTCAGCAACGTCCTTGATCGCCATGTCAGCTCTCTCGGGCTCTGAACATTGGTTGCACAGTCCTCATCACACTCCGCCTTTGTGCGTTGTAGTGGGATCTTGACACTCTCTTCATACCGACCTCCGGTACGCCTCTACACGTTAGGCAGACCAACCAGGGTAATGATGTCGTTCGAGGCTCCCATGATCTGAGCACCAAGGATATATGCAGATATCCTCCCTAAGGGCCATGCGTAGCTGGACCCTCATCCCCATAAGGAGGAGGGAGTCGCCCGAACAATTGCGTTCTGGGCCCAGTATATCTGGAGGCTAGCATCTCTGCCCCTCGGGTGATGGACATACGCAGACCCCCATCCCAAGACTCTTCTCCTGGAATCGTGCGTGACCGCAGGGCTGGGTATGCTCCCACCTCCGCCGTGTCCGCCGTACCGCGGTAAGCGGATTCCTCCATGGTCCGAACCACACGACCTTAAACTGTGTTGTCTGGTCCTACCACACGACCGTAAACTGTGATCGTCTTGGCCGCCCGACGAGAAACGGCACTGCATCGTGATGTCCTCCTCAGGGGACACTCATGTTGGGCGCTGGTTAATGACCACGCCATTCATCAATGCCTTCCATGGCTTGATTATTGTGGCGACGCCAGATATTTCTCAATCACGGGCATGTCGCCGCACAAAGAAAAACCATTCATCTTTAAGGACAAACAAGAAATATCAAATGCCGCTCCTTTTGTGTGCGAGGGTCAGACCCGCACTCTTCCCCGCGCTGGTGCCCGATTGTGTTGCACCGCGCTTCAAGAACTACGTGCGGCTTGATTCCCATCCTTATGGGATACGTAGGAACGCCCGGATGTTTGAAACTTCGGGTCCAGCCCCCCACCTCTTAGAGATTCCCCCTTCTCTGGGGAATCCGCCGCCTTCAGGTCACCCTCAAGGCGTGTTCCCCGACCCCTTGCCGTGGTCCACCGGTGTCAAGAGTACTCTGGTTTATTGCCAGGAGGGTCAGGATCCGCTTGGTCAGGTTTCCTCCACTTTTCAGGCTTCGTGCTCCCTTTCATTCGGACCCATCGTCTACGCCCTGGGTGGAGCCCCCGTGAACGGTTCGGACACAATGCCTCAGTGCTCTCCCACCGACTCGGGCCGGTACCCCCAATGGCCTCGGGCAGCAAATCGATATAAATCCTGCGATTGAGCGGTCGATGCTCGTTTGCTGCCTCATTCCACCAACGGTTGGTGCGATGTTGATGCTGCTTTTCCGCCACGGTCGGCAGTATTCTCATATCGTCACGCCGGTGCTCCCGGTCCTCGAGTGAATGGCCGCATGATTCACATTTTCCACCTCCCATTCTGACCAGGCGAAACCTCGACACTCTTGACACTATCCCTCAGTGCATCTTCGCATATCCAGGGGATATGACCACGATGTGGCGTGCTTTGAGCCCTTATGGTCCGAGCTCTAAGACCTTAAACTAAGATCTCTCCTTATGGTCCGAGCTCTAAGACCTTAAACTAAGATCTCTCCTTATGGTCCGAGCTCTAAGACCTTAAACTAAGATCTCCCCTTATGGTCCGAGCTCTAAGACCTTAAACTAAGATCCCCCCTTTATGGTCCGAGCTCTAAGACCTTAAACTAAGATCTCCCCTTATGGTCCGAGCTCTAAGACCTTAAACTAAGATCTCCCCTTATGGTCCGAGCTCTAAGACCTTAAACTAAGATCCCCCCTTTATGGTCCGAGCTCTAAGACCTTAAACTAAGATCTCCCCTTATGGTCCGAGCTCTAAGACCTTAAACTAAGATCCCCCCTTTATGGTCCGAGCTCTAAGACCTTAAACTAAGATCTCCCCTTCTGGTCCGAGCTCTAAGACCTTAAACTAAGATCTAGCCCTTATGGTCCGAGCTCTAAGACCTTAAACTAAGATCCTCTAGCCCTTATGGTCCGAGCTCTAAGACCTTAAACTAAGATCCTCCACCTTTATGGTCCGAGCTCTAAGACCTTAAACTAAGATCCAGCCCTTATGGTCCGAGCTCTAAGACCCTAAACTAAGATCTACCCCAAATGGGGTCCTACGTCCTGCATGACGTTAAACTGCACTCACAGAACTACGTGTGGCTTGATCTCCAGCCTGATGGAGTACGTAGGAACGCCCGGACATTTCGACTCGGGTCCAGCCTCAGGGATCGATAAGTCCCGCCCCTCCTCGTCGCCGGCCGTCTGGCCTGACTTCGGGTAGAGTGGTGCAGTTGTGATATTCTCCCCGATTCAGCTCGGGATGCCCCATCGCAATGATGGGAAGCGACAGTTTCCTCGTCAGAGAGGTGCTGTCTGAGAATTGAGGTGACTCACGGCCAGATTAGTGCATCCGCCCAATACGCTTTCCCCACGGTGGCGCAATTTTGAGAGCGTTGGATTCTGTCCGAACAAATCGTCACTTCGCCCCACGCTTCGCATGCCCTGTTGATCTGGATTTTCCACCCTTGTGTCTGAAGGAACCCCAAAGCGGTATTCATGATGACATGTGGTCCGCCTCCTGCAATATGAATGATGGCCTTTTTCGGTCCGTCTATTGCAGTTGTTATGGTCGATCCACTGTCCGCCTACCGTCTTGGGCATTTCCTGGAAGGCCGATCGTTGTGGATGTCTGGATTCGGGACACACGATTCACCCTTTCTCATTTCCCTATGTTCGGATAAAATCTCAACGCCCCTAGCGTTGTCCCGCTCGTGTGTTGGAACAAGTTGGGGGACGATACATTGGTTAGGTCTGAGGTCTCCTTTCCCAGGAATGACCTCCCTCTTTTCTCCAGAAACCCAGGCCCAATTATGGATGCCTGATGCTTGGTTAACGCTCCCACGAGACAATTTGTGGTTGAGCATGTTAAACCAAAAGACGCAGATAAATATGGCGATTCGTACAAGTGGATCAAATATTAAGTAGCGGAAGCAAATGTTCTGGGAATGGCAAAAAACAGCCCTTAGGGATTAGCGTGCTGAATGAGTCTTTCTAATGCCGCTACCCTTTGGCTGGCGGCCTCCAGGGCTGCTTCTCGTTCTCTGCGTGCCCTCTCCTCGTCGGCGGTCGCAGCACGCAGTTCGTCAATCCTGGCCTGTGCACGCTCCCGCTCGACTTGGAGTGTGACCATCTGTTGGCCCGCCTCCGTCAGCTGTACCTGAGCGTCGATCAGTTGTGCCGATAGTTTCTCCACAAGCTCGGTACATGCTGCGACGAAGGCCTCCTTCTCTGCCGCCTGCCCTTCGAGGCGCCGGACTTCCTGCTCTGCCGCGATGAGCGCCTGCGTGCTCTCCGACATGTCCCGACTTTGTGCGACGTCGGCACGCCGGCGGCTCTCGCGCATCTTCTCGGCCATGAAATCACGGACCGTCAGATGGAGGCGTTGAGCATCAGCTCCCCCGGCACACAGGAAGCGCAGCCAGGTCTGAAGTGATCCCATGCGCCCCAGCCATTCCGATGGGTCTCGCTTGAGGAAGCGCTGGATGCACTTCCACCCCCTGCGTCGCGTTACCCGGCTATCCTCGACCGCCTCCGCGTCCGAGTCATCCATCTCCTCTGGGTCGGCAGGCCGGTAGGCAGGGAAGGCAGCCAGCAGGTCTGCTGCAGGGTCCGCCCCTGGGAGGTCCTCACGAGGGATAGGTTCCCCAACATCCGGGCAACCTTCTTCTCTCTCCCCAGCGGCGCTGACACCCTCGTCAGCCCCCAACCTCTCTCCGGTGGCAGCACCGCCGACGCCCGCAGCCCCTTGATCAGCAGTTGGTGGGGCCGGCTCGGTTTGGGAAGCCTGTTCCGGAGCAAGCGGCATGTCCACCACTGGTCCACTCGTAGATGGCCCGGGTTCGGCAACCCGACGAGCCTCCGATGTTGAGATCACTGCGCAGGGCATGCCATGGTTAGTCACGGATCGTCAATGGCAAGCACCAGCAGTAAAGTAGGGAGACTTACGGGAGTTCGGAGCATCATCTTCCGCTACCCCGGTCGCCGCAGGAACAGTTGCAGCAGGGGACCCCTTAGCGCTTGTCAATTCGATAATGGGTGCCTGGCCCCCGCCTTGTCCTGCTGGCGCCTCTCCTACTCCTGTTGAGGACGCCTGACCGACGTCCGTGTGCTCCTGAGAAGGATGGAGAAACGGGTTAGAAGCTGCATAAGAGAATGGATGAAGCAAGTTGAGTAGGGATAGAAGCGGACCTCGAGGAGCTCAGTGACATCAACGTTGTCAGAGCCGGCCACCTCGCCGCTCTCCCGTGGGCTCCCCCGATGGGACCTTCCCTCGGAGCCTTCATCCTCCCCCGTCTCCTCCTCCTCCTCGGAGTCGTTACTGTCATCTTCTTCCGGCGGCATCTGTTCCGGAGCGGGCTCGAGACCGAGCATCACCTTCACCAGAAGGGATGGCTCCGCACGCTGACCACGTTGGCGCGCGTACTCGTCCATGGCCGTCAGATATGCATATTGCCGGTTGAAGTCCACCCTGTCGGGGATCTGGAGGCGCCCGACCTCTGGCAGATAGATTCCTTCTCTGAGTATCTTTCGCCAGATGACGTCGGTCCCCAGTGACTGCCGCAGGGTCATCCAGGCCGACCACAGCGCCGGGAAGACTGAATCGTGGGAGGGTTCGAGCAGACGTCTCACCTGCTTCCCGGGCCGCTCCTCGACCGCCGCATGTGCCCCCTCTATGGGCGCCGAGGTCGTGGCGGCAGCCTGCGATGCGCCCGCCGCCGAAGTCCCTGCCCGCGCCGGCTCCGCTGCTTGGCGCGCCTCCGTTCTCCCCCATGTGGCGGCGCCTCGCCTCCTTCCTTGACGCCCGGTCTCCGCACGGGTAGCCTCGAGCCGCCGAACTAGCTTCCGCAAGAGCCCCTCAGGGTACGCGATGGCCCAGTGTTCGGCGTTCTCGGTTGCCAAGCCTGCGTTAACTCCGGTAGGAGGGAGGGTGATGACGTCGCCAGAGCCGAAGGCGACGAACATCAGCCACATCTGGCGAAGGACGCCGGGGTTCGTCTCCTCCCGGACAGCAGTGAATACCCTCTTCGGCATCCGCTGAAGGCACCCGAACTGCCTGGCGAACCGGGTCGGCACGTAAGGCTCGCAGATCACCTTCCCGTCGATCCGAGCCACGAGCACCCCGCCCCGCATGTTCAGGAAGTATTCATGCTGCTCCAGCGGGCCCTGTCCGTTGTCGATCATCTGGCCGACGGGAGTGGGGAACGGGCTGAAGTTGAAATTGGCATGATTGCCAATCCGAACCCTCACGCCCTCCTCACTGAGGGTCATCGGAGCGACCCCCGCAATGTTCAGCAGGGAGGGTCGCAGGCCGTTGCCCGGAGGACTGATGGCATTTGGGAACGTATACCCACCAAGGTGAGCAGCCACCCAGCCGTGGAAGAACTGAAAGGGCCCACAGATCCTTCGTGGCGACCCCCCTCGTGAGATGCGTCCCAGAATGGCATACAGCCTCGCCAGTACTGGGACCCCGAGGTTGTACCTCTTATTGGCAGCCATGGCGCCCGCCATCGCCAGCGTCGCCGGACGGACGCCCATCCTCGCATCCCGCACTGGCAGGAGCCACCCGCTCAGAAAGGCGGCCAGGAACGCCGCGTACCGGACGTTCGGGTCCCGGGCCTCGATGACGCGGTACCCCCATGAGCGGTAATCGCCCGTCTCCAGGACCCGCCAGTACGACCCGTTCCGGCTCCTCTGAGCTGCGGTCGGGCACCGCTTCCCCCTGCCTGGCATCTTGACCGCCGGGTCATGCTCCAGGAACTGGCCGAACCAATCCTTGTAGGCTATGTCCTTCTGGAAGTCTTGGATCCCGAGCCGCTGCGTAGCCAGGTCAAGAAGATGCCAGGTCAGAATGGGAGTCCGTGACCTGTCCTCCCAGATGTTCTTCGGTGGCAGGAACTCATCGTACTGGTAGCCCTCCAGCGGGATACCTCCGATGCAGTGGATGTCCCAGAGACCGATGCCGACCTCCCCATGGTGAAGATGGAAGGTGTTGGTATCCGGGGACCAGCGAGTGAACAGCTCCGGCCTGAGCTCAGACTGCTGGTAGAAGTGGAACTGCGACGTCCACACCGCCTCGAACAGGCCGATGTACCGCAGCTCCTCTGCGAAGTGATCACAAGTGTGGCGTACCCAGAACGCCCAGGCCCATTCACTGGTAAAGTTGCCCCCGGATCGCAAGTCCCAGTCCTTCAGCCAGCCCTTGGTGTCGTCAGTGACACTCTGACGGTATGTGCTCGAGTAGAGGGCTGGAGAATTCTCCGCTGTAGGCTCACCCCCATCAATGGTTCGCGTCCTCGGGTTCAGGACGTAGACATCCAAGTGCCTGGTTTCCCTGGCAGGATGCCCATTGTTGGTGATGTTATAGCGGTGAAGCTCGTCCTCCCGAGTCACCCAGGTTCGCGGCGCATCAACCTCGAATCCTGGCACCGGAACCTCATCGAGGATGCCGAAGTTCCAGAGCGGCAGGTTGTCCGACAGTGGATATGTCTTCTGGCCCGGCGTTAGTAAGTCGAACAAGGATTGATTGTTGGAAACAATCTCCTTGGCTCCGTAAACCTCCTCGTTCGTCGCCATCTCAGCTCTGCGAGTGGCGGCATCCCCCTCATTTCCTCTGTGCGCGGCCATCTCAGAAGTTTCGGGAGTCGTGCGGGTTAAGGGATGAAGAGTGCGGGATCGGACGAGGCTGGTGGAAAAGTTTGAAGGTTGGCGCGCAATCCAAGTGGACGGCGCGCAATTGGGAAGACTGTCGCGCAAAGTTCCGGGGTTTCGCGCAAAAACAGGCGAAATCCGGACGGTTTTGCGCGCCGATCGGGCGAATTTCGCGACCGGAAGAGGCAATTTCGCGCACGAGAGCTTTGGAGCTTATCGCGCGGAAGGCCAGAGTACGGAACGCGGGACCCAGCGCCCCTATTTATAGGCGAGGCCGGGCCCGCGCTGCGCGGAAAGCGCTTTGCGCGACCGCAGCGGCGAATTTCGCGACCGGTGCCCCTTTTTGCGCGCCTAAGTCCCGCGCCGCCCAGGACTTCGGCATTCCGGCGTCTCCCTCGGAACCCGATCGTTGCGACCTCTCGCCGATCAGATTCCGAGGGGGGGCTTTTGTAGACGCCGGAAAAGTCCGTTGCTCCCAAACGAAGCTCCGGATGCGGAAAGCGAGGTCATATTTGGAGTCGGAAGGATGTTTCGGAGGGCCCGGAGGCCTTGCGCGGAATTTCAAAGGTACGCGCGCAAAGGGGATGTTCCGCGCGCAAACCCCCCGGGATGCGCGCAATGCGCCGGTCCGGCGCGCAATTTTGCGCGCCGTGGGTCCGCGCGACTCCCTTACGCGCCGCGCCCGATTCCGCGCCCGCGGGGGGAATTTCGCGCTCGCATCCTGGATTCCGCGCCCGGGGTTGCCTATAAATACAAGGCGACCCCCAACGTTTCAAAGGTTGCTGGAAGTCGAAACGTCTCCCGTGCGCGCAATTCAACCCCTTCCGCGCGCAATGACGAACTTCAGGTAACCTCCTTTCTTTCGCGCAAGAAAGCCTCGGGGTCCGCCTTCGCGCGCAATCCCCGCTGGCTCCTTTCATTTGACTAAACATTCACCCTAAGGCCTTTGCGCGCAAAAGAACCCGCTTGCGCGCAATTGCCCCCGGGGTGCGCGCAATCCGGCCTGATTGCGCGCACCCCCCCTTCTTTCAAGTGGCCATTCGTTAAAGAATGAGCCGTTGCCCCCGCGCGCTATCCGAAGCCCGGTGTGAGCAATCTCAAGCATCCGCGCGCAAGGCGCTGGCCCAATTGCGCGCCAGCCGCCCCGATTGCGCGCCGGCCCGCAGTATTGCGCGCAAAGCTTCCTTTTTGCGCGCAATCTGCCAGGGTCGTCCCCGTTGACCTCCTAAGGTTACCCGCCTGTGTGGCACCCGATGATTCTCATCCCGGGTGCCCGCACCGTGCGTTGTCTTCCCGTGCGGCCCTCCAGGCTTGCGCGAAGTGACACGCACCTATGTCCAGCATGACGTTAAACTGCATATATGTCCAGCATGACGTTAAACTGCATACTCGTCCAGCATGACGTTAAACTGCCTATACGTCCTGCACGACGTTAAACTGTACATCGTCCGCGCTGCAAGACGTTAAACTGCCAAGTGCTTCGTCCGGCAACCTATGCCTAGCATGACGTTAAACTGCACACCCGTCCAAGCTGCACGACGTTAAACTGCCTAGCCCCCATCGTCCGTGCTGCAAGACGTTAAACTGCCAAGTGCCTCGTCCTCAACACATGACGTTAAACTGTACTTCGTCCGGCAAGACGTTAAACCGTCCGCTTCGTCCTCAACACATGATGTTAAACTGTACTTCGTCTGGCAAGACGCTAAACCGTCCGCAACCTGATCCCGTGCTCCGCACGCAGGGTCTCCCCCGGTTTGGACGTGGCCCCCACCCGCTCGTCTCTGCAGGGATGTCGGGATTGTCCCCCTTTTGGGACGATTTAATGGGAGTGGCTTTTCCCTACGGGGGCAGGGTATTACAAACCCCTAGTTTCTCGTGGGAGGCTGCACATGTGTATCTCCATTGCACCTCCCCACTGCCGAAGCCAGTAGAGGGTCTGACTGGGATCGAGGCGTCTTTTGCTTTCGGTCCAAGTCCCTTCCAACTGAGTTTTGCAGTATCCGGGCTGCCCCAAGTGCGTAAGTCCTGACAGAATGAACTACGTGGACTTTGATCCCTGTCTTCTATACAGGGTACGTAGGAAGCCTCCCTGAGGTCCAAGCCCACCACCTGGTCGTCCCGGTCGTATTTACGTCGGTTCGTCCATCAGTGGACCCCTCCAGGGTTCACGCTTGCGTTGATTCACCTATGAATCCGCCCCTGTGGGAGACCGCCCGTGTGTATCTCCACGGTGCCTCCCCACAGCCCCCATTTTCCATTTCCCCTTTTATCGTCCAGCATGACGTGAAACTGTGATCCACCCGGCCGTTCCATCCCCCTCTGTGCGAGGTGGTTCGGTTCAATCCTCCGCCCGGCGGCCTCGACCTCTTCGTGAGTCGGCTTGCCGACGTCCAGCATGACGTTAAACTGTATGCCCGAACTACGTTGACTTTAATCCGTGTTAACGCGCGGTACGTAGGAAGCCCCTCTGGGGTCCAAGCTCTTTACTCCATCATCCATCCTGATCCTTACCCGGGCCGCCACATCCCGGTGGGGTCATGCCACTTCACTTCACTCCACGTTACTTGGGAAGCCGCCCATGTGCTGGCCCCAGCGTCGGAGGTTCCCCGCGAGGGGGTTCTGTCATCTGATCCACTTTTCGTGTTGATCGGTCCGATGCCGTCCCCGCTGGACGTTAAACTCGCGGCATACCCTGTGTTAAACATGGGAAGCTGAGGAAAACCTCAGGTGACACAGTTCCCCGCACCTAGTACGGGATGCCTCAGGCCATCATGCCTTCGAGAAGCCCTATTAGGGACGGAAGACAGACGTGCAGAGCCGCAGTGTTACAACACGCCCCCAGCACCCAGAGCCACCCGGCCTTCTCACCGCAGGTTGCTGCCCCGCCCAGACTCCTTGGAACGTCCGGGCGGAAGCAGCGTAATTAACCGGTGTCCATGAAGATATGGCGCCGGGAACGAGATTCACGAACATTCTTAAGTCTATGAGGGAGACCCGGATTAGGCGACAAGTTCCGAGGAGACGTCCAAGGAAGGAGAAGCCGACATCCCATCATCCCGGTTTCGATCAAGGAGCAGACGCCCCTGAATAAGGGACGGATGCCGCCCGCCCTTGGAAAGCGGGACTGCGGGACCACAAGCCGCGCGCCCATCCCCTCGGGTTGACGGGTGCACGCGCGAACGCGTCCTGGCGGAACAGCGTAACCCGACGCACATCCGCACCGAAACAATTACAATAAGGTATTATTGAATAGATACATTCTTCTTTATTCATTATTTAGGTAAATAAGTTATATATTCCTTAAATCCCAAAATATTGCAAAATCCATCAACAACATCCTAAACCGCATTTTCAAAAAAAGGTCTTTAATACTATTAAATTTTTGTTACCTATATCAATCATCTATTTATGCAAACTAAACATTGTTTTCTCATCATTATAAACATATTAATGGTTATCTGAAAAATATAATTTTTATCCATAAAATATTAATATTTTGTTAAGTCAACTTTCTTGGTCATTAGTACTATTTAATACATTCATTAATATCAATAATAATAAACTTATACTGAACAATACTTATATATTTCATTATTAATATAACATAATTATTTTATTCTAATACATAATCCCTTCAATAATTCATATTCCCTCACAACACTTTAACTTGAGATCATCATTTTATTCCATAACACATATTTCCTTTCATTTTCCATTTTTTTTGTATCTTCATCATCCATAATATATCAATTACTTATAATACCTTTCTATTAATATTCATGATTTTACCTCCTTAGGCCATCAATTTTCATACTACCCAAATATTTCACTTCTAAAACATTTATCACCCAATAATATATTCAGGAGAAGATTATTCTCATCCAATATGTTTAAAAAACATGTCATTTTCCCATTTTATTTAATTTACTTTTTCCCTTTTATTCCACACCCAATACAATTTATTGCACCTCTAAGATATTCCATTGTGTGCATCATCCCACATTATTAACATATATGAAACTGAATCTTCTATGGTCTCCATGACCATAACAGTAAGGTAACTATATCATTATATTTTTTTTGAGTCTTGGAGTTAATTTAGTTATACATTTTAATCCATATTCCATGATAACTGATTAGGTGTAATCATAAAAATACATTATGAATGTTATCATTACCTTAGTAATCTCAATAGTTAATTTTCTATCAAATTTAATGTTAACCATATTCCTTCTAGTTATTTCCATTCATTAAAATTAAAATTCATAGTTTTTAAATTATAATCATAATGGGAAATCGGTAATCATGAAAAAGAATTATATGATTTCTAAATTATGAAATGTTATTTTAATTATATAACATGTTTGGTTTAGCATTAATCATTAATAGTAATCATCTATATAAATACTTCATGATAGAGCTTAATGAGTTGGTGATTTTACAATGTATAACCACTAAGAGTGAAGAATCAGGTGTGTAGCCAGTCCCATTATCTTACAGTAGGTGGAAATTGTGTCCTATACAATGTAGAATTTTACCTGGTTTTACCTCTAGGTAACTCTATTATAGAGACAACTCCATATGTATTATTAATAAATTGATGTAGTATCTTGGAACCTTGTTTCTCTA
The DNA here is from genome assembly GCA_963277665.1 of Viscum album. Classification (NCBI taxonomy): domain Eukaryota; kingdom Viridiplantae; phylum Streptophyta; class Magnoliopsida; order Santalales; family Viscaceae; genus Viscum; species Viscum album. The sequence goes on along the minus strand of OY728119.1, from coordinate 482,990,785 downwards.
TCTATTACCAAAATTCCAGGACATTTTCCTTTATTTTGAACCATCCTTAGTAATATACCTATACATGCCATTATAAATACAAAAATGGATATTTCAAATGTATTCTCATCCTATATTCCAAAGGTTTACTAAACCATTCCTCTGATACAAGCTATAGTAAACTAGGATTATCATATAAGGATTTTATATCATTTATTATGATTATTCAATGCATTACAAAAAATAAAATCACAAGTAATGTAATAGTTTTGTGTCTTTAGAGAGTGGTTACAAAATAATATATTGTGATAAAATTTCTTTAATATAACCCATAATGATCTTATATATCCTTAATTTTCACAAGAATAACCTACATATAACCTTTAATCATTACTTGGTAAAAGGAAATATAAGAATGTGTAAGGTGAAATTATCATTAAAGAAAAATAGGGGATATACCTAACTATAAAAAGAAAATAATGGTACGAGAATTTGATCATAACATATAAAAATCATACAATGTATATACATGATTAAAATCATGAATCATTTCATAGTGATTGGTAGTTCATAGGACATGAATCATGATGAAATCAAAGAACATGTACCATCTGATAATAAAAATGGCATAAGAAATATAATTTTTGATAGACACATAAGAATATAATATCATATCCATAGTTTTCAATTATCACTACCAAGGATATAATATTTTCATGGTTTTAATCTGTAAACAATCAATGTAGTCAATGTTCACTCCCAAGGACATCACAACTTACAATGTACCTTATTAAACCTGGTGCAGTCTCTATTGCACTCATGTATCTCTTGAGATAGAAATTATTACTCAATTAATTAGAGGGAGATATAAGTCCCACTAGCCTCACAATTAATACAATAGTTATGTGTGCCAAAAAATCAAAAAACATTATTTATATCATAAACAATTAAATTAAATTGGTTTCATACACATTTGATCTTGTCATAGCCTATAGAAAGATGAATGTCACATTTTTATTTTTATTAATTCATAAATTAATAACCCCTAGAGGATGAAAAAGGTTTTATATGAATATTTTCATTGAATAAAACATTTAATAGAAATGGATTTAGTAAAAAAATCATTGTAACCCAATAAGAAATTTAATTCCAATGGTATCATTGTTTTATATCCCCAGTAAATTTTATCTTACATCAAATAAAGGCATTTTAGAATGGTAATTATTTTGAATGATAAATGCAGGGTCTCGAAAATTTAGAAAAGGGAAGGAATATACTCCATAACATTTAATAAAGATGTTGGATGAAAGTTTGATTGAAAAATTGAGGAGAAAAGTGAAGAAATAAGGTTTAGAAAATGTCCCAAGCCCGTCCACGTACTGATTACCAGGAATGGTTCAATGAAGGAATAAATTACAAACCACAAGTACATAGAAGGAATATGATGTGTTGGCCCATGGGATGCTGGCCAACAAATGAACTAATTCACGATGATTTTCCTCCCACGAACTGAAGCTTCTACGAACTGTTTTGACAGATGAAAATGTGACAGAAGTATGCCCCACGTACCATCCTCAGGAATGATGTGGTTCATAGATGAAGAGATGTCATCGGCATACCACACATCCACAAACCCTAGATTTACTGAGTCCTCTACTGTTCAGGTTACCACCATGGGAATCTGGAGAAGGTGCAACACATACTATAGATACAGCTTCTTTGATGCTCTATAAAAGGAGCATAGTAGAAGAAGATGGGGAGAGGGAAGGATTGGAGATGAAATCTTGAAGGAAACTCATAGGTTGAACTTCGGCTTCCGTCTTGTTTCATTGGCAAAGCAAAAACTATGAACCTCTTCTTCCGCAGGTACAACAGGCTACGAACATTGAAAATGGGGGAATTGAATAATAATAATAAGAACCGTGAACCCAAATGGTAAAACACAAACCAAATTCTTCTCACAGATGACTTTCATGTGAATTGTAATTCCCACTACCATCCTTCAAAATGGTGCTCCGCATAGCGCACCGCTATGTGGACTAAAACCGACACCGTGAACCCAATCAGTACGCAGATATAACCCAAAGCAGCATGGTGAGCCATGTACCACTTTGGTATGTGGTTGGTGATACCCCTGACCACATACCATATTGGTACGCAGACGGTCCTCCTTCCCGCATACCACTATGGTATGCAGAGCCTTCCTCCTCCTGCATTAGAAATGAGTACACGGAATGGGGTGTTTTTGGGAATTATCCCCTCAGGTTCCAACCTCACCCCTCCATTACCATCTAGTCCTCTATAATCCCTCTGCTTACCAGTTATCAGGCACTAGGCCAAAGCCTCCTCCAATGCATCTGGACCCATATGATCAGGCATTCAGGCGCATCAGTGTGCCCCATTATGTCTACAAACCCACTGTAACTGGAGTCACGAAGTCCAACCCAACAACGGTGCAGGCTTCAAGAATGCCTATTAGGAAACATTCCCATTGTAATCCTAGGTACAAACATGTGATTCCGACGCGAACCTACACATTCTTAGGATTAGGGGTGATCACTTAATTTTCCATTTAAAGAGCAACAATGATTAGTTGAAGGGATTATGTTCACTCCCCCATTTGATGAGACAAAACTCCTACACTTCCCAGAACATGCTCTAGGGCCCTCCCACATAGGTAAGTCCCCAATCTACCAAGGCCTGGCCACATGACCATTTATGCCATTACATATGGAAAGGTTTTTCACTCCAGTCCCTCACCCACGGTCACCCCGACCACTTCCTCATCGGGATCTCCCTCCCACACCAACAGGGGAGGAGGAATGCACATTGTTGAATCTTTCAAATCCTCTTCTTTCTCACACAAAATATGAATCATGTGGGATTAAGGTATTGTGAGGATTACAACATCATAACATGATCTAAAGTACAAGAACTCTGATTCCTGACCAAATCATGATATGTAGGATGCGATCCGGATGGCCCGAGCATAAAAGTGTTCCCATTTCAAATGGGTCCACCCAATCATGTCCCATCAAATGGGAAGATTCCATATGTAATCCCCACATTATCTAAACTACGACAACATTTATTCATGACCAAATCTTGATACGTATGATGCATGTTAGAAGGCATGAGCTCCAAATGGTGCCCATTCCAAAAGAGAGCACCGAGTCATGTCTATCAAATGTGAAGATTCTGTGAGTAATCCCCACACAATCTACACTACAAGAACTCTGATTTTGGACCAAATCTAGAGACATAGGATGCGTTCCAGAAGGCCCAAGTTCAAAAGGGTTCCCATCCGAAAGGGTCCACCCAATTTTTTCCCTTGAGTTGGAAGCTTTTTGGACTAATGCCCACACCATATAAACTATGTGGGTTCTGAATCATCTCTTAAGGATACATAGGAATCCCTCCTTGTGGGCCCGATCCCAACATCAAGTCACCTTCCACCCCTATACGAAAATTAACTATAGGGGGCCTTATAATATGGCCATGTTAGCGTCACCTCAATGGCATCAAACATATACAAGCTCATGACGATCTTGCATGTTAAGGGTAGCCCATGGACAGACTCTTTGGGAATGAACCAAGTAGTCACGAACATATGAACTTAACTCAAATCTATAAGTGTGTCCTAGAATAGGCAACAATCCTCCCCCAGAAGGGTGCGGTGAGCTTGACCTCCCATCTTCTCGACCAATGGAGTCCTCATGTGTTGTTGGCCAAATCGTCAGCCAATGAGTGCCTGAATTTGGAAATAAGGTCCATGAATCATGGATACCATGATCGTTGGGCATTCTGGGTTCCATGAATAAACTCGTTGGAGACCATCTAAGGAATTTATATCTAAGAAGGACCAATTTCATGGGTGATTAACCCCCACACAATCACCTGTTGGGACCAAAAGTTCCCCATAGAGTTAATTAAACCTTCATTAAAGGATAATGATGCTGATTGGGTTGAAACAAAGGAATGGTAAATTCGATGGGAACACGTATCTATAGAAAAAGGGGCATGTGGTGATCTTCGTTATGCCATCTTTGGACCACCCGAATACGTTCCCCCTTAGAGGAGGTACAAAAAGGGTGAACCCAACAAGAATCCTTAACTATAGTGGTGATTCTACCCACAATGATAAAAGACAAAAGACACTACACGTCAGGACATTTTGTTCACCCTGGTATGCGAATTACACACCACCTCAGAGGTGGAACAAAAATGGTGAACCCAACGTGAATCCTTAATCCACTTGGCAGTTCTAACCCAATGCTAAAAGACTAAATTACATTTCATGTCAGACCATTTAGTATATTCCAGTATGCGCAACATGCGCCACCTCAGAGGCGGAATTAAATGGCTGATCCTGACGTGAATACTTAACCAAGGTGGTGGTCTCACCCCACTCAAGAACTTACGCCTCATAGAAAAATAAAAAGGGGAAGGGGGGAAAGATAAATAGCCAAATATGAATGTGTTAGAAGGAATTATACTTCGATGATGTTTATTGGTCTGTATGTCATACATATATTTTAGGTTCCCGCAGAGCGACCTTCGATCTGTATGACAGCCCCACAATCCATGAAGATGCACACATCAACGATCTCGCAGGGGGTCGGGGCCTCAATGAAGATTAGGACCCCTTCTCCTACCCAAAATCTTCAACACTAGGATCCCAATACATTTATCAAAGTGTTCCACTGAAATGGTACTCTCCCCACGCTAGAGCCACAAGACAATCCCACCTGTCTGTGAATGTCCGACAACCGCCTCTTCAGCCGCAGCCGGTACCTCAACACATGGCGGCACCAGTGGTCGTCTCAAACAATTTTGGGAACCTATCTCTGTAACGTGACACTTAATATCACCCTTACCTTAGGGACGAAGATGAATTCAATCCTAATGACTTCATCCCAGCTACACAGGGACCCCACCCATGGGCCCTCACAAGAGTGCATCGTCATACCAGACCTTCTCCCACCAAGGAGGATCTTATGCCGAGGGCACCTTCCAATGTTCTGGATACCTGGGGCCCTTAGGTTGCCCACCAAGGGCAGTGAACATATTTTCAGGGACATGCTACCACCATTGTTCATTAAGAGAAACTTCACCGTACTAATGCGATGATGTTCAACGGGCAGACATACAACTCTTCCCTCTCCACTCAAGCCCACCATAGAAATAGGGTGGCACAATACAAGCATATGCATGTTTTTACTAGTGCTCACTGGTCCCTTCATGTATACCACATGATAATCTATTGGCAGATGCAATTATCTACCAACGCACAACAAACCCACTACCAATATTGGGCAACAATTGGCTATACACAGGCACAAATATCTGCTGACGCACAACAATCCCGCCATACAAATAGGGTGGCACGTGACTATACGTAGGAATAAATAGCTGCTAATGCACAACAAGCCTGACATACAAATAGGACGATACTCATCTATACATAGGCACAAACACTAGTTGATGTACTTCAAGCCTACCATCAAAATAGAACAACAATAAGCTATATGCAGGCACAAACTCCTACTGATGCACTTCAAGCCTGGCATCAAAATTAGGCAACAACATGCTACACACAGACACAAATACATGCTAATTCATATCAAGCCTTCCATCCAAATAGGGCAGCAATAAAATATTAGCAGAGTCAAATTCCTATGGATGCATAAAAATCTCATGAGAAAAATAATGTGGTAAGTGAGTGGATGAAAATTCCCACTCATGAATATGATGAACACTAGTCAAATACAGTGGAAACAAGAGGAGGAAACATGTTACAGACTTGTTCCTCTATCCCAGAATAGGAGAACTGTTAGTATCTACTTGCAACTCATGGAGGACCAGAGTAGGAACAAACTCATGCTCTGACATTGGAATGGGCCTTTATAACCGTTCTAGGCAAAGACAATATTGTCCCTAGGAGAGTAATTTCTAGCCTTTGTATGATGAAATGATATTCATGTCTCATCACACCCCATGATTCAGAAAACTCTTGGATTATGGCTTATGTAACTAATTCTTACAATGTTCCACTAACATAGAAAAAACTCTTAACTGAACTTACCACTTTCCAGCTTTCCCTCACACAGATAAGAAGTGTGCAAGAACAGTTTCCCACTCACGTCTAATGTGAATGTTCTTAATGTTCTCAGAAAACACTACTCAACCCAACCACATATTGTGGATCCAAACATCAGGATAAATCCAAAATATGGAAAATCCCACAAGGCCATCGGAGGCGAAAGGCCAGTGTCCCGAGGACAACTTTTCTTGACTATGCATATCAGTCCCTGATGGCTCTGCATATGTCCCCAAAAAATTGGACATCAATCAATGGAAAATACATCCCTAAGAGAGACCATTCCTACCTATAAATGCATAAAGAAGATCTTAATCTGCAATCATGTCCAGAATCCACAAATATAGGGTCAAAAAAATCCCTAACCTATGTCTGAAAGATACTAGAACATTTCTGACTAATAGTCCCAAGTCGAGGCCTTACCCTATTAAGTTTGGTCAGATTTGTTCGATGTAAAACATCAGAAATAAGTTATAATTACAGGACTGTGAATTGCCAATAAAAAAAGGCATTATGCTCAACATAAGGATAATCAGTCCAAGGAACCTCTAGAAAAAAACATGTATTTGTTCATTAAAAAAGCATTAATCAACCATAAAAGGCGTAATTATTTTCATGCCGAAAACCCAAAAAAGGCGATGTAAGAAAAATCCATGTTATACCCACTAAGCCCGTACAAATAAGGCTTTGGTAAAAATTAGTCTAATAATGAAAAAGTTATCAATTTTTGTGAGGTATTCCATTAAACCTCCCAAATAGAAGAACTTCACTCATTGAGTCCCTTGGCTCAGGTAGAAATTAGAACATTATCAGATCAGTCACGTCAGGACCACTTCTGCATCAAATTAGCCTCCTCTTCATCCCGATCGAATCCCATTCCGATGGGGGATATTTTTAGGGTTCCTAAAATTCAACAAATGTAAGGAAGATACTCCCAAAAGTATAGTAATGAATATGGATGCATGTATGATTGAAAAAATGGGGAGAAAAGTGAAGAAATCAGGTTTATAAAGGGACCCAAGCCTGTCCGCATACTGATTTCTAGGAAAGGTTCACGGAAGGAATAAATCATGAACCACCAGTACGTGGAAGTCCTATGATGTGCTGGCCCATGAGGCATTGGCCAGTGAATGAATTAGTTTGCGGTGAATTTCCACGCATGAACCAAAGCTTCCATGAACTATTTTTCCTGATGAAAATATTATAGATGTATTCTATGAGTTCTATCACTACGAATGATGTGGTTCACATATAAAGAGATATCATTGGCATACCGTACATCCGCAAACCCCAGATTGACTGAGTCTTCCATGGGTCATGTTTCCTCCATGGACTTTTAGAGAATGTGTTGTGAATAATGCAAATACATCATCATTGATGCTCTATAAAACGAGTAGAGTAGAAGAAGATGGGGAGAGGGAAGGACAAGTGATGAAAACTTAAGGTAAAGTCAAAGGTTTCACTCTAACTTCTATCTTGTTTCATCGACGAAGCAGAAACTACAAACCACTTCATACATAGGTACAACCAGCAATGAATCTGAAAAATGGGGGAATTGAATAATAATAATAAGAACCGCGAACCAAAATTGTTAAACAAGAACCAAATACTTCTCATAGATTAATTTCTCATGATTCTTAATTCCCCCATCCCTGCTTCAAAATGGTGCTCCACATAGCGTACCACTACATGGACTGAACCCGACACCACGTACCCAATCGGTACAAAGATAAAACCCAAAGTGGCATGGTGATCCACGCACCACTTTGGTACAATGTTGGCGATACCCATGTTTGTGTACCACTTTGGTACGCGGACGACCCTCCAACATGCATACCCCTACAGTATGAAGAGACTTCTCCATCACACATGAGAAGCCGAAATACCGAATGGGGTGTTTTATGGTATTGTTCCCTCCAGTTCCAACCTCACCCCTCCATTACCATTCAGTCCTCTATAATCCATCCACAAACCAGTTCTCTGGAACTAGGAAAAAGCCTCCTCCAAAGCCACTGGACCCGTATGATCAGGCCATCAGGTGCATTTGCGCACCCCATTAAGTCTACATAACCTTGGTAAGTGGAGTCACGAAGTCCCTCCCAACAAAGGTGCGGGCATTTGGAATGCCTATAATCCTAACTTTCCACGGTAACCTGGAATCAATAAATGGGATTTTGTTGTGAACCTACCCATTCTCAGTATTATGGGTGATCACTTTCTTTTCTATTTAATGAGGGACAGTGATCAGTATAAGGGGTTATGTTCGCTCCACTCATTAACAATGATGAAACTCCTCCCCTTCCCAGAACATGCTATGAGGCCCCCCTACTAAGGTAAGTCCCTAATATCTTGAGTTTAGGCCGCATAAAATTTTATACCATTTTTCATGGAAAGGTTCGTCACTCTATGCCCTCTCCAACGATCACCCCGACCTCTTCCGTCACACGATCTCTCTCCCCCACCAAAAGGGGAGGAGGCATGAGCATTGTTGAATATTTAAAATCCAATTATTTCTCACGCCATGAATGAATCATGTGGTAAAAGAGGTTTCTGAGGATTAAAACATCAGTGCATGATCTGAACTATGAGATCTCCAATTCCGGACCAAATCAAGATATGTAGGACGCGTTCCAGAAGGCCTGAGCTCAAAATGCTGCTCATTCCAAAAGGTTCAACCCAATAATGTCCCATCAAATGGTCATCCTCTATCTGTATGCCCCACATAATATGAACTATGTGAAATCTAATTCATGACCACATTAGGATACATATGAAGCCTGCCAGAAGGCCCGATCTTAAAAGGGTGCCCATTCGAAAAGGGCGCACCCAGTCAGTCTATCAAATGGGTTGCCTCTGTGCGTAAGTCCCACACAATCTGATCCACGAGTACTCCGATTCTTGACCACATCAAGAAATGTAGGATTACTTCTAGAAGGCCCATGCTCAAAAGGGTTCCCATCAGAAAGGTTCCTCTAAATTATGCGCCTCAAATGGGCAGCTTCCATGATTAATCCCCACACCATCTGAACTACGTGGGTTCTAATTCCTCTCCTAATGATATGTATAAAACACTCTTTATGGGACCGATCCTGACATCTTGTCACCTTCTATCCCCTAGATGATGATAAACTCTAGAGCGCCTTACAATATGGCCATGTCAGCATCACCTCTGTGGCATCAAATGTATGCTTGCTCATGATGATCTCATAAGTTAAGTGTTGGCCATGGACACAGTCTTCCGAAATTAACCGAGGATTCATGAACATATGAACGCAACATAAATCTATAAGAGAGCCCCGAAACAAGTAAAAATACTTCCTGGAAGGGTGTAATGAGCCTGAACTCACATCTTCTCGACCAATGGAGTCCCCAAGTGTCGTTGGCCAAATCGCCATCCAACGAGAACCTTCGTTTGAAAAAATGTCCATAAATCATGTATACCAAGGCCATTGGGCATTCTTGGATCCATGAATAAACACACTATATACCATCAAAGGAATTTATACCGGAAATGGACTGATTTCATGAGTTCTTGACCCCCCACAAAATCACCCGTTGGGACCAAAATTTCCCCACAAGATTAATTCTATCTTTATTAAAGGATAATGATGTTGAATTGGTCAAAAAATGGAATGGTAAATTCAATGAGAGCATATATATATGTGAAATGGAGGTGATGTTCATCGTCATTCTAATTCCGCACCGCCAGAATATGCTCCACCTCGGAGGCGGAACAATAAATAATATGGAACATTTCATGAGGAAGTTATCATTTATTTTAAAAAAACTTTTTAATGCATAAAAGCATATTGATATTAATTTTAATGAAAATAAATATGATAAATGAAATGGATTATTTAAAATCATTTAAAAATTTATTTCTAAAAAAATCCTTAACTCCCCAATAAATAGTTTTAAAAAAATAGAAAAAATCAAAATACTTTTCATTTTGAATTTATTTCTATAAAATATAAAAATTTCACAAAAATTAAGTATACAAATTTATTTGAAAACTACATTTAGAAAATTTAAGAAAACATTACATAAATTAAAGGGCATTATATTTGGAATAAATTATCATGTCATGCATGTTAAAAACATTGACTCTTATCACATTTTCAGTAAAATAAAAATTGGAATAAATTTTTGTGAAAAAAAACATGTGGATTTATTTTGAAACATTTTTTAAAAGTAAAACATTAGAATAGTTTTATTTTAAAATCATATTACAATATTAAATCATTGTATATTTTTTAAAACACTTTTCTTTTGAAGAATTATGATCTCCAAGAAAGGGTGAAATTATGTCTTAATTTCATAAAAAAATATTTTATCAATTATGGAAGGTAATAAGTATTGTCAAAATGGAACAATTACATGAAAATATAATTAATAATAAGAGGATAATATATCTAATTAGTTTCATTATGTGTGGATCATAATATTTTATTATCCGAAACATATTCATAATTAATCCCAATAAAAGTTGAGATTGTAAAAAAATGGTTACCACAATGTTAATATTGAATTGCAATCCCCATGAATGAAAATAATTAAATTAATCTTAAAATATCACGAGTTTAAATAAATTCATTATAATATTGGTCACATGGTCTATATATATCTCTGGTAAAAGAATATAGATTCATAACATGTCATATATCTACAAAAATAAAAATTTAAACCAAAATCCCTAACTGCTTTAGAGAACTTTTGGACTGAATTCCCTTATATATATTTACAGAAAATGTAAAATTAAATATAATTAAATAAGGAGATTTATTATATAACATTATAAAGATTTAGTATAGACACTACACAATATAAATGATTTCTGAATTTTCTTATGCCTCTATGAAATGAAAGAGAGACTAGAAATCCCTAATTATAAGACTCAACATCCATCAAACTTGTTTAAACCTCTGGTATAATAAATATAAGATTATTATAAATATATTATAGAACCCAAAATAAATATATAATACCATATATTATTTACTTATGTCTTTCTATTACCCATTTATTGAAAATTCAATTTGATGTATTGTTTCGCGTAATAAACACCATTTCATATGGGCTTTGATTTTTTATTATTGTTACAATTAATATGATCACAGTTCCATCATATCCCGGATAATAATACTAAATTAATTATAATAGTTTCATGAAATTATAATTTTAAATATTATGATGAATGTTGTTTTTCATAAATGAAGTATGTTACAATCGTGGAGCTGGTAGGCCCTACATTTGCATGAGTAACCAATCCATTTTTATCAATCATTATGAAACAGTGATAAGTAATATATTAATTCAAAATAATTACATTAATATCAGAAATACCATATTTTTTTATTATATTCATGCATATCATACATTATTTGTGGTGATTAAAGGAGAGTCACATCGCTTTAGGAAGGAGGTAGTCCACTCATACACCAAAAACATTATCTTCTTTTAGTGATGAAAATTTTAAGAAAGGTGATGATATCTTATATTTTAATAACGATAAATATTTCATCAATATCAAAATTATTTTATCTATTTCCTATATATCCAGAAAATATACCCTTATTATCTTCCATTTATTGCATTAGTGAAAACAAATCACATTACTTAATGAGGTGGTAGTCTACCATACACATGATCAATGATATGGTGTCCCCTATGGAATTGAAATTAATATATATATATATATATGATATAATGAAAATTAGGTATAATTATTTTATGAATATCATAAATATATTTATATATGTCATCATTCCCAACAATAAGAGGTGGTATTGGAAAAAAAATTATGTTGGTTCCTGTGGCGTCAGCCTGCAGTACACACAATTGGTTATTTTGTAACCCATTTTATAGATGTAAATATAGTTGTATGTATTGAATTTAATAAAAACAAAATATTATATATAATTTATTTATTATGTCATTTTTTGGTAATAATAATTGAAGGTGGTTTAAGAATATACAAAATTGATGTGATCATTGAAGAACATAACCTCTTATTCGGATATCCTTCTTAGGTTTGCACCAAAATCATTTCTATGTAAGATTTATGATACAATTAAATTTCCTAGATTATAATAGGGAATCATGGAATTTATCTGGATAGTTATTTTTCATAACATAGTTTTTATGTTGTGAAGAGGATATGAGTGGGGTGGCCTTTTAAATGTGAGGTGAGTGGCACACTTATATGATTTTTAAAAGAAACAAAGGTGTAAACATGTTATAATCCTTTTAGAATGGTTAAAAAATATTATTATATATAAATATAAAATATTGGGTAACAATATTGTTGGAAAAAATATTTAAGGCATGTTTATGGTCACTCTAACCCCTATCGATTTAGTTGAACCCCCAGAAAACCCATTTTTACCTTAACTCTATTAATTAATTCTTGTAGAATTAACTTTAAATTTTGGTCCAAATTTTTTTAACTTATTAGATAAGAAAAATAGTTTTTGAATAAAAAATTTCTTCCAATTTATAAAACTCTAATTACAAAAGTGGAAAATTTAAATTTAAAATTAATCGCATAGAGAAGATGTGAATTTTGGTTTTCAAAGAGAAAATGATGAAACTTTTATAGTGTTTTCATATAAAAATTCAATATGAAAATGATTCAAATGAACTAAATTTGATTAATATTTATATATGTGTGTGTGTGTTTGAAAAAAAATATTTTGAAATAATTTATAATATATTTTATACTTATAATTAAGGTAGTTTTCAATTGAAACTCATCATTTTTCGCTATCCCTAAAACAATTAAAATTTTCTGATGATTCTAAAAAACTCACCAAAAGATAATTTTGACAGGATGGTTTAAAAAATGAACATTATTATTTCAAATACATTTTATTTATAGAAATAAATATTTTTATAATAACATCTCAAAATGAAACCAAACTACTTTTTTGGAAAATATGATTTATAATTGTGAAATTCAACTTATTCATATACGTTTTATAGAAAACAGAATAGATGGATAATGAAAATTTGATTGAATATATAATATATAGATTTAATTAAAATAATTATCCCAAAGTGGTATGATTAATTTATTAATATAAAAATGTATTCTTTTCATAAAAATAGTTATTAAAAAATTATTTTCATTATTTCTGAATAGTTTCTATTTTCATTACTAATTAATGGGTCACTAAAAATGAATTTCACATAAAAAATAAACTAGAAATTTATATAATTTTGTTAATCCTATCCATACCCCCAATTTCAATGTTTAGGTTATGACTGTCATATTAAGAAAATAAAATATTAATTGTTTGTTATATCTCATCTAAACTTAGTGTATAATGAATATCATGATAAACCATATGTTGTTTGTAAAACAAAATTATGAAAAAGATTTAATAAACTTGAAAAAAAATTCAAAAAATATTTGGATTTTAAAAAAACACATGTAAATTGTACAGAACATTAAGCAGTTATATAGAAAGATGAGGAGAATTTTTCCATATGATATTCAAACCATACAAATATGATTGAGGAGGATGTTCATAACAGTAAGAAAATACTCACTAGAAATTTTTTGGCTCCCTCAAATTCTCCAATACCACCTCCATATAGTAAGTCATCTATGGAAAAAGGTTATGGAGATGGAACATCTCCCCCACCACATAATTCAGTTTAACCTCTCAAACTTGGGGAATGATTTTCTCAGTATGAGGAAGAGATAAAGGAGTTTTGAATTCTCAATGTACAACTACATTGAGGTTAAATAACTATGGGATAATATCTTTACCAAGATATTTGTCTCAATCATCCATCCAATGTACCTCATCATGTTTTATTCATCATAACAACTAAAGTAGATCTATATCATCCCCTCAATTTGGGATACTAATAATCAATAAACATGGATTGAAATATAGTGGGATATCAAGAGATCCCACTATTGACGAAACAACTAGATTGATGTTATGTAAACCCTCACTTTTTTGCCTATACCAGTCATTAGATGAATGTATGGGTAGGGATCTCATAGAAAGAACAACATATTGGTCCCCCTATTCCATCTCCAACATTGTTGACCATTATTTCCAAATAAATCTCATATATTGAGACACAGCCTTCTTTATATGATATTTTATTAGGATGACATGCAGTAGTACAAATAAATATGAAGCTATACCTCAAATGAGTGGATAGAAGACTTATCGTACAATCATTTGGAGTCTTAAATTACCAACATTCCGTGTCTTGTAGGATCTGGAAGAGTATATAATGCACTTTGTGTATCATTTTGGTCCTATGTTGTGAAACCATGAGTAGTAATAGAAATTCATAATTAGAGGTATTTATAGACCGTAGAGAAGCCAACATTCATCTACTATAGAAGTTTACTTTCCATATCTATTAAGGAGTGGGAAGATTTAATTGTAAAATTCCTCTATCAATTTAGATATATTATGAAGATACATACAAATCTTAACCTCTCATGTTTCAATATGTGTGAAAATTATTGGGTATCCAATTTTATTATTTTGTGTAAGGGTTTGATATAATTATTAAACCTAAAAATTCATTAGGAAAACTTCCTGATATTATGAATTGAGATGAATTGGGATTTGATCTGAACTACACTTATCCTTCTGATATAACTGAGTACAATGTGTGATATTTTTATGGTTTCATAGAGGTTAAATGATTCTAATTTGAAAACTAGATCTAAATCCTATATTATTATAGAATATCAGGTAATGTGAATCTATAGAGTGGAAATGATGACCATCACTATAATATCAACCTCTTTGTGATCCCAATCTCCAAATCCACCGAATAATCATGCAAAAATATTTTTTAACTACATCATCAGAAATCATACCCTTATCCTGACAAGATAACAGAAAATAAAATCTCTTAAATTTATAACTAAAATAATAAATTATATCCCTTTAAAAAAGAGAAAGATCATCGTTACTTTATAATATCTATTGTAAATCAACTGTTAAATTTTTGGTCAACTATTTTTCCCAATAGTGTTGGTCTTGATGAATTCCAAAAAATATTTATTCTTTAACTAAATTATGAGCATATTATTCGATTTTTTTAAATACATCCTGTAAAAAATGGCTGATTTTGGGAAAGTGAATCTAGTAAAACCACCATCTCAAGTTGTGTGTGTTTTCACTGCCACTCTAGAAGAATAAGGTGAATAAAAAAAGTTATGATAAACATCATAAATAATTTAAATGTTTTGATGACTAGAAAAATAATCAATAAAACTCATGTTATACTTAGGGTGTAGTCAAATCAATAAATATCACCCTCTGTTCCCTCTTCCATAATACAAACAACTTCCTTAGCACCATAGTTCACTAAAATCCAAAAATCTATTAAATGGCATAGTTGGATTAATCAAAATAAATTACAGGATGATGAACCATTAAAGATACTAATTCTAGTCCTAAATCTCTATAATTTGATTCCTTAGACCCTAATATAGCATGCACTATCCCACCAAATGGTACTATAAAATTTTTCGCATTAGGTGGCATACTCAACATACTATGAGATAATCATTAGTTATATTAATTTCATCTAATTAATGGGCATATTATATTAGGAAGAAAAATATTAAAAACTCATGATCCAAACACCAGATCCTAGATCCACTGGTTGATTATGTATGAACCAAGGTTCAAGGGGATGACATATTCCTGGTCGAACCTAATATTCTAGCCACATCCTTTCAATAGTAGTTTGCAATTACAAGAATCAAGGATGATCTATTCCAAAAATACATCGAATGAAGTGGAACAAAACCAAATCCGTGATAGTATTTTTGAACTGATTATTTTAGGGATCGATTAGGAATGGTTTCCATAGTCTTATCCACCCATACAGAAAGGTTTGAAATATTTGACCGAATACAAATGTAGTAAAAACTACCTAAACATATGTTCAGTCTTATAAATCATATAACCTAGGCACATAAAACTCAAAATTAATTTCTAGGGAACAAATTACCCTACTAATAGGCCATGAATCAACTAAAAAATATGTCCTCAAGAAGTAGTTTTACACAGTTCCCATGAAATATTCAATTATTTCTCCTCTTATAAAGAAAGAGAAAGTTTCCACAGAATCATTATTGCAGCAAAGGCCTCCCATGTTTTGTGGATCTTCTGATCACCAACTCATGGAAGAGTGGATTAACTCCGTTGAAAATATATTCTCTGACCTCAAGGTTTTATAAGAAGTGAATTTTGTACTTGAAGTTTATCGTTTTTATGGGGAGGATGATCCGGGGTGGACACTAGACAAGAATACAATGTCCCAAGTGGAAATTTATTCCATGTATTGGGAGGAATTCAAGAGGATGTTTTTCAATAAATATTTTCCTTGAACAGTCCATCTCATGATAGAAAGAGATTTCTTCATAATCATGTAGAAGGAAGATATGCCCCTCAGAGCGTATAGATAAAACTTTTCATGGCTAGAAAGCTATGCCTTTGTCTTTTTCATGAACACCAAAATCAAAGTTGATCGCTTCTTTAGTAGGGTAAATACGATTCTATATAAGGTGTTAGTAATTTGAGACTTCGACAGTTATGGGGATTTTGTCTGTAATTCCCTCAAGGTTGAAATAGATATTAGAGACTCCTAGTGGTCTCATGGGCCTAGTGATATAAAGTGAAAAATGGAGAAATACATGGGTGGTTCAACAAACAAATCTCATGATGGAAAGAATCTCGAATATCCCACTTGTAAAAGTTGTGGGAAGAAGCATCCTGGTAACTGTCTAAAGGGAACTGGGAATAGCTTCAAATGTGGAATGTTGGGAAATCTGACCAAGAACTACCGAATGGATATTAAATAATGTGGAAGAATATACGACGGTTCTTATCAACCCTCTGGAAATAGTGCAATTTTTCTACTATAAGGAGAAGTGTCATTATGAAAACAATTTCTCTAAGTTAAGGGTAGTCGGAGGAAATCTACAACAACCTCCAAGTCAACAAAAAATGGCTTATGCTATCCATACTACTGAGGTGGAGCTGGAAGAATATGTGGTGGCATGAACGCTAGTTATTTATTCAATAATAGTGAACGTACTATATAATTCTAGTTCTACGCCTTCTTTTATATCTTGCAAGTTTAGTATAACTATTAAAACACCACCACAAATTTTTGAGGATGATCTTTCTTATGAGCAGTAGCCATTAAAGATCATCGATCATAGATAAAACATTCTACATAACTAGACTATTCACAGAGTCAAGGTACTACAACAAAAATTTAAGTATTATGAGGAAACATGGGAACTGTTGGAGACAATGAATGAAACCTACCCACACATAATTATGGCCTATAATATAAAATGAAATTTTGAGGGAGAAATTTCATAATGGGTGAAGAATGTAACGACCCTATGTTTTTCAATGTAAATTCCTTTCTAATAAATATTTCATATAATAAAATGAAATCACAACATAATGAACTACTAAGTAAAATGTTACCTTCAAACAAAATATTATCACATCTATGTTTTGAATTTCTAAAATATCTCATACACGGTTGCGATCAGTAAGTTCATTAGAGTATCATATAAGAAAATTAATTTTTGGTGAATAGTAAAATACCCTTATGAATAGTAATGTTACCCTTATGAATAGTGACATACCATAATGAATAGTAACCTTACCCATGATTTTATATAAACAAGATTCATGTGAATGCATGATATACCTATATCTTGGAATAAGAAAATAAATGATTAAAATTGTTATTTTTCAAATAAATTATGATTTCAAATAAATATTAAATTAACCATATTTTGAAAATTATTTTTGAAAATAGGATTTAGTTTTTGGATTCTACACCTTCAAAATGGTTAGGGTGAATTGTTGTGATTTTTCTAAAATATTGTCATTTTTATTAATAGTAAAATTTGATAATTCACAATAAATGCTAAAACCTGAATTTATGAATCATGATTGAATCATGGATGATGTAAATGGCCATTGGATGGAAGTCACATGAATTTATTTCTATTCTAGTTCATGGAATCATAAATATTGGTTGGCTTTTGGAAAAATAATAAACTAATGATTCTAATATTATGAAAACTTTCCTCCCCTCCACTGTAAATACCACCCATCCTTTCCTCTTCTCTTCACTACTCTCAAGACTTGTGACTTGCCATTATTCTTCCCAAATCTCTCCTTATGGTCCTACCCCACATCCAAAATCCCATAGTCTCTTCAAAATACCAAATCCCCTCCCTTTAATAAGGCTCCCAAGTATGTTTATTAAAGAGGTAAATTCATCTTTTTCTTTTCATTCTTTTTATTTTCTTGTTCATCTGTTTTCTTTTTTATCCTTACAGGCCCTCATCCAAATGTTATGAAAACTCCATTACCTTACATGTACTGGAATGTTTTTCTGATAATTTAATAAGTTATTATCATCTATCCTTTACTCATTTTTTATTTTAATAGTGGAGACACCCTCTGAGATGTGTTAGTTTACCACATTCAAGGACGATGGGTATTGAATTTCCATTACCGTCTCCAATAATGTTCATGAAACCATTTTTAGGGTTGAATAAGACCATAATATATTTATTATTACTCATATTTGGTATTGGAATCCTTTTTTACAATGGGATTGTGTTTTATAAAACAAAACATGTTTGTTTTTGTGGTAAAAAAACAATAATGACCCCAAAAGGTTATCACTAAGGTTTTATATAATGATTCAACTTCACTCCAAGTAACGAAATTAAATTTTCAACCATGTATCCTTCTGGATGTCCAATAATAATATATATCCCCAAATATATATGAACACCTTTAAAAAAAATATTTATTCGAACATGAACTGATCATTAAAACCAAGTAAGAAAATGAACCCGAATAATGAAATTGAACCTTATAACCAATCAAAAAAGTCTCGAATGAACTTAAAATGGTAATAATAAATGTTTTTAAATATATAATATGTTCTATAAATATTAATTATTGAAATTAATTTTATTATTCTGGTCATTAATGTCAATAGTATAACACCATCAGACTTAATTTAAAGGATCCACTCCATTTCACTTTAATTCAAGAATGTCCTCTATGCTGATCCATTTTATGTGAAATCACTATTTATGACGTAGGATTTAGAACCTAACCCTTATTTCCTTCCTGATATAAAATTTATTATAAACCTTTTTAACTCTTATGAATCCCTCTGAAGTACATCTGATACCATGCCGAGCATCCGTAAGGAATTCTACCCAAAATTCCATTAATCCTTCGACTTTCTCTATAATTCTTCTTTCCCAAATTAAGTGGTTTTTATTTTTATGTAAAACATATAAATTATTTTTATATTCTCCCAACTTACGTTTTCATGATCCACCCTTTATTATCTTTTGGGGATATACATTCTTTTAAGTGATTCGCTCTTTGATACTTCCCAATAAGCAAACTCGTATTAAGGGAACTGCCAAAATTCATAACCAATTTTAAGTGAAATATAACTTTTATTTTATACCACCATTATCATGATAAAATTTTTCTTTTTATGAATACACTCTAGGTTCACTTCTATTTTTATATAAATGTTTGTTCCCTTTTCTATTTTAAAAAGCGCTATAGTATTTTCCTTAAAACAACAAAAAAGTGTTTTAAGGCTAACATTTATCAAATAAATTTATTAAATGTTGTCACTTATATTTGATATCCCTTACAATGATATTTGACTATTTATATTACGAAATTCCATGTATGTTTTAATTTCATTCACTCATGCACACTTTTATGATACACCCATTCATTATGCTTTATATCAGGAATGTGATTCCCCTTTCTCTCCAATGGTTCCCTAACATTTTTGTATGATTGATTATATATGATTATTTATGTGGAAATATTATTCATGAACATTTTAATATGGGTGAACCCAGATTGCACTGTAATGCATTGGATAATGTTATGTCTCATGAGAGGTTATGTGAGACGGTGTTGGTGGTTAGCCTTGGCTTGTGATACTAAGGGAAAGGATCTTGGTAGTTATCCTTGACTCGTACTAAAGTAATGATTTATGTTTCTACCATATTTCTATGATTCCATGTTCATAAGACTCAATGTTTATATGTTATCATTCCTTATGTTACATGCCTTTTTATTTCTTTATGTCAATTTTTCTAACCCATGTTGTAAGGATTTATCCGTATTCATATTCCCTTACTCATCTTTTTAGCTCATCACTTTGTTCATGTTATCCCCAAGTTAACCATTGAAGATGTATGAGCACAATGGAAGATAAGATATCATTATAGTGTTTAAATAAAGAGGTTTTTTATAATTTTCGAGTATGTACCTATTCTTCCAAGACACTAGAAATTGCGATCCTTGAATAGTACTAGAATATAAAATTATGCTTAAAATCATGTAATTCTATATGTAAAAGGATAGTGTTGCTATAGTTGGTATCAGAAGATGGTCTGGCTACTTTTGGAGATTAGGAATAGAGGACCTTATTGAGAAACCTAAGGATGAGATGAAGTATAAGAAAATACCCATAATTTTTGGTAAGTATAGAGTAAGTGGTTTACCAAGAAAATTTGTCTATGTCTAGATACCAATAGTTAGATGTGGCTCTAGCACAGAATCACCAAGGAGTGAAAACTCCGACAAGGTGTTTTGGGATTGATCCTGGGTATCCATGTACATGAAAACGAGTCTTATGCACTCTTTTTTTGACACTCCCGGGAGATATGATTTGGTAAATTCATGATCTTAGTACAAACCAATATTAAGGGAATTAAAAAATACCAAAATAATATAAGTTATGAAATTGATTGAGGATAACCTATATTTAATCCTATGGAATCAAAAGTTTGGACATACTTACACTTTACACCTTTATCCTTTAATGTTCAAAATATTCATTTTATGTTCAATAACTCAGTATTAATGCTCTCTAATTATATGTTCTTTTTCTTAGTTAATGGTGGGAAATAGAATAACACTTTACAATAACCAATGCTATTGGGAATGTGATGATTTTCCTAATGATATGCCTGATAGTATATGAACAAGTGCTCAAAACACAATGACAGTACTTTATCAGGTTGATCATGTAATGTATAATAACTTGAATCATATAGAACACCCTCCCCTCCATGGAAAGAGAAAGTTTCCTTATAATTTGTCATGTGGAAATGGTCTCCCATGTTTACGGGATCTTTTGATCCCCTCCTCGTTGAACATTGTACTAAATCCATTGATTTTTTTTAATACTCCAGGGCTTAGAAGAAGAAAATGATGTACTAGAGGTTTATTGTTTTTGTGGGAAAGCCGATTAGTGGTTGAAACTAATCAATAATAAATGGTCTCAAGATTAAATTTATTCCATGGATTTATAGTAATTCAAAATAATTTTTTCAATAAATATTATCCTCGAACCCTCAATTTCAATATGGAAAGATATTTCCTCAGACTCAAGAAGAACGAAGATGAGTCCATCAGATTGTATGAATAAAAAATTACAAGTATTTCAATGTATACATCTATCTTTGTTATGAATAATGAAAGGAATATGGATCACTTCTTTAGCAGGCTAAAGTTGAGTCTATGGAAGGTGTTGGTGATCTAAGACTTCGAAAATTATAAAGAGATTGTCTATTGTTCCCTCAAGGTTAAAATAGATATTTTAGACTCTCAGTGGTCTTGTAGGCCTAATGATATGAAGCGAAAAATGGATAACAACATTGGTGGATCAACAAAAAAATATCATGATGAAAATAATCCTGAATATACCACCTGTAATGTTGTGGGAATAAGAATCATAGTAACTGTCTAAAGGGAACTAGAAATTTATTCCAATGTTGAAAGATGGGAAATATATCTAAGAACTATCAAAAGGATATAGATAATCCCACTAATTTTTAAAAGATAGGCGGGTTCTGATCAAATATCATTCAGTAGATTAGTGTTACAAAAACATGGAGCATGAGCATTATGCAAAAAAATTTCCTAAAATAAGGGTTATTGGAGGAAATCATCAACAACCTACAAGGCCACAAGGAGAAGCTTATGCAATCTCTAATGCTAGGGTAGAGCTAGAAAACATTGTGGTGACATGTAAGTTTTTTATTCATTCACGAATAGTTAACATATTATTTGATTCTAGTTCTATGCATCATTTCATATCTTGCTATTTAGTATAACTATTCAAACACCACCTCAAAATTTGGAGGATGATCTTTCTTATGAGGAGAAACCATTAATGTTCTTGGATCATGTAGATTATGTTCTACATAACAAGACTAATCACATAGTCAAGGTACTATAGAGGATTCTTAGGTATGAAGAGGAATCATGGGAACTGGAGGAGGCAATGATGTAAAAGTACCTACACATATTTATGGCCAAGAATGTAAAATGAAATTTCGAGGGTGAAATTTTACATGGGTGGAAGAAAGTAATGACCCAATGTTTTTTAATGGTACTTCCTTTATAATAAAAATGTCATATACTCATATGTAATCATAAAAAAACAAACTAATAATTAATATGTGACTTTTAAACATAATATTTTCACTTCTGTGTTTTCAATTTTAAAAATATGACACACACTGTTGCAATCAGTAATTTATTTTGAGTCTAATATAAATAAATTAATTTTTGGTAAATAGTAACATACCCTTATGAATAGAAATTTTACCTTATTAATAGTGAAATATCTTAATTAATATTAACCTTACCTATGATAGTATAAAAATAATATTCATGTTGATGTATTATATACCTTTATCTTTGAATAAGAAAATAATTGTTTTAAAATTTTTATTTTTCAAAAAATTATGATTCTAAATAAATTTTAAATTATTAATATTTAGAAAATTGTTTTTTAAAAAAGAATTATCTTTTTGTATTATACATTTAAATAAATTTTTAGGGTGAATTGTTGGGATTTTTTCCAAAATACATGAATTTTTTATGAATAGTAAAACATGATAATTCATAATAAATGCTAAAACCTGAATTTCATCATCATTCTTTAGTCATGGATGATGTAAATGGTAATTGGATCAAACTATTGTTCCTTTAATACTATTCTTGATCATGGAATCATAAATATTTATTTTCTTATGGAAAAATAATAAACTAATGATTATAATATTATGAAAACTCTCATCCCCTCCGCTATAAATACTAATCATCCATTTCCTCTTATCTTTATTTCTCTCAAGCCTTGTTACTTGCCAATATTATTACTAAATATATTCTCTAGATCCACTCCCACGTTCCAAATCCCCTATCCCCTTCAAAATACCAAATCCTTTTCCATTTAAGAAGTCTCTCAAGGAAGACTGATTCAAGAGGTAAATTCTTCTATTCGTTTCATTCTTTGTCTTTTCAAGCTCGTTTGATTTATTTTCTATCATTACATATACTAATCCAAATGTTATGAAGTATACTATACCATAAATGTACTTTAATTTTATTATGATAATGTTATAAGTTATTATGTTCTCTCATTTTCTCTTCTTTTATTTTAATAGTGAAGACATCCTCTGAGATCTGTTAATTTACAACATTCATGGATGATGGTTTTTAGTTTCTGTTACTGTCTTCAATTATGGTCATGAAACCATTTTCATGGTTGAAACAGACCAAAAAATATATATTAGGACTCATATTTAGTTCTTTAATCCTTTTGTACACATGGTTTTTTGTTAATAAAACAAAACATGTTCTTTGTGGTCAAAACCACCAATTAACCCAAAAAGTTGTCAGTAAGGTTTTATATAATTATTCAACTTAACTCCAAGTAAAAAAAATTAAATTTTCAACAATTTAACAATATTTATGTTCAATAATAAAATATAACCCTAATTCTGGATGAATACTTTCATCATACATGTTTATCCGAACATGAACCGATCATTAAAACCAAGCCAGAAAATGAACCTGAATGGTGAAATTGAACCATATAACAAATCAAAAAGGTCGTGAATATAAATAAAATGTTATAATAAAAAAATTAAATATAATATATTTTCTATAAATATTAATTAATAAACCTAATTTGATTATTCATGTCATTAATATCAAGATGAGAACCCCATCAGACTTAAGGTAAGGGATCCTCTCCATTTAACTTTAATTCAAGAATGTCCTATATGCAATGCCATTTTATGGGAAATCCATAATGATGGGGTATTATTTTTCACCTCCACCATACTAATATCCTGATGTGTAAGTTACTATAAACCCAATTCACTCTCATGAAGCCCTCTTAAGTACATCTAATACCATGCCGATAATTCATAAGGAATTCCACTAGAACTACCTTTATTCCTTCGAGTTTCTCTATCATTCGTTTTACCCAGATGATGTTGTCTTTAATATTTTATTTACAACTTCTAAATACTTTTCATATGCCCCAAAATAATTTTTAAAGATCCATACCTCACTATCTTTCATGGATATACATTCTTTTAAATGATTCCATCCTCGATACATGTCAATAATAAAACTTGTTTTAAGGGAACTTCACGAATTTTTACCCAATTTCAAGTGCACACTATCCTCTATTTTAATCCACCATCATCTTTATAAAATCAGTTTTTATATATATGAAAACCCACTTGGTTCAATTATGTTTTTATATAAATGTCTTTTTCAGTTTCTATTTAAAAAATCTTCATAGTAATTTCTACAAAATTGCACAAAATTTTTTTTATCCTAAAATTTCTCAAATATATTTCTTACATGTTTTCACTTATTTTTGGCATCACTTAACATGGTATATGACTATTTTACATAATGAACATCCATGTATGTTTTAATTATATTCTCTCATGGACAATTTTACGATACTCTCACACATTTGGCTCTATGTCATGAATGTTATACCAATATCTCTCCATGTTTTCCGTTATGTTTATGTATGATTGATTATGTATGATTATTTATTTGGAAAGAATATTAATGAACATATTAAGATAGGTGTGCCTAGAATGAACTCCAATGCATTGGGTAAAGTTATGTCTCTTGATATCTTATGTGTGACGGTTTTGGTGCTTATCCTAGGCTTGTGATCCTATGGGAAATGATATTGGCGGTTAACCTTAACAAATACTAAAGTAGTGATTTAAGGGTCATCCACATTTATATTATTCCATTATTATGTGAATTCATGTTTATATGTTATTATTTATTATGTTACATTAACTATTATTTCTTATGTTCATGTTTTCTTACCCACGTGCTAAGAATTTAGTCATATTCTTCTTCCCTTGTTGGTATTTTAGTTCATCCCTTTGTCCATCTTATACCCAGGTTATCCTATGACAATGTATGAGAATAATGGAAGATATGAGATCATTATAGATTTTAAATAAATATTTGTTTTTATAATGTTTGATTATGAACCTATTCTTCCAAGACACTAGAAATTATGCTCCATGGTTTGTAATATGATGTATAATTGTTCTTAAAATCATGTTATGTTATTTGTAAAATGCTAGGGTCACTATAAATCATATTTACAGTGAATGTTGTGGAAAATGAAATGGGTTTCCTCTTGATGTACCTAAGGGAATGTTTTTTTGAAGGAATGTTTTTTAATGATCATTACACATTCTCCTCACATGAATCTTATTTAGAAAAAAAATGAGTAATGTAGGTTCCAAATAACCATCGAGTCTTTTAGAATGAAACATCACCATATTTTAGTGGTTCCCTAAATCCACTTGTGCTAATAATAGACTAGTACCCATTAAAATATCTTTTTGTCACCAGTGCATAGAGGATGAAATGTTCATATTGGATGTTGTATCATATTTATGGATAAGTAGGTCCATGGTGGAATCATATCGAGGATAAAATGTAAGAGGAATAAATTGACTTCATGGAATGGGATGGTTTTAAGAAGCTGTTAAACAAAAATTACTTTCCCATAACTCATTAAATGAGTATGGAAATTAAATCCCTTATGATTATGAAAAATAATGATAATTATATTAGTACCTATGAAAAAAATTTAGATGAATTATGAAGTATTAATCTTGTTAATCATCGGACCATAAAAATTGATTTTTTCTTTTGGGCTCAAGACCATGTCTCTAAAAGAAATTATCCATAAGGGACTATAGTGGATATGAATAAATAACTTCATGTATTATAATTGTAGAAATACAGAGTTTCTATTTCTATCATTATATAGGTTTTGTTTAGAAGATAAATATTGTGTTTCTAGGAAATTATAATAATTGACCCCAAGGTGGAAAGAACATGAGTCTTCATTTATGCCAAAAGTATGGAAAGAAGCATGGGGGTAATTGTATCTAAGAGTCTTGTAAGTTTTTCAGGTATATAAATAAAGTACATCAAATAACTATATGATAAATATATGTAAATACGAAATCCAATAAAAATAATTGGGATAAATATCAGTTATATAAACTATACACACACTAATGATACAATTGAAAGAGTTATTGGGATTATATCGACCCAAGGCCAAATCTAAGTGTTAATGATGACAACAGGCCTCTAGAAACTTTTAATATAGAAGATTATGTGAATGATCATATGATCACAAATACCAAAGTGTAAAATGAGAAAATGTGGTGAATGATACACATATTATCTTCCACAGAATAGTAAATTTATTATTTTATTTTGGTTCTACTCACTATTTTCTATTAGAATAATTTAATAAGTTTATCATATCAACACCACAATGATTAAATACTAAATTATTGGTGGAAAATCTTAATTGTAATATGATCACATATAAATTCTATTTCTCCCCTCTGAATGATGTTTTTGGGAATAAATCTATGATTCTATCTTTAGTATAAATTAATGTGATATTGGGAATGGATATTCTCTATCTCTATATAGACCATTGATGGGATCATTTTTTCGTATAAATTTGAAAATTTTCTATGTAGTATGTCCTATGTTTTTAATTGATAAATACAATTTTTATTATATAATATTCATGTTTCGGTATTTAGGTTATTTGGATAAAATTTATGAAAAGGGGTTAAATAAAATACATATTTTTTATCTTGTTTTAATTTATTAGTTTTTTGTGTTCTACATAAGTAATGGAAAATAAATATTGGATGAATTAGCCACAAAATGGACATGTGGGCTAGAAATCAGCCCACATGATAGAAATCTACATATAAGTCACAAAAGGGCTCTCCATCCAGAAAATTCCATATGGATATCTATCCACATGATAATGAAGAGTTGAAAAGCTAGTATAGGTTAGTTCAAGTGAGAACATTGGTACATGTACAATAGTTCCATAGAGCAATAAGTGGAAAATCTCAATGGATCAAAGAGGTTTGTGGTGGTGTTTTGAATCCTCCAACAACCATCCATCTTGATTCCTAGTAAATGAGATGAGTTAATATAAATTATACATGTATAACCACCACATATTCTATATGGGACACACAACAAACTGGGTTACTATGAACATATCAGGATGATAACATTTCACTCAAGGGTGAATGTAATATTCTTAAAAAAACCCGTCATATCTTTTTTAAAATATCTATCACCCACAAATCCACATTAAAACCATGGATGGTGTAGAAGGAACTCACAATGACATGATACATGAGCACTGAAATACCTTATGAATCACCATAAATTCATATTAGACCAGGGAGATTAACATAATTCAGAAACACTAGATCATATTATAACAGTTGTGTTGTGGATACCTAGGGTTTTAGAATGAAATAAATAACTACATCATCTCCAGAAGCATTTTATATTAGAAAAATATGTTTTTAAAATGTCTTTCATTAGAGAGGACTGTATTTTTACGTTGATGGATTTGGAGATAGATATGTTTCACTATATAATATTCACTATGATGTGGACATGAAAAAATATGTAGTGGTATAAAAATATTGGAAAATTACTTACATAACACTATATTCATTGATAGTCGAGCTAAACCATGGTCATTTCATTCCATTAATGGTTGCACCGTAGTGAAACTACCCACACCATATGGGTTAGAACTTATATAACATAATATACCAAAATATTTCATGTTAACATTTTTGATGCATGAAAATAAATGAATAATTGAGTGGAACTAGTATGCATGGTCCCCACCTGGAAAATTAGTGTCAAAAAACACCTCTACAAATCAAAGTGTCACCCAAGAACAAATGAGATGCAGAAATATATTACCAAATTTAAATAGTGAAAATTTAAAGAATCATCCAAAAAAATTATCTCCTAACTAATGGGTTGGATTTGAAATGGGATGTTGTCTAGTTCAAGCTAAGAAATCACATAAGAGAAAGAATACAAAAAATAAAAATATAAAAAATTCAACCAAGATGGGAAAAAAATGCAAAATTCAAAATAGAGATACTTCTTTTGAGGTGAATAAAATAGTGAGGGGAAGTTTTTGTGTTGGGGGGATTCTGGGCTGGACTTCAAATAGATGTCTACATCATAATACAACTACAGAGTGATAATTGTGTCATAGGTGACTTTTTTCCCTATCCCCTCATGACTAGAATGTGTAGGTATAATCTTTTTTACCTGGATATGTAAAAAAATTGGAGTTAACTGAGTGAAACTGAGTTTTCATTGATTGGTTTCAGGTAGGTTCTAATCCTCTTATTCACTTCCTAAATCCTCAAATACATATTTCATGCATTTACACTAATGATTGAATAGGATGTTTTCACCATGATACCATCTAATTACTCATTTCCAAGGCACATACAATGCATCGATATGAGTAATTATTTTTTAATATGATTTAATCACATAACCATGGATTAAAACTATGAAACTAATAGGGTAAATAGGTTTCTATGTATTATAGGGTGAGTACTATTGGAGAAGGCTAACTATATTTCAATTCCAAAACCAAAAAAAAAAGATATTGTTATTTCCCTCCATTAAGTGCATAGACCAGATTTTACTATGCCTATTACAATTATCTCATCAATTTTAAATCCAACCAATAAAAATATTATACATTTCATTGTAGTTTTCTAAAAAAAATTATTTCTAGATCATTCCTAGTGGGTCAAACTCAATTATCCATTAAACTATGTATCGAAATTTATTTATTCTTTTTTTTTGGAGTTATAATTTTCTTATTTTGATATTACCCAAGATATGTAATGATTCTCTTAGGTGATGTCACCCATATTAATTAATGAGTAATAGAATTCATGTTTGATATCCCAAATCAACCGATGATTTTATATCAATGTGAAGATGAATATGAACTTACAATGGAAGTTAATTCCATTTTTTTGGGTATTATTAACTATTTCGAGGGGTATGTATCTCAAATGGTTAGGGAGAGACTCAATGGTGAATCTATTTATATAATGTAGGAATATGCTAATGTATTTCCTAATGAGTTTCCTATGATTATTCTACATCAAAAATTTGAGGTTTTAATAGAACTCATACATAGTTCCACACTTATTTTAATGATACCAAATTGAATTTCCCAGATTGAGTTAAAGGAATTAAAGAAGAAATTATTTAAGAATAAACATATAATATTTATTCATCAATGTGAATCACTATGGGGTTCACCTCATATTTTTTAAGAAGAAAAATGTGTCAATGTGTTTTTATATTGATCAAGGATAATGTAAGAAGATTATTATCTAGAAAATGTATCGTCTACCCCATATTGATGATTTTTTTGATCAACAATGAGGTGATAAATAATTTTTAAATAGTTATATATGATATGGATATTATTAGTCTAGGAAAAAATTGATGGACATATAAAAGACATCGTTTCATAAGAGTTATGGTCATTATGAATTCTCATTGATTCCTTTTGGACATACCAATTCCCCATATAACATTAAGAATCTAATAAATATTAAATAGAGATTACCTTGATCATTTTTTGAGAGTATTTATAGATTATATTATTATATATTCCAATATAAACTAATATAATAAAGTCCTTTTATGGATTATGTTGATTACATTGAGAATATTGAAGTTGTATTCAAAATGTATTAAATGTGAGTTTTAATACAAATAACATCATTCTTATCTCACCTAATTACAAGAGAATGTAATTGGTGGATCCTGGATAGATGAAATTTATTGATCACTATCTATGACTAATCATCGTGAACAGAATCAATAGTTTTATTGGGTTTTCCAGTTATTATACATGCTTTGTGAAAAATTTATCATGGATATCAAATCCATTGACCAAGTGGACTAAGAAGGTATCTAAATTCACTTGGATTGATTAGTGTGAATAAAATTACAATAAACTAAATATATGGTTGGTCAGTGCACCTATGCTGATGCTACCCTATAGTGGAGAAGGGTTTTTATCTATAACGATGCATTAA
Organism: Viscum album; assembly: GCA_963277665.1. Taxonomy (NCBI): domain Eukaryota; kingdom Viridiplantae; phylum Streptophyta; class Magnoliopsida; order Santalales; family Viscaceae; genus Viscum; species Viscum album. Next base: position 482,960,324 of record OY728119.1, on the reverse strand, counting down.
ATAAGTCTTTGGGATGTTTTCTCATTAAAAATGACATGGGTGTAACTTCTTTGTCATTCCATGTAATGGTTAATGAGAAAAATTACCTAACATGTGATTTAGAGATGGTAATGGTAATTCTTTATTTGAATGTATGGAGGTTGTATCCATATATTGAAAATTATAAAAAGCATACTAATCATAAAATAGTCAAGTAAAAATTCTCATAGGAAGTGTTAAATAAGTGTAAAAAGAGATGGTTGAAATTGATTAAAGATTATGATTGGTCTAAGTCAGTGACATTGATCCCTTATCTATTATGATTATTTAAATTTATCCTATATTTATCTATTATCATAATATAGGCCTTCAAATTATAAATAAAGAAGAAATATTGTATCATTTGCAGATGATTACTTAGTTATCTATTCATGTAAAGATTATCGAGTCATGTAAGGAAGAAGTAGAGCTAAAAAATAAAGTATGGAATATTCCACATAACAATATTAACCATGATGGAATGATTTGGTTCAAGAATTGAGTATATGTCCCATAAATAATTGAATTGAATAAGGATATGTTGTATAAAGTTCATTCATTATGTAGTGTTTAATTATTTGGATGTATGTAGTTTTATATTGATATTAAATAGAATTTATTGTGGAATATCATAATGAGAGATATCATGGGTTATGTATCATGGTGATTGTAATTCTAACATGTTAAGGATAAGAAGTATAATTATAAATGGATGTTGTAATCATTACACATACCTGAGTGGAAATGGGAAAACTTCAGCCTAGATTTCACCGTGGGAATCTCCCAAAACATATAATAGAAACAAATAAATTTGTGTTTCGGTAGATAGAATTATGAAATTATAAAATTTACTTATAGTAAAAGAATATTTTTGAACTTTAATATCTGTCAAGAGTATACATTAATGAAAAGGTAATGTTTCATGGAGTACTACTGTAAATCATATCTGATAAATATTTAAGGATTACCATTAGGATTAGAAAATGATTCGAATGATATTTGAATATGAATTTTAGATTTATCATTATATATCTTCCAAATTAATTATGGTTAACATGAGATGTGCATTTAACCCTAGAATAATTTTTTGGATATTGGTATGTATTTCAAAGGATATTGTGACCAAAACCTTCCAATTGTTGAATTTTCATACAAAATAGCTTTCACTCAATGATTGTGATGCCTTTTTATGAATCCCTCAGTGGAAAAAAGTTCATGAATCAAATGTGATGTGATGATGTTGGTGAAAAAATATATTGGAAACTCATCTCAACTATGAAATTTATTATGTATTGAAAGGAATTCAGCAGCATATTAGGTCTGCATAGAGTCAAAATTAATGTAATATTGATAATAATTAGAATGTTCAAGAGTTCAGAGTTAGTGATAATTTATTTCTATAGATACATAATTGGTAGAATGTAATGATATATAGAAATAAAAGAAAGTTAATACACATATATATCGTTACCTATTTGATTCTTGATTGTATTATAATAGTATCGTGTCACTTTGAAGTTCCTCTAAACCCTGTTAATGTATAAAAAGTTTTCCATGTATCTATTTTTAGAAATTACATACCTGATCATTTAAATGTATCAAACTCATAGTTTATACCATTGGATTTGGATATTTATTATGAAGAGTAACAAGTCAAAATATATGATGATAGAGATAAAATAAAATGAAATAAGACATCTCACTTGGTTAATCTTATTGGGAGAAATTATAAATTTGAGAAACATGCATCATATCATATGGTTTTAATGAGGTATAGTAATTGTACTCTGTCTGTGTCAGAGTGCTTTAATTTTGATGGATAAAACCTCATAAAGGGTGAATAATGTAACACCCTTAGATTTTAGAATATATTTATCTATAATAAAATTGATATTTTTGTTAACTTAAACATAATTCAACCATAAAATAGTGTGAATAATTCACATAAATTATAATATAATGAACAATATATGGATTTCACAGAAATATAATTATTGAAAATAACATTTATTTAATTTATAATATATTATTGATCCTAAATAACAATTTTGAAGTATATATTTATAAGAATTATTTTTTCACATTGGTTTTTTTTAAATTAAATCATCATATATAACTTATGTAAATGTGGTATTTACAAATTAATAAAATGGACTCATTAGTTATCAAATTGAAAGAAATGAAATTAATGTAATTTGAAGGTATAAAATAGATATTTTGTGGAAAAATATTTTTATGTGTGAATATTTATTTTATCATAATAAATTAAATTAATCACTATTTATAAGCAAATATATTTAAATTTAAATTTAATATTTTAAAATAACATAGTTCAATATTCTGTAAATGGTTTTTACCTTGAGTGGAATTAGATGAAATATAGTTTTATTATTAGAAATACATTTTTTAGAAGATGGTATTCATTGTTTTTGTCATTATTATTTTTAATGAATTTCTTCTCGTTATAAGAATTTAAATCAAGAAACTAGTTTATATATTTTTAATCATTATTTCTAAATTTGATAAAGTGGAAACTTACATTTGTGGTCATAATTAATAAGAACTATGGAAAACATTTGTTACTCAGATTGTGGTTAAAAAGTGTCAAAGAAGTGGTTAAACAAAAATATAATGTTTAAAATAGTAGTTAATATTGTATAATATTTTATTAGTTTTGAAATATATAGAATTTAAATAATATTATATTCACTTTTTTCTATTTTCTCCCAATTACACTTCAATATGACTTTATTAAATTTTTATGTTTTAAATATATACAACTTTTACACTAACATAACTTCTAAATAGAGGTCTTCTCCCCCGCAGACGTTAACTTCTTTTGAGCCATATGATTTAGAAAATCCCTACCCAAAAACCTTTATAACTTTCCAAAACACATAATTAAGAGTATTTTATTCTAAAAATACCAATTATTATGTTTTAAGGTGTAATTCAAATGAGGATTACAAAATAAAGGGCAATTGAATTTACTAATCTATTTTGAGTTTTTTCATCCTTAACCTCATAAAAATATTATATAACATTATTAAAATGATGAAATTGGTAGAATTACTATATGAAATATTTTTATTTTAATGGTATAACCATTTTCTACCTCTTTTTATCCTATGATAAAAGATAAAATCATTCATACGTAATGTGTACAATCACCTTCAGGAAGCGATGAGAATCATTTTTCACACCTCTATACATGACTGGAAATACCAATGGGTTAATGAATATATATGATATTTATGGAATTATTATTATTCCATAAATATATACTACTATTTATCACTATTTCTTTCTAATAATTGGAAGATCAAATCATTACTAATGCTTATATATAGAGTAACATCTCCAAAGACTGGTGTAATTTATTATTCATCACTACCTTATATGAATGGTTATAAATAGGTATATAATAATTAAATATGATAATTATAAAATGATTAATATTCTATAAATTAAGAAACCAAGACCATAGTATAAGGAATAAAAATGTTGACAAGAAACATACATGCAAAAATGATACATTTTTACATGAATGTTTATTTTAATGAAGAATTTTAAATAAATGGGAAATTGGGAATTATAAGGGAATTATATATTATAATATAACATAAAATATGTTTTTTATATAGATTTATAATATATTTAAATTTTTTATATTGTTTCTTAATAGAGAATATAGATAATTTCAGGACCAGAGGATAGGGTTTATATTGCAATCTCATTTTTAATTGGGAATGTTTATGCATGGATCTCCATTTTGGTAATTTTATGTCATTTATCTCTATTTCAAATTTTTTTTATTATACTCTGGTTATTTATGGGTTTTTGTTTTTCCCATTGTTGTTGTTTCTTTGTTACTTAAAACAATTGAGAAACTGTGTTTTTTGGTAATCAAAACTTATTTTCTCTTTGGATGATACAAATTCTATTATTGGTCCATATTCTTTAAAATGTTTTATATTTTTTTATTTTATATGATAAATTTTTATTTAAATTTATAATCAACCATAATTTAATTTATATTAAAATATTTCAAAGGAATACTCTTATTGTCTTGTGAATGAGGTACTTTGGGATTTTAGAAAAACTTAGAATAGAAAAAAAATTACATTACCACATGAATATAAATTACTTTCATTATAATTGTACTTTTATTTAAAGATTAGATTATATTATTCCATGATAATTTTAAAATAATGTATTTCTCACAATATTTTCATTAATTTTATTTAAAAAAAATACAAAAGAAAATGTTGTTTTCCTCATATTTTCAAATAATGGTTTGAATGTTGATTAAAATGTATATTTTATCTATGTAAACATACTTTGATATATCTAATGTCTCACTAGGTATATTTTCTAATGAAACCAGACATGTCATTTCTATAGATGGATTATTATTATGTAATGATGAAATGTATGTAAATCATTTTTATTTTCCATGGGTCATGTTATGATTCAATAATTGATGTTTTTATGTGTTTATTGAACAAATATGTATCATTTTTATTATGTAGTGGGAAGAACCATAATTATTTATCCCAAAAATTCATTCAGTAATTGTGGATGTATCATAAGATAATATGAAATATGACTGGGAGTGAACTCATTCCCTGAATTAAAGAAGGTAGATGAGTGAACTCAATACATTATGGTGCATTATTATCTATGTGATGATGGTTTTGAAAGAGAACCTTGAATAAAGAATGGATTATTTATTATGTTAATCATGCCACAATTTATGTGACATCTTCCAATTATTATTATATTATATCATGTATCATGATAGATTTTTAATGATTCCTCACTCTTTAAGACTCACATTTTCTCTAATTCTAATGATTTATTCCATGATTCATGACTAATGATATATGATTTACTTGGTGTGAACTATATTATTTATGATCATTATCTCATACCCTTACACATATCATTTACATTAATATCAAATCTATTGATATCTCTAAATTTTACCCTTATTGATAATATGAGATCACCCTTTCTTATGTTTCAATTTTCCTTAAGTTATAAATTTTTTTATGAAGGATATATCTAATATGGATAATATGGGTGAAGTAATTTGGGGGGGGGGAAATTGGATATCTTTTATATAATATGTTGATTGTATATTTAGTCTTCAAATAATCTATTCTTCTACAATAACTAAGAAGGTATTATCTTGAAATTTATTGAATATACATCTAAAATAATCCAACATATATATAATTTATACTTTTGGTAAAATTAGCATTTCCTTAAACATAATTCTATCCCTTGACCAGATTAAAAAATATGTTTCCATTGGATATATATTTTAATATATTATTTTTATGAAAATTTTCATGTGGTGCCTTCTTGGATAGGGTTTATTTTATGTGTTTTCATGACTCTCTAAAAATACTTTTAGAATGTTTTTTTAAATAAGTTTTTAAATAAATAAATTATTTTCAATGACTATGTATTGTTTTAAGGAAATTTTTTTAATTGTTTTCTTTTAATAAAATGTCTCACAATTTGTTCTTAAAAAATGATAATAAATTTATGAAAAATTACATTATATGTTTTTTATATTAGCATGCCCTCTCTTGTTAGAAAATGTAATTAATAAATTTATTTCTAAATGTTTTAATTACATTGATTTTTTGATGAATTCTTTAGTACCCTTAGTTGGATCCTACTAGAATAATTTATTAACACCCTACATACAATAATTGGTATATGCATCTCTTATTGTATAATTTCATGTGTTGGTGGTGATGTTTTTCGTGGTTGGGGTTTAAGTTAGTAAATTAGTGGATGGGATGGGATGTGATGAGTGACTCTGTGTCACATGGAGATATGTAGTATCTATTTGGTTTTAGTGTTAATTTTGGATGTTTAATTTTTATTATTAGAATATAATACTTGGTTTTTATAAAGATTATTTTTTTTCTTTTATATTATAATCTAATTGGAAGTCCCCAATTTATTTATTAATTTATTTGGAAAAAAATTCCCAATAGTGATTCCTTGATACACAGTCACTAGTTTCTAGCCCATGGGGATTATAAACACTCTTGGGCCTTGGTGGCGGTCTATGATAGGTGATGTATTGGGTTAAAACAGTTTGGATCATCACAAACTAGGACCTTGATTTCAAGGTCAGTGGGATTGGCCCACTTTCTTGGCCACCATAATCCTAGTAGAAGTCATCCAAAATTTATCTTAGCTCCACTATATCCACAAACTTATGGTCACTTACAAAACCCTTAATATTTAAGTTTACCCTTTTATTACCACATTAACACCACTAAAAAATCAATTTGAACATCCCAAACATAAACAGACCCCTTCCTCTTATTTATATTAAAAAAATCCAATTATTCAAAAAATATATTCAGTAGATACCTTTATTTTTTTGATTAAATAACGTAGAAGGGTTTTTATTTCTAAAAACAATCCCCACCGTACAGTGTAACATCCCGGCCCAACTCACTATTGAAATTATGGCCATACCTATGGCTCACATGGGCTCAAGTGAGCCACACCATATGTAGGAGGCTTCCAACTATAATAAGGGGTGTATGGAGATGATATACTAGAGAAAATACACTCATATGAGAGTAGAATAGTGGTATATCATATAATAAATAATATACTACATCGGAAAAAGTTATAAAATATGAAATATCTGTAGAAGAATAATATAAACTAAAAGTGAAAGAAGGAAAATTCCATTATTCAATAGACTCATTCATATTATAATAATAATTAAAAATCTAAATCAGTAGACATATAATTGGTAATGATATAGTTCATTACAAAAAGACAGGGAAATGAAAGAAAATACCTATGGGTGATCTCAATAAGAATCTCGAGTTCCATCTCGGTCATGTGCTCATAACACCTAGGTATGTGAAAACAACACAAATAAAAATCCATGATCTTGCGAACATATGGTCTACATGGGTTCCCCAGTGTAATGGTGGCCTAATAAAGGTGTGAGAAATAAATCCTAGTGGGTAACCACCCATCGTGTCTTCGACTGAATCCAGCCTTCCAATACAAGGTAAAGCAATGCATTGGTAATATTAATAATAAACAAAATTAAAATAAATAACCCCACATTCTGGTCCCTAAAGGACACAAAGATACTCTACCAGCTTCAGGTCATAGCCAAAAAGTGTTTTCTAAACATTAAATATATATATCCTAATAAATATATATATATATATATAGTTTAGTTATATATTTAATCCACCTATATGAACCAATTACGTATAGATATAAGTGTTCATATGCTAAGAATACTTTGTGATGGCTGGACTGGGAGTAACATAGTAATATATAACATGTCAAAACAAGCCTATAAGATCAAGTGATAGGGTACATTCTCTATATACCAATACATTGTGATATGTCATGCACAAAACTCAGGATGATGAGTGATCCATTAGGTCAACAATCTAAACCTGGAGTGTGCAACCTCAGTCCAACAACCTATATAGTTTCAATGGTGTGAGACGTCATGAAATCAATACCCAATGTAAGGGAGCAGGATTTGCACACCATTCTAAATGGATACCTTTCCATCGCCCACAACCCATTTAATGTGTATTCATATAAAAATAATAATAACTTGTTCCAGGAACATTAACTCTCATGATCAACATTTACTAAGCCCATTATTAACAAGGTTATCATAATTATAACTCACATAATCCATTATTATTTAATTATTATTTGAGGAATTATTATACCACCCAATTAAATTCCATTTCAATGAAATTTTTTAATACATCAAATAAAAGAAAACCATCTTGAAAAAGACAATTAAATTATTACATTCCATTTAAATCTATTAAAACACAAAAATTCATTTAACAATGATAAAAGTTGTACATAGAAGTTACCAAAGTATAATTAGTAAATTCATACATGGGAAATCCCATTCTTTAATAAATACAATCCTTTATATGGGGTAGGTTAATTACTCATGTATACAGAAAGGGTAAACTCAACTTAAGCACATTATTATGGGACGTTTCTTAAAAAGGCCAGGTAAAAAATCCCTAAAAACATAGTGAAAATCCAAGGCCAATATTCCAAGAATGATTTACATAAGTAGTCATAAATTTATAATTACGAAGACATCAGACCTCATTCTAGGGGTTTTATGATAAAAACATGAAATTGTTTATCAATAATTCATTTAATATAGGTAAGCATCAAATATAATCATCAAAACTCAATTCACATTAAATAATCATTTTAGAAACAATTAATCAAATCCTAAAAAATACATAATGTTCAATATTGAACATAGAAGGCATTAAATTCACTTAAATAGTTACCTAAAAGAGTCAATTAAATTTATATCATGAGATGAATTCTTAAAATATGTTCCTTATATTTATTCATTTAATTCTAAATGGGGAAATATAATCTTTCATACCTATGGTGAGTTCATAATTGATGTTGGCATTCTCAATTGAAATAACAACGATCAATGGGAGTATAACATGGTGTATATGACTATTAAAATGGAATAAAATCATCATAGGGTGATACAAAAAAAATAATTGGTGCACAACACAGTAGATGTTTTCATAAATCAGCATAAATTTAGGTAAAATCCATAGTCCCATGTCTCTTTCATTGTATGATCTACTCATCCAATATTAAGCACGAATTTGGTCTACTTTTGAAGAAATATATGTAACAAACCTTCTCTATGAAAATTGGGAAAATGAGATGGGACCAAAATAGCATAGTAGATGGAAAAAATAACGTCAAATAGATTAGAGAGGATAAAGGAGCTAAATGATGGGGATCCATAGAAAATGACGTAATTTGATTCAAACATCAGAAGAGGGAGATACATTGAAGCCTAGAAGAAGGAATATGGAAGCTCATAGTTGAGATGGTGGAGATTAACAAGGATTCGAGGAGAATGAGAATGAAATAAATGAGGTTTAAATGACATTAATGGTATTTAAGTCATCTTCCCTAGAAAACTGAGTCACACGGTTTGTCTCGAACACTTTTCCAAATTGTATTCCAACCGATAGGAATACACTTCTTAAAAACCTACTTCACACGGTTGTGCTGCATGGTTTTTCATAACTGTGGGCCAACTGTGCGATGAATAATTTGAGGGCATTCCAATGTAGAACTAACCATGCAGGCTAGGCAAAAAGTTTGTAAAAAACCTGTACATCACATCTTGTATACATCTTCTCACCTTCAAAAGACACACACTTTTATTTGGGGGCCGCAAGGATTCAGACAAACTATGCTCCATGTACTAACCACCCAAACACGGGATTTCAAACCCCAGAACACTTGTAACTAAATAGAGAACATGAGAAACATCTCATGCCTTTTTCAAATTTTAAAAATAACACATTTTGGTGTTCTAACTCTCATTGTTAAATTTCAAAGATTGGTTCAAAGTATGGTCAATCCGATAAGCACTAAACATCAAATTCCATTGGAATTTTACCTTGGATAAAAATATATGTCATTAAAATATCCCTACCATATAACTTATCATTCATGAGAAGTCATTGGGAATAAAAAAATAGCACTCAACCTTTAAGGGTTGTGAATTATCATTCAAACAGTCGCATTTTGCATCAAACCACCCAATGCACCTCCATGAATCACCTTATGTATATAGAACATAAGCCAGTAAGACTTGATTTGACACTCATTTTTTACCAAAACACTAAAACAGTACATACAAGGGCTTGTTTAGCTAGAGAAATGATCACAATGTCATATCACTAAAAATTTGGAATAATGTGCTCCCCACATTATGATTTGTCATCATAAGGGGCACATTATGAACCATGGTGCCTCCCCCTTTGAAACTTCCTACGAAACACTCACTAATCTTACAAACAATTATCTTGGTGTGGTTTCTTTAACTCTGGGAAATCAGATACATTAGAAGTCATAATAACAAACACATTGAAATAAATGGCTAAATCTTATTCGACCTAACCAAAATTGTTTACAGAATCTATCTTGAAAGAAACTACTGACCCTGACACCAACCATAACATATCTTGGAAACATGATTTAAATTGTTTCTATTTTACCAAAAATATCAATCAAGAAGGAAAACATGTTGAGACACTCTAGAGAACTATAATTGAAAATACCCTTCTTAGACGGTCGGTGAGTGTAAAAATAGAAAAAAATGCATTCATCCATGGAATCTCGTGTTTACAATAAGCATATTCCTCGAATCACATACCTAACTACCAGGGACATTTCATGATAAAACCATGAGCTTTCTATTTTATCTATCATGCCTCACCATGAACATGGGTCTTAAGTAGATCCATCCCACTAGAATTGTCCCACAATAAATGTCCCCCCAAATCCATACAACATTTCCAATATAACCTCATATAAATTTATTTAGAGCCCATGGAAAAATCCCAAGGTATTCCATACCCCACACTTACCAGATAGAAATTGGAACAAGGACAAACTTCTACACAGAATCATTGACTGATCCCAGAGCGACATTCACATGAAAATCACATAAAATAAAAAGGGTTGGTGTCCAAGAGTCCATATATGGTATTTCCACATGGGAACCCATGTAACATTCATGACTAATAAATCCATAAAAAACCATGAATCTATTGAGAATCTTTTATTGAGATTACTTATCAACCCTGATATATTCAAAAACATTAGCGTTGTGTAAGACCGATGATCTCTTTGTGCATCAAGGATGATATCAAGATATAGAAAATGCTCGTCACATTCAAAAAAATACAATAAGATAATTTATAAGATTAAAAAAAAGCTAAAAATAAGAATATTTGAACCACTATAGGTCGACTTCTTGAAAGATTTTCAGCTTCACCTGAGGACACAATTCCATTTACTTATCACAAGACTTTACCATTTGAGGCATTTTTTGGCTTCTCAACATAACTATAGAATCCCATTAAAGACTGAAATTTTTTATAGTGGTTACATACATGGACAACCATGTCAACTTAGTTCTTCAAAAAAATAACAAACCTGTTTTAAAATAGGAAAAACTAAATGGCATTCAAGAAATACCAAACATTTCCAAATGGTATTTTTTGTTGTGTTCCTTTAATATGCAAGGAAATGTAAAGACCAGAATTGAAACAATTCTCCCCACCTTATGTGTTTTCTAGTAATTTATGTGGAGATAAATACTATCTTCTCATAAGTTTTCTAGATCATATTCACCTTTGACGAACATGGGATGTTCCACCAAGACTTGTTTATGTACATCATAACATATGGAATGATGTCCTAAATGAACTTGGTTGACATTTGAAAACCAAAGATGATCACGTAAAGTCATCTCAAGAGTTAGGAATAACTTGATTAATTTTATTCCCATGTCACTCTACTATAAAGATGACACAAGAATTTACTTAATAGCCACAGGGTCAATGATTTCACCGAACTCAAATTGTTCATTATAACATTTACAATATGGATCGGTAATATGTACATTAACGCATAGTAACCATGTTTGTAGAAGAAATATGATATAATATAAATAATATATGTAGGTTATCTGGCCTATGAATTTGAGTATATGGATATATGTAAATAAACCTAGACCAAAAGAGCACTACCTTATATGAATATTAAACATGTTGATGACCTCTCGAGGAAAGAGGAAAGGGTCAAAAGGCCTACTAGACAACTGAAATATCCCTAAGTCTGTCTAACCTTCTCAAATCGAGCATCACTTGATGGTATTTCCCATAATAATGTTCCATGATACAATAATCACCCATCTAAATATGGACATCATTTAGAACCAAAGATTCATACTAAGCACATTGATTCCCAAATGGAACAGATGATAGAATGTTCACAACAATTAGTATGGAATTTAATCTATAAGGGTGAAAACTACCATGGGATACCCCACAAAATATCATAACCGTCAACCATATCACTTGGTCACGCCAAACTTATTTCACTAGGGCCTACACCTATTATTTATTTCATTGATAAAATGGAGAATACCTATTAAAATGATCCCATATATATTCCAAAGAAACTGAAGGAGATATATAAATCTACCCTTATGAATTTTTTTAAATGAAGGACAGAACTTCAGGTTTTATTTTATTTGGTTATAGTAGTTCATAATCAATCGCTAAATATTAAATATTTAAAAAAATACCCTCAAATATCATAAAATTCTAATAAAAATTCCTTATGAAAATCTTAACATTTATAGACATCCAATCTGTTTTTTTCAATTAATGAATATAATTAATTTTTATGTTATAAAATATAATGTGACCTTTGAGGGTCCCACAAAGCCAACATGGGTTTATCAGAGAAATTCCCAAAAGTAGTTATTTAATTATTAATGATTTTGACACCAATAAGGGTATTATAATTAAAACAAATTCCGCCAATGACCTACTTCAGTCCCATTTTGAATTCATGAATTTAACTATAATGGTCATTATACCTATGTAATAGAAGAACAAGCCTTATTAAGGAATCAAATTTATTTCAAATTAATATTAAATACTTTTATATTTTATCAATTTTTTAATATATCACATGGACATATATAATGGCTCAGTTGTACGACTGGACATATACTAATCTATAAAACACCAATGCACAATACAATTTTTAATTTGGATCCCAATAACCAAAACCATTTCAATTCAAAAAAATTTCTATGGTAGCTTTAAATTTTCAACAAGGTTCTATGGAAATATAAAATCCTCAAAGATTGTTTGAGTCTGTTGGTATCCTTTCAAAATTTATAGGGAGACCATACACCTTAAAACTAAATACCAGATCTCATTTAATTGAATCCAATTAACTTTTAAATTTCAAAATCATGTAGCCTTTTCATTTTAACAATGGTGTTTAAAGACATGTAATTATAATTCATTATTCAAGTACATGGAATAACTTTTCCCAATAATAAAGTTCTCATAAACCTTACAACTGAAAATTGGATTCCATTTACACACAACACATATATTTATTACATAAAACTGTTTATATATATATATATATCTAAATATAACTGTCATGCTCTGACTATACATATCCATAGAGATTCATGGTAAAAACACTAAAGCCTAATACAATGGTAAAATAGGCTCAATAAATAGTTAGCAAGATAAATAATTACCAAAGCATGGTAGAAGATCATCATAATAAATGAATAACTAAATCTTGTTATCTAAATAGGTATGCTAAAGATAATAATGTTATGGCATAACATTCAGGGGAAACAAATTAAAATTAGGAGGAAAGATAGAAATTCTACAACATGGCATAGGAAATACCAGACATATAAATTCCCTGGTGCCTATAATGATACATGTAATGCTTCATCCTTTCTATAATAGGCCAAAGTCAAAATATTATAGTCTCACAAATCAATAAGTATCGTAAATTAAATCATTCAATCAAGGTGAAATCAAATTGACCGTAATAACAAATGGAATAAGTAACCAGTCCAATCCCTGTACACAAAGACATTTCCCCATGGGTGGGGTAATCTGGCACATATAGGGCTATTTACCAAGAGTTGAAACACTCCTAATCACCTTTATAGGAATTTTTAAAATAGTAATATGAAGGAAATAAAGATATCATACAACATTGTAATGTCTCGTCATGACACACTACACCAATGGTGGTTGGACTGGTTGTTCACATGTTCTCAAGTGTGCCTCCCCATATGTTAGAGGCTTCCAACTAGAAAAGAGTGTTTATATAGGTGATATTGGGGAGTCCATAACCTCATATCAGAGTTGCACAATGGTCTATCAGATAATAAATAATAGAAAATAGTTAAAATATTTTTAAAATAAGACTCATAAGTGGAAGAATAATAAAAACTGAATATAAACAATGTCTAACTCTAATATACTATATCTTAATTCATGTATTGATGATAATAAAAAAACAAAAATAGTACACATATAGTAGGTAATGATACCCTACAGAACAAAAGATAAATAAAGAATAAAAATCCTCAATAGTGATCTCTATGAGAATCGAGAGCTCTAGATTGGTCGTGTTCTCCTAAATAACTAGGTAAAAGAAAATAGCACAACAAAGAATCCATGGTCCAGAGAATATAAGGTCTAATTTGGTACCTGAGTGAAATGAAGTCCTGATTTGGGTGTGAGATATAAATCCTACTAGGTTACCACCCACAGTGTCTATGAATGGATTCATTATATGAATACAAGGTAATGTGGATTGAAGGTAATATAAATAAAAAACATAAATAAACAACATCCATCCATATTAGGTGCCTAAAGGATTCCTAGAGTCATTACCTACATTTCATTATAGTCAGAAAGAGATTTAGGACCAGTATATCTATATATATATATTAATAATAATACTATATATATAGTTTAGTTATATATTACATCCACATAAATGAACCTTTTATGTATAGACGTAAGTGGACAATATTCCTTGAATATTAGGTGTTGGCTGGATCAGACATGACTCTGTCATCCCTAACCAGTCCAAAAGATTCTATAATCTCAAGAGATAGAGGACATTCATTACAACCCAATAGAGTGTGGGACGTCATGGTTCAGACTCGGGTTAGTGAGTGATCCATAATGTAAACACCCAAAATAGAGAGCATGGAACATCATCCAATTGTATAATGTAGTATCAATGGTTCAAGACTTCATGAACTCATCACCAGATGTTAGAGAGCATGATTTTTCCTCCATGTTAAATAGATCCCTTACCATCATCCACACCCCATTTAAGGCATAATCATATAAAAATAATAATAACTGGATCCATGAGGCATTACCTCTCATGCTATAAATTTATTAATCCCATTATAAACAAGGGAATCACAATTATAACAAACCATATAAGCCATGCTATTTTAATTACAACAAGAGTCATGGTCATACCACCGATTTAAATTCTATTTGAGTGAATTCATTTTATACATTCAATGAAATAAAGGCATCATGAAAAAGCTAATTAAATTATTATATGCCATTTAGACCTTTCATAACAAAGAAATTTATTTATTAAGGATAAAGGAGGTACTTAGAAGGTATAATGGTATAATTTGGAAGTACAAATATGTAAAATATCATTCATTAAGAAAGTTAATCCTTTATAAGGGGATTGTTACAATTTTCATGTATAATGAAAGGGGAAACTCCACCTAAGAGCTTTATTAAGGGCCATGTCCTAAACATGCCAAGTAAATTACCATAACAAAATTTTATGGAAAATCCAAGCCAAATTTTCTAAGCATGTTTTCAATAACTACTCGTCACTTTTTAATTTCATAGACTACACTCCTCAACTGAGGGGTTTTGTTATAAAAACATGAAATAGTTTATAAAAAATTAATTTAACAGGATTAAGCATCAAATATATGCACCAAAAAAATTACATTAAACAATAATTTTAGAAACTATTAGATAAATCCAAACAATTAAAGAAGGTTCAACAAGGAACTTAGAAGGTTATAACATCACATAGAAAATTACCTATAAGGGCCAATACTATTTATAGACTAAGGAAATCCTTATATGGAATTTTCATATTTTTATAATTTAATTCTAAAAGGGAAATATTTTATAGAACACCCATGACGTGTCTAAAATTGCAGTTGGAATCCTTAATTCATATAACAGTGATTAGTGGGAGGAATACATGTTTCCTATGACAATTAAAAGTGAATAAATAAATTTTAGTGCAACATACGGCAAAGGCTAGTGCACATCACAACCAAACTATTCATCAGTCTACAAAAAATAAGGTAACATATATACACCAAAAATATCATGTATAGTATGGTCTACTAGTCCCATGTGAAGATCTAATTTGGTTGAGTTTGGAATAAATCTAAGAAACATACCTCTTCCCTGAAAAAAGGGAAAATTATCTTGCACAAAAATAGTGTAGCTGATGGAATGAATAACATCAAATAGGTTATTGAGGATAAAAAATCGTACTGGTGTGGATCTATATAGACCAATGATGTTCAATTACAACATTTGGGGGGAGTGATAACTTGAATCCTATGAGGAGGATCTCAAGAACTCACAAGCGAGAGGGAAGAGCTTCATGAAGCTACTAAAATAAGATGAAAGAAATGAATGAGGATTAAACCTTTTTAAGAGTGTTTTTGTCATTTTACTCACCAAAAAACAAGTCTCATGGTTTTACCACATGTCTAGGAAAAACAGTACTCTAACTATGTGTCATTCACTAATTAAGAACCCTACTTAACACGATTGTGTTGTATAGTTTTTCCTAACAAAGAAATAACCATGAAATGAATAATAAAGGGTATTTACTAATTGGGACTAACCATATGGGCTAGGTGAACAGTTTGGGTAAACCTTGTGCAACTCATGTGCTCCACATCATCTCACCTCCATAAGATGAATGATTTTATACCGGGGGCCGCACATTTTTAGACAAAATATGTGCCACGTACATACCACCCAAACTTGGGATTTCAGAGCCTGGCACTCTGAAAACTCAACAGAGAACTCATGAAACCTATCTGTCCTTTACCCAACTCTAAAAAAACACATTGGAGTGTTCCATATCTCTTAATTATTCTTCAAATCTCAGTACAAATAACACCCAATCGTGTATCCACTATAATTTAAATTTCCCTGGAATTTTACCTTGGCTTAAAAACATGGGTTGTTATATACTACTTCTCATAAAGGATAAACATCATATTTTTTATCCTTTGATTCAATATATTTATTTTAATAAAATTCTATGAACCTACTATAGTGTTCTCACAAAATATGTTTATTTCATAATTTCTACCCTATCAACTAAAACTACCTATTTTTTGAAACCCACTAATTCTAATCTATTAATATATCTGGATATTTCTTAAAATATGTGTTTAATTATACTTTTATCACACAATTTCAAATCATTCCCATCCCATTTGGTAATCAATTATAATAATATTCACCAGCATCTTCAACATGATGAATTATAGTTATAGATAACTATACCTTTAGATTTATCAATATTTAATAATGGTGACATCTTCAGAGGCATGTTATCAGTAGAAAATAAATTCACAGGAAAACATTATCATCACATGAAAAAATTATATGTAAATTGAGTAACCTACCCATACCTAAGTCTCTCTTCCAAAAAATTATCAACAACTCCAAACCCAAGTAAATTTTCATCATCTTCCCTTTATGATTTCTATAATCCTACGAAAAACATTGCACTTAGCCTGATCATTGAAATACACAACCTATCAATTACCACACACATTAAGTAGAAAAAAATCAATATTTAATTTCTTAATATATCATATCCTCTAGAACCATATATTATTCACCCATCCACTTCGAGAATCCATAATTATACCTATATCACCCTCAAAATAGTTTTCCACACTTATCACCAAACCTTATCCTCTATTATGATCAAGAATTGGTTTGTAGTTTATAAAAATATTGATGAGTGTATACTAATCTATTGAATTTATTCATTCCTAGATCATAAAAACATGATTCCTAAAATAAAACATTTTATAAATAATAATTTATATATTCCCATAGTAATAAAATCCTTTCATAAAGTAAAGTACTCTTGTTAAACCAATAGGGTTTATGTTATTTTGTTGATATAATTTGAGGACGGTGAATCATTATAAAAAAATAGATTTAAAAAATAATAGAGTCTCTGAATGTGTTGAAAATAATTACCGTTGGATATTATATACAATAAATGATAGATTTATTGATAATTATTGAATGTTAGTATTGAGAATGAATAACATTTATAAGAGTTTGAGGGTTTGAGAACTATAATATCTAGAGTATTCATGGCGTAAATGATGTTTTTAAGAAGGATGGAAAGAAATTAAGATTATTTAAGATGTGTGATTCTATGAAAAATTTGATTTTTGATGGATGTACTAGTTGAAAATCAACAACTTTGTGACAAAGTTAATCATTACTAGATGTTGGGATTATTCTTCACATCCATATTCTAATTTTATAATGGATGTTTGAGTATATATAATCAAAATGTTTTGATGTGTTTTTAAAAAATTAGGTGAAAAATATTAGTGGGTTTTCAATTCATCTAATTATAGTGTGTCACTGTAGTGAAGACTAGTTAAGCTGTAATGGATATAGATGTATAGTTTTCTAACATTTCGAGGTAAATAAGAGTTGAAGTCAAGTTATATTCATTGTTCCATGAGGTTGAATATTATATGGTTTATTCCCTCTATAATTTCATTAGTTGTTCAATGTATTAGTTATTCATAAGGATCCATAAATTTTTAAATTTGTACTATTTAATGATTCAAACCCTTGAGAAATAGATCATCTAATGAAGGTTATCCAAGTATATTATTTCATCTCTATCTATTTAAGTGTAATGCTATCAAATTAATGACATGATGTGAAAAATATTTATGTATTTTTATTGATTATGGAATGTATGTGGAAATTTGATGGTATAGAAGGTCACTCCCGAAAGGTGTATGGGTAAATTCAAGTGTTTTTTAAAAATTAAGCATCAAGAATACACACTATAATGTATTAGGTCATTCCACATGTAATATCAATGTTGATTTACATTAAGATGAAATTTACATGACACACAAAAAATAATTTGTTAACATCATGACTTTAGTTGTCTATTAAATTCTTATAGAAGAAATGTTATGGAAGTAACATGGAGGTCTTTTGGTCATTATGGAAACAAATAAACTAACCATTGGAATTTAAGGTTTACACTAACTGACAGAAAATTAAATTTTTATTTCAGAACCAATTTTGAGGAAAAAGTGGGGAACTAGAAAGACATACAAACCATAAAACACAACCATGCCTCCACAGACCAAGATCATCAAGAAGAAAAACAATCCAACACACAAGTATTCATGGGCACAGTACCAATGGAAAATGACATACCCTATCAAAAAATTCAATTCAGAATAGCAATGATAAGGATATTGCTTCCAGCTAGGGAAAACTTCTAGATCAGTCCCTAGAAAGTATAGTGTATGTAGTGTCTCATAGACTAAGGCCATTATGCCACAAGAGAACATAGAAACTTCAGACCAACAAAGACCAAAACCAACCTTCCCATGTCATAAGAAATACACATTTGATCCTTAAAAGATGGTATGTATGCTTCAATAAAATCATACCACCATGAAATTAAAACTACACCACTCAAACCAAAGGCATCACCGATTCCTCCACAAAACATCGGAAAACTAGTCTGTAGATCTACCCATCGCATCCATATTCAGGCATGAAGTATAGTCGGCCTAGAATTCTCCAATTCTGGACCTAGACGCACTGAAATCATCCCCAACATGGACTGATTGAACCCTCCAGTCTCCAAAATAGAAAAAACACTAACCACGAAATCCACATGAACCAAATCCTTGAGTAAACATTGAAAAATACTTCAATATTTTACATGGAAAACCACACGTGGACCAGAACTGTCATATCCTCATATTGGCTATGCATTGAACACGAAGTAACCTCAATCCCTCCATCGATAAAAAACACACGAACCAACATGAACTAGGGATGAACTAATCCATATCCCAGAGCATAAATCCCAAGAAAAATGCAGAACAAAAACCAACACAACAAGATCATCAAGAAAATATGAAATCTTAATATGAAGTAAAAAATAATTGATCAAGAAACAATCACCCTTATTACGGACACCCAAGCACCATATATCACCATAAAAGAGCCTAAAATCATGTCTCCTCCATCCAAATCATACATAGGCACCACAATGGACTACCCAATGACTACACCTGAGGTGGGCTATAATCCTCAGACACAGATGCTGGAGTTCGTCCACTAGACCATCACCGAACTACTAGAATAACCCTATACATTTATGGTGGAGTGAGGCAAAGATGGAGAATAGTGATGATTAAATATTAGGTGACTGAGTCGAAAATTTTTTCATCGGGAAAGTGGAACCACTGCAACCCACAAATCCAACACCGAGGGAAGGATCCGAGATGAACTAAAGCGGAAAGGAGGTAGGCAGTGATGAGGAGAAACCCAAGCCAAGAAGTGCCCCTTACGGGCTCAAAACAAACATTCATTGATGGTTTAGATCTATTTTAAGAATATCCAATATATATATTTAAATAATATGATGTTGGATATCATTTTTTATTTAAATTTAAAATTTTCAAATAAAATTATTCTATTCATTATTGGAATCAATTGTGAATATTAGAATGAGTAAGAAAAGGTAGAGAATAAAACTGTTTAGGATTGGGTTATTCCAGGAGTGAAGAAAGGGAGTATAGAACATGGGACTTGATAATTATATAATTTATAACATAATTTTTCCATTTAATGAAAATATCATTTAATATCATATTCGATGATGAAGATTTTCTAATAATATCATTCAAGAATATGAATGTGGAAATAAAAAAACATTAATTTATATATTATTTTTTCTAATGTATCAATATTTATAGTGTATTCTCACTGTTAAATTTGTATTATTTAAGTGAAGTTGGCCAATTACATTAATGGATAATTAATTTTCTTGAATTTTTTTATTCGTAGTATTGTTGTTGTGTGTATTTTTATTAAAGATAAAATTTATTACTATTATTATAATGAATTGAATATATCTTGAACTAGATTTGGATGTATCATGTGGAACATATATCATCTATTTAGAAATAAAGACAAAAAATACATGGCAGTTCCTTATAGTGATATTGTGACCTTTATGTCAATAAATTGAAAGATACCTATAATTCTATAAATTAATATATGTTTCCAAATTCATAAGGGTTAGTGAAATAGAAGAAGATTTTTTGACCTTTAAAATGTTGTTATCCTTTTCTAATGTTTTTATCTTTGAAAATTAAGACATATAGTAGATTATTGTTACATAATTTCAATGATAATTGAAAAATCCTTGTAAAGAGATCGGTATAAGTGAACTAAGTAAAATATTAATTTTTATGCAATATATAGTTACATAACATGTGTTTTATGATTGATATGGATTAACATGAAGAAAATGTCTATTTGATAGTGTTATTTATAATAGTAGAATAATTACCTAAATATATAAACTAAGAATAAATGGTTTAATTCTTCTTACACCTTTATTCGCCTCTCTATCAAGGTATCATATGTTCCAGTACATGGTATCAAATTCAATAGGTACTATTATGCTTTCTAACTTTCATTATATTTTTAAATATTTATGGATTATTTGTGTTATTTATCATAAAATAAAGGAAATTTTATTTTATGGAAATCATTTTTATAAATTGAAATAGGATTTTGTGCCTTTTGTGGAATTATATTTTGTAATATTTTGTAATATTTTGGTGGTTGGATTTTTTTAGAAGTAAGGATGGAACATTTTATCATATAGATAAATTAAATTTGTATATGCAAGCCCATGATAAATTAAGTTATACTTATAAATAAAATTTATTCAATAATATGGTGCATTTTATGACTTATAATAAAACTTGTATGAATATAGAAGAAGTTTCTTTGGTGAAAATTGTTTTTTAATATAGAAGACCAGGTTGGGGTTACTTATACATATGTATAATGTGAAAAAAATAAAATATCATGATATAAATTAATTTATAGATGAATTTTCTGTTTCTATAAGGAAGAGGAAGAAGAAAAATATTAATAATTATATGGTAACCATTAAATTGAGTATTCTTATGTAGGTGATCAAATAAGATTTATTGTTTATTTATGAATCTACCTCTATTGAAACTGTTACTTGTAAACATGAAGATGCATATTATATTTAATCTATTTGTTTGTATGAATATATTAAAAAAGGAAACCACATAATATGATGATTTTTGGTAAAATATTGGAGGAGATACAATCTTTGCCGAATAATTCACTATTCTTATATGATGGAGGTGAAAGAACCATTATTATATAATTAGAAAAAAAAACAGGCTAATAGTGGTAGATACAGATTAAAAGAATTTAATTATATAAACAAAATTTATTCTAAATGAACCAATTGATTTAATTGAAAACCTTTTACATTTTATGTAGTTATCCATTGACAAATAAAATTTTCATGAAGCACTAATGGCTTCCATGCTAGATAAATCTAATGACCAGGTAAATAATTTTCAAAATCAAAAGTACTATTATATTTAAAATTTTTAAGTATATATAATTAATAATTATTTAATGTTTTGGATACTTGAAGGATATATTCACTCTATAAAGAAGATGATAAACAAAAAAAATTCCTACAAGGAGTATTCAATCAATGCTAAATAAAATAAAAATATGAATTTAGTTGAGAATATAAACTAGGATATAATATTTTGAATAAAAATATATGCATTTAAAATATTTAATGAGTTAAAAAATGTGAAATCATTGGATACATAAAGTATGTATATTGATATAAATTTAATAGGTGAAATCAGAATAGATCTACTAATAAGGAAACAATTAAATCCTAGTGGAGTGGACTTATCATGGAGAAAGATTCCTAGAAAGGAATGTGTAGATGGGTCATTGAATAATGAAACCTGAATTAATATGAGGATTATAACTATGTAAATTAATATTAATCCATTTAATAAGATGAATTCAATATCAAGATATTCAGATAGAACCATATATACGTTGTGTTTTCTATGAATTTCATAGAAACATATCATAACTAGTGGGTTATATTGTTAGGGATAACCACATTCTTCTATTGGAGGTTGTTATAGGATTTCAATCCCCTATGTACTCAATTACTATATCTAATTGTTGGAGGTATTTAGGATTAATTTATAGATATTAATTATGTGGAATATGAATTCCAATGAGGTAGATTCATAATGAAAGTGTGTATGCTTGGAGAAGCCGAAGATGTATTGGGTGTGTATTGAAAGATGATTATTGCATTAAGAGTGGATAAAAATATTACATGTTCAAGATGATTTCAAATAATAAATATGTTTCAATATGTTATATATCACTTTTAATGGTTTATATATCATGTGTTTTGAAAACTTGAAAAAAAATCACAATAAATCTAGATATTCATGTCCTATTAAAAATATTAAAGAGGTGATGAGGGAAATTAAAATTTATAAGTTACATCAGTAATGATTTAATAAGGTTAACTTAATGAATCAATTATTAATATTCTCATACATTATGAGATGATGATGTATAGATGGTATGAAACCAATTCTGGATTGAAATGGGTTCCAATTTTAAATATGAGTTTTCAAAATACAATTAAGTCATTTTTTTGTTTTATATTAATGGTATCATGCCATACTAAATGGTAGATTTATTTGAATAATAATATGAAATACTTTTTGATGTATTAGTTACAATTATGGTAGAAAATTTTATCTCTTTAATTATAATCTAACAATGTGGTATAATTTGACCAAATTTTAGAATACAAAAATCAGTTGAATGTAAATTATTAATAACTACAAGTGGTTATGGTCATATGAGATTTGAAAAATCCTATGTTGAAAATAAGATAATGAATATCAATTATTATCAATTTTCCCATGTAAAAGTGGTATAAATTAATCAAAATGTGGTATTTCTAACACTTTTATGCTTAATTACTTATGCACTTATAGTTAGGTATAATTTTTATTGAGTTCGTAGGATGTTTTTTGTTGAATGATTGAAACTTCTCAAGTTTCAAGTGTTTCATGGAACATAGGGAGTGAAATTAATAGAATTGATATATTAACAAAGACTCTTATTTCCTACAAAGATTTTTGACTCCATAGTCTTAAATGATTTTCTAATAGCTCATTTATTTGTGGTAAATTCACTCACTATAATATATTGAAAATAATGAAACTACCATTGAACGATTTTTTATGTTGTGGTTTTAAATAAGGTTTATGATAAGAATTTTAAATTATTTATAATATTCATACAAGTAATAAAGAAGAATATTTGAATATTTATTTAAATGGGAGTATAGTCTCATTTACTATAAAATTCATGGAGGTATAAAAAGATTATATTTTTATATTTTAGATATAGTGTATGTAGTACATTGAAAAAGGAGCGTAAATTTTTTGATACCCAAATATATTTACCAAATATGTAAATGAATATGTCCACAAAATACCATTTTTTTATCATTAAAATGTAGAAAAAGGGGGAGTAAATATGTGAACTAATCCCCTTTGAGTTCATAAAAATAAAGAAGAATAAATAATATAAAACCTATAATTTTTTGAGAAAGCATGAGTATAGTAGAAAAGAATATAAGTAAGAGTAATCATTGAAATATTATACAAAATATGAGGTTAATAATATAGAATAAAATTTTCATTTCATAAAAAATAGTCGGAGTGAGCTTAATGCACCATAAATCTTGGACAATAAGAATTTATGGTATGGGTTATATTTTCAATAAAATCCAAACATGGATACTTTTTAAAATCAAGGGTTTTTTAATTAGATATCTTGAAAATAATTAATGTATGTTGAATAAAAAATATATATGGATATTAATGATACAATATATTCACTAAATTTGTCGAAAATCATTGATGTTAGGGACTATCAACAAGAAAAGTTGATTCTTTGACTATTATAGAAGGTTGATTTCAATGACTGAATGTGTTCACAAGATGTTGAGGTTATTAGAACTATAATACATGAAGGTTTCTTGGAGTGTAAACTAGCATGAAGAAGCCTAAAAATCAAATGAAGATGTTTGAATTTGTGTGATGTTATGAATAATAGTAATGTTTAATTTTATGTCACTTAACAATCATTGAATTTGAGATAAATTGTTTTATCCCTAAAATTTGGGATTATTATAGAATTCCTTATTTTATTATTATAATAGAAATGCTTTCCAGTGTTTTCCATGTTTTAGGTGTGAAATATTAGAGGAGTTTCCATTCACCATGCCATAGTGATTCATTATGGTGATTAATTATTGATCCCTAATGGATTTGGAAGTCTATTTCTAAAAGGTGTGGATAAAGGGATGCCCACACCATGAGTCATTGGTTACCACGTAAGGATGAAGTTTTTAATTTAAATTCACACCCTAAGTTTATAATTAATTCTATGAACAAGGTTTTCATAAGGTTATTTTATCATATTTTTTGTATTTCATGATTTATTATGTGATTCAATATATCACACCATGAATTCAATTTGATTATATTTTAAAATATTTGTCTAATGAAGTGATACTTCATGAAGATAATGAAAAAAATAAGAAAATAATTTCTATATTTTTAGTTATTTGAAAATGATGTTATCATGACATGAAATTTAAGGAAATATCACAAAGGATTCTGGAAAGATTCAAGTGTTTTGTAAAATTAAATCTTGAAGTATACATGCCTTGAAGTCTTAGGATATTTCATGAATGATCATTCAGTTAACGGATGTTTAAAATTCATTGATCTATCTCTCAATTATAAATATGGCCATTTTGAAATTTTTTTCAATAAAATTTAGATATAGTTAATGATGTAGAATTCACATAGTTGTTTTGTGGGTATTTAGGAAACTAATAAACTACCAATTCAAATTTGATGGTGGATATCTATTTGAATAAGTTTCAATTGATATATTTTAAGAAGATATAGTTTGAAGTTAAATTATATTTTAGAAAATTTAATATTCATATTATTTAAGGAATTAGTAGGATATTCAGGGACTACTTGATAGACTAATAAAAAAGGGACGAGAAGAGAGGGAAATATGAGAGGGACTGTGTGTTCTTAGAGAGGATAAAGGGATTTAGAAACCTGGAATTTAACACATATCTACTTTTGAATGGCAGTGTTGTTGTCAAATAAAAATATCATTAGTGATCATATTTGATGGTGAAGAGTTGTTAATAATATGTATGAATTGAAAGAAGGTGGATAAGATAATATATTAAATAATTAATTTGGTTCACTAAAATTACTATATTTTTATTTGATTTTCTTTGATTAATGTGGATCATTTAAGTGAAGTGGATAGATTATATAGAAGGAGAATTCCATTTATGGAATTACTATATATATATTATTTTATTTCTTGAGTTTTATTGAAGGTGAATGTTATAAATCCTCTTACAAGGGGATTTACATATTCATTAGTGGATCTGGAAGCACCACTTTGAGAATATCGCAGCATCTATTAAAAAATAAAGATAAAATGCATGTTTGTTATATTGATTTGTTGACCTTTATGTCAATAAATTTTGAAGAGACCCATAACTCTATATACAGATATTTTTAACCCTCTTATAAGTAGTGAGTGATATATAGGAATCATCTTTTGACCTCGAAAAATTAGTGCCCTTATATTAATGTTTTTATCCCCCAAATTATTGAATTATAACATATTTTCGGTACACTAATAAAATGTTGAGTGTATACTACTATGATTTATCCTAATATGAATAAACCAAGGAATATATTGGTGTTATTATTTTCATTAATTTTATCAAGTTTGTTTTATTTGTGATGTGGATTTAAATGTGGAAAAGATATGTTGAACTATATTCCTTATAATCAAGGAATAATATACTAAAGAATGTGACAAATGATAAAATGTTTAATTCTTCCAATAAAATTATTCACCACCAACCCCAGGGTGTACCAAGATACTAAAAATATCCAACCTTAAGATCCATACATCTGGGTTAAAGATATAATACTTATTACCATATAACTACCCATATCATCATATAGTCAATGATAATGAACCCAGATTCCAATATATTGTAAATACCATATTTTATGAGCATCCATTATCAAAACCTGAAACACCTATATCCTGAGCTTCAATATATGGTATATAAGAATTGTGGAGCTCCACTCAACTAATTTCCCTTGTCAAAAAATATTTTCTATCGCATGACCATTACACTAAGAATATATCTTATATATCTCGAATTATAAAAACATGTCAGTACCTCAGTTAACAATATGAAAATGTTGTATCTACATGGTAATTTATCCCATTTCTTGAATTTATGACCCTGGCTAAATATTTCTCAATAGGCGCATAATTCTTTAGGTAGATACATATCACTAAGAATGAGATGTCTCATTGTCCATTATTTCTAGTTTGATAGTCATCCATCACATGAGAGTATCACCATAATATTTCTAAATATGCCACATAACTATTAGATCCACTATATAACCAATTAGTTCCACCATGAATTGAACATTAAAATATATTTCTAATCATCTAGTAATCACACTAAATATTTGATAAGATTTATTTTTTAATTCTTAATAAATACCACCCACTATCTCTCCCCCTTAAGAACACTATGAAGAGTTATACAGATTCACAAAATTCTTTATATAAGGTTTGTTTTACAAGTGTACTACCTATATGAGACATGTAATCTATTATATACCAAGATATGGTCTTTCTGACATCACTCTTTAACATGAGATTACTTATTTACTGATAAAACCTAATGATCTTTCCATTATACTTATCTAAATAATGTATTTGTGCACTCTTACTGATCAAAAGTCACTTATTATTTTTCTATACGAAGACCGTTTCCATGAATACCATGAAAACTAAAATTTTAAACCTCAATAGATTCTAATTTTAAGGAATACTATTTTCCAAGTTGATCCTTATTACCCAGAATTTTGTATACTATTCCACTCAGGTCACCATTCCATTCTTAGATTTGTGGCCTCAAACCACTACCAATGATTTATTATCCAATTCAAATGCCAATTGTACTTCCCAAGTCATAGAAAAATAGAAATCTATTTTCCTTTACTCACTCTCCACACTACTCATATCAAATGAAAATCACTATGTACATTTTTACATTTTCTACCTCATTTTATATCGTCCCATTTATCCTATAAAACTAAATCTCCACAATAACATATCATCACTCCTTGAATTCAATGGTTTCATGAATGTTCATTCACATACCCCCACTGAAAGAGATAACCAACTAAAATGTACCAAATGCAAGACCCTATGTATCTCAATTAAGGGAGTATAAAATTCAACATTTTTATACTATATTACCTAATTAATTTTGTCATTACATTTATCAAACCATATGTAGGATCACCTTTATTACAAACTAGGCCACAATCTGATTATTCCTTCCAATCATATACCTTAACCATATCCCATGAATCATTATTGGTTTTATCATTCCCAACATAACAATGGTAGAACACATGTCTCACTATACACTATTTAGCATATAATCACACTATGAATCTAATGCATGCTTCCACCCATACACAAGGAATCGAATGAATATTTCATTCAATATCCTAGGTATATGACATCAATACTACATCAGACCCATTAAATTAATTTACATACCCAAAACATTCTCCATGCCAACATTTTTATTGCTACTATACACCGGAGACATATTATGCCTCTACTAATCCAAATCTATGGTATACAATTCCATTTGATGTGTCCTTTGTAAATAATATAACTATATTTATATATATATAATCAACATCAAGTTATAACATCAATAAAAAACACACATTTGGTTCAAAAAATTAAATTTTTTCCAAAATTTTATCTAATAATAAACCATATTATTTATTGTTAAATTTAAATTAACCAAACCTTACTTTCCATACCCACATTAAAAATACCTTTTTCCAAAAAAACCCAGAATTTTTCACTATATATCTTTTACAATCACACTCATTCTTGTGCATGTCAACTAAGCATACATCCAAAGTATAAATTATGAATACACACATATTTCTAACATGATCCTAGAGTAAAATAGAAAAAAAATTATATTATTATAATTTAAAAAATATCTCAACTATAAAATAAAAATGTATTAATAAAAATACAAAAATCATAGTAAAATGTACTTATAATAAATATGTTTCTATGATGTATAAGGTCAATAACTCTCAGAAGAATCAAGGACTACTATGTTTATAAACCATGACATAAATCATATAAAAAGTAAAATAAGGCGATGATACCTTTTTAAAACTCTTTATAACAATATACATAAATATTATCTTAGTTATGTCACCATATCACCTCAATATCTCCTCTCTATGTATCAAATGTTTCCATTGAGAATTATTAGTGTAATTTAAAAAATATAGATACTATACCCTCTATATCAATCCATAATATAAATTTTAAAAACATAAAAAATGTAATTATATTTGATAAGTAAAATAATAATAATTAAGTTGGCTGATTTCCTTAGTGGTAATTTCACCTTTTAGTCATTCTTGTAAGATAGGTCCAAAACTAGGGTTGAGAAAATTTCATTAGGTATTGTGGTAGTATTTAAGTTGGTGTTTTTGGAGTGTTTTAAAATTCAGGTTGTATGGGTATTCTATTACATATTATACAAAAATTATTATCCATTATAAATGTATTCTCCTGATAAAACAATTGGGCCTTTAGGCCAAATGGCCCCTTGGACATCAAGGTAATTTTAACTATTATGGTATTTCAGGCCCAATGGCATCCAATGAGGAACCCCAGTCCCACACTCCAAGATCTGAGGCAAAAAATAATAATTTATAAATTGGATTCATTATAATTCCGTATTTACAATATATTTCAAAACTAATGTACTATTTATATTTGTTGGGTGTTTGTGATTTATAGTTTTATAGATTTAGGATAAATATTTAACAAATAGAACCAATGTTCATTATATCAATTATCCATTTTAAACTTATATACAAAACTACTCAATAAATAAAGTGTCTTTAACATATGCTACAAATTTAATGAATAAGAAACTCTTACAGACATTCTATATATTACTTATATTCATAATCTTGGTAAGTTGAACTATAATAAAGGGGTGAGATCATATGATTAGTGAGTATAAATAAAATATCTAACAATGAAATTTCATATGTAATCAAAATATGAGAATATGGTTATAATAGGGATACATGAGAATATTATAACAAATTGATCATACATCATAAAATCATTACATAAGTAAAAAAGTCATGAACCAAAAAGTGTATGGAATAATTGTCTAATATACACGATACATGAGAGTACAACATCATGATACAATATAATTATTGAATAAATACAAGCATAAAAATTATAACATTGTGTATTATGAAACAAATCTAGTTTCTATATCAACCCCAACCCCTGAATCCTAGATTCAGTGGTTGTTTTATTACAATGGTATAAATATAAAAGATCATGTCACCAATGATCGATTAGTTTAGTAGTATTGAAGAAAAATGATACAAACATGGTTCCCTTATTACATTTTAAATTAAACATAGTACATAAGAAAATAAACTACTTCTTTTCTCATATTCAATTATTTCATCTTCACATCCTAGGGAGGGGAAAAAATGGTGATATCAAATTCTTAGTAAGGGTTATATGTAATAATAATAAGTTATGTAATGTAAATATGTGTTATCCATTATGGAAGGTTAAATAATCTCAAAAATACAATCCATCAATACTCCGAGAATGAAAATTTATCCAAATATTTTTTCTAAGTGAAAATATCATGGAATATAACAACTAAATACTAAATGAATAAAATGATTATTTATTGGACATCATTTATCTAGAACATGAACCCTTATAACATTAAGACAGTTTAATTCTATGTGTAGAATCCATTTCTAATTCTGTTTGGAAACACACATGATGGGTCTGTTGTTAACTATATTGTTTCATGAGACCTGTCAATGCATTGAGAGGCCTAAACAGGCTCCACCAGTCACTGGAAGTCCAAATAATTCTTCATACATATATTAAAATCATTAATATTATGACTTATCAAAAAATAATTATTGATTATAATAATCAAAAATGAATTTTGAGAAAGATTTATATACTTTAAATGATACCATTGAAAAAATATTGTGGGAAATATTCTATTAACACGCCAAAGTGTCCATACCACTTTGAAACATTTAAATAATAAAACTTTTTGAAGGTGTAAAATTAAAATAAACATATAATATCATAATATGTATAAGACTCATGATATTATATATCAATGGAAACACATAATCCTCACATAATTAATAAGTGGGGGATAAGGAATACATCTCACATATGTGAAAATGTGATGAGATTAACCTGGTTTTACTTTCCAAAGAAGTATTCTTTGGGAAAATAAATTGTATTTAACATAAAATCAGATTATAAACATGTATGTAAGATAAATTAAAAGGGAAAGAAAATGAAATTATGTATGAGGCATATATAATTTCCAACATGTAAAATTATTTTTTAATAGACTATAGAATTGAGCCTCTTTAGTTCATTTTATGAAAAATAATAAAGACTCGTTAAAATTTAAAAAGAGTAATTATTTGTATAAGAAAATAAATTTTAAAATATAGTTTTCATAATAAATGGGGTGATTTTATAATAATATTTTTCGCTTAAAATATATTATTTATTGAACATGAAAATAAGTATGAAATTGGGATGTTCCCTTTAATCAGGCTTGCATACCAGGATTAATATAAAAGGGATCCTTATAAAACATGTATTTTCCATCAATGAAAGAATAATTGATATAGGTAAAATACATTTGAGACATAAAAACATAATTTTGGAAGATTAAATAAGAATAAATAACAAATACATTAGGGTAAATAGAGAGAAAGCATAACCCAAATGAGAAATGGAAGCTCGAGGGGAATCCCTAACCACTCTGTAATAAATCATATGGTATGACCCATAAAATTAATTATCATAAAATAATATATTTAATGCCATAAATATTAAGATATCAATGAAATGATACATCAATATATAGTATATATACACCACACACAGTAAATAGTGTTGAAAAAAGAATATCTCATAAAAATAAAAGTGAGATGAGAAAACACTTACCTTTTGTCTAAATATATTATGCACTCGATAAAAATGTCTTCGATAATCAAATTAAATAAATAAATTAATTAATTCATAACTGTTAATATATGTATTGTATTTATTATAATTTTATTTTGTTCAATTATGGCCGTTTGATGATTTATAAGGTATAGTTTTATCGTTCGGAAATGTTTGTTCCCATGGTTTTCATGATCTGCCTACTTTTATACGCATATGGAAGATCATGTAAAATGAAAATAGTTTTCCATAATTGAAATTTATTTTAAAAATGATCTTACATAAGAATAAGTGGTTTTATATTTCATTTGGTTATTTTGGAGGAGGATGAAACACTTGATAATACGTTAGTGATAATCATTTAGACTATTTTTTCTTTTTTTATCATCATATGCTAGTTTTGTGTTTTGAATTAATATTATATATATATAATGCTTCCATACCCTTAAATAATTTTTTATACAAATATTAATGTCATTCTGAACCATAAAAAAGGATTTATGATCATCTATGGGGGAATAATTGAAAAACAAAAATATGTTGTCCAAAAAGGTGGTAAATCGGTGCCTCACAGTCGATGTTTTCATCTTTTGAATAAAAGGGAGATGATAAAAGAACAGAAGACAGATTTCCCACTAACGTAATAAAATTATATTATATATAATATAATGTAGTTATCATCCATTTTTGTAAATGGAATCTGAGGAGAGAATAAGAAAAGAAAATACATTGAAAATAAATTTAAAAGAAAGGAAGGAGTTTTTTACCTCATGAATTCATCACCTTGAGAACCTCCAAAGGGACATTGATTTTGTCCTTCTGTTGAGACTAGAACCTTTTATACATGGGGAAGAGGATTGAGATGAGTATTTGACCAAACATGGACATACTTCAAGGATTTTGAGGTTTGAGGAGAATGGGTGGTGAGAGGTGGTATTTATAGTGTTAGAGATAGGTTTTTTGTCATTATTATATTTATTAGTATACTATTTTGGATAAAAATTATAAATATTTTGAGTATTATCACTAATTATACTAAATTAGTGAAGTATAGTTCAGTATTATAGGCATATACAATCCATATCATCTATGACTCAATAAATCATTTATTTGTTAATGCCATAAATTATTGTATTTCATTATTCACCAAAAAGTCAATTTTTTTAGAAAAAACCCAAAATATCACATTAACCATTTTTCTTTCTATATTATTTAAAAATTAATTCCATTTTATGAAAATAGTTTTTGTTATATGATAAATTTAATTTTTAATTAAAATAATTACTTACTCAAAAAATAACACTTTAAATATTATAACTAATTTTATGTAACTTTAAAATATTTACTATGATCTATTAAAATTATATTATAATAATAAGAATAAAAATTATTAATTTCTGAATAAATTTTATGAAAATAATTATTATTTTATATCATTTTGTTAATTATAAAACTAGAAATAATCATTTCTTTTTTATAAAAACATTAACACTAAATTAATAATTTATAAAACATTTAATTAATTATTTTATAATATAATTATATCATATTATGATTTTTAAGATGCCTAATTTTTCCTTATAAATTTATAGGTGATTTTACAATTAAAATCATAAATATAATATTAACATAATGAAAATGACAGTTTCATAAAAATTATATGTTTTCAATTACTCTCTAGAAAATAAATATTTCCATAAAATGACCAAAATTTCACTATAATATAATTATAAAAATAGTATTTTAAAAAATGAAGTTTATTTTTTCAATAAAATATATAAAAGTGTCATAATTTATTTTTAAAATAATTTCACCATTAAATGTCAGGAAACCAACATTAAAAAAAAACAAATACAACCTTTTAATTAAGAAATATGGATTAATTCTTATCTTATACCTATAAAATATTTTTGATGAATTTAAAAACATTTCATTAAATATACAATATATAAATTTCATTATTTTTTCGACACTATTCATTCTCCCCATTTTAATGACAATGTTATAATGGTTGTTTTAAAATACTAATATTAAATTGTATATCCCAATTAGATTAAGCTTGGTGTTGTGTGAAACCAATGATATCAAAGATATTAAATTAAAAAATACACATATCATAAAATCTTAGGGCGTTACATTCTCACCGCTTTCAATTAATTCTGACTTCATAATTTAAAATTATACTTTGAAAAATCAACGTTTGATACTTTATATTTACTTTGTGGAAAACCCCCATTGGAAGTACAGTTAATAAAATATTATCTTAATAATAGATAAAGGGAGATGTATAGGTTACCAAAAAATTACACATTAAAATATGATAACATTAGTACATTGTGAAAATATGAACATTATAGAATAATCTAATGATCATGTTCTGACTGATAGTGATAGAGAACATGGTCATTAGAAATTTAACAATCACAAAGCCATAAATTTTTTATTAGTTAAAATAACTTTTATTTCTCGTGATCAAAAGTAAAAAGATAATGTTTTTGTTCCAAAATATTTTCACTGTAGTTAGGGGATTTATTTAATATTTGTAGAGACCCTAAGCTTAACGTACATGTCCATTACATTACTTTTGCGGAATACTTAGTACATAACAAAAATACAAACACACAAGGATCGTAATAGTTTAGTGTCTTTGGAAACTCGGAACGTAATCTTCTAATCGTGGTGAAAGATCTTCAACATCTCCCATAAAGATCTTCCTTTTTTTTATACCTAAAACCTTTCTTTATATCCTGGGGAAAAGAAAACATAAAAGGGTGAGCTCAAATGCTCAGTAAGTGTAAACAAAAGAAATATCAATCACATCATATACATAAGAACATAGCTTTTGAAAATCTTAACCTGCAAAAGAGCTCATAATATCATAACATGGGGTAAATCATAGAATTGAAATGTAATCCCAATAATCATAACTTAAAACATGAAACTTTGTGGCATACACACATAATCATAGAGAATCATTTCTTGTTAGTCAAGACTCATTGCCAAGACTATCTTAGTGGACAAAGTCCCTTTCTGAATCGAGTAACCCTCGTTCCAGTCTTGTTTCACTGAACCGGTATAACCTACCATTCCAGCCATGTCTATCTCATGAGATATAAAATCTTTACCCAATGAATTGGAGGGAGATATAGGTCCCACCCATCTTATAATGAATCCTTTCTTATGTGTGCCACATAATCATAAATCATACATCATCGCATAACACACGTAACAAAAATGGGATTCTTGAAAAATCATGACATCATAAAACAAATCATATAAGGTAAATGACTTCATAAAAATTATTCCTTCACAACATAATCAAATCAATGTAATAATAGGGATAAAAACAGAACCCTTTATTATCTTAGATGGAAAATAATTTTGATAAAACAGTTGAACTCCATTCTTGAGGAAAATATCATTTCTTCTTCAAAAACACTTTTCTTTTCTTAACATATCATACAATTATAAAATAAAATAAGTTGATTAAAAATAAACATGAAAACTTGTAAAGGAATCTTCTTGGAAATAATGTTTTAAAAATCCATTCTTGCCTTATAAGTTAAAAAAACATTCTTCTCGTACTTTTGTCGGAAAAGTCAAAAAGTACCTTGTATGAAAAACGACAAAAGAATCATTTCTTATCCTTTACTAAAAACTCACCTAAGGGTAAAAATGGATTTAAACAATTGTAGTTGGATTGAAATAATATCACATATTTATGAAACATGGATGTGGATGATAAAATACACCCCAGTAAATACCATATTATAAACAATCTCGGATAAAAATGAGATTGTGACATTTTCCCTTACCTTAGGTCCGACTTGCTTTGTACGTGTCCGAACCTCCTGTATAATGATTTAAATCATGTTATTTACTTATTCCAGAATCATATTCATTGTTATTATATCATATATGGTCCACTTATGACTTTATATTACCCGTTCTTTTGTAAATTCATGTTAAAGTAGCGTTTTGGGTAAAATCGTCTCATTTGTCGTAGGTGTTTGGACTTGTTGTTCTTGACATTATTATTACTTATATCATGATTTACTTACTTCCAGAATATAAAGTATGATTTATATATCATATATATTCAGTATATATAGATATAATAGATAGATAAATGAAAGGAACACACCGTTCATGGAGACGGTAGTCCGTACGTACGCATGAACGCTGCTTTCCTTTCCTTATTGTCTTGAATGGAAGTAAGTAGATGACATATATAAATATATACATAAATCCAGTATATTTACCATGTCATATATTCCATTATTATTCATTATATATACTTTATAATCATTCTGGAATGGTTAGCATGGATAATGAATCTCATCGCGTCGTGGAGACGGTAGTCCGTACGTACGCACGAGCGATGATATCGTTACCATGGCCGTGGAATTGTGTTAAAGTGTATGTATAATATTTCAGTATCAATATCACTTTATAATAATTATATATAGTTACTCATCACACCATTATACCCATCCTTTTAAGGTGGTGGCGGAAAATAGCTTACACCACGGCGTGGAGACGGTATTCCGTACGTACGCACGCGCGGTGATTTCATTTTTCCGTAGGATGGATAGAAGGTGAATTAGGGTTGTTTAATATTTATAATAACATATCAGTATGTATGTAATACTGATGTTATTACTTTATCATGAAACAACTAAAGAAGAAGAAGTTGAAGAAGAAAGAAATTGAAAAGATCGGTAATGGATATTACCTCTTCTTTGGAACGCCTCTTTGAATCCTCCACCTAGGGAACTATGATTGGTCTTTGAAGAAGACCAGGACCTCTAGGATTATTCTAGGGAAGTGGAGAAGGGATTTTGGCAGGGGTTGGCCGAGCTTGAGTGCTAAAATTGGTGTGAGGAGGAGGAGGAAGAGGTGCCCTTTTATAAGGGAGGAGAGGGGCACCTTAGGAATATCTCAAAATATTATTTTATATTAAAGTAAAAATCGGTTTATAATGGTTCCAAAGGGTCTTATTTCGAAGCTAAAGTTGGTATGGGTCGCAATCCTATCAACCAATAGGATTTAGACAAGTTTAGGGTATTATTTTAACCTTATCAATTAGATTTAACTCTAAGTTAAATAATTTAACTTTTGCCGTGTCTTTTTGTTTTCTTTCACTATATGGTTAATACACTTATTATAACATGAAAAAATAACCCCAAATTGTTTATTATTAATATATATATCCTTATCTAAGTCATTTGGCCGAACCTTAGATTTTTAGGAATAAAATAACAATTAATAATATAATATTTGTTTTAAAAACTATTTAGTGTCAATTTTGACACTATTTTATATATGATTTTTGTGAAAGTCATAACAGCATTATATGTTCGAACCAAGTTGATTAAATCAATACTAATATATCATAGTAACCTATAAAATTAGTGGAATTCATAAAAAGTCTCAAATTACATTTATTTTGGCATTTATAACATCAATTCTGTCAATATTTCATTAATAAGACAATTACTGCATCATCTTTCTGTCATAATAAATGATAATTATTTAATCCCTAAAAATTCTAAATAAATTCCTATGATGTAGATAATTGTATTAGATTTCTGGATACTATTCATGTTCGAAGTTTCATGAAGTTTATCACTAGATTAAAATTATTATACTTATAAGATTTAAGAAAGTGACATGTTGTCACATTCTTTGGTTTTAATAATAATTAAATTATTTTCATTGACAAAATTTAATTAAATTAATCTAATCCGACTCATAGGTGATATGGGTCGTTTTTTAGTCATCCAATATAATTTTTACATTTGTTAGGGTAATTTGAAAATATTATATTTACCCTTAATTACCCGATTTACCTTTAACTATGGTAAATAAAATTTACCGTAGTTACTATTCATAATTCCCAAAAATAAAAAGTATCCTATTAACATAATTTGGACCCACTGATTCCAAATATGGAATCCATTTTTTAAAATTCAAAACACAGAAGTTGCAGAAATTAAATTAAAATTAATCCTGTTGTCGAATAAAAACGGGTTTTTGTTTAAAACATTGCAAAAGATTGAATTGATTTAACTTACGAATTCAAGGTAAAATCAATGATAATGACATACATTATATTAAATGGTAAAAATATATTCTATTTATACTTTAAAACCATTCAATATTATAATTTAACCACAGAAGATATTACGATGAAAAAAGTTGTTTTTAATTAAAATATAGCGTGTTTTTACTATTCATTAAAATGTGAAAGTTACCAGAATAATATGAAAATATTATCCAAAGTAAATTTTTATTTCTTGATTCCAACGAAGAATTTTATTTTGTCAAATTGAATTTATAAACATGTCAAAAACCAAATTTAATGTGGGTGCGCCATCCAAAGGCGACAAAACTGCATTTTTTGAAAAATACTTATTTTACCCGAAAAATT
The DNA here is from genome assembly GCA_963277665.1 of Viscum album. Lineage (NCBI taxonomy): Eukaryota > Viridiplantae > Streptophyta > Magnoliopsida > Santalales > Viscaceae > Viscum > Viscum album. The sequence goes on along the minus strand of OY728119.1, from coordinate 482,921,960 downwards.
TATTTTGTTCTTATACCATGTTCTAGAAACGTGTAATATGAATAATAATGTTATAAAATTCAAAATTTAGTTAATACTATTCATAACGGCTAGTTCATGACAATATTATAATAATATAACATTATTTATTAAAACCCGGTATTGCGTACAACACACGCTATCGAGGAAGGTCGCGATTGCGTGTAATGCAAGCCAAGTCAGGGTTGCGTGTTGTGAAAGAATCCTTTGTTGTTTCGTATAACATAATCCAACCATATTTCATTTATACATTTAATATATATATATATACTCATTGTTGCGTAGAATAACTATTATCAAAATTGTGTGTAACACGGTCCAAGAATAGTGTTGCGTATACTGCAAGCTAATACGGTGTTGCGTATAGCGCAAGGTAATCTTGGTGTAGAATACAACAAAAGACATTAATGAAATTAAAATAATATTTTTCATAAAATCTTGGGGTGTTACATTCTACCCCCCTTAAAATGAATTTCGCCCTCGAAATTCGTCGGGGTTATAAATGGTTTACTATTTGAAAGTTTCTTTGATAGAAACCCACATCGTAAAAAGGAATACCAAAAATTATCTTTAAAAACAAAAGTATGAAACGTAACGGTTACCCAAATAAACTAATCACTGGGTTTCCACATAGGTGAAAATATGGATATGGAAGAAAAATATAACCATCGTGTTCTGATGGAGAGTGGTAGAGAACATGGCTTTGGAAAATCCAGTAATCACAAATCCATAAATTTGTGACGATCTAAGGTACCATCTGATTCATTAGGTATAATATCACTAGGACAACATTTTTGGTTTTCAAGATCATTTCCCTAAAGTTGAAAATTTGAATTAGAATAAATACTTTCTTTATTTTGGTACAATCTCACTGTTGTTCATGCCTTGAACAATTTCCACTTCATCTCTTAAATAAATGAAGTTGAATTTGTTATTCGTGAAGTGTTAGCAGATCATGTGATATAATGATGGGTCATTCCATCTGTCTCAAACAAAAGGTTAGCAAAAATTATATACATAAGTCGATCTATAGTGAGATTAATCACATATGGTTCCTAAAATGGAATTATACTTCATATATCATACTGCTTAATATAATAAAACTAGTTTCTACTAAACAGGGACTTCCTGTAGGCCAGTGGTAGGCGATAAAGGCCAGTCGCACTTCGGTTGTGGGTTCGATTCCCACATCCTTGTCCGACGCGATGGGCTGTCGCCCGTCCTGCAGGTTGTCCTTTTTCTAAAACTACATTACTATAACATCCCATCAATAATATCGAAAAAAATTTCTATCCTTAAACAATACTAACTTATGTCCAACATAATCCATTCCAATCTTTAGGCTTATCCATAATACTTCAATCCACTCTCATAACATAGTGAAAACGATTACCAGAGATTTAATACCATCGTCGATCCCCATATATCATAAGATATGTTTTTTTCCCATTCCAAACATTAAAAGTCCTTAATCATGTATTCTCTTGAATACCTTAGTGAAAACATGAATGCAGTTAAAATTTAACACCTTCCACATACCAAAATCCTCAAAATTCTATATACTCAAACCATGATATCACTTAGTCCTTATATCAATCATGAGCTCATAAATACTATTAAACATTTAATTTTCTCCTTATCCCTTCATTATGCGCATATCATCTAAATTAAAAATATCTGAATAACCTTTCATGGATAGTTGTACCATTAATCATACACTTTCATAACTCAAGGAAAGACAACAGTGTAACAATCCTTAGATGTCTCTTTATTCCATAGTACCATGATATTTCTTATACAACATTACACATGATAAACATGTAATCATTCCACTATATTCTTAAACCATTGACCGAGCTTCAAAAATTATTTCATCTCACATATCATTTGTAGTCTCTTCATCATCATCAACATAAATACTTCCCATACGACCATACTGATTCTCTTCATGAGACTTTCCCTTAGGGCATTGGTTTGCATAATGCCCGTACATTCCACATTTAAAACATTTAACCATTGTTGATGTCATAGCAATACCATTATCCTCATCCATGGTGTTAACTGAACCATTTCCTTTGCACTTACTTGCTTTGTGTCCTTCTTTTCCACACCCAAAGCATCTTCCAGTTCCTTTGAAGCATTCTCCTTGATGCCTATTCCCACATGATTTACATAGGGGAAATTGAACCTTATTTCCTCTATGATCATCATGAAACTCCATCTTTCTCTTATTAGCCGAGTCAGGAAACTTACCAAATTTTACTTTATTGATCATATTATGAGATTGCTGATTCGGCATAATAATGATGTTTGGACTTCGAAATCCCATTTCATTTGATTGCTTATAAAGAATATCATTCCACTTTCCATCATATCCTCCATTATCGTGAATTATCTTGTTTCCAGCCATTTTCTAAAACCCAAAAAGAATAGTGTGAGAGGCAAAAATCATAATAAAGGGGGAGTAACTTAAATATCTAACATCTTAGGTTAAATTCTAAGATCGTTACCATAGTTCTAGGACTATATCCTATATGTATACCTATCCTTAGGGACATCCCTAGACATACCTTAGAAATATCTCTAGGGATCTCACTAACGTTTTCGCGTCCTAGTTTCCAAAGGTTGACTAAACCTTTCCTCTGATACCAACTGTAGAGACCCGAAGCCTGACGTACATGTCCATTACATTACTTTTGCGGAATACTTAGTACATAACAAAAATACAAACACACAAGGATCGTAATAGTTTAGTGTCTTTGGAAACTCGGAATGTAATCTTCTAATCGTGGTGAAAGATCATCAACATCTCCCATAAAGATCTTCCTTTTTCTTATACCTAAAACCTTTCTTTATATACTAGGGAAAAGAAAACATAAAAGGGTGATCTCAAATTCTCAGTAAGGGTAAACAAAAGAAATATCAATCACATCATATACATAAGAACATAGCTTTTGGAAATCTTAACCAGCAAAAGAGCTCATAATATCATAACATGGGGTAAATCATAGAATTGAAATGTAATCCCAATAATCATAACTTAAAACATGAAACTTTGTGGAATACACACATAATCATAGAGAATCATTTCTTGTTAGTGAAGACTCATTTCCAAGACTATCTTAGTGGACAAAGTCCCTTTATGAATCGAGTAACCCTCGTTCCAGTCCTGTTTCACTGAACCGGTATAACCTACCATTGCAGCCATGTCTATCTCATGAGATATAAAATCTTTACCCAATGCATTGGAGGGAGATATAGGTCCCACCCATCTTATAATGAATCCTTTCTTATGTGTGCCACATAATCATAAATCATACATCATCGCATAACACACGTAACAAAAATGGGATTCTTGAACAATCATGACATCATAAAACAAATCATATAAGGTAAATGACTTCATAAAAATTATTCCCTCACAACATAATCAAATCAATGTAATAATAGGGATAAAAACATAACCCTTTATTATCTTATATGGAAAATAATTTTGATAAAACACTTGAACTCCATTCTTGAGGAAAATATCCTTTCTTCTTCAAAAACACTTTTCTTTTCTTAACATGTCATACAATTATAAAATAAAAGAAGTTGATTAAAAATAAACATGAAAACTTGTAAAGGAAGCTTCTTGGAAATAATGTTTTAAAAATCCATTCTTGCCTTACAAGTTAAAAAAACAGTCTTCTCATACTTTTGTTGGAAAAGTCAAAAAGTACCTCGTATGAAAAATGACAAAAGATTCATTTATTATCCTTTACTAAAAACTCACCGAAGGGTAAAAATGTATTTAAAAAATTGTAGGTGGATTGAAATAATATCACATATTTATGAAACATGGATGTGGATGATAAAATACACCCCAGTAAATACCAAATTATAAACAATCTCGGATAAAAATGAGATTGTGACATTTTCCCTTACCTTAGGTCCGACTTGCTTTGTACGTGTCCGAACCTCCTGTATAATGATTTAAATCATGTTATTGACTTATTCCAGAATCATATTCATTGTTATTATATCATATATGGTCCACTTATGACTTTATATTACCCGTTCTTTTGTAAATTAATGTTAAAGTAGTGTTTTGGGTAAAATCGTCTCATTTGTCGTAGGTGTTTGGACTTGTTGTTCTTGACATTATTATTACTTATATCATGATTTACTTACTTCCAGAATATAAAGTATGATTTATATATCATATATATTCAGTATATATATATATAATAGATAGATAAATGAAAGGAACACACCGTTCATGGAGACGGTAGTCCGTACGTACGCATGAACGCTGCTTTCCTTTCCTTATTGTCTTGAATGGAAGTAAGTAGATGACATATATATATATATACATAAATCCAGTATATTTACCATGTCATATATTCCATTATTATTCATTATATATGCTTTATAATCATTCTGGAATGGTTAACATGGATAATGAATCTCATCGCATCATGGAGACGGTAGTCCGTACGTACGCACGAGCGATGATATCGTTCCCATGGCCGTGGAATTGTGTTAAAGTGTATGTATACTATTTAAGTATCAATATAACTTTATAATAATCATATATAGTTACTCATTACACCATTATACCCATCCTTTTAAGGTGGTGGCGGAAAATAGCTTACACCACTGCGTGGAGACGGTATTCCGTACGTACGCACGCGCGGTGATTTCATTTTTCTGTAGGATGGATAGAAAGTGAATTAGGGTTGTTTAATATTTATAATAACATATCAGTATGTATGTAATACTGATGTTATTACTTTATCATGAAACAACTAAAGAAGAAGAAGTTGAAGAAGAAAGAAATTGAAAAGATCAGTAATGGATATTACCTCTTCTTTGGAACGCCTCTTTGAATCCTCCACCTAGGGAACTATGATTGGTCTTTGAAGAAGACCAGGACATCTAGGATTATTCTAGGGAAGTGGAGAAGGGATTTTGGCAGGGTTTGGCCGAGCTTTAGTGCTCAAATTGGTGTGAGGAGGAGGGGGAGGATGTGCCCTTTTATAAGGGAGGAGAGGGGCACCTTAGGAATATCTCAAAATATTATTTTATATTAAAGTCAAAATCGGTTTATAATGGTTCCAAAGGGTCTTATTTCGAAGATAAAGTGGGTAAGGGTCTCAATACTATCAACCAATAGGATTTAGACAAGTTTAGGGTATTATTTTAACCTTATCAATTAGATTTAACTCTAAGTTAAATAATTTAACTTTTACCGTGTCTTTTTGTTTTCTTTCACTATATGGTTAATACACTTACTATAACATGCCAAATTAACCCCAAATTGTTTATTATTAATATATATATCCTTATCTAAGTCATTTGGCCGAACCTTAGATTTTGAGGAATAAAATAACAATTAATAATATAATATTTGTTTTAAGAACTATTTAGTGTCAATTTTGACACTATTTGATATATGATTTTTGTGAAAGTCTTAAAAGAATTATATGTTCGAAACAAGTTGATTAAATCAATACTAATATATCATAGTAACCTATAAAATTAGTGGAATTCATAAAAAGTCTCAAATTACATTTATTTGGGAATTTATAACATCTATTCTGTCAATATTTCATTAATAAGACAATTACTGCATCATCTTTCTGTCATAATAAATGATAATTATTTAATCCCTAAAAATTGTAAATAAATTCCTATAATGTAGATAATTGTATTAGCTCTCTGGAGACTATTCATGTTAGAAGTTTCATGAAGTTTATTACTAGATTAAAATTATTATACTTATAAGATTTAAGAAAGTGACATGTTGTCACATTCTTTGGTTTTAATAATAATTAAATTATTTTCATTGAAAAAATTTAATTAAATTAATCTAATCCGAACCTTAGGTGATATGGGTCGTTTTTTAGTCATCCAATAGAATTTTTACATTTGTTAGGGTAATTTTAAAATATTATATTTACCCTTAATTACCCGATTTACCTTTAACTATGGTAAATAAAATTTACCGTAGTTACTATTCATAATTCCCAAAAATAAAAAGTATCCTATTAACATAATTTGGAACCACTGATTCCAAATATGTAATTCATTTTTTAAAATTCAAAACACAGAAGTTGCAGAAATTAAATTAAAATTAATCCCGTTGTCGAATAAAAACGGGTTTTTGTTTAAAACATTGCAAAAGATTGAATTGATTTAACTTACGAATTCAAGGTAAAATCAATGCTAATGACATACATTATATTAGATGGTAAAAATATATTCTATTTATACTTTAAAACCATTCAATTTTATAATTTAACCACATAAGATATTACGATGAAAAAAGTTGTTTTTAATTAAAATAGAGCGTGTTTTTACTATTCATTAAAATGTGAAAGTTACCAGAATAATATGAAAATTTTATCCAAAGTATGTTTTTATTTCTTGATTCCAACGAAGAATTTTATTTTTTCAAATTGAACTTATAAACATGTCAAAAACCAGATTTAAAGTGGGTGCTCCATCCAAAGGCGGCAAAACTGCATTTTTTGAAAAATACTTATTTTACCCGAAAAATTTATTTTGTTCTTATACCATGTTCTAGAAATGTGTAAGATGAATAATAATGTTATAAAATTCAAAATTTAGTTAATACTATTCATAACAGCTAGTTCATGACAATATTATAATAATATAACATTGTTTATTAAAACTCGGTATTGCGTAAAACACACGCTATCGAGGAAGGTCGCGATAGCGTGTAATGCAAGCCAAGTCAGGGTTGCGTGTTGTGAAAGAATCTTTCGTTGTTTCATATAACAGAATCCAACAATATTTCATTTATACATTTAATATATATATATATACTCATTGTTGTGTAGAATAACTATTATCAAAATTGTGTGTAACACGGTCCAAGAATAGTGTTGCGTATACTGCAATCTAATACGGTGTTGCGTATAGCGCAAGGTAATTTTGGTGTAGAATACAACAAAAGACATTAATGAAATTAAAATAATATTTTTCATAAAATCTTGGGGTGTTACAATATTCATATACTAACTTTATAAAATATTCATACTTGATTGAATTCTATGCCATGAAAATAATCTCATCCTTTGGTTGTGCTTCGATCTATTTTCAATTCATCCCATGCGGATGAATATGAATGTTCATTTTTCAGGCATAAATCACTTTTAACAAATAATATAGTCATTAATTCATTCATTAGACTTTTAAATGTTTAATAAAACCAAAAAGGTTTACATATGTTATTAATTGAGAATAATTTCCAAATTTTATCTTGGTCCATTCTACAAGTATTTAATCATATGACTTTTTTAAAACCATTATGGATACATTAAATGAAAAAAAATAGAATGAAATTCACTAAATAATCATAACATTAGATTCTGCAAATAATTTATCTCTTTTAAACCATTATGAAACATGAATGCATCCATGAGTAAAATCTCAGGATGTCCTTGAATTTAAACATCAAATAATTCCAGAAAAACACAACCCATCATATCACTAACCACCTTCATGGTCACCAATATTATCCCATACAAATCTATATAATATTATCCCATCATAAATCACATATTTAGGGTGATGTTTTCCATGTATTGTGTTTTCAAGAATACCAACCTACAATAGAATTACATCTCTAGATTATTGGTGTTATTCGTCACATGTTTCAAATTCCATAAAGAAGAAGTATTTCATTACAATTCTTTTATATCTCATTATTGTTATAACCAAATAATTATTGATAAAATATTCAAATATCATAATTCCTGAATCCAAACACAATAATATTTATCATTAATGTTCTTTTATGGTAGTATCATAAGCATTACCATGATCTATTATCCTCTATAAGTGTATATTCATTTGAGACTTGTAACATTGATTGGTGTAATGCCCCATATTCTTATTTTTGAATCACTGAGCATTGTTAAATTACTTATATTCCATACAATCAAGACCATGGTTTCCTTTTTCACTATACTAGTGGCATAATCCATTTCCTCTTATGTATGTACCAAGGTGTTTCCTTTCACAATTATCACATTTTGGAAAATAAAAATTTACCTTCTTCCCTTTATCTATCGTTTCCTAGATTTTCTATTAATCAATTTTTTCTCTTTAAAGCTAAAATACTTGGATAGTTGTTTCTATCTCTTATTAGAACATGATATTATTTATTTATAAGATGATAATATTTGTGAGACTACTTCCCTTCTAAATACTATATATAACCGACAAAAATAACATCATTGTTACTCTTTGGATTACGTGTATTAATGTGTCTCTCATTCCTTCTTCTAGAAAACATTTATAGAGAATTTAATACTCTATATTTGATCATAAAATTATGAAACATAGTGTATAATATCAGAACTAGGGAAATACTTAACATAAATTGAAAAAAATGCCCATAGCTAATATTATACACTTAAACATGGTTATTTTGGGGACATATTTACTATTTAATATATCATAATGGTTTGTAAATAAAATGTGGGTTATCCTAAGATTATCCCCTAGGAGTGTCAAAATGTTGTGTAGTAAGGCCCACTGTCTTATACCAGGTTACGCTGAGTTAGGCCTGACACACCTTCTCAAAGTCGTTTCCCATAGGTATATTTATGCAAGAACCACATCCACTTATTTTATCCACATATTGATGTATTTATAAAAATAACAACATAATATATTCCTTAATAAATTTATAGAATGTTCTTCTATTCTTATCCTCAATGTATATCTTTGGTCCATGTTCCCTAATATAGTTTCCAAATTTTCTACAAAACATCATTTAATACCAACTATATCAATCCCAAAACTAGTAATCTAGGGTCAGTGGTTGTTTTATTACAATATAATAGATATAATAGATCACATAACCAAGGATCAATAAGTTTAGTACTATTTAATAAACTAGCTACATCCAAGGTTCCCTTATTACATTAGTAATTAAACATAGTATATAACAAAATAAAATAAACAGTTTCTTGTCACATATTCAAAGATTTCATCTTCCCAACCTGGGGAAAGAAGACAAATAATGTTAGTTATGTGAAACAATAACATGTTATGAAAACTCAATATGGAATTAGAATTATTAAAAATTAAATAATATAAAAAACACAATCCATTTATACTATGAGAATGAAATTGCATCCATAGATTTTTTCATTTTGAAAATATCATGAAAAATAATAAAAGAATACTAAACAAAAAAATGATTATTTATTGGACATCATGTGATTAGAACATGAACCATTATACCATAAAGATGGTTTAATGTTGTGGGTTGAAACCCATCAGATTCTATTTAGAAACAAATATAAAGGGTTTTTCTATAACTGCTTCTTCTCATGATACATATCAATGCTTCAAGGGACTATAAAGAGCCCCTCCTACCACTACAAGTCCAAATAATTGTTTATACATATATTAAATTCAATAAAATTATAACATAGAAAAATATTTTTATTATGTAGAATATTCAACAAGGTATGTTGACATTGATAATGATACTTTTTAATGATACTACTGAAAAATTCATGGGGAAAATATTCTTTAAACATTCCAAAAGTGTCCCATGCCACTTTGAAATATTTAAATCCTAATAACTATGAATGAATAAAATTAAAAAGAAATATAGAATATGATGAGAATAAGAGGACCCCTAATAAGATATATCAAGCTCATTACATACACCACACATATGGAATAGCTTGTGGACAAGGCATATATCTCATTTAAGTAAAAAAATGAAATGACAAAACCCATTTTTTATATTAGAAAGAAGATTTATTTTTTAAAATAAATTGAATATGTCATAAAATCATATTTTATACACATATATCCATGAAAAAAAATTAAAGGACAATGAAATTATTTTTTAGTAATAAATTATTTCCAACAGATAAAAAGAGTTTTTAAGAGAGTTTAGAATTTATCATCTTCATCGTCGTTTCAGGAAAATATTTAACAATCATAAGGGAGAAAAAAAGAATAATTTTTTGTATAAAACTAGATTTTTAAAAATATTGTTCTTAGTTATAATTTTGGTTATTTTATAAAAATATTGGTATCTTAAAATTGATTGTAGATGGTACCTAAAAATGTGAACAAAATTGGGAAGTTCTCTTTAATCAGGTTTTCTTAGTGGGAGAGGATTGAAAATAATTCATTATAAAACAATAATTTCCCAAAAATAAATAATAATTCATCCAGGTAATTATATTTTTATCATAGGAATATAATTTATGAATATTACATAAGAAGAATTAATAATTACATTGGGGTAAAGAGAGAGAAATCATAACCAGAATTAAATATGGATGTTTGGGGATAATCCATTTTAACATTGAAATCAATAGTATCATACACACCACAATATTAATAAAAATAAAATGAAACATTTAAAAAAATGAATTTAAATATATCCATGATAAGATAAATAAATGGGTATTGTTCATACACAACACAAAATAAATTGTTTTTAGTAAAGAATATATTTCCGGAATAAATGTCATATGAGAAAACCCTTACTTATATCAGAATGTGTTTTTCACATGATATTACTATCCTAGATAATTAGATGAAACTAATTAATTATTTAATTAAGAACATTTTTTAATTTTATTCAACTTATTATAATTATTTATTTCATTTACATCCTTTTTATTAGTTTTATGATAAATTTTTTTTATTCTAGAGTGTTCCTTTCAATGGTTATCATAATCTGTTTATTTTTTCATAGATATGGAATGTCATGTAAAATGAATAGAGTTATCAATAATTGAAATTATATTTTATTAATTATCTGAAAAAAATATTAAATGGTTATATAAGTCATTTTTTTGGGATGAGGATAAATCATTTGATAAGAAGATAGTGATAATTGTTTATATTATTTTGGTTGTTTTAAGATCATCGTACACTAGTTTTGTATCATGAATTAATATTATTCATATATATGGGTTCAAGAACATTGAAAAAGTTTTGTTAAAAATATTAAAGTCTGTATTATCTATAAAAATTTCATTATTAACAACCATAAATCCATACATAAAAAAAACAAGTCATCCATAAAGGTGATAAATGGTCACCTCACAAATGATATATTCATCTATAGAAGAAAAGGTAGAGGATAAGATAATTGATTTTTTATTTTCCATTTAAATAATAAAATTACATTATATATAAGATTATATATTTATCATTAATCTTGGGATATATTAGGTGAGGAGATTGTATGAATGAAAAGAAATTGAAATGAAATTAAAAGAAAAGGAAATAGGTTTTTGACTCTTGAATTCTTCTCCTAGAGAACCTCCTTAAGGGAATTTGGTTTTGGAATTTTTATGAGGCCAAAAACTCATATAAATGAGTAAGAGGTTTTGGAATAGTATTTGGAAGATAATGAATGATCTTCACAGATTTTGTGGTGTGACGAAATTATGTGGTGAGGGTTGTATTTATAGTGGAGGAGAGAGGGGTTTTTCTTTTTATTATATTCATTGGTTTATTATTTTGGATAAAGAACATGAATAGTTTAAGAATTACAACTAAATATATTAAATTAGTGATTGATAGTTCGATATTTTGGCCTTATATCAGACATACAACATCTACTAATCAACAAATCACGTATTTGTTAAATACTGTAAATCACCGTATTTCACTATTCACCAGTAATTCATATATTTTAGAAAAATTCCAAAAAATACCCTTAACTATTTATTGATGTGTATAAGTCTAAAATAAAATTCATTTTATGAAAATAGTTTTATAAATATGATAAATTTTATTTTTAATTATAATCATCATTTATTTGAAAAAACAATTTTAAAATAACAACTATCATTATGGGCATTTAATATATTAACATAGGGCTCATTAAATAATCTTATAATCATAAGAAAACAATGTTTTAATTTATGAATACATTTTATAAAAATAATTTTTCTTTTAAATCATTAATTTAATTATAAAATTGAAAATAATGATTTATATTTTATTAAAATATCAACACTTAATTAGTAATCTCTAAAATATTTATTTAATTATAGTATGATATAGTTATATCATATTACTATTTATAATATTAAGAAATTTTATTTATAAATTTATAGTTTAGGTTAATGTTCCAATCATACATATAGTATTAAAATAATGAAAATTATAGTTTAAAAAAATCCGGATTTTTCCATTATTTACTCGAAAAAAACTATTTCCAGAATAAATATTAAATTTTCTCCCTAATATTATTCTTACATTATTATTTTAAAATTTTAGTTTATTTTGTTCAATAAATTTTTTAAAGATTTCAATATTTAGTTTTAAAATATGTCTGCTAGTAAAAGGCTGTGAAATTGAGTTTATAAAAAATATGTAATTTTGATGCATAATGTTGGATTCATTCATATCTTATACCAATAAAATTATTTGGATAAATATAAAAATATTGGATTAAATAAATAATATATAAATTTCATAATATGGTTAATACAATTCATTCCCTCCAATTTAACAACTTGGTTAAAATTGTCATTTTAAAATAATGATATTAAATT